>CM040122.1:345143495-345889998 GCA_022559845.1 Amorphophallus konjac
GCCTTCCCCACCCTTTAAGGAAATTCATACTCATATCAATAAAGAGGAAGGACATCAACTCATCCCCGTCCCAATTAACCCATACCTCCCCAAGCCAATCAATTTCACCCCAAAGGTGGTGACCATAGGAGAACTCATCATCAAATGGCTCAAGCAAAATCCCATCCCTCATGCCTTGAACTTACAAACCCCAACCTTGGAGCACCCTTTCCACTTAGTACCCATTAACTCCTCCCACACCACATTCCAATCCTCCTATGAGGTGAAGACTTTGGATGATCTTATCAAAGGTCTAGAATGGCAACTTGAGCTGACTAGCATGTTGGCTTTGGGAATCGACTGACCTAAGGGGCTCGACCTCACTCACCTATGTGTTGGGTCTATCACCTCAATGTTGGTTACTACACTAGTGACCTTCTATTATTCCTCCCCATACCCGATGAGCCCAACCTTCTCCTCAAATTGGAGCTTCTTATCTCGGGTAGAAAGCCAAGCCCTCCCCTCATGGCCGACCACCCACCAAGAACATTGGCCCAATTGTTTCATTAGAGGAGGATGACCCACCACCATTTGAGGACCTTGAGGACATAGAATACCTCTTCCTTGGCAACCCATTCCATGACCTATTTGATCCCTCCCAATGGAAGCCAAGGAACCCATGGGACCTAACCGCCTTACCCACCACCCACCTTTCCCTACCGCAACCCACCATATTGGACCCAATCCACCCCTTCCTAGACTCGGGTTACACCATGGGAGCTGTGACTCTAGGAAAAACACACATAGGGATTAAGGAGGAGCCTCTCTCCAAGATGTCCACCTTCCGAGATCCCTACGACCCTTTTGAGTTGAAGCTCAAAGGCCACCCCACCACCGCACAGAAGGAAGTCATCTATGGAAAAGAATTCCTATGTCTTGGCACATCACACCACTTGGCATGAATAGTAAGTCGGGTCCTTTCATTCTTGACACCCACATGTCAAGTCGGATGCATGATTGGTCTATATATGGGTGTAACGGTCCTCCCCCATTCATCATTAGTCACACACATGATAGGTCCGCATTTGGATGCCCCGGCCCCCCAATTTTCAAAATCGTTGATGGGTAGTCTAGACATGCTCGGTCTACTTTTGGTTGCCCAGGTCCACCCATCACCCCTAGGAGGTCAGCACTCACAAAATTGCATGAAAACCTTCGCAAGCACATCAGCAAAAACAATAAGACTTACAAAAGACAGGCCGACTCTCACCGACACCACCAAGAATTCCGTGTGGGTGATTTTGTGATGGTGAGGATTGAGAGGCTCTCCCCGGGAGCTATCTCAAAACTTAGGCCTCGTGGGGCTCGTCCCTTCCAGGTTCTGAAGCGCATTGGCACGAATGCTTATGAATTAGACCTCCCCGAGGATTACGGAGTAAGTCCCACATTTAATGTGGCTGACCTGGTGCCATACAGGGGCCCCATGGTGGTACCCAGTAAAGATGTTGAGCCCATTCCCTCCTTTGATAGAGCACCCACCCTTGAGAGAAAGCCACCAACCAAGAGAGACCAGCGCGAGCAAGACTGAGTGGATAGAACCGCGAGATCTCTTCTACTTCGGCATTCCCCACCCCGCCTGGCCGGCTTAAAGCCCCTCCCTGCGGGAGGTAGTGTTTGTTGTAATCACACAAATCCCCACCCCTTGTCCAACCCGCCTGCGTGAGGAGTAGTTCATGTAATCATTTAAACAGGAAGAAGCTTCACCGACGCAGTGTGCGGGGAAACCACACTTCCTCGCTCGCCCACGTCTCCAACCGGGGTCGGTTTCTTCAAACCGGCCAGGTATTCTCTCAACCCCTACTCATATTTTAGTGCTCGTTCATTTAATATCCATCAACGCTCCGTTGGAGTGTAAGAGAGCGCCCGGTCCTTAAAGCACCCTTGCTCTCGAGTGACCACCGTGGAGTAAGAGAGTGATCTGACCCCCTCATGGCACTCGGTTAGCCCATCAATTCGGGCTTTCACATCTTTGGGGGGGAACACATTCATAACCTTGCTGGCCCTCTACCAGCTAGGGTCTAGTCCCACCACCCTCGACTCGGCATCATCGAGTCACCCTTGGGTTGAGTGGGCGCACCGGTGAGCTACCGTCAACGATAGTCTCTAAATTACAAATTGTGCTTGTGATAGATAAGTCCGAGGGTTCTTTGTCTAGTTGCTGCATTCCATAGGTCATGCCACATCAATTTGGTATCAGAGCATCATTGCATCCTTAGGTTGTAATGATGGATAAGTCCGATCATTGCACCCTGATCGCTGGTGGCCTCCTGGAATAGGGGTGCCAATGATGGCTCTTCTGGGGGTGACTGGCGGGCTGGCCCGTCCTTTCCGGACGGTCCCGCTTGTTCCGCAGAAGAAGCCTGAGCTGGTGCAGAGACCGGGAGGTCAGCGAGAACCTCTTCGATACCGGCAGGGTCGAAGATGCCAGGTCCCTTCTGAATTTCTACCTTCGAAATGGGGGCAGGTTCCTCCCCTCGAAAGAGGATGATTCACTCTGGGTCGAAGGTGGACGGAGAGAGGGGTAACTCAGGAGTCCTCCCGGGACCTCTACCACGTCCCCGGCCATGACCTCGGCCGCGGCCTGTGTGTTCTGGAGCTAGTTGTAGCCCAAGCTGGGCAGTGGCTCTCTGTCTGGTTCGGGAGGCCACTGGCTCGCCTCGTCGAGGAGAGTTGATATTGTAAGGAGGTGGGATGGCCACCATGTTGCAGGTGCAGCCTTGAAGCATTTCTTCTAGATGCTCTGTTGTGATCTCCTTATCTTTATAACACAAGGAGAGCTCTTCTGGGATCAGGAGCCTCATGCCGTTCTTGAGCTTTTGGATCATCTCTTGAACCCAATTTCTGAGGCGGGCTTGTTTCTACATTTCTTCCCACGGGATATAGCGGTCGAGTGGGAGAGCGCCGGTAGGACGAGGAGGAACGTATTCCTCCAGGTCATCAATGAGCCGCTGGAGTGATACGGGACGGACACGCGACTCGACTCCAAATGGATATGCGATCCTCGGACTCTAAGCAAGCTCGCGATCGTCCCTAATGAGGGAAGCGTACGGACATGCACGGTTGAGAAACCGGCAAAGAGCTAGGGTGGTCAACTCACAATTCGTGCCCGGATCAGGGTCACGGGACGATCTCTCTCTCTCGTAGCAGCATCGGTGATATAAAAAGTATAGGGAGCTATGATCCCAGCATGCTCTCTAGCAGCGGCATAAAGAAATATATACGAAATAAAGCAAATGCCGAGTAAGGAGCGAACACGATACCTCCATGCTCTCGGCGCGGGGAAGACGACCCCGACCGAACTCGTACTCCCGGAACAATTACTATACAATAATTACAGCAAGGTAATTTCACTGCCCACTCCACGCAGGGAGGTAAAGGACGACACAGCGGGACCCGGGAGTAGTGGTCTCGGGTTGACGGGCCGCTTCTTGTGTTGCTTCGGCGTCACACGTACTCACGACCGTGGGGCCCATGTGCTGGTCCGAGGGGCCGTGTGGGACCGGGGTGGCACCACTGTGGTGGGTACGCCTTGAGAGGCGCTCCCTGGGATGGCGGTATGCTGGTTCGCCAACCGGAGGCCGGGCGGCTCCGTTCTTCACTCGCCGGAGTTGCTACCCACGGATCTGAACTCTGTTTCAGACCCGCGTGTCCCGACGAAATCTACTTCTACGGTCACTCCCGACGTCAGATCGACGCACAAGAGGTACCGATGGAAAGCTGACTTCAAATTCTTCGATCTATGTTCATAGAAAGAAATTTGAATTTCCTGTTGACGGCCTTTATCGAATTTTCAAACTGCTGGCTCATAGGATCTGAAAACTTATGACAGAACCAAGTTTTCTTGAGAGTTGGCGTTGACCGCATTGTAGACCTTCGATTCAGCTTTTGAGCCCTTCATAAAAGTTGTAGAGGGCGCAGAGAGGAAAATGGGGATATATCTTATGAAAGATTGGGTGGAAGTTTCGATTTTGTGGAGATTTTATACTGACTCGGGGTCGGATCTGGACAGCAGAAATAGAACTGAAGTTGGGGAAAAGACACAATTTTTAAAAATAGGTAGATGGATTTTGAAATTTGATGAAAATTAGTGGAGGATGGGGATGGTGGACAGAACTTCCAATAAATTTAGGGATTCCAAAAAAAATCAAGAAGGGGGTCGAAAGGCAGAAGAACTAAGCTTCTGCTACACAGATCTGAAAAGGGACAGATCAGGAAGATAGAAAGACACGAAAATGGAAAAATATAAAAAGATAGTGAAATGACGTGATAATTTGACTGGAGGGTGGGGATCAAGTGGGGATCCAACCCTGAAAATCTCAACTCTAGATGATGTCAGAGTTGGGAGTTAAAAATCCCGTAGTGAACCTCTATCCAGCAGAACAGAACCTTGGACAGCTCTTCGGAAGCGACTTCGTGATGGCTCGATGGCGGCACGAACGGCGGCGGCGGCACCAAAGATAAAATCTAGATGTAGAGGGGCTGAGAAAGAAGGAGTTTCGACCCTGAAATCTTGAAGTAAGAAGGATGAACCAGAGGGAGAGAGGAGGGGGGGCAGATCTGCTCTTGGGCATTCAACAAGTTTCTTCTTCATTAATTTTTCAAAAATGGAAATACAAGGCATTTATAATAAATGACAAATGACCTAATCTACCCTTAGATCTAGGGTCAGGTGGGGTACTTAAGGGACTTCACATTTAAATGTGATCTAACAAAGAAAATAAAATTTCTAATTATTTCTAATGGGGGGCGCCCCCTTGACCAAACGGTAAGGGTAGGTGGCCAACTTTGACATTTTAAACCACTTGTCTCCCCCATGTGTCAATTGACTTGTCAAACCTTCTAGATGCCACCTTGGCCTTTGACCAGCCCCACATGGATGAGGTGGACCAATGGGATAGGAGTGGGGGGCCCCTTGCAGGTCATACTGGCATTTTACACATAAACCCACGCAATCCTAAGGAAGAACAAATAGGCTCATAAAGCCTTACAATTGTGAATCTACTTCCCCCAAGATATAAAAATAAATAAAAGGACACAAATACAAAAATAAAAGTCAGCGCTTGACGTCGATTCCCATCAACTCTCCCCGGGTAGGAAGAACTCAATCCCGTCGAGTAAGGGATGTGGCAGCTCGAGTAGCTCCGGCGGATCCGTCATCGTACCATGAAGCGCGGAGTACGCTCCACTCCAAGTAATTGACACATGCTCATCCCGTATAGATTCGATATGCACACGCTGTTGAAGTTAGATGGACGCAGTCTATCTCCACGAAGTGTGGATCTAGAGGGGGGTGAATAGATCTACAGCCTAATTTAAAATCAGTTGTAGGTTCAAATGCGGAATAAAGGCAGATCTACTAAATCACTAACTCGAGTGTCTAAACTTAGCAAAAACACAAGTGATCTGTGAAGATAATCAAGAGATTCAGTAAGAGCAAACTCACAAACACAATGCACACAAGATTTTAGGTGGTTCGGTCAATGACCTACGTCCACCCCACACTCAACCGAGTGTGGCTTACTGCTGCACAACACAGCTTGCGTCCGCTGGGCAATACAGCTTGGCCTACAAACCGCTGAGCAACATAGCTTGCTGTCCAGTGGAATCCTCCACTGCCCGCTGAGCAACATAGCTTGCTGTCCAGAGGATACACCTCTGCAAACCGCTGGGGAAATACAGCTTAACCCGTCCGAGACCAAGTCTCGCCAGCTGAGGATTACAGCTTTACCTGTCCAGTGGAAACCTCCACTGCATCCGCTGATACACAGCTTGCTGAACAAAGATATCGAAAGTAATAAAATCAGAAACAAAAGAAATGAAGAAAACCAGACAAATGTAGCTCAAGTATGAGCAGAGTCAGCTCTGGTTTTTGAACCAAGAGACTGACTTACAACCTCTCAATAGACTCCTTTCAACTCATCTCTCTCTTCTCGAACTCTCTCAACACATCTCTCTTTTCTCTCTGTATCTTCTTCTCTCCTTTTCTTCTCTGGATCTCGGTGGCTGCGGCTTCAGACTTAGTCTCACTGTATAGACTTGCCACACTTGATCAGTCTTCTTCTGTGGAAGAAGGCTCGTATATATAGCAGCAGCAGCAGCAGCAGCCCCTGGGCGCGTGGCTTCCACATTTTCCCACCCAAGGAATTCGCCAGATCCGAGGTAGCTTCATCCACGTGTCAACATCTTGCAATGGGGTGCTTCCACGTGTCACCATCTGATCACCCCTCGGATCACGTGCCCTCCTTAAGCTTCACGAGCAGAGGCACCTGTCAGACAGTCAGACAGAAACTCATCAATTTGGTGTCGACACTTTGTATAGACTCTACAAAGCTAAAGCGATGTATATACTTGTGAAGGCGAATGCAGTGTACAGACTTTGCCCCAATGTGTAGACTTCAGTGAGACTCAAATGAAAACAAGCGATGTATAGACTTTGCCAGGGCATACACAATGCAATGCGTTGACGCTTCACTACATGCCAATGCACTGCGTTGACGCAATACAATGTGACTTTGAAGGCTGTGAACAACAAGGCATGCTGTACAGACTTTGATATAAAGCATGTAATGCAAATGAATGTGTAGACTTCAATATGTAAATGGCTGTACAGACTTAGTCCAAACACGATGTATAGACTTTGGACTCCAAGGGCGATGTATGGACTTTCACATGAAAGGCTGTACAGACTTTGAAAGCTGAGGCCAATGTATAGACTTGCCAAGCGAAAGGGCTGTACATACTTTGACTTCAACAGAGACGCTGCATGAGACGCTGAAGTCTGTATAGACTTTAACAGTGAAACGATGTACAGACTTCAACAGTAAGACACAAATAGAGACGCTAAATAAGACGCAGGATGCACTGTTCAGACTTGGCCAACGATGTACAGACTTACTCGAGTGAGACGATGACCAAGACGATGCAGCTACAGTGATGTACAAGTGCACAGTCCAATGTATGGACTTATGAAGTTCAACTGGTGAGTGTACAGACTTCACCAATGAAACGCTCACTGTACAGACTTGCTGGCTGCAACGTGAGACGCTATATAGACTTCGTCTTCCAGCGTATAGACTTGATGAATGCATAAGTCACAAGACCGAGAGACTTAGCCTGTATAGACTTAGCATGAAGCACACATGCGATGTACAGACTTCAAGTCATGCAGTGCAATGTACACACTTCAGCTAAGCAAGCTTCAGTGAATGCATGGACGTTATGAACGATGCAAGCAGCTCTATACGCACTTTAGCCAATGCAATGCAGTGAAAGCAATGCAACAATGTCTAGACTTGGTCCATGAACTGTGCACATGAATGTGCAGACTCCAAAGCATGAATGAATGCAATGTACAGAGTTAAAGATGTTCTTGACACAGTGTATAGACATGCTCTCTCGGGGGGTCGACCCATCAAGAAGGGGTGTCGACCCACTTCAGTCCAGACTATGCTGATAGAAGTGATGAATGCACTAATGCAAACAGGAAAATGCAATGTGCACAGAAACACATCAATGCAATGTATAGACTTATAGAGTTGACGCTGCAGACTTCAGAATGCTGTGTACACACTCACATCGTTGACGCTGCAGACTTGAGACACACTCACAGCGTTGACGCTGCATGAGACACTAAATAAGATGGACAGTCTGAGGGAGTCTACCCATCAAGGATATCAAACATGGCACACTCATGCAATCTCCACAGACTAAATCAGATATAACACACTCTCATAAAGTACTCACTGTGTTGCTATCATCAAAACAAAACAGCATTGCTATCATCAATTCAACATAGCACATGCTTGTGCCTAAGGGGCACAACATTCTCCCCCTTTTTGATGATGGAAACACCCTATGACAGTGAGTCACACACAAAATTTTCTCCCCCTTTGACATAATCAAAAAGAGAAAAATAGTATAAACAAGAGTGCAACATGGCAATATGAATGCAAATACCCTTAGAACAAGAAACTCTCCCTGAAGATAGGACTCCCCCTTAATGAATTCTCCCCCTATGAAATGGGATATTGTGTTCAAGAAATCAGATATACAAAGGGAAAGATCAAGAATTCATCTGACTGGCATTCTGAACAAGTAGTTCAGGAATAAGCATTCTAAAGCACAGAGTCTTCAGTCATATGAATTTAGAAACTACTTTCAGATAGAAGTCTAGTTTAAAGGTTATAAATTTTGAGTTCATGCACTACAATCAATGGATAAGTTGGCTGTGCATGATAAAACAATAAACCAGAATCACATTTGCATGAAAGATTCAGTTTCAAAATATCCTACTTTCGTATACTCATTAGAAGTTGTTAAGAGATGCTAGGTCATGAATTGAAAATAAACAAATTGACATCCATGAATTTTCTTTTGAAGGAACAGCATTATCAAAATTAGTTCATTTAGGGCATTCAGGTACCATAAGTCTTTCTGCGTAAGGGTATACGTTTATCAGATGCCAATACCCCTAGATACTTAACAAGATGGACAATTCTGCCTATGATCCAATTAAACAGAACTGATTTACACCTTTTTGTGTGAGGGTACACGTTTATCAAACGCCAGTTACCCTCAGGTACTCAGTGAAACCAGCCTACTATTTTGATCATTTTGTACAGAGATAGCTGATACACTTCATGACATGAGTGCTGTCCACTTCTTTGATGGATCACTCAGTTTCTCAGTGATTTACCAGTCATTGCTCTGCCAATGTTAATTTTTAATGATTTTTAATATTTTTCAATATCTTTCTTAGCTACCCTTTATTTGTTTCAGAATGACTTGTTTAAGGACAATACACATACTTAGCTTCTCTAACATGATTTCAGATGAGTTTTTAGATTTCAGATATGAATAGCTTTGTCTGACATGAAATAAGAAAGGGGTTGAGAGTTTTATCAATTTTCAGCTTTCTTATTTACGGATTGTAATCTTTAAACTTCAATGATTATAAAGTTTAAACCATTAAGTCAATCTTTAAGCAATTTAAAATTCTTATAAGAGAAGAAGTCTGTTTTCTATTGCTTAGAAATCAGAACTGACTAACAGATTGCCATATGTCAGACTCAATCATTTAGAGTCAAGGATGAAATAATTCAATAGAATTGATGACCACTCTGAATTTCTAACAATACTCCCCCTGTCTATATGCATGCAATTTTACTAATGAATGGCAAGAATTAAATGAGAGAGAGCTTATGCATGGGTCATGAATGAATGATATGCAAAGGCATGCAAAGACTCAGCAAACTCCCCCTGAATACATGCAATGTTTTCTCTGAAAATTGAACAAAGGATTTTGAAATTCATGTTCATTCAGACTGCCCTATCAAACAATATAACCCATGGTACTAGGCTGAGAACCTGGTCTCAAGGACCATCTCACACATGGTAATAACCTCCAGACATATTTCCCTGCCCTTTAGTAGCTTACTATTTAGTATACCACGGTTATGCAGAAAAATGCAGTTCAAAGCAGTTTTATATGCATGTGATTTTAGACACATTCATGACTAAATGATATGCAATGATGATCACGAAGATATGAATGTCATGCATGATCATGAGTCTGTTGCAACATCCAGCATTCACAAAACCAGCAGAGAGTTTATTCATTAGAGAGCATCATTCGGGAGCAATCAATTCTTCAAGATAATTCAGTTTCTAGCATTCAGTGTACACAGTACAATAGTATGCAAAGAGAAGAGAATCATCAACTTTTGTGCAGAATTTAAATTTAGTAGCTGAGTCTGGAATGCAGACTGATCAGCTAGACAAGAAGAGAAAGTCAGGAATTAACTAATCAAATCGACATTACTTTCTCAATTCAATTCTGAAGATAAGTCACTTACCTGCTTTACCTGACTAATTTATTTTTACCCTTAGTGTTCCATCAGATTGTTGACAAGGCCTCCAATCTCTTTTAGCTTTTGAATTTATGACCTTATCTCCTGTCATATGCCTAAAGCAGCCACTATCCAAGTACCACAGATTTGTCCTTGGCTGCCAGACATACTTGCACACATAATCAGGTAGATGAGTTTGGAACCCAAGTCTGATTGGGCTCCAGAGAATATGGAATAGGAGTAAAGCAAGACAGCAGACTTTTGGGTATCCACATTTGTTTCAAAGAATTTTGTTCAGTGGATCTTACAGATTTCTTTCTATTGTTATTTTTCTTCTTATTTACACCAGCATAATTATTGATAGTGTTGTTTCTTTGCCAGTGCCTTGGCCAGGGTGTGTTCACGAAGTTTTGGTCATAGTAGTTCCTGGGCTGACTGAAATAATGCATATTTCTAGGTGACCAGTTGCCATACCCACTAACCCAATTTCTAGTGTAAGGTCTATGATATTGTGCACCCTGATATGCAAGACCTGCAAACCTTCCTGGAGTTCTAGTCCAACCTGACCTATTGAAAAAGGTTGGCTGTGCATTGTAGTAAGTCTGAGCTCTGGGTTGATAGAAATAATTGGGTTGACTCCTGGCAGCATTCTGTCTCCCCTGTACTTTGGACCCTGCTGACCTATTCATGGGTGTGTATTGGGTCTTCTTCAGAGGTGATGGTGATGGTGGAGACTTTGTGGCCTTGACATGGGGTTTATATGACTGTTTAGGTTGACCCCTAACCTGTGATTGAGCCTTGGGATTTTGCTTGGATGTGCTGGCTCTACTTGGCTCATTAACCTTTTGTTTGCCCTTCTCCTCAGCACTGGGCTTTTTCAGATTAGCAGTGTTGTTCATTGAAATGGTTGAGTTCATGCTAATTAGAGGTCCCTTTTCTTTTTGAGCAACAAATGAAATTATTTTCATCACAAATGTTTTTGTTGCACTAGAATTAAATCCTAGGCCCTCTTTTCTGAAATTAACCTTTGACGCTAACAAAGCATTTAGATTCTCTGTACCTTGGGTCATTTTCTCAATGCTCTTAAGCTTGTCCTCATTGTCCTTTTGAATATCTTCAACAGATTTCTTAAGTTCAGTATTTACAATTTGGACATATTCATATTTCTCATTCACCAGCTTCATCTCACTCTCATATTTTTGAATTTTCAGTTTCCATTCATCAATTTCCTTTTCTAACCTCACATTCTCTTCCCTAGAAGTTTTTAACTCATTCTTGATTTCTTCTGATTCAGAACATGTGAGTTTGAGTTTATTATTCTTAGCTTCAACACATGCAATTTTATCAGACAATGAGGTATCATTTTGCATGGAATTGATTTTTCTTTTTAGATGCCTATTTTCCCTTCTAATATCATCTGCTTGATCACCTAGTTTATGATAGGCATCTACCCACTCAACAATAGTAAAATTATTAAATGGAGAAATTACCTCATCTGAATCTTCCTCTCTGTCTTCAGAGCTAGTTGCCATGAGACAGATGGGTTTTTCAGCTTCAACTTCACTGTCCGAAGTATTGCTGAGACAACCTTCATCCTCATCGCTCCATGTGCTGATCATGGCTCTTCCTTTCGTGTTCTTTCTATTTGATTTGTCCTTGTGCTTCTGGTTCTCCGGACAGTCAGCTTTTAGATGGCCAGAGTTCCTGCATTGGTAATACACATAAGTTCCATATTGATTTGCAGGTTTAGATTTATACCTTGTGTCCTGCCGGCCGCCACTATGGTTCCTTCGGTTGAATTGTCCTCCTTCTCTCCTGAGGAATCGCCTGAACTCTCTAGTCATCATAGCCATCTCAGTATGAGTTATGTCTTGTTCATTCAAGCTCTCCTCGGATGATGATCTGCTAGAGCTGGATCGGTTTGATTTGCTGGATTTGCTAGCACCAGCCTTCAGTGCGATCGGTTTCCTCTTCTCTTCAGCTTCATCTACCTTCGGCATATTCATCTCATATGCCATTAGAGATCCAATTAGCTCATCTGCCCTTGTATTATGCAGATCTCTTGACTCTTCCATGACGGTGGCCTTGGTGTGCCAAATTGAAGTCAAGGATCGCAAGATCTTTCTGACTATATCATACTCAGAATACTTCTTCCCGAATCCTCTGAGGCCATTAGTAATAGTTGTCAATCTAGCATACATCTCCTTGATGGTCTCGTTGGGTTTCATCTTGAAGGCTTCATATTCAGACACAAGTAAATTGGCCTTCATCTCTCTAACCTGAGAAGTCCCTTCATGAATTGCTTCCAGTGCATCCCACATCTCCTTAGCTGAATTGTAGGCTGATACTCGAGAAAATTCAGTGGGATGCAGAGAACATTGGACTGCGTTGATGGCACTCCAGTTGACCGTGGACCTTCTGATTTCCTCCTTGGTCCAGACTTCCTCATTCGGGGACAGCTCATAAGGTCCCTTGCTGACTACCTTCCAAAGCTCGTAATCCTTAGCCCTCAAAAAGGCCTGCATACGGTTCTTCCAGTATGCGTAGTTGGATCCATCGAAGTACGGGGGCTTTGTAGTTGAGTGACCTTCAGCAATCATCCCTCGAACATCCATCTTGCCTTTCCTCTTCGGGCGATGAGTCCCTGTAGAAGAGTTAGGCTCTGATACCAAGTGTTGAAGTTAGATGGACGCAGTCTATCTCCACGAAGTGTGGATCTAGAGGGGGGTGAATAGATCTACAGCCTAATTTAAAACCAGTTGTAGGTTCAAATGCGGAATAAAGGCAGATCTACTAAAACACTAACTCGAGTGTCTAAACTTAGCAAAAACACAAGTGATCTGTGAAGATAATCAAGAGATTCAGTAAGAGCAAACTCACAGACACAATGCACACAAGATTTTAGGTGGTTCGGTCAATGACCTACGTCCACCCCACACTCAACCGAGTATGGCTTACTGCTGCGCAACACAGCTTGCGTCCGCTGGGCAATACAGCTTGGCCTACAAACCGCTGAGCAACACAGCTTGCTGTCCAGTGGAATCCTCCACTTCCTGCTGAGCAACACAACTTGCTGTCCAGAGGATACACCTCTGCAAACTGCTGGGGAAATACAGCTTAACCCGTCCGAGACCAAGTCTCGCCAGCTGAGGATTACAGCTTTACCTGTCCAGTGGAAACCTCCACTGCATCCGCTGATACACAGCTTGCTGAACAAAGATATCGAAAGTAATAAAATCAGAAACAAAAGAAATGAAGAAAACCAGACAAATGTAGCTCAAGTATGAGCAGAGTCAGCTCTGGTTTCTGAACTAAGAGACTGACTTACAACCTCTCAATAGACTCCATTCAACTCATCTCTCTCTTCTCGAACTCTCTCAACACATCTCTCTTTTCTCTCTGTATCTTCTTCTCTCCTTTTCTTCTCTGGATCTCGGTGGCTGCGGCTTCAGACTTAGTCTCACTGTATAGACTTGCCACACTCGATCAGTCTTCTTCTGTGGAAGAAGGCTCGTGTATATAGCAGCAATAGCAGCAGCAGCCCCTGGGCGCGTGGCTTCCACGTTTTCCCGCCCAAGGAATTCGCCAGATCCGAGGCAGCTTCATCCATGTGTCAGCATCTTGTAATGGGGTGCTTCCACGTGTCACCATCTGATCACCACTCGGATCACGTGCCCTCCTTAAGCTTCACGAGCAGAGGCACCTGTCAGACAGTCAGACATAAACTCATCAATTTGGTGTCGACACTTTGTATAGACTCTGCGAAGCTAAAGCGATGTATATACTTGTGAAGGCGAATGCAGTGTACAGACTTTGCCCCAATGTGTAGACTTCAGTGAGACTCAAATGAAGACAAGCGATGTATAGACTTTACCAGGGCATGCACAATGCAATGCATTGACGCTTCACTACATGCCAATGCACCGCGTTGACGCAATACAATGTGACTTTGAAGGCTGTGAACAACAAGGCATGCTGCTCACTTCGTTTTCAGTCAGCTTCTGCGGCACTCCTCCAGCCGGTCCACTCCTCCCTCTCCGAGGAGCTCGATCCTGATGGCACAGACCGCGACCCTCTTGGCTCGCCAGGTTCCCCGATCCGTCTGCGCAGAATCCGTTCGGTGTTCTCGTCCGACTCTGAAGGGGTCTTCGATGAAGATTCCTATTTGTAGGGGCTATGTTTCTTCTGTGGGTGCTTGGGCCTTTGTTTCTGCCCTTGCCTGGGTTTTTTGGGCTTTTTTCGCTTTCTTGGGCCTTTGGCCTTGTACCCTTCTTGCCCCCTTTCGGGCCTCCCCCTTCCCCCCCCCTTTTGTACCCCTCTTCTTTTTCTGCTTTCCTTAATGAAAACACTTGCCTGGCGGTCGGGGTAGTGTGTTCATCTTCCTACGCAATGAAGGGATGAACCCCCTCCCCTATCTACCACCTTGCAAGGATTGACTTGAGTTTAAAAAAAAAAAACAAGGCATGCTGTACAGACTTTGATATAAAGCATGTAATGCAAATGAATGTGTAGACTTCACTATGTAAATGGCTGTACAGACTTAGTCCAAACACGATGTATAGACTTTGGACTCCAAGGGCGATGTATGGACTTTCACATGAAAGGATGTACAGACTTTGAAAGCTGAGGCCAATGTATAGACTTGCCAAGCGAAAGGGCTGTACATACTTTGACTTCAACAGAGACGCTGCATGAGACGCTGAAGTCTGTATAGACTTTAACAGTGAAACGATGTACAGACTTCAACAGTAAGACACAAATAGAGACACTAAATAAGACGCAGGATGCACTGTTCAGACTTGGCCAACGATGTACAGACTTACTCGAGTGAGATGATGACCAAGACGATGCAGCTACAGTGATGTACAAGTGCACAGTCCAATGTATGGACTTATGAAGTTCAACTGGTGAGTGTACAGACTTCACCAATGAAACGCTCATTGTACAGACTTGCTGGCTGCAACGTGAGACGCTGTATAGACTTCGTCTTCCAGCGTAAAGACTTGATGAATGCATAAGTCACAAGATCTACAGACTTAGCCTGTATAGACTTAGCATGAAGCACACATGCGATGTACAGACTTCAAGTCATGCAGTGCACTGTACACACTTCAGCTAAGCAAGCTTCAGTGAATGCATGGACGTTATGAATGATGCAAGCAACTCTGTACGCACTTTAGCCAATGCAATGCAGTGAAAGCAATGCAACAATGTCTAGACTTGGTCCATGAACTGTGCACATGAATGTGCAGACTCCAAAGCATGAATGAATGCAATGTACAGAGTTAAAGATGTTCTGGACACAGTGTATAAACATGCTCTCTCGGGGGGTCGACCCATCAAGAAGGGGTGTCGACCCACTTCAGTCCAGACTATGCTGATAGAAGTGATGAATGCACTAATGCAAACAGGAAAATGCAATGTGCACAGAAACACATCAATGCAATGTATAGACTTATAGAGTTGACGCTGCAGACTTGAGACACACTCACAGCGTTGACGCTGCAGACTTGAGACACACTCACAGCGTTGGCGCTGCATGAGACACTAAATAAGATGGACAGTCTGAGGGAGTCTACCCATCAAGGATATCAAACATGGCACACTCATGCAATCTCCACAGACTAAATCAGATATAACACACTCTCATAAAGCACTCACTGTGTTTCTATCATCAAAACAAAACAGCATTGCTATCATCAATTCAACATAGCTCATGCTTGTGCCTAAGGGGCACAACACACGCTACCGTGGGAATGAGGCTAGAGGTGGACACTCCGGGGTGGGGTCACTCTCAAAGGAGGGAAGGTGGCTCGAAGACTCACTAGGAATCACCGCGGGTCCCTTATGTGACTAGATCCGATATGTGAAGTAGAACCGATCCCAAAGTCCGATAAGTCTCGTACTCGAAAGGGACTAACAATGCGAGCATATAAACCGACTTGACTCGATGATGGGAATCGACGCCGAGCACATACACTTTCTTTTACATTTATGTCCTTTTAGTTTATGTTCATATCCTTGGGAAAGTATGTACGCAAATGTACGGCTTTGTAAGCCAATGCGTCATTCCCTTGGATTGTGTGGGTTTTTATGCAATTGTGTAGTATGTCCAGCTAGGGGGCCCTCAGCCCTTTCCCATTGGTCCATGTCATCCATGTGGGGCTGGTCAACCATCCTAGGTGGCCATCTAGAAGGGTTGAATGTCAATTGTCCACATGGGAGACAAAGGGGTCAAAATTTCAAAGGTTAGCCACCAACCTACCCCTTGGTCAAGGGGGCGCCCCCTTCCACTATGATTATTTTATTTTATTTTTTTGTGTCATTCACACTTAATCCCAGCCCTCCATCAATATATCCAAGGGTCTACATTAGATTTGATACTTAGCATATAAAAGGTTGTATTTTCCATTTGTTGGCATTAATGAAGAGAAAATTATTGGAAATTCAAGAGTGATTCTTGAGCCCCTCCCCTCTCCCCTGGTGTTCATCTCCTCCAACCCCAAATTCTAGAGTGGTTCTATCTTCAATCCCCTCCCCTCTATCTCTGGTGATCATCTGTGCCGTCGTCGCCGCCGTTCGTGCCGCCTTCGAGCCGCCGTGGAGCCATCTTCAAGGTTCTGTCCTGCTGGATAGAGGTGTAGTCCAAGAATTACTGCTCTCCACCACTTGAAGATCTCAAGCTGAAATTTTGAGGGTGCGTTCTTACCGTGAATCCCCACCTCCACCTAAATTTTCACGTCCCAATTCCTTCATTTAGGATTTTTCCATTTTCGTTCATCTTTCTCTCCCACATCTGTCTTGTTTCTATCTACAGTGACAGCAGCCCTATGCTTCCCACCTCCGACCATCTTTTTGATTTTTCCAAACCCTCCCAATTTTACTGAGAACTCTTTACACCGTCCCCTCACTCCAGGAATTTTCCTAATTTTTGATCAATCTTCTATCCATTTTTCACAAATCGTGTGCTACCTCATCTACAGTGTTGTCAGCCAGATTCCATATCCGACCACATCCCAGTGCAAAACTCATAACAACTCTTAGCCACCTCCAATCCTCTCAAAAAAAATATTTCTATCTTCCTGGTTCAATTTCCTACAACTTTGATGAAGACCTCAGGAGCTGGATCGGACATCTTCCTAATAGTCAACGGCAGTTCTCAGACAAGTTCCCTGCAGATCGGAGAGTTCGGCTATTCTACACCAGGAACTCAAAAATTCAATAAAGCTCAGATCCGTGCAGGTCCAGGTCTGATATCTAGGTCTAGGTTGAAGGACTTCAAGTTAGCTTTCCAACGGCACCAGTTTCGTGTCGATCCGACATTGGGGCTGATCACAGCGTCCGTTCTCTCCAGAGCGCGCGCCGAAAAATAGAACCGGCAGATCCGTGGCCGGTTATTCCGACCGGTGCCGAACGGAGCCGCCCGGCCTCCGGTCGACGTTCCAGCATGCCGCCAGCCCAGGGAACGCTTCCCCAAGTGTCCCCACGCCGAGCGCATGGAGGTATCATTTTCGCTCCCTTCTCGGCATTTTGCTTACTTCACATATATTTGTTTATGTCGCTACTAGAGAGCATGTTTTAGGACCTAGCTTGCTATATATTTTCATATCACCGCTGCTGCGAGAGAGAGAGCGAAGCCGTCCCGTGACCTGATCCGGGCACAAAAGAGAATTGACCACCCTAGCACTTGCCAGTTTCTCAACCGTGCACGTCCGACGCTTCCCTCATTAAGGGACAATCACGAGCTCACCTAGAGTCCGAGGACTGCATTCCTCATTCGAGTCGTGTCCATGGTCTTGTCCCGCATCAATTTGGTATCAGAGCGAGTTTGAGTCTAGGGTGTCAAAAAAAAAAGAGTGTCATTTACGTATAGTCATTAGTCATTGTCTAAGTCGTGTTTAGGGTCATCATTGTTTTAAAACAAAAAAAAAGTGTCTTTCTGCATTGCATCCTAATAACCCGGTATATCAAAAGGTGTTGTCCGAACGTTAGGCTACGCCTATCGGGAAGGCCGCACACTTCGCGAGTGATCTTCGGATCAATTAACTCCGCCCCGTACCGAGTCTTGGTTTCTTGTCCTTAGTGTGCATGTATTCCAACTTCCAAATGGCCTTGCATATCCATTCCTAGGGATCCAATCCCATCTTTTTGGCAACTATGGCCAACCCATGTCGACCCGTCCAAGGTGATAGGTCCGTGTCCGAGTACATTCGGGCATATCATATGTATTGGCTAGAATATGGCTTGCGAGAAGAGAGCAACACGGCCGCATTTCAGTTCCGGAGAGGTTTACACCTTCACTTTCAGTTGGAGTGTCTTATCGGAGATGCATTCTCTCTAGCGCAATCCTATACGGTCGCTCTATTGGTCGAACCATTTGAGTCTCACTTTTCTCGGTATGGTAGCTTTCGACAAGCATCTACCTCCCGGCTGCCTATTCCATGGCCTTCACCACTCGAGAGAGCTCCAATGTCATCCCCCTCTATTTCCGAATTTGATTCGCAATCCTCTCATTTGGAACCACCAAGGCCCGAGCCACCCGTGTTTCTAACGGGTACGCTTTTCATAGCCGAGCCGCTTCTTAGTTGGCTCAAGGATGGCTTGGTCCCACCTCCCTTCCCATCCATGGACCCCATCCTACCTCTAGTGCCGGTCAACTTCTTCCATACCACATTTCGATCTAGTCACCATGTTGACACGTTGGACGATCTTGTCATGGGATTAGACTTGCAATGGAAGTTGACACATATGTTGGCCTGAGGCTTCGACCAACCCACGAGTCGTAGCTTCACCCATCCGGCCGTCGGGTCCATTACCTCCGAGTGCACCGTGGGTTGTGTCACCACGGAGGTTCTTCTACTTCTCCCGCTACCGGATGAGCACGACTTCATGACTTTGCTTCCGAGGGAGGAGTCATATTTTTTATACACGGTCCCATCTACCATGACGGAGGAAGGTGATCACCCACACCTTCAAGAATTTCACGATTGGGACCATGTCATGTTGGAATCCATCTCACGGGGTCATACCTTCTTCGACCCTTTTGACCCCCTCACTAGTGAATCTCCCGAGTCTCCATCTTCACTTCACTTCCTCCGCAGAGTTCACTATCATGCCCTTTCCACTCGGGCCAAGCAACCTCTACATAGCCATAGGTCCGAACCATCATTTGGGGGTAACGTAGATTTTGGTTTCTCCGACCCACCTAAACCCATCTCCGATACACCCACATCTGGCCCTTCCACACTCGGCTTCCCTAGCCCTCTCAAGTCTCCCAAATCCAAAGGGATGTCCATGCATGACTGGGTCATACTTGGCCATTTAGGTGTTCCCCATGCCACCCATCTCCGGTTACATAACATGCATGCATGGCACACGTTCGGGTGTCCTGGTCCGCCGTCACCCATGTACGGGTCGGACTAACATTAGGTGTGTCTAGGGTCATAGATGAGTCAGTGTGTTTTCTTTGTGTGGTTTGCATATGTGTGTTAGTGCTTGGTGAGTCTGTATGTGTCTTGTGTCAGCTCGATGTCAGTCCCTTATGAGTGTGAAGCGAGTCGACTCACTCGATGGGTATGGGATCGGTTCTACATCTATATCCGGATCAGTCACCTACAGGGACTCAGCGGTGATTCCTAGTGAGTCTTCAAGCCGCCACCTCCCTTTTTGAGAGTGCCCCATTCGGAGTGTCCACCTCTGGCCCATAGCAGCTTGTGCATATTGAGTATATATGGAATGAGCAGGTGACGGTCACTTGGGATGGAGCATACCCGCGTTACTTGGCACGGTGATGGATTCGTCGGAGTACCCGAGCACCCATACCCCTACTCGACGGGGTCGAGTTCCTCCCACCCGGGGAGAGTTGATGGGAATCGACGCCGAGCACGTACATTTTCTTTTGCATTTATGTCCTTTTAGTTTGTGTTCATATCCTTGGGAAGTATGTACGTAAATGTACGGCTTTGTAAGCCAATGCGTCATTCCCTTGGATTGTGTGGGTTTTTCTACAATTGTGTAGTATGTCCAGCTAGGGGGCCCTCAGCCCTTTCCCATTGGTCCATGTCATCCATGTGGGGCTGGTCAACCATCCTAGGTGGCCATCTAGAAGGGTTGAATGTCAATTGTCCACATGGGAGACAAAGGGGTCAAAATTTCAAAGGTTGGCCACCAACCTACCCCTTGGTCAAGGGGGCGCCCCCTTCCACTAGGATTTTTTTTTTTTTTTTGTGTGTCATTCACACTTAATCCCAGCCCTCCATCAATAGATCCAAGGGTCTACATTAGATTTGATACTTAGCATATAAAAGGTTGTATTTTCCATTTGTTGGCATTAATGAAGAGAAAATTGTTAGAAATTCAAGAGTGATTCTTGAGCCCCTCCCCTCTCCCCTAGTGTTTATCTCCTCCAACCCCAAATTCTAGAGTGGTTCTATCTTCAATCCCCTCCCCTCTATCTCTGGTGATCATCTGTGCCACCGTCGCCGCCGTTCGTGCCGCCTTCGAGCCGCCGTGGAGCCATCTTCAAGGTTCTGTCCTGCTGGATAGAGGTGTAGTCCACGAATTCCTGTTCTCCACCACTTGAAGATCTCAAGCTCAAATGTTGAGGGTGTGTTCTTACCGTGAATCCCCACCTCTACCTAAATTTTCACATCCAAATTCCTTCATTTAGGATTTTTCCATTTTCGTTCATCTTTCTCTCCCAGATCTATCTTGTTTCTATCTACAGTGACAGCAGCCCTGTGCTTCCCACCTCAGACCATCTTTTTGATTTTTTCAAACCCTCCCAATTTTACTGAGAACTCTTTCCACCGTCTCCTCACTCCATGAATTTTCCTAATTTTTGATCAGCCTTCTATCCATTTTTCAAAAATCGTGTTATACCTCATCTACAGTGCTGTCAGCCAGATTCCAGATCCGACCACATCCCAGTGCCAAACTCATAGCAACTCTTAGCCACCTCCAATCCTCTCAAAAAAAATATTTCCATCTTCCTGGTACAATTTCCTACAAGTTTGATGAAGACCTCAAGAGTTGGATCGGACATCTTCCTAATGGTCAATGGTAGTTCTAAGACAAGTTCCCTGCAGATCTGAGAGTTCGGCTACTATACACCAGGAACTCAAAAATTCAATAAAGCCCAGATCCGTGCAGATCCAGATTTGATCTCTAGGTCTAGGTTGAAGGACTTCAAGTTAGCTTTCCAACGGCACTAGTTTTGTGTCGATCCGACATTGGGACTGATAGCAGCGTCCGTTCTCGCCGGAGCGCGCACCGAAAAATAGAACCGGCACATCCGTGGCCGGTTATTCCGACCGGTGCCGAACGGAGCCGCCCGGCCTCTGGTCGACGTTCCAGCGTGCCGCCAGCCCAGGGAACGCTTCCCCAAGTGTCCCCACCACAGTGGTGCCACCGGGCCCCACACTGCCTCTCCGGACAGCACGTGGGTCCCACAGTCACAAGTTCGGGTGCTGCCGAAGAGACGCGGGAAGCCGCCCGTCAACCCGAATTCGGTCCTTCCGGACCCCATTGTGTCACCCTTTACCTCCCTGCGTGGAGTGGGCAGTGCTTCATTGCTGTAACAAGTGTGTAACATTATTCCGGGAGTACGGGTTTCGGTCGGGTCCGTCGTCCCACGCCGAGCGCGTGGAGGTATCATTTTCGCTCCCTTCTCGGCATTTTGCTTACTTCACATATATTTGTTTATGTCGCTGCTAGAGAGCATGTTTTAGGACCTAGCTTGCTATATATTTTCATATCACCGCTGCTACGAGAGAGAGAGCAAAGCCGTCCCGTGACCCGATCCGGGCACAAAAGAGAATTGACCACCCTAGCTCTTGCCGGTTTCTCAACCGTGCACGTCCGACGCTTCCCTCGTTAAGGGACAATCATGAGCTCACCAAGAGTCCGAGGACTGCATTCCTCATTCGAGTCGTGTCCGTGGTCTCGTTCCGCATCAATTTGGTATGAGAGCGAGTTTGAGTCTAGGGTGTCAAAAAAAAAAAGAGTGTCATTTACGTATAGTCATTAGTCATTGTCTAAGTCGTGTTTAGGGTCATCATTGTTTTAAAACAAAAAAAAAGTGTCTTTTTGCATTGCATCCTAATAACATGGTATATCAAAAGGTGTTGTCCGAACTTTAGGCTACGCCTATCGGGAAGGCCACACACTTGCGTGAGTGATCTTCAGATCGATTAACTCCGCCCCGTACCGAGTCTTGGTTTCTTGTCCTTAGTGTGCATGTATTCCAACCTCCAAATGGCCTTGCATATACATTCCTAGGGATCCAATCCCATCTTTTTGGCAACTATGGCCAACCCATGTCGACCCGTGCAAGGCGATAGGTCCGTGTCCGAGTACATTCGGGCATATCATACGTATTGGTTGGAATTTTTTTTTTTAATCCAAGAAACCCTGCCTAGGAGTTGGTGGGAGAGTGCTCCCTTTACCAGGGGTAAAGAGATGAACCACTCCACCATCATCCCCATAGGAGGTAAATTTTATTTAAACAGATAAAGCAAATATTACATCAATCTAAAACTAGGCATGCCTAGTTTATCAAGCCTGGCCTCTCCCCTTATAACACTGGGAAGATCCTTGGAAGAAAAGAAAAGATTACATTTGATATTGCATGCATGGGAGGCCAAAGAATCCGCAACATTATTCCCTTCACTATAAACATGCTCAATTTGGTCTTGCTGCGAGATTAAGCTCCAAATTTGGCGAACATATGGGAGGATAGACCAAGGGCAATGAAACTTCTTTTTGATGATCATAACAAGAGTGTAAGAGTCACATTCAATGTGAGCAGGCTGATCACTGAAAGTTTGCAAGTACTTGATACCATCCAGAAGAGCTCTAGTTTCTGCAATTAAGCTATTGGACTGACCATAGAAATGCGAAAAGGCAAAGACAATGTCACCACAATGGTTTCTAATGGCCCCCCCACCTCCAGAAATTCCATTGTGCTTACAGGCACCATTGGTTGGAATATGGCTTGGGAGAAGAGAGCAACACGGCCGCATTTCAGTTCCAGAGAGGTTTACGCCTTCACTTTCAGTTGGAGTGTCTTATCCGCGATGCATTCTCTCTAGCGCAATCCTATACGGTCGCTCTATTGGTCGAACCATTTGAGTCTCACTTTTCTCGGTATGGTAGCTTTCGGCAAGCATCTACCTCCCAGCCGCCTATACCATGGCCTTCACCACTCGAGAGAGCTCCAATGTCATCCCCCTCTATTTCCGAATTTGATTTGGAATCCTCTCATTTGGAACCACCAAGGCCCGAGCCACCCGTGTTTCTAACGGGTACGCTTTTCATAGTCGAGCCGCTTCTTAGTTGGCTCAAGGATGGCTTGGTCCCACCTCCCTTCCCATCCATGGACCCCATCCTACCTCTAGTGCCCGTCAACTGCTTCCATACCACATTTTGATCTAGTCACCATGTTGACACGTTGGACGATCTTGTCATGGGATTAGGCTTGCAATGGAAGTTAACACATATGTTGGCCCGAGGCTTCGACCAACCCACGAGTCGTAGCTTCACCCATCCGGCCGTCGGGTCCATTACCTCCGAGTGCACCGTGGGTTGTGTCACCACGGAGGTTCTTCTACTTCTCCCGCTACCGGATGAGCCCGACTTCATGACTTTGCTTCCGAGGGAGGAGTCATATTTTTTATACATGGTCCCATCTACCATGACGGAGGAAGATGATCACCCGCACCTTCAAGAATTTCACGATTGGGACCATGTCATGTTGGAATCCATCTCACGGGATCATACCTTCTTCGACCCTTTTGACCCCTTCACTAGTGAATCTCCTGAGTCTCCATCTTCACGTCACTTCCTCCGCGGAGTTCACTATCATGCCCTTTGCACTCGGGCCAAGCAACCTCTACATAGCCATAGGTCCGAACCATCATTTGGGGGTAACGTAGATTTTGGTTTCTCCGACCCACCTAAACCCATCTCCGATACACCCACATCCGGCCCTTCCACACCCTGCTTCCCTAGCCCTCTCAAGTCTCCCAAATGCAAAGGGATGTCCATGCATGACTGGGTCATACTTGGCCATTTAGGTGTTCCCCATGCCACCCATCTCCGGTTACATAACATGCATGCATGGCACACGTTCGGGTGTCCTGGTCCGCCGTCACCCATGTACGGGTCGGACTAACATTAGGTGTGTCTAGGGTCATAGATGAGTCAGTGTGTTTTCTTTGTGTGGTTTGCATATATGTGTTAGTGCATGGTGAGTCTGTATGTGTCTTGTGTAAGCTCGATGTCAGTTCCTTATGAGTGTGAAGTGAGTCGACTCACTCGATGAGTATGGGATCGGTTCTACATCTATACCCAGATCAGTCACCTACAGGGACTCAGTGGTGATTCCTAGTGAGTCTTCGAGCCGCCACCTCCCTTTTTGAGAGTGCCCCATTTGGAGTGTCCACCTCTGGCCCATAGCAGCTTGTGCATATCGAGTATATATGGAATGAGCAGGTGACGGTCACTTGGAATGGAGCATACCCGCGTTACTTGGCACGGTGACGGATCCGCCGGAGTACCCGAGCACCCATACCCCTACTCGACGGGGTCAAGTTCCTCCCACCCGGGGAGAGTTGATGGAAATCGACGCCGAGCACGTACATTTTCTTTTGCATTTATGTCCTTTTAGTTTGTGTTCATATCCTTGGGAAAGTATGTACGCAAATGTACGGCTTTGTAAGCCAATGCGTCATTCCCTTGGATTGTGTGGGTTTTTGTACAATTGTGTAGTAGGTCCAACTAGGGGGCCCTCAGCCCTTTCCCATTGGTCCATGTCATCCATGTGGGGTTGGTCAACCATCCTAGGTGGCCATCTAGAAGGGTTGAATGTCAATTGTCCACATGGGAGACAAAGGGGTCAAAATTTCAAAGGTTGGCCACCAACCTACCCCTTGGTCAAGGGGGCGCCCCCTTCCACTAGGATTAGTTTTTTTTTTTTTGTGTGTCATTCACACTTAATCCAAGCCCTCCATCCCCCATCCCTAGATCCAAGGGTCTACATTAGATTTGATACTTAGCATATAAAAGGTTGTATTTTCCATTTGTTGGCATTAATGAAGAGAAAATTGTTAGAAATTCAAGAGTGTTTCTTGAGCCCCTCCCCTCTCCCCTGGTGTTCATCTCCTCCAACCCCAAATTCTAGAGTGGTTCTATCTTCAATCCCCTCCCCTCTATCTCCAGTGATCATCTGTGCCGCCGCCGTTCGTGCTGCCTTCGAGCCGCCGTGGAGCCATCTTCAAGGTTATGTCCTGCTGGATAGAGGTGTAGTCCACGAATTCCTGCTCTCCACCACGTGAAGATCTCAAGCTAAAATTTTGAGGGTGTGTTCTTACCTTGCATCCCCACCTCCACCTAACTTTTCACGTCCAAATTCCTTCATTTAGGATTTTTCCATTTTTGTTCATCCTTCTCTCCCAGATCTGTCTTGTTTCTGTCTACAGTGACAGCAGCCCTGTGTTTCCCACCTCCGACCATCGTTTTGATTTTTCCAAACCCTCCCAATTTTACTGGGAAGTCTGTCCACCGTCTCCTCACTCCATGAATGTTCTTAATTTTTGATAAGCCTTCTATCCATTTTCCAAAAATCGTGTTCTAACTCATCTACAGTGCTGTCAGCCAGATTCCAGATCCGACCACATCCCAGTGTAAAAATCATAACAACTCGTAGCCACCTCCAATACTCTCAAAAAAAATATTTCCGTCTTCCTGGTTCAATTTCCTACAACTTTGATGAAGACCTCAGGAGCTGGATCGGACATTTTCCTAATGGTCAACGGCAGTTCTCAGACAAGTTCCTTGCAGATCCGAGAGTTCGGCTACTGTACACCTAGAACTCAAAAATTTAATAAAGCCCAGATCCGTGTAGATCCAGGTATGATCTCTAGGCTTAGGTTGAACGACTTCAAGTTAGCTTTCCAGCAGCACTAGTTTCGTGTCGATCCGACATTGGGGCTGATCGCAGCGTCCGTTCTCGCCGGAGCGCGCGCCAAAAAATAGAACCGACAGATCCGTGGCCGGTTATTCCGACCGGTGCCGAACGGAGCCGCCCGGCCTCCGGTCGACGTTCCAGCATGCCACCAGCCCAGGGAACGCTTCCCCAAGTGTCCCCACCACAGTGGTGCCACCGGGCCCCACCCGGCCCCTCCAGACAGCACGTGGGTCCCACAGTCACAAGTTCGGGTGCTGCCGAAGAGACGCGAGAAGCCGCCCGTCAACCCGAATTCGGTCCTCCCGGACCCCATTATGTCACCCTTTACCTCCCTACGTGGAGTGGGCAGTGCTTCATTGCTGTAACAAGTGTGTAATATTATTCCGGGAGTACGGGTTTCGGCCGGGTCCGTCGTCCCCATGCCGAGCGCGTGGAGGGATCGTTTTCACTCCCTTCTCGGCATTTTGCTTACTTCATATATATTTGTTTATGCCGCTGCTAGAGAGCATGTTTTAGGACCTAGCTTACTATATATTTTCATATCACCGCTGCTGCGAGAGAGAGAGCGAAGCCGTCCCGTGACCCGATCCGGGCACAAAAGAGAATTGACCACCCTAGCTCTTGCCGGTTTCTCAATAGTGCACGTCCGACGCTTCCCTCGTTAAGGGACAATCACGAGCTCACCTAGAGTCCGAGGACTGCATTCCTCATTCGAGTCGTGTCCGTGGTCTCGTCCCGCATCACTCGATGCATGCACAAACACATGACAGACAAACGAAACAAAGGCTCACAAAGACCCTAACAACCTAATGTTAGTCCGACCTATGCACAGGCGATGGTGGACCAGGACACCCGAATACGTGCCATGCATACACTAGATGTACTCGGTGGTTGACGGAATGGAGGACTCCTAGACACCCTAAGATGTACCACTCCTGCATTGGCGACCTATGGGATTTGGGTGGGGAAGGGCTAGGAGATCCAAAACTACCCTTGTCATTACCCCTAGACGTAGGTACAGCTTGTCAACTAGACCGAGGGGAAGGGGTGGGATAGTGAACTCCTTGGAAGAGGTGGAGTGAATATGATAGCTCGGGAGGTTCACTAGTGAAGGGGTCAAAAGGGTCAAAGAAGGTATGACCCCATGAAGTGGGTTCACCCATGACTCGGTCCAAGTTAAGAATTCATAATCACCGTCATACATTGTGATCGGTGGGACGACGGCAATGTCTAGAAAATAGGATTCCTATCTTGGGCAAAAGGGAACGAAGTCGGACTAGGCCGGCATCGGGAGGAATTGAAGAATCTCCGTGGTGACACAACTCACGGTGCACACAGAGGTAATGGACCCTATGGCCGGATGGGTGAAGCTACGACTAGTGGGTTGGTCGAAGCCTCGGGCCAATAAGTACGTCAACTTCCATTGCCAACCTAAACCAAGAATAAGGTCACCCAATGTATCAACATGGTGACTAGACCGGAATGTCATGTGGTAGGAGTTGACGTACACTAGAGGTAAGGTGGGGTCCATAGATGGGTAAGGAGGTGGGACAAAGTCATCCTTGAGCCAACTAAGAAGCGGCTCGGCGATGAAAAGCGTAGCCATTAGATGGGGGTGTCGAGGTGAGGTTAGTTGGAGAGGTGGTCCACTTGATTGTGGGTGAGTTGGTGGGGTTGGCTGGTGGTAGGACCCCAGTGGTTGGAGGAAGGTGGGCGGGGAAGGTAGACCTTCCTAAACTCTCTCTTCATGTCCCACCATGACTCGATGGGCCATTGCCTCCTAACCTCTCTCGATCTTTCGATGTAATCCCACTTTTCGGCGGCCCCGTGAAGGAGTATCTCCTTGGCAAAATAGAATTGCCCAACCTCGGACATGGGATAATAAGCAAAATATTTGTCCATAGCGGTTTCCCAATGTAGGTAGTCGCTCGGGACCTTGGAGCCATGGAAGGTCGTGGCCTCGGGGATAATGAAGGGCATGGGACGGTTTCTAAGCCCATGGGAGTGCCAAGGGTCATATCGCCTGGGCGATCGGGGGTCCATTAGAAACTGGGGAACTAAGGGGTGGACATGCCGAAACAAAGAGACAAGAAAAACCAACTAGACAATGGACTAAACATGACCCTAAATGACAATGCAAGTTGGAATGCATGCACACTAAGGACCCTAGACTTAAACCAAGACTCGGTACGTGACGGAGTTAATCGATCGAAGATCACTCGCGCAAGTGTGCGGCCTTCCCGATAGGCGTAGCCTAACGTTCGGACAACACCTTTTTATATACCGAACAATGGTATGCGGATGCAACCTTAGACCGACTTAGACGATGACTAGACGTAAATGACACTTTTTTTTGTTTTAAACACCCTAGACTCAACTGGCGCTCTGATACCAAATTGATGCGGGACGGACACGCGACTTGACTCCAAATGGATATGCGATCCTTGGACTCTAAGCAAACTCGCGTTCATCCCTAACGAGGGAAGCGTACGGACGTGCACGGTTGAGAAATCGGCAAAGAGCTCGGGTGGTCAACTCATAATTCGTGCCCGGATCGGGTTATGGGATGGTCTCTCTCTCTCTCTCTCTCTCGCAGTAGCGGTAATATAAAAAGTATAGCGAGCTACGATCCTAGCATGCTCCCTAGCAGCGGCATAAAGAAATATATACGAAATAAAGTAAATGCCGAGTAAGGAGCGAACACGATACCTCCACGCTCTCGGCGTGGGGAAGATGACCCCAGCCGAACTCGTACTCCCGGAATAATTACTACACAATAATTACAGCAAGGTAATTTCACTGCCCACTCCACGCAGGGAGGTAAAGGATGACATAGCGGGACCCGGGAGTAGCGGTTTCGAGTTGACGGGCCGCTTCTTGTGTTGCTTCGGTGGCACACGTACCCACGACCGTGGGGCCCACGTGCTGGTCCGAGGGGCTGTGTGGGACCGAGGTGGCACCACTATGGTGGGTACGCCTTGAGAGGCTCTCCCTGGCATGGCGGTACGCTGGTTAGCCGACCGGAGGCCGGGCGGCTCCGTTCTTCACTCGCCGGAGTTGCTGCCCACGGATCTGAACTCTGTTTCAGACCCACGCGTCCCGACGAAATCTACTTCTGCGGTCACTCCCGACGTCGGATCGACACACAAGAGGTACCGATGGAAAGCTGACTTGAAATTCTTCGATCTATGTTCAGAGAAAGAAATTGGAATTTCCCGTTGATGGCCTTTATCGAATTTTCAAACTGCTGGCTCACATGATCTGAAAACTTATGACAGAACCAAGTTTTCCTGAGAGTTGGCATTGACCGCATTGTAGACCTTCGATTCAGCTCTTGAGCCCTTCATAAAAGTTGTAGAGGGCGCAGAGAGGAAAATGGGGATATATCCTATGAAAGATTGGGTGGAAGTTTCGATTTTTTGGAGATTTTATACTGACTCGAGGTCGGATCTGGATAGCAGAAACAGAACTGAAGTTGGGGAAAAGACACAATTTCTAAAAATAGGTAGATGAATTTTCAAATTCGACGAAAATTAGTGGAGGATGGGGATGGTGGATAGAACCTCCAATAAAATTAGGGATTCCAAAAAAAATCAATAAGGGGGTCGAAAGATGGAAGAACTAAGCTTCTGCTACACAGATTTGAAAAGGGACAGATCAGGAAGACAGAAAGACACGAAAATGGAAAAATATAAAAAGAAGGTGAAATGACGGGATAATTTTACTGGAGGGTGGGGATCAAGTGGGAAACCAACCCTGAAAAGCTCAATGCCAGATGATGTCGGAGTTGGGAGTTAACAATCCTGTAGTGAACCTCTATCCAGCCGAACAGAACCTTGGATAGCACTTCGGAAGCGACTTCGCGGCGGCTCGATGGCGGCACGAACGACGGCGGCGGCACCAGAGATAGAATCTAGATGTAGAGGGGCTGAGATAGAAGGGGTTTCCACCCTGAAATCTTGAAGGAAGAAGGAGGAACCAGAGGGAGAGAGGAGGGGGCGCAGATCTGCTCTTGGGCATTCAACAATTTTCTTCTTCATTAATTCTTCAAAAATGGAAATACAAGGTTCTTATAATAAATGACAAATGACCTAATCTACCTTTAGATCTAGGGTTAGGAGGGGTACTTAAGGGACTTCACATTTAAATGTGATCAAACAAAAAAAATAAAATTTCTAATTATTTTTAATGGGGGGGCGCCCCCTTGACCAAGGGGTAAGGGTAGGTGGCCAACTTTGACATTTTAAACCACTTGTCTCCCCCATGTGTCAATTGACTTGTCAAACCTTCTAGATGCCACCTTGGCCTTTGACCAGCCCCACATGGATGAGGTGGACAAATGGGATAGGAGTGGGGGGGGCCCTTCCAGGTCCTACTGGCATTTTGCACATAAACCCACACAATCCTAAGGAAGAACAAATAGGCTCATAAAGCCTTACAATTGTGAATCTACTTCCCCCAAGATATAAAAATAAATAAAAGGACACGAATACAAAAATAAAAGTCAGCGCTCGACGTCGATTCCCATCAACTGTCCCTGGTGGGAAGAACTCGACCCCGTCGAGTAAGGGATGTTGCTGCTCGAGTAGCTTCGGCGGATCCGTCATCGTACCATGAAGCGCAGAGTACGTTCCACTCCAAGTAATCGACACCTGCTCATACCATATAGATTCGATATGCACACGCTGCCGTTGGAATGAGGCTAGAGGTGGACACTCCGGGGTGGGGTCACTCTCAAAGGAGGGAAGGTGGCTCGAAGACTCACTAGGAATCACCACGGGTCCCTTATGTGACTAGATCGATATGTGAAGTAGAACCGATCCCAAAGTCCGATAAGTCTCGTACTCGAAAGGGACTAACAATGTGAGCATACAAACCGACTTGGCTCGATGCATGCACAAACACACGACAGACAAACGAAACAAAGGCTCACAAAGACCCTAACAACCTAATGTTAGTCTGACCTACGCACACGCGATGGTGGGCCAGGACACCCGAATACGTGCCATGCATACACTAGATGTACTCGGTGGTTGACGGAATGGAGGACTCCCAGACACCCTAAGATGTACCACTCATGCATTGGCGACCTATGGGATTTGGGTGGGAAAGGGCTAGGAGATCCAAAAGTACCCTCGTCATTACCCCTAGACGTAGGTACGGCTTGCCAACCAGACCGAGGGGTAGGGGTGGGATAGTGAACTCCTTGGAAGAGGTGGAGTGAATATAATAGCTCGGGAGGTTCACTAGTGAAGGGGTCAAAAGGGTCAAAGAAGGTATGACCCCATGAAGTGGGTTCACCCATGACTCGGTCCCAAGTTAAGAATTCATAATCACCGTCATACATTGTGATCGGTGGGACGACGGTCATGTCTAGAAAATAGGATTCCTCCCTTGGGCAAAAGGGAATGAAGTCGGACTCAGCCGGCATCGGGAGGAATAGAAGAATCTCCGTGGTGACACAACTCACAGTGCACACAGAGGTAATGGACCCTATGGCCGGATGGGTGAAGCTACGACTAGTGGGTTGGTCGAAGCCTCGGGCCAATAAGTGCGTCAACTTCCATTGCCAACCTAAACCAAGAATATGGTCACCCAATGTATCAACATGGTGACTAGACCGGAATGTCGTATGGTAGGAGTTGATGGACACTAGAGGTAAGGTGGGGTCCATAGATGGGTAAGGAGGTGGGACCAAGTCATCCTTGAGCCAACTAAGAAGCGGCTCGGGGATGAAAAGCGTACCCGTTAGAAACACGGGTGGCTCGGGCTTGGGTGGCTCCAAATAAGATGGTTCCGAATAAAGTTCAGAAGTAGAAAGTGGCAATGGAGCACTCACGGGTGGTGAAGAAGCGCGCACCTTTTCCAACCAATCCCAAAACATTTTCTCGACTTCCTCAAAGGAGCGGGTTGGAGTAGGGGCCTCGGTGTGGATTCGCTCATCGTCTCTCGGCCTGGGTGTGGACCTAAGCTCGGCTATAGGCGGGGCTTCCACTTGGTTGGAGGGGCTTGGGTGGGATTGGATGGGGGTGCCGAGGTGAGGTTGGTTGGAGTGGTGGTCCAGTTGATTGTGGGTGAGTTGGTGGGGTTGGCTGGTGGTAGGACCCTAGTGGTTTGAGGTAGGTGGTGATAGGATCGGTGCGATGGATACAGAGGGGGGTGAATGTATCCCTCTTCAAAATTGCCCAAATTAAAAACCTTAGAACACTCAGAGATGTGAAATGATAACAAGTTCAATTTTATCGAAACTGAAATATTGTGAAGTGTTCAACCAAAAAGTAATTGAGCAAACAATCAGCTCAATATGAATTTCTTACGAAGACTTAACTTGCACAATCAGTGAACTTACTTCGGTACTAAACCGAACTCAAGCATTCATCAATCGAGAATGAAAAACAATTAAATCGTGATCCTAACCATGCATCTAGCGGAATCAAATGGACGATCAAGCCACACCGTAGACAAGACCAAACCACTGCACAATGGATTTTTTAGGTGGTTCGGTCCACAGACCTACGTCCACGCCTCACTCCAAACCTGAGTGAGGCTTCCACTAGTAAAAGTTAGAACCGCAGACTCAGTCTGCAAACAGGTGCTGCCTAACTGCTTGACCAGGGGAACAACCTCCCCTCTTCCACCAGACCGGAGGGAAACCACTAGTGACTACCCGTCACTAGTAACCAGAGATCGAGGTCTCTCTTCCTCCACCCAGGAGGGAACCCACAAGAAGTCACTTGCAACCGGAGACACAAAGTCTCCCTTCTCTTGAGTCCACAGGAGGAACCCGACCTCAAACCAGAGAATCGGAAGAACAACGGTGAACAGATAAAAGGAAAAATAAGAAATAATAAAAATCACAGCGACTGAAACCTGGAAAATGAAATGCACAATGTATCTCTCGCAGGAGCAAATCTGGTTTGGATCTGATCCAAATACCAGAAGAACAATCTTCAAAGAAGGCTTCAGTTCTCTACTCTTCTCTCTCTTTTTCTCTCGATCTTCACGAGCTCTCACTCTTTCTCCTTTTCTTCTGCGACTTCTTTCTTCTCCTCTCTGCTTCTCTTTTCTTTTTCCTCTCACTGTCTACTCTTCTCTCTGCTCTTCTTCTTCTTCTTCTCCACACTGGATCGTGCAGGCTCCTCACTGCTTCTCGATCTCTTTCTCTCGTTCTTTTTCTTCTTCTACTTTTTCTGCTTTCTGCCTCTTAACTTCGATCACTGTCTCTCTCTTCAGATGGAGGAGTCTTCAATTTATAGCAGCAGCAGCTAGGGCGATGTATTGACTTGTGCCCCCTTTATCCAGTGAATCCTCGGATCACGTGCCAGGTGCCAACCTCGGATCACGTGCCCAAACATTTTTCTTCTCGAAGCATATACCTGTTAAACAGTCATAAGAGGATACACTGAGTAAGTTTGTGTTTTGAACAGTGCACGTAGTATGTATGCTAGCAGGCAATGTATAGACTTGAGATGAATGATAACGAGTGTATAGACTTCATTTGTGAGATTGAACAAATGCAGATAGGGAAGTCTACACATTGAATCATGGATGCTCGGACATGCAGTCAACCACTGTACAGACTTTAGATGCATGCATGCGACAGCAATGTACAAAGTTGCTGGTTTGTAATGCAGAATGCACTTAAACAAAGTTTGCACAATGAGGATGTTTAGACTTTGATTTATGCATGCACAGACTTGAATGAAGAACAGGCTGTACAGACTTCAGACTCAGCTACGAACTGAGCTAAAGAATGTATAGACTTGCTCAGCTATCAGCTAATGGATGTACTGACTTAATGAGATGTATAGACTTGTGTTCGTGCAACACACATGATGTACATACTTGATAGCCTGCAGCGATGTACAGACTTGACGTAATGAGCGATGCCCAACTGCATAGTGTATGGACTTAGAATGCATGAGACAGCAATGAGACGGTCGGATGTACAGACTTTGAACGTGTGTGTGCTAGATAATGTATAGACTTGATAGCATGAGACGCTAAGTGAGACTGACCGTTGTACAGACTTTGCTTTGAACGATGCAAGACTATGGCATGTACAGACTTTGTGAATGCAAAGCTAAAGCATGTACAGACTTCACGTATGCAAGGCTATGGCATGTACAGACTTTGAACGTGTGTAATGTAGTGTGCATGCAGTGAAGTATGTACATTGAAAGTGGATGCACAGTCGTGCCGTCAACAAATGTATGGACTTAGTGTGTGTGGTGTAGAGTGCATCTAAGCAAGGTATGAACATTACAATTGGATGCACTAACATGCCAAATGAATGTGCAGACTCAACGTGCACCATTGTAGACTCACTAAAATGATGTATGAGCACAGCAACACACAATGTGCAGACTTCGTGCAATGCATGAAGCAATGTATAGACTTAGAGCGAAGGAGTGCACAAATGCAGATAGCAAGGTATATACATTACAAATGGATGCACTGACATGCCAACTGAATGTACAGACTCTGCATGTAACAATGTGTAGACTTAGTGTTTGTGCAGCTAGCCAATGTATAGACTTGGCGTTTGTGCAGCTAGCCGTTGTATAGACTTGGCGTTATGAAGCACATGATGCAATGTACAGACTTGGAAATGCTGCAGACACAAGACGATGTACAGACTTGTTCTTGCAACCACGGCTGTACAGACTTTGAGAAATGATGCACAGAGACGCTAAGTGAGACGCTAGACGTTGTATGGACTTTGTGTGTGCATATGCCAAGACCATGTACAGACTTTACGTTTATGCAGCAACAGGAGTTGTATAGACTTTATATGCATGAATGCACCATGTAAAGACTTTGCGTGCAAGACACTGTATATGCATGAACGATGTACAGACGAGTGCACAGACTGTATGACTGATGCAATGAAACACCGGAGTATGTACAGACTTTCTGCCAAAGAATGTACAGACTAGAGTTGATGCAGACTTGGCAAACTTTGTACATACTTAGTTTCTCATGCAAACTAGAGGTTGTACAGACTTACAGGCACAATGAACATGGACCGATGCAGTGAATGCATATAGAAGATATGAACTGATGCAATGTATGCAGGAGAACTAACAGAGCAGTCTATTTACCAATGCAGAGACAGACAATGTAATGAGACGAATGTGCCCACTCTCAAATCAATCAATCAATCATGCTCATGTAGCATGCTGACATCAAAACAATTCATACCCATAGTGCAACACAATTCATACTCATAGTGCTTGCTGACATCAAAATCATAGGGGCACAACATTCTCCCCCTTTTTGATGATGGCAACACTATGAGTCACTATATGAATCACTATGAGACATGCTGACATGCAGACATGCAGACATGCAGAACCAAAACTATTCTCCCCCTTTGACTTCATCAAAAAGAGAAAAGTTTGAGAGAGAAAAATTAAGCATGTATGAAAAGATTGATAAAACATCTCCCCCTTTGACAAATGAAGGCACATAAGAGCTATTCCCCCAAAAAAAATATGCAGGATGAGCACTAGAGGAATAAGATGTAAGATCTCCCCCTATCAACATGAATGAGTTCAGGTGATCCAAAAGCAATCTGAAATTGAATTCCAACAACAAGATATTGATTGGATTGCCAAAGAATAGATGAGAGAGGAAGATTTTCAATGGGATACCAAATCCATAAATCTTGATCAGCAAATGTTAGACTCTTTTATTATACCAGATTATGAATGAGTCTAAACTTACCAGCATGATTTAAGAATGATATATACAAAGTTTATCAGGAAAATTCAATACTCATGTCTGAAACACCTTTTAATAGAGATGAACCAATTGCACATATGACACACATATTTGACCTCCTTCTATCTTACTCAATCAATTTTAATGACTTCTTTAGAAGTTACACAAGATAGTATTGAGATTAGATATATATGAGTGTATCTGAAATTTCTTTGATTATACTTATTTTTCAGAATTTTTCTATTGATCAGCACTTATTTTCTGAGCAATCTTAGTTGATAAACACCTTTTTACATGAGGCACAACACCTCTCAGGTGAAGTGACCCAGTTACTCAGTGTGATAACAGTATTGCCTCTCAGTTATGAGAACAGAGTTAGCAATAGAAGTGTCTTTTTACATGAGGAGACACCTTGGTTAGAGGCAGGAATCCCCAATTACTTAACACAATTATGCCATTGCTCTGTCAGATTTCTCAATTAAATTTTTTTTTTATACCAGAGATAACTGTGGCACTTTATGACATGGGTTTACACTATTTCTTTGATAGATAACCCAGTTTCTCTGTGATCAAAGTCATTGCTCTGACTTCATTTTCTTTCAAATGTTTTCAGACAATGCTCAATACACTGATATGTTTAAAAAACAATACTTACTACATGTATCTTAACCAAAGAAGACCATTCGATTAAAATTTTAGAGTTCAGAGGTTTTTGTATGAGGTTACATGAGACAATTGGTTAAGATTTATTAAACATGATGGTTCAGACATTTTCAAGATTTTTAAATCAAAACTTGATGAATACATTAGACTTAAATCAATTTGATTTATCAGACATTCTTAAACCAGTATAATAGAAGAGTCTTCTTTTCGGAATATGTCGGATTTATGATTAGGGTACACAGATTGAAAATTTCCCAAATTCAGATGAATCAAAATGGCAATGCAGCAAGATGTGAGCATTAAAGCAGTGCAGTTCAGAAACCAATGTTAAAGACTAGAATTCATACAGATTATCTTGATAGAATTTGACAAGGAGGTATTGAAGCAAAGCTCTCCTTTAGCAATTTAAGGAGTATCAGATGTAGATTTTAGCTTCAAGAAAGTTGAGAGTTCAGTTGATTAAAGAGCAATCACTAACACACAAGAGTAGGAAGATGATTTAAATGACTGAACAGGAAGGGTTCAATTTATGAAAGACTGATAAATTTAAGATACTCCCCCTGTCTAGATGCAATGAGTCATTACTTTTTAGATTTTTTAAATTTGATGATATGCAATACACTGCTCTATAATGCAAACTCCCCCTGACAATATGCAATGTATGAAAATTTTAAATGCAGCAAGTGCAATGACAGAATGCAGGGAGTTTTGACAAATTATGCATCATGAATGGATATGTAATGCATTCAACAAACGAAATTATCATAATATGCAAGCATCAAGAGCACACAAATTCAGAAGATAGAATTTTAAGCTGAGTTTTTCAGAACTAACCTGTACAGTGCAATCCTGGGGGTTTCGTTCTTGAGTGCCTTGGATTATTAACCCCTTTATTCATCAACTTCCAAGGCACACCTACAGCACATTCATCATTTTGATCCTGTAGGAACCCAAACAGCCTTGGGTCCTGGGTTAACCCTCACAGGTGTTCTGAATATTCTCTTTGCAGCATTATCATCATAATCAATCAGGTAACAATTATCCATGGGATGACCAGATTTTCCACAATATCTACATGAAGCAACAGGTTTTCTGGTCCTATAATGCATATTAACAGCAGTTTGAGACCCATGACCATAGCATGAAATGTTCTGTTATATGCATGGACAGTTCGTTTCTTATTACCTGATAACCAACAATTTCCAAACTTATGACCTGGTTTATCACAGTTAAAACATGAAACATTTACAGGTCTTGTTTTACGGAATTTAGTGGATTTGGAGTTAACATGATTTCCCTGAGCATACCAACAGAAAGTAGCAATGTGACCAAAATTCCCACAACAATAACATTGAATTTTCTTTTTCTTATCAGTAGAAGGTTTCCTAGGAAGATGATTTCTAGGATACTTCCTAACAACATTCCTTTCATCATTTATCAATGTAACACAGTCATGCATAATATGTCCAAGCTTCCCACAATAGTGACATGTTACCACCTTTTTATTTACATTCATTTGATTGACAAAATTGACATTCGCATGAGAGTGTGAATATGTGTGGGAGCAGTTAGCAGCATGCACATGTGAATCAATGACAGATTTGGACTTATTTAAATCAACACTTTTCTTTTGTTTTTGAATCTTTTTCTATTTCTTATCTGAATTGTCAGCCTTCTTAGCAGTGAATTGAAAGATTGAAGTACTAGATGAGTTGTCATGTTTTGAGCTTTTCACAAACATAGTTGATTTCCTCTTATCATTGACGTTTTCATTCATAGGCACAAATCCAATCCCTTGCTTCTGAAAATTCACTTTAGAACCAAGCAGCTTATTCAGATTATCTTTTCCTTTAACGAATTTTAACAAAGAAGCTTTTAGATCATCAATCTCAGTTGGTAATAACACAATGTCATCTTCACATGAAATTATTTGGTTATGCAAACCATCATTCAGCCTTTTCAAATTTTCATTTTCCTGCAATATCTTCAAATTCTCATTAGCTTCTATGTCATTCAAAATTGCCTTACCTTTTTCAATGTTCATCAGTTTTTCAGAAAGCACAATGTTCAAACCCATCAGTTTCTTTTTTTGATTTTTCAAGTAACTATTTTCTTCAAACAATTTTTCTCCACTTTTTTCAACCTCAATTTTCTTGGCCAATAATAATTTGTTTTCTTCTTTCAGGGATTTGATTAATTCCTTTTGCGAATTATCATCATGGTCTATATCATTAATCAAATATCTGAGAATGGCACATTCATTGCAAGAATTATTTTCACTGATGAGTTTGTTTCTAAGGTTCTCATTTTCAGATTTCAACTTGTTCAACTCATTTTTTTCTTTATTCATGTCAGATTTCAAGTTTTCATTCTCTACCTTCAAATGAGTGACTTCATGAATCATTTCTTTTCTCATTTTTCTCTTTTCAGATTTTAATTTCCTATACTTTTCATACAATTCAGCATACATTTCCTTTAAATCATCAAAAGTCATTTCGTCAGAATCAGATTCAGAATTTACCTGGTCTTCTTCTTCATTGTTTGAGGTGCTTCCTCTTGCCATGAGACATTCTTCTTCTTCTCCATTGTGGATGCGAAGCAGTTCATCCAATATTTCTTTGCCGAGCTACAACATGAGATAGAGGAAAAATCATCAGAACCGATTGCAGCCTTCATTAGATTTAGAGCTCTTACATTATCATCATTTTTCAACTTGTGAACATGAGTCCACTTGGACTTATCCTTGGGAACTTCATGTGGACCGTGAGAGATAACCTTCCACAGTTGAGGATTCACAGAATTAACATGCCTACGCAAGAGCCACAGCCAGAGTTTAATATGTAAACCAGATAATATAGGAGGATTAGCCATCAAAACAGATTCTAAGCAATTCAAGGCAATAGACTAAGATCGTCCGCAGCCAAAAATAGCACCGAATACAGCAGGATCGGATCTGCAGGTCGTTGGACCCTCTGTGCAGACACCCGCTCGGATACCAAATGATAGGATCGGTGCGATGGATACAGAGGGGGGTGAATGTATCCCTCTTTAAAATTACCCAAATTAAAAACCTTAGAACACTAAGAGATGTGAAATGATAACAAGTTCAGTTCTATCGAAACTGAAATATTGTGTAGTGTTCAACCAAACAGTAACTGAGCAAACAATCAGCTCAATATGAATTTCTTACGAAGACTTAACTTGCACAATCAGTGAACTTACTTCGGTACTAAACCGAACTCAAGCATTAATCAACCGAGAATGAAAAACAATTAAACTGTGATCCTAACCATGCATCTAGCAGAATCAAATGGACGATCAAGCCACATCGTACACAAGACCAAACCACTGCACAATGGATTTTTTAGGTGGTTCGGTCCACAGACCTACGTCCACCCCTCACTTCAAACCGGAGTGAGGCTTCCACTAGCAAAAGCTAGAACCGCAGACTCAGTCTGCAAACAGGTGCTGCCTAACAGCTTGACCAGGGGAATAGCCTCCCCTTTTCCTCCAGACCGGAGGGAAACCACTAGTGACTACCCGTCACTAGCAACCAGAGACTGAGGTCTCTCTTCCTCCACCCAGGAGGGAACCCACAAGCGACACCAGTCACTTGCAACCGGAGACACAAAGTCTCCCTTCTCCTGAGTCCACAGGAGGAACCCGACCTCAAACCAGAGAATCGGAAGAACAACGGTGAATAGATAAAAGGAAAAATAAGAAAAACTAAAAATCACAGCGACTGAAACCTGGAAAATGAAATGCACAATGTAGCTCTCGCAGGAGCAAATCTGGTTTGGATCTGATCCAAATACCAGAAGAACAATCTTCAAAGAAGGCTTCAGTTCTCTACTCTTCTCTCTCTTTTTCTCTCGATCTTCACGAGCTCTCACTCTTTCTCCTTTTCTTCTGCGACTTCTTTCTTCTCCTCTCGGCTTCTCTTTTCTTTTTCCTCTCACTGTCTACTCTTCTCTCTCTCTCTTCTTCTTCTTCTTCTTCTTCTCCACACTGGATCGTGCAGGCTCCTCACTGCTTCTCGATCTCTTTCTCTCGTTCTTTTTCTTCTTCTACTTTTTCTGCTTTCTGCCTCTCTGCTTCGATCACTGTCTCTCTCTTCAGATGGAGGAGTCTTCAATTTATAGCAGCAACAGCTAGGGCAATGTATAGACTTGTGCCCCCTTTATCCAGAGAAACCTCGGATCACATGCCAGGTGCCAACCTCGGATCACGTGCCCAAACATTTTTCTTCTCGAAGCATATACCTGTCAAACAGTCATAAGAGGATACACTGAGTAAGTTTGTGTTTTGAACAGTGCACGTAGTATGTATGCTAGCAGGCAATGTATAGACTTGAGATGAATGATAACGAGTGTATAGACTTCATTTGTGAGATTGAACAAATGCAGATAGGGAAGTCTACACATTGAATCATGGATGCTCGGACATGCAGTCAACCACTCTACAGACTTTAGATGCATGCATGCGATAGCAATGTACAAACTTGCTGGTTTGTAATGCAGAATGCACTTAAACAAAGTATGCACAATGAGGATGTTTAGACTTTGATTTATGCATGCATAGACTTGAATGAAGAACAGGCTGTACAGACTTCAGACTCAGCTGCGAACTGAGCTAAAGAATGGATAGACTTGCTCAGCTATCAGCTAATGGATGTACTAACTTAATGAGATGTATAGACTTGTGTTCGTGCAATACACAGGCTGTACATACTTGATAGGCTGCAGCGATGTACAGACTTGACGTAATGAGCGATGCCCAACTGCATAGTGTATGGACTTAGAATGCATGAGACAGCAATGAGACGGTCGGATGTACAAACTTTGAACGTGTGTGTGCTAGAAAATGTATAGACTTGATAGCATGAGACGCTGAGTGAGACTGACCGTTGTACAGACTTTGCTTTGAACGATGCAAGACTATGGCATGTACAAACTTTGTGAATGCAAAGCTAAAGCATGTACAGACTTCACGTATGCAAGGCTATGGCATGTACAGACTTTGAACGTGTGTAATGCAGTGTGCATGCAGTGAAGTATGTACATTGAAAGTGGATGCACAGTCGTGCCGTCAACAAATGTATGGACTTAGTGTGTGTGGTGTAGAGTGCATCTAAGCAAGGTATGAACATTACAATTGGATGCACTAACATGCCAAATGAATGTGCAGACTCAACGTGCACCATTGTAGACTCACTAAAATGATGTATGAGCACAGCAACACACAATGTGCAGACTTCGTGCAATGCATGAAGCAATGTATAGACTTAGAGCGAAGGAGTGCACAAATGTAGATAGCAAGGTATATACATTACAAATGGATGCACTGACATGCCAAATGAATGTATAGACTCTGCATGTAACAATGTGTAGACTTAGTGTTTGTGCAGCTAGCCAATGTATAGTGATGGGGGCATCCCTCGCCCCCTCCACTTCTTTTGAGGCTCGGATTGCTCATCAGCATGCGCCATTGTGTTCGTCATAATTTTATGAGTCTAGTCATGTAATTTTTACATTTTATTTGAGTCATCATCATGTAATTTTCCCTTTATTTGAGTCATGTACCTAGGTTAGTAGGTTATCTACCAAAGTCTTGTGTCATTGTGTTGGTTTGTTAGGCTATTGGGCCCAACTAATGGGCTAGGCCCAGGGGCGCCCCTCCCTTGGAGTGCTTGGTCAATAGTTGTTTAGTCACGGTCATTTTCATCCTAGGAAAAGTCCAATGCCTGTAAATAGGCCCCCACTCATCTCATATATAACAACTTTGCATGAATATTGAAATCCAAAATTCCACATCCCTCTAGATCTCTCTCTCATTATCTCTCTCTCTCTCTAAGGGGTCCCCCTCTCTCTCTCTCTCCCCTCCCCCAAATTTTGAAATTTTCTCTCTCCTCCCCATTCACCTCTCATTAAGACCCCTCCCCCTTCCCCATACACTCATTTAACTCCCCCCCAACCCCAAGGTGTAATCCTCCAATCCTTGCTCCACCCTCCAACCACCAACTACCCTCTTCCCTTCCCCAAGCACCCTTCCCTCTCCCCCATACAACCCACCACTTCCCTAGGCCATTTGAATTCAAATCCACCTTCCCTCCACAGCCCTAGGGCACCCCCAAGACCCCACCCCTTGGTTAGGGTCGCCCCCCCTCTCTCTCTCTCATCTCCACCATTCTCCCTTGCTCTTCTCCATCACCTCTCCCACCTCCATTGATAGATCCTCCAAGCAGCTGGCGACCTATAGAAGACCACCTGCTTGCAGAGGCGACCCCGACCACATCCCGATGAATCTGAAGGCCCAAGAGGTACCGTTGGAAGCGTCTGCCTGTCTTCTTCGCAACGGCGGTGGTTTCATCTTCGTCTGAGCACGGTGCTGCCCGGGAGAGCCTTTCTCCCCCGACTGCACGAATCTTCCATGGCAGGAGGCCAGAGCCGGAGTGGAAGCTCTTCTGCGACGAACCTACTAGGAATCGGATCAAGAGTTATTCAGGAACAATCTTCTACTTCGAGTCCTTTACCATCCCCAAGAAGCAGAGTTCAATTTGGAGACCAGACCAGAAAGTTATCAATTTTCTCCCCCGATTGTGCGGTTCTGCTTCCACTTTGTCTGCACCAATCCTCCTTCAGTGTTCAGAAGCCACCGGACTACTCTGACCTCATTTGGCATCCCCGTCAGTTTGGAATCGAAGTAGACCCGTCAACGGTTCCAAAGGCTCTGATGGCACCAGATTCCGAGCTCGGGAGCATTCGTGGAAACCTCTGCTTCCCGCTGTTAGGAACCTGCAGCTGTCAGAACAGAGGACCTGCTACCCCGTTTAAGCCCCTACCCCGACCAGCAGAGGTACCAGAAGAAATCCATAAAATTTCTGTGTCTTCCCGGTCCAGCTACGAAGATTTTACCACTAGTTTCGTCTTCAGAAAAAATCCAGAGTGGCCGCAGCGTCCGGAGAAGCCACTGTCTGTCTAGAAGTGCAGACAGTGGGCAGAATCAACATTGGCGTCCAATTTCATCTTTAGTCGGTCTCACCCCTCCCCGCTTGGCCGGCTGAAGGCCCCTCCCTGTGTGGAGATAGTTTTGGGTGTAATCGCGGTTAACCCCCACCCTAAGATACCCCTCCTACGAGAGGTGTAGTTCATGTAATAATTCACTTGTAGGTTTGAAGCTTCATCGACGCGGCGTGCGGGTGCATTCCCACCCCTCCCCGCTCACCCCCGTCTCCGGCCGGAGTCGGCGTCTTCACGCTGGCTAGGTGAGCCTCGGTCCCTCTCTTGGCTGGGTTTAAATTCATTGCTACCTTAGTATTACCGCCATTGTTCTGTCGGATGGTGAGTTAGAGCTCGACCCTAAGTTGCTAGTGCCGTGAGTGACCACCGCGGGTGAGTTGTGAGTGAACCCTTCATCCCACACCCTTGGTGTGCTAGCCGCCCATGATTTGGGCATCCCAGGCCCATTTGAGGTTCTCCCCAAGCTAGCCAACTATTGGAGCCTCAAGGTCCCACCTCGGACCCTCTCCAACATCGCCGAGTCACCATCGGGCACTAGTGTGCGCCAAGCGAGTGAGCCCGCTAGAGTGAGTCCGCTTCTTAAAATTGAATGCTTGCGAAATAGGTCCAAGGGTTGGTGTCACATCAAGTGGTATCAGAGCAAGTTCACAACTTGTCTCTATCAAGTTGGTCCTAGGACACACATATGCATTTAGAGTCTTCCAGTGCATCACTCTTGTCCACTAGTATGGCCACCTCATACCGACCTTACCAATCGGCCCTCTCCATAAGTCCAAACTACCAAGGGATGCCTACCACTTACACACATAACCTCCCTGGCCATGTCAACTACCTCATGAAGGCCTTGACCCATGCCAATGAGCGGCTTAATAACATATCGGGTCGACTCAACCAACTTGGAGAAAATGGATCCGCCCCAAGGACGAACGATAGAAGGACATGTCCCCCACCTCCCACTTTTAATGGAACTCATCTTAATGACTATTTAGATTGGGAAGCATCTATGGATAATTACTTTGAGTGGAATCCCATGTCCGAGGATAGGAAGGTTTGATGTGCCAAAATGCAACTAACCAAAAGGGCTCAAACTCAGTGGTTGAAAATTGAAGGCTTAAGGATAATTAGAAGGGAAGATCCCATCACCACTTGAGAAAACATGAAGGAACACCTTAGGGCTAGATATGTGTCCCCTTCCTATTCGGATCACCAAAGCCCAAGGAACCCTACAATTCCTTCACCCCCTAAAAAGGACACACCTCCCAAAACCAATCAAACCAAGCCTCCACACCCACCCCGCCTTCCTCTTCCAACCCCAATCTTACCCCAACCTAGGCCACCACTACTCCCAACCCCACTCCAAGTCCGACCTCGTTCACCACCCCGGATGCACCATGCCCCGATCATCATCACCCCGCCCACAAAGTACCTACCCACCTCCTTGGTAGAAGAACCCATAATCCTAACACCCGACCCCATAGTGGTGAACACCCAGGATCCAACCCCCACTTTGAAAGAAACACATGCCCAAGATGAGGACAAAGCTTTGCATTACGATCTTAACTCTATGCCCTCTCCTCTAGTAGGGAGTGAACTCGTCATAAGTGGGTCCTTGGCTAGATGGTTAAAAGAGGGCCCAGCTCACCCGATCATGGCCTACCCATCCTTGGAGCAACACCTCCCCATAGTGCCCTTCAACTCCTATCGCACCAGCATCCAATCATCTTATCAAGTGGAGACACTAGGGGACCTTCTCAAGGGCTTAGCATGGCAATTAGAGTTGACTGGCATGTTGACCCCCATGACCGAACAACCTAGGAGCCTTAACCTCCTACACCTATGTGTTGGGTCTATCACCTCAATGTGCACCATTAGTTGCTACACTAGTGACCTTCTATTATTCCTCCCCACACCCGATGAGCCCGACCTTCTCCTCAAATTGGAGCTTCATATCTCGGGTAGAAAGCCAAGCCCTTCCCTCATGGTCGATCTACCTCCCATGAGCTTCGGCCAAATTACTTCATTAGAGGAGGATGACCCACCTTGTATGGACCTTGTGGACATAGAGTTCCTTCTTCTAGGAAGCCCAATCCATGACCCCTTTGATCCCTTCCAATGGGAGCCTAGTTACCCATGTGACCCACCCACCTTACCCACAACCCACCTTTCTCTACCCCAACCAACCATGTTGGACCAAAACCACCACTTCCAAGACTCGGGCCCCACAAAGGGAACCATCGCCATAAACAACATATGCCTAGGAAACAAGGAAGAGCTCCTCGCCATAATGCCCACCTTCTTAGATCCCTTTGATCCATACGAGTGGAAGCTCAAGGGCCACCCCACACCCATGCACATGGAAGTCATCTCTAGGATAGGAGTGCATAAGTCTTGGCACAACACACCACTTGGAATGATTAGAAAGTCGGGTCCATTCATTCACATCACCCACATGTCAAGTAGGAAATATGAGTGGTCCCTATTTGGGTGTAACGGTCCTCCCCAATTCACCATTGGTCTTATGTATGCTAGGAACCTATATGGGTGTCCGAGTCCTCCAACATTCATCACACTCACTCATAAGAGGGACACCTATGGATGCCCCGATCCTCCCAAATCATTCAAAGTCTTCATAACATCAATGCATGATAGGTCTATATGTGGTTGCCCTGGACCACCTTTGCATACCATACATTGTCCACTCACACCGCATCATAGTGCATGGCATATGCATCCGAGCAAGTATCAAGCAACAAGCGGTGAGATTCACAACAAGCGGGCAAAAACTCATGGGCGCCACTTGGAATTCCAAGTTGGTAACTTGACGATGATGACTTTAGAGTGGCTCTACACTAGGGTCACCTCTAATTTGAGGGCACGAGGACTTGGACCTTGTCAAGTTTCGAGTGATTTTGGCAACCCGACTTGCGGGTTGGACTTACCGATGGGTTTTGGGATTCACCCCATTTCTCATGTGGCGGATCCGGCACCCTCTAAGGGCACCGCGGTGGATCCTAGTGAGTGCCTTGAGCTTACACCTATCCTTGCGAGAGACACCCTCGGAGTGCCACCACAAATTAGCCTGAGAGCCCGACGTGAGCACACGGCGGCAATACTAGGCAAGCAAGATCCCATCGCCAGCATGAGGGTGTGTCCGAGCCACTTTGACGAGCTGAAGTGCCCTTCTCCGGCTATGAGCGAAGGTTGAGTTTGGAGATCGTGGTTCACCCGGAGCTGCATTTTGGTGTACTACATCCCCGGTGGACCCATACTCGACGGGGTCAAGTTTTCCCCACCCCGGGGGTATGATGGGGGCATCCCTCGCCCCCTCCACTTCTTTTGAGGCTCGGATTGCTCATCAGCGTGCGCCATTGTGTTCGTCATAATTTTATGAGTCTAGTCATGTAATTTTTACATTTTATTTGAGTCATCATCATGTAATTTTCCCTTTATTTGAGTCATGTACCTAGGTTAGTAGGTTATCTACCAAAGTATTGTGTCATTGTGTTGGTTTGTTAGGCTATTGGGCCCAAATAATGGGCTAGGCCCAGGGGCGCCCCTCCCTTGGAGTGCTTGGTCAATAGTTGTTTAGTCAGGGTCATTTTCGTCCTAGGAAAAGTCCAATGCCTATAAATAGGCCCCCACTCATCTCATATGTAACAACTTTGCATGAATATTGAAATCTAAAATTCCACATCCCTCTAGATCTCTCTCTCATTATCTCTCTCTCTCTCTCTAAGGGGTCCCCCCCTCTCTATCTCTCCCCTCCCCCAAATTTCAAAATTTTCTCTCTCCTCCCCATTCACCTCTCATTAAGACCCCTCCCCCTTTCCCATACACTCATTTAACTCTCCCCCCAACCCCAAGGTGGAATCCTCCAATCCTTGCTCCATCCTCCAACCACCAACTACCCTCTTCCCTTCCCCAAGCACCCTTCCCTCTCCCCCATACAACCCACCACTTCCCTAGGCCATTTGAATTCAAATCCACCTTCCCTCCACAGCCCTAGGGCACCCCCAAGACCCTACCCCTTGGTTAGGGTCGCCCCCCTCTCTCTCTCTCATCTCCACCATTCTCCCTTGCTCTTCTCCATCACCTCTCCCACCTTCATTGATAGATCCTCCAAGTAGCTGGCGACCTGCAGAAGACCACCTGCTTGCAGAGGCAACCCCGACCACATCCCGATGAATCTGAAGGCCCAAGAGGTACCGTTGGAAGCGTCTGCCTATCTTCTTTGCAACGGCGGTGGTTTCATCTTCGTCCGAGCATGGTGCTGCCCGGGAGAGCCTTTCTCCCCCTACTGCGTGAATCTTCCCTGGTAGGAGGCTAGAGCCGGAGTGGAAGCTCTTCTGCAACGAACCTATTGGGAATTTGATCAAGAGTTATTCAGCAAACATCTTCTACTTCGAGTCCTCTACCATCCCCAAGAAGCAGAGTTCAATTTGGAGACCGGACCAGAAAGTTATCAATTTTCTCCCCCGATCGTGCAGTTCTGCTTCCACTCTGTCTGCACCGACCCACCTTCAGTGTTCAGAAGCCACCGGACTACTCCGACCTCATTTGGCATCCCCGTTAGTTTAGCTTCGAAGTAGACCTGTCAACGGTTCCAAAGGCTCTGACGGCACCAGATTCCGAGCTCGGGAGCATTCGTGGAACCCTCTACTTCCTGCTGTTAGGAACCTGCAGCTGTCAGAACAGAGGACCTGCTACCCCGTTCAAGCCCCTACCCCGACCAGTAGAGGTACCAGAAGAAATCCAAAAAATTTCGGTGTCTTCCTGGTCCAGCTACGAAGATTTTACCACTGGCTTCGTCTTCAGTAAAAATCCGGAGTGGCCGCGGCATCCGGAGAAGTGACTGTCTGTCCAGAAGTGCAGACAGTGGGCAGAATCAACATCGGCGTCCAATTTCATCTTTAGCCGGTCTCACCCCTCCCCGCTTGGCCGGCTGAAGGCCCCTCCCTGTGTGGAGATAGTTTTGGGTGTAATCACAGTTAACCCCCACCCTAATATACCCCTCCTGCGAGAGGTGTAGTTCATGTAATAATTCACTTGCAGGTTTGAAGCTTCATCGACGCGGCGTGCGGGTGCATTCCCACGCCTCCCCGCTCGCCCCCGTCTCCAGTCGGAGTCGGCGTCTTCACGCTGGCTAGGTGAGCCTCGGTCCCTCTCTTGGCTGGGTTTCAATTCATTGCTAGCTTAGTATTACCGCCATTGTTCCGTCGGATGGTGAGTGAGAGCTCGACCCTAAGTTGCTAGTGCCGTGAGTGACCACCGCGGGTGAGTTGTGAGTGAACCCTTCATCCCACACCCTTGGTGTGCTGGCCGCCCATGATTTGGGCATCCCAGGCCCATTTGAGGTTCTCCCCAAGCTAGCCAACTTTTGGAGCCTCAAGGTCCCGCCTCGGACCCTCTCCAACATCACCAAGTCGCCATCGGGCACTAGTGTGCGCCAAGCGAGTGAGCCCGCTAGAGTGAGTCCGCTTCTTAAAATTGAATGCTTGCAAAATAGGTCCAAGGGTTGGTGTCACATCATATAGACTTGGCGTTTGTGCAGCTAGCCGCTGTATAGACTTGGCGTTACGAAGCACATGATGCAATGTACAGACTTGGAAATGCTGCAGGCACAAGATGATGTACAAACTTGGTCTTGCGACCACGGCTGTACAGACTTTGAGAAATGATGCACAGAGATGCTAAGTGAGACGCTAGACGTTGTATGGACTTTGTGTGTGCATATGCCAAGACCATGTACAGACTTTACGTGTATGCAGCAACAGGAGTTGTATAGACTTTATATATATGAATGCACCATGTAAAGACTTTGCGTGCAAGACACTATATATGCATGAACGATGTACAGACGAGTGCACAGACTGTATGACTGATGCAATGAAACACCGGAGGATGTACAGACTTTTTGCCAAAGAATGTATAGACTAGAGTTGATGCAGACTTGGCAAACTTTGTATAGACTTAGTGTCTCATGAAAACTAGAGGTTGTACAGACTTACAGGCACAATGAACATGGACCGATGCAGTGAATGCATATAGCAGATATGAACTGATGCAATATATGCAGGAGAACTAACAGAGCAGTCTATTGACCAATGCAGAGACAGACAATGTAATGAGATGAATGTGCCCACTCTCAAATCAATCAATCAATCATGCTCATGTAGCATGCTGACATCAAAATAATTCATACTCATAGTGCAACACAATTCATACTCATAGTGCTTGCTGACATCAAAACCATAGGGGCACAACAGGTGGGCGGGGAAGATAGACCTTCCTAAGCTCTCTCTTCATGTCCCACCATGACTCGATGGGCCATTGCCTCCTAACCTCTCTCGATCTTTCGATGTAATCCCACTTTTCGGTGGCCCCGTGAAGGAGTCTCTCCTTGGCAAAAGAGAATTGCCCAACCTCGGACATGGGATTATAAGCAAAGTATTTGTCCATAGTGGTTTCCCAATGTAGGTAGTCGCTCGGGACCTTGGAGCCATGGAAGGTCGTGGCCTCGGGGATAATGAAGGGCATGGGACGATTTCTAAGCCCATGGGAGTGCCATAGGTCATATCGCCTGGGCGATCGGGGGTCCATTGGAAATTGGGGAACTAAGGGGTGGACATGCCGACACAAAGAGACAAGGGAAACCAACTAGACAATGGACTAAACATGACCCAAAACGACAATGCAAGTTGGAATGCATGCACACTAAAGACCCTAGACTTAAACCAAGACTCGGTACGTGGCGGAGTTAATCGATCCGAAGATCACTCACGCAAGTGTGCGGCCTTTCCGATAGGCGTAGCCTAACGTTCGGACAACACCTTTTTATATACCAAACAATGGTATGCGGATGCAACCTTAGACTGACTTAGACAATGACTAGACGTAAATGACACTTTATTTTCATTTTAAACACCCTAGACTCAACTGGCACTCTGATACCAAATTGATGTGAGACGGACACGCGACTCGACTCCAAATGGATATGCGATCCTCGGACTCTAAGCAAGCTCGCGATCGTCCCTAACGAGGGAAGCGTACAGACGTGCACGGTTGAGAAACCGGGCAAAGAGCTAGGGTGGTCAACTCATAATTCGTGCCCAGATCGGGTCACGGGACAGTCTCTCTCTCTCTCTCTCTCGTAGTAGCGATGATATAAAAAGTATAGCGAGCTACGATCCTAGCATGCTCTCTAGCAGCGACATAAAGAAATATATACGAAATAAAGCAAATGCCGAGTAAGGAGCGAACACGATACCTCCACACTCTCGACGTGGGGAAGATGACCCCGGCCGAACTCGTACTCCCGGAACAATTACTACACAATAATTACATCAAGGTAATTTCACTGCCCACTCCACGTAGGGAGGTAAAGGATGACACAGCGGGACCCGGGAGTAGCGGTTTCGGGTTGATGGGCCGCTTCTTGTGTTACTTCGGCAGCACACGTACTCACGACCGTAGGGCCAACGTCCTGGTTCGAGTGGCCGTGTGGGACCGGGGTGGCACCACTGTGGTGGGGATGCCTTGAGGGGCACCCCCTAGGATGGCAGTACGCTGGTTCACCGACCGGAGGCCGGGCGGCTCCGTTCTTCACTCGCTGGAGTTGCTGCCCACGGATCTGAACTCTGTTTCAGACCCACGCGTCTCGATGAAATATGCTGCAGCGGTCACTCCCGACATTGGATCGACGCACAAGAGGCACCAATGGAAATCTAACTTGAAATCCTTCGATCTATGATCAGAGAAAGAAATTTGAATTTCTCGTTGATTGCCTTTATCAGATTTTCAAACTGCTGGCTCATAGGATCTGAAAACTTAGGACAGAACCAAGTTTTCCTGAGAGTTGTCATTGACCGCGTTGTATACCTTCGATTCAGCTTTTGAGCCATTCATAAAAGTTGTAGAGGGAGAAGAGAGGAAAATGGGGATACATCTTATGAAAGATTTGGTGGAAGTTTCGATTTTGTGGGGATTTTATACTGACTCGGGGTCGAATCTGGACAGCAGAAACAGAACTGAAGTTGGGTAAAAGACACAATTACTAAAAAAAAGGTAGAGAGATTTTGAAATTCGAAGAAAATTGGTGGAGGATGGGAATGGTGGAAAAAACATCCAATAAATTTGGAGATTCCAAAAAAAATCAAAAAGGGGGTCGAAAGGGGGAAGAACTAAGCTTCTGCTACACAGATCTGAAAAGGGACAGATCAGGAAGATAGAAAGACACGAAAATAGAAAAATATAAAAAGAAGGTGAAATGACGGGATACGTTTACTGGAGGGTGGGGATCAGGTGGGGAACCAACCCTGAAAATCTCAACTCCAGATAATGTCGGAGTTGGAGGTTAAAAATCCCGTAGTGAACCTCTATCCAGCAGAACAGAACCTTGGACAGCACTTCGGAAGCGGCTTCGCGGCGGCTCGATGGAGGCACGAACGGTGGCGGCGGCACCGGAGATAGAATCTAGATGTAGAGGGGCTGAGATAGAAGGGGTTTCCACCCTGAAATCTTAAAGGAAGAAGGCGGAACCAGAGGGAGAGAGGAGGGGGCGCAGATCTGCTCTTGGGCATTCAACAATTTTCTTCTTCATTAATTCTTCAAAAATGGAAATACAAGGTACTTATAATAAATGACAAATGACTTAATCTACCCTTAGATCTAGGGTTAGGAGGGGTACTTAAGGGACTTCATATTTAAATGTGATCAAATAAAAAAAAATGAAATTTCAAATTATTTCTAATGGGGTGGGTGCCCCCTTGACCAAGGGGTAAGGGTAGGTGGCCAACTTTGACATTTTAAACCACTTTTCTCCCCCATGTGTCAATTGACTTGTCAAACCTTCTAGATGTCACCTTGGCCTTTGACCAGCCCCACATGGATGAGGTGGACCAATGGGATAGGAGTGGGGGGGGGGCCCTTGCAGGTCCTACTGGCATTTTGCACATAAACCCACACAATCCTAAGGAAGAACAAATAGGCTCATAAAGCCTTACAATTGCGAATCTACTTCCCCCAAGATATAAAAATAAATAATAGGACACAAATACAAAAATAAAAGTCAGCGCTCGACGTTGATTCCCATCAACTATCCCCGGGTGGGAAGAACTCGACCCCATCTAGTAAGGGATGTGGCTGCTCGAGTAGCTCCGGCGGATCCGTCATCGTACCATGAAGCGCGGAGTACGCTCCACTCCAAGTAATCGACACCTGCTCATCCCGTATAGATTCGATATGCACACGCTGCCTTGGGAATGAGGCTAAAGGAGGACGCTCCGGGGTGGGGTCACTCTCAAAGGAGGGAAGGCGGCTCGAAGACTCACTAGGAATCACCGCGGGTCCCTTATGTGACTAGATCCGATATGTGAAGTAGAGCCGATCCCAAAGTCTGATAAGTCTCATACTCGAAAGGGACTAACAATGCGAGCATACAAACTGACTTGACTCGATGCATGCACAAACACACGACAGACAAACGAAACAAAGGCCCACAAAGACTCTAACAACCTAATGTTAGTCCGACCTACGCACAGGCGATGGTGGACCAGGACACCCGAATACGTGCCATGCATACACTAGATGTACTCGGTGGTTGACGGAATGGAGGACTCCCAGACACCCTAAGATGTACCACTCATGCATTGGCGACCTATGGGATTTGGGTGGGAAGGGCTAAGAGATCCAAAACTACCCTCGTCATTACCCCTAGACGTAGGTACGGCTTGCCAACTAGATCGAGGGGTAGGGGTGGGATAGTGAACTCCTTGGAAGAGGTGGAGTGAATATGATAGCTCTGCAGGTTCACTAGTGAAGGGGTCAAAAGGGTCAAAGGAGGTATGACCCCATGAAGTGGGTTCCCCCATGACTCGGTCCCAAGTTAAGAATTCATAATCACCGTCATACATTGTGATCAGTGGGACGACGATCATGTCTAGAAAATAGGATTCTTCCCTTGGGGAAAAGGGAACGAAGTCAGACTCGACCGGCATCGGGAGGAATAGAAGAATCTCCATGGTGACACAACTCACGGTGCACACGGAGGTAATGGACTCTATGACTGGATGGGTGAAGCTACGACTAGTGGGTTGGTTGAAGTCTCGGGCCAATAAGTGCGTCAACTTCCATTGCCAACCTAAACCAAGAATAAGGTCACCCAATGTATCAACATGGTGACTAGACCGGAATGTCGTGTGATAGGAGTTGACGGACACTAGAGGTATGGTGGGGTCCATAGATGGGTAAGGAGGTGGGACCAAGCCATCCTTGAGCCAACTAAGAAGCGGCTCGGCGATGAAAAGTGTACCCATTAGAAACACGGGTGGCTCGGGCTTGGGTGGCTCGGTGAAGAACATCTATATTTCGGCGACTACCGAATTGAGTTGGTCGAAGCCTTTGATGTTGGTGCCGAGAAGCTTCTCGCTGACCTCAGCTGCCAGACCTCGACGGCATATAGTAATGGCATCTTCCTGAATGGGTGGATTGACACACCTCATGCTGAGATCTCACCACTTTTTGATGAAGTCAAGGGCGCTCTCGCCCTCTTTCTACCAAAGAGAATATAGTTCAGCCAGGAAAATCTTTCGCTCGGCCGTTTGAAAGCGGTCGAGGAACTTCTTCTGGAGATCCACCCAGTCGATCACTGAGTTGGGCTTCAGGCGGGAGTACTATTGGAAGGCCGTTCCCGTAAGCGAAGTGGCAAAGTAGCGGAGGAGGTATGACTCATCCAACGCTAACTCGCCCATGGCCGTAACATAGTAGGCCAAGTGTTCATGTGGCGACCCCTGTCCGTCAAACTTTTATAGCTTCGGGGCCTTGGCGTACTCTGGAGTAAGCTTTTTCAGCTGGTGGTAAAGCGGGAAGGGTACACTGTAGAGATCTACTGTGACAACCCCTTCACCATACTGGGTGAGCTTTGTCTCGACAATACACTCGATCATCTGGTGTTGCACCAGAAGATTCTCTGGCACTGGCGTATTGGAGGCTCGTGGCTGGGCCTCAACCGGAGGTGTGCCAAACCCAGTTGCCAACGGAGTTCGGGCGATCGCCGCTGTGGTGTTGGCAGCATCGCGGGTAGCTGGCGGTGCCAGTGCCTCAGCTAGGGGCCTAGCAGGTTGCTGAGGATGGAGGTCCTGCTCCTGGAGGAGGTCTTACAGGAGGGCCTTCAAGTGTTGGTTCTCCTTCATGAGAGTGTCGAGGGTGACTTCTTGAGCCTCATTTGCAGGAGGGTCGTTGTTGACCAACTCTGCATTGATAGGAGGGCCATGGTCTTCAATCGGGACCTCTTCTGCCCGTTCTGACGCCTGTGGTCCGATAGAAGTACCGATGTGACCCGTTGGGGGAGGCGGCGGAACCTGATGGCGTGGCCTCCTGAAGTGGGAGAAGGGTTGATTTAGGTCATCAGACTAGGTGTCCGGCTGGTGTCCATTGGTACAACACGCGAACACTCGAACCACATCGTTGATGAACTGGGCCATCCGCTTCCTGCGCGGATGCCGCTTGGGGCGGATAGGCGCCCCTAGTCTGTCAAAGACCGAGGTGCGTTGCAGAGGGGCCTCGCTCCCGATGTCGATCGGAGGAGATCCCAGGACAGACTGCTGGGGGGTCCGAGAGCGGGCTCGCTTTTGCCTCCGCTTGCTTGTGCGGGGGACACTAGACGGCTGGGCGTCTTCAGACCGTACCATTGTAAGGTTTGACGCATCTCGCCCGATGCCGGGTCTGAACGCTCACAAGGCATTCCTAATGCGCGCCCTCTGAACGGCTTGAGCTTCTTCTGGGGTGACCCAGATTCTTCTCAAGTCAGATTACTGGTCTCCTTTCTCGCCACTTTTCTGACGGGTCATCTTAGGAGCTTCGGAGTCGGGCCGATGGGGATGCCCCCGGACTGCCATCGAGGTGCCCGCTCCTTTAAGCTTCGCCTTATCCTCTCGCGTCTGTCGCAAGAGGTTGAAGCGGTTGAAAGTGGGAACGGTAGGAATGGTCCGTTCTTGAGGTCTGATGGGTTCACCCCCATCGAGGTGAATCCATAAATCCCCGACGAGAATAGTTTTGCTGGAGTTGCTAATTGCAGCGGTGAGCCGCCCGCCCTTACGGCCATGGCGACGCTTCTTCTTGGGGAGTTGAGGAAGACTCCGCCCCAAGATGGTAGACCGAGAAGACCCGACCCACATTGGATGGCGGCATAGAGCTGCCAGTGGAAGGTACAAAGGCCGGCCCTCGGTGTATGAGTCCCATGGGTAGAAGACCCGCGGTGAGAGCCGATTCGACTAGAGCTCGAAACTGGGATTCCGAGTGGAACGCCGGAGAGCTGCGAACTAGGGGCATAGAGCCCGTGTTGGGTGCCGGCTAAAGCTGGCCTCGGGGTTGAAGGCCCGAGGAAAGTGCCGGGGAGCTGCGAACCCGGGGCTGAGAGCCCGTGTTGGGTGCCGGCTGAAGGTGGCCTCGGGGTTGTTGGCCTGAGGGAAGTGCTGGGGAGATGCGAACCCAGGGCTGAGAGCCCGTGTTGGGTGTCAACTTTGCTGAGGCTCGAGGTTGAAGGCTCGAGGAAGATGCCGAGGTAGTGACCGAAATCTGGGGCATGTGGCCCGTGCTGGAGATCGGACGAGGCTGGCCTCGGGAGCTAACGCTTACCCTGGCCGGTAATGATCTGGGGGCCCTACAGGGGCCAGTGGTGGCGGTCCTGATCCTGGTGCTCAGATGAGCCACCGGTGCTGGAGGCGCGTGTGGCGCATCGGCCATGGGAGCCGACGGAGAAATTGAGATTGGCTGAGCAGCAGCCACGGGGATGACGCCTAAAAAGTAGGGCGATCCGATGACGGGGGTGAAGCTATCGAAAGCAATCGGCATCGCCATGTAGCCCACCCAGGCATGGGTGGCAATGACATTAGGACTGTAAGTGACGGCCGCCATGGTTGCTTGAGCACTAAGTGCTGCGGAGGCGGCAGTTGCTGACAGTCTCCGAGCGCAGTCCGACAGTCAGAACGTGAACTAGAAGTTACTGGAGAATGCGTGTGCGAGTACTCTCCTCTGCCTCTCCTGCAAGGATAGGGAAAGGGTACCAGGGCTTCAAGGCTGGCATAGGCTTTTCTTCAGCAAAAAGAAGGAAGGTGGGAGACGTCCCACCGGGCGTGCCATCCTCTCTATTACAGGGGTTTTTATGCCGATGATGGGGTGAAGGAAGGGATACAGCGGGGAAGGAAAATACAGGAGTTTGATGTATCTCGGGTATCCTCCTTACGATTGCATGCCTCTCTCGGCGGTATCATGCACTCTCCTCTTACGGAAAGTCGAAAAGGGTTGAATGGCACGGAAATGTAAGGGTATGGGTTAGCTGGACAGGGTGCGGGTGTGTCAGTCGATTTCTCGACGATCACCTATGGAACCAAGGGTTGACTGGGGAAGCGTCACCAGGACGCGACACGTGGGCTTGAGAGATCGGGCGACATGTGGATAGAAAGGGTTCCACGGGTGCGAGTGCGTAGGCGATTGTGGGAATCGTGTACTGGACATCTTTTCCCCATCGGCCGCAAGCAACATGTGTTTATTTACATCGGATTGAATCTGAACACCTTCATTCCATGCTGAAGAGAAGCTTGTATATATATATCTGAAGCCGTGGGTAGAGGGCCGGGAGCATTCTGCAGCTATGGGTGCGCTTTCGACTGAGGGGTGTTTACTGGAGTCAGGGTGTTAGGCACATATGCCGAGTGGTGTAGGTAGAAAGCTGTTGACCCAAATGCGGGTGCTTGTATTTAATTGGTTTTATGCTATATGAGAGCCCACGTGGGCTTTACAAATGGCCCGATGGGGTTGAAGTACAACTGGCGCAAGCCGCGGAACAACTCCGACACGTGGGTCGGTCCTCGGGTCATTGCGTAATAAAGCGGATATCCGCGTGTTTTACAGAAACTCTTTATAAAGGGATCGATGCGAGCCCGACTGCCTTGGTGGCGGGGGCGGACGTGGACTGGCGCCTGGTGGACGTCGGACATGGCTTGTGGTGAGCGGTCGGGTCCGCGTCTCAGACGGTGAGTGTCGTCATGCTGGGGAGTCGAGGTCGGCCCCGGGACTATGATTCCCGGGCTAGAGGTCGACTAGACTCGAGTTGTTAATCCGAGTAGCCAACAGTTGGCTGGGGGTGAGCAGTAGGCACGTGATTCCGTGTCAAAATTTGGCGCGGCATCATGGAGTGTGCTTCATCACCATAAGTTGGCGTACACGGGCGGACCCGGGATGCGGGTGTACTCGCCATTGACATAATCACTTTACATGCGACGAGGATGGACTTGTGTGAGACGGCTAAACGCCGGATGTTGGGGGTACACGTGACATACCCTCGGGGTGTATGAGCCGACTAGCAAGCCAACCGCGCGCGCACTTAGCCTCTCGTGTTCCCGACCCTTACCGAAAGCCTCGGGAGTCTGAGGGTGCGGCAGTTAGGTCGGGGGTGTTTGTCCGTCCGTCTGTGCGTCCGCTTGTGCATGCATTCATTCATTGCCCCTTGAGCTTCTAAGGGGGGAATTTATAGGAAGTTGAAGGGGTGGGGGTGGGGTTTAGGTGGACCAAGTTGAGGGTTCAACTTGGTCCGGGTAAACCCCTCAAAAATTAATAATAATATTATTATTATGTTTTTTTTTGGTTTCACGGAGTGGGGGAGGGAGGTTTAGGTGGACCAGCCCAAGGGGTTGGTTTGGTCCACCTAAACCCATCCCCCAGGGGGGGTTTAAGAGGACCAACCCAAGGGGCTAGTTTGGTCCGCCTAAACCCCTCCCCTAGAGGGGGGGTTTAGGCGGACCAGCCCCATGGGCTGGTCTGGTCCGCCTATACCCCTCTTCAGAGGGGTTTTTTCCTTAAAAAAAAATCTTTTTTTTTTGGGTGGGGTTTAGGTGGACCAGCCTGAGGGGTCCCAAGGGGTTTAGGCGGACGAGCCTGGGGGTCCAGGCTGGTCCGCCTAAACTCTCCCCCCAAGGGGGTTCATGCGGGCTGGCTGGGTGCTCTTTTTTTAATAAAAAAAGTTTTTTTATTGTAATGGGTTTTAGGTGGACCAGCCTGAGGGGTCAAGCTGGTCCGCCTAACCCCCCCCCCCCCTTGGGAGGTTTCGGCGGACCAGCTTTGGGGGTCAGGCTGGTCTGCCTAAACCCCCCCTGGGGGGTTTAGGCGGACTGGGTGGAGGGAGAGAGAGGGGGGCCCACCTCTATAAAATCTCATTTTTTGTTATTTTTCTTATTAAATTAAACTAAGAAGAAAAGGACAAGTGCTGGGAGGATACGTGGAGACTTGTGAGCACGTTGACTGCCGAGGACCGCTCCCCCGTGCTGTTGCTTCGTGCTTCCGTGTGTTACTCCCACGAACAGGTACGGACGAACGATGCGAGTCCTTCCCCCCGGATTAGAGAGTCGGAAAAATGGAGATTGATAATCGAATGAACTGGGACTGAGCGGGGCCGTGGGGCCACCGGGATGGAGAGAGGGCACGGCCCCCAGGGAGTTCACCCTCCTTGGGGGCGCGCGGCCGCGCCCCAGGGCAAACTGGCCCTAGGCACGTCGCAACCGCAAGAGATGGCCCCCAGTGGTCTTCTTTTATCATCTGGGAGTGTCCTTTGAGGGACATTGGGCTTCGAGATACTGGGATGGCCCGTGGGGGTCATTGTTCTCTGAGTCATAGTAGCCACTTGCAAGCTGTTCGGGTAAGTGCCCGACACACCCCGGGTTGTCGAACGGCTTGGGTAACTGACTGTGGGGCCTCAGGATGGGCCTTGAGCTGAGGATGAGAGCTCGTGGGAGCTAAGGAGAGGCACTTTGGGATCGTGTGCCATGCCTCGTGTTGCATCCCTATGGTTTTGATGATGTCAAACACTATAAGTCAAACTTGATTAGCCTATCAACACATATACTTCACATAGTGTTTTTGTCTGATTTACACTGAGATGTTTGGAAATGCTCTCATGAAATGAAAGTTGGTGCATACTTTGCTAATATGAAATTCTGGTCGGTGCATTCACTGTCAACTCGGTGCATATCCTATATTTCGTGCATGTCACAATCGGTGCACTTTTTGTGTTACGAAATCAAGTCGGTGCATCCTTTGTTTTACGCATATTCAGTCCATGCAGATGTTGCATCTTAACTGAATAAGGTATGTGCATGCTAGCAGCTAGTCGGTGCAATTCTCGTTGAGGCATGTGACTAAGTCCGTGCTTGTTGTATTCCTAGCACAGCAAGTCAGTGCAACAATCATTGTTGCACGAAATCAAGTTAGTGCAACTCTCGCACCATGCACATAAAGTCTGTGCACACTTCCTTGCTAACGCCATGCATAAGAAGTCATAGGTCTAATCTCAGTGCATGTACTGTGTTTTACACAGCGTCTCTGTCTGTGTCTCATGCTAGAGGTCGGTGCAATGTTGCTTTAGCACCTCGGTGCAAGTGTCTTCCACGCATGATCAAGTCGGTGCAATTCTTGTTCTGTGCTTAACAAGTTTGTGCTATTCTCTACTCAAGGTCGGTGCAATCCTTGTGGATGCACGCACGTAAGGCCTGTGCATGTCTTGGCTTGTGCACAATTAAAGTCTATGCATTCCTGTAAAATTTGTGCTTATGCTGCAATTCACGACACATGGTCTAAGCATTGTTTGAGATACGGTCTGTGCATGTGTCTATGTCATTAGCTTTAAGGTCAGTGCATGTCAGTTAGAGTTTGTGCTTGTCTCACTATATGATACGTAAAGTCTGTGCATGACCTTGGTCTATATAGCCTTCACTAATATCTTCTCTTGCTTGGCAGGGTTGTCACCTAGTCGAGCATGTATTGAGCGAACCCAAAACCAATGAGGTCACACCACGTGGAAGTCAATGTACCAGGTTTAAGGGCTCGTGATCCGAGGCAAGGAATAGATAGGATGATCCTGACACGTGGAACCAAAAAGGGATCAGATCTGTGAGAAGAAATGGGCGGGAATAATGTTAGCCACGCGCTATCGTCTGGCTACAAAAAGAGGTTGAAGAATGCAAGAGAAAGTTGCTGATGAAGTCCCGTGATCAATGACACCCAAGAGGGGGGTGAATTGGGTGATAACCAATTTTAAGAAAACTTTTGGCTTTTTACAAAATATGTGATAAACAATAATTAGCAATTGAAAACTAATTAACCAATTCTCTCAATCTTTCCGTTCACACATGATCATACAACGAAAATAATCAAACCACACAAATAACACACAATGCACAACGATTTTTAAGGTGGTTCGGATGCAACGACGGCAATCCTACGTCCACCCCTCACCAAACCCGGTGAGGCTTCACTCGGGGATAAATCCCCAAACGGAGATGATGCTCCAACCACACACGCAGGACAACACCTGCCCACACACATGGGGACGCACCCCAACACACACACACACACACACACGGAGATGAGGTCTCCAACACGATCCAACAAGCGGATCAACAAAGAACACACACACACGCTGCGACAAGTGCAGCACTCCACACACATAAACACTAAAATTTAGATAAAATCACACACACACATAGATCTAAGAAGACCTATGCACACACGAATCAAATACAACACACACACACGACCATTGATCCAACAACGATCCACACACACACAAGTTTGCAGTTTATAAGAAACACAAATATGAAACTATAAAGCACAAAACACCAATATAAATAAACCACAATTTAGAAAGCTCCTGATTTAGGCTCCTCTTGAGTGTGTGCTCGGGATGTTCACGTTGATTCCTTCTTCACTTGAATAGCTTGAGACTCAGCTTGAATGGCCTTGTATTTGATGTAGATCTTCTTGCACGGAGTACTGTTCACGGCTACAGTACCCTTCCTTCTTCCTTGGGCAAATCCTTGTATCTTCTTGATGCTTGTGAGCTTGTTCTCTTCCTTTGAGATTGCTGACTTCAAATGGAGCTAGAGTACCTTCAGATGATGCTTGAATGGCTCCTTCTTCCTTGTAGCATCCTTCTTCTTCTTCCCTTGGATCACCTTGAGTTGATGAAGAGGTGCATGGATGTAGCTTTGAACCTTGATTGCTTCTACACCTTCTTGGAGGTAGATGGCTTCAGAAAATAAGCTTGAATCACCTTGGATGGATGAAGAACTCCAACCCGAAACACTGTTCACGGAGGTCCTACAGTACTCGTGAATCACCTCCTCTAGCCTCCCTTGATCTCTCTTGTTCCAAATGAAGCATTAGGGTTTCCAACCCTTCTTGTGTAGGTTTTATAACCTTTGAACGGTCCTTGGACATCCTCCAGACCAGATCCACGTTTTATGGATGATTGGGTGTCATTAGGATTAAAGAAATACAAGGAGAATGGCTCTTCTCGAAGTGGAGAACAAAGTCAACTTTTGTTGGCTCGGGGCTGGCGGTCGACCTGTGGAAGCTGGCGGTCGACCGCTATTGAGAAACCCTGTAGAAATTTGATCCCTGGAATTTTAGGTCGACCTGGGGTGGTCGACCGCTGCTTTCGGTCGACCTGGGGCAGTCGACCTCCAGTTCTGCCGTATGAGACTTTTCGCGTTTGGCGATTCTGGTTGACCGGAATGACCTAGTCCTATAAAGTTGAAGTGTTAGCCTAATGAAATACATCCAAATAACAATGACTTTAAGTAGATGTTTATTTCATACATTTTGGGGTTGGATTTCACTTGGTTTATGCATTAGAAATATCAAGACCATTTGAGCATGTTACCATGATTGGAATGAGAAACTAATGCATTTGAAGAGTGAGCTTGTAAGTTATCAAACCAAGTTATCATTGTGAACCTCAAATATCATGAATGAAGTTTAGAAATGAGAGGTATATGGAATACCCATGGTGAGAATGATGACTATGATGAGGTAAGAGTCTTACCAATGGTGCTTGACAGTAAATGACATATACCACCTGTAATGAATTGTAGAGGAGCAGGGGGTGCTTATCCACACGTTTGGTTCACTAGGTTACTGCCATGAGTTTAATAATGCAAGCAAGATAGTCAGGGTTAATACCATGCTTGCTCACGTTAAAGAGGTTATGAAACCTCTTGCCTCTTGTAAAACCAACATATGCAAACTAAGGATCAAGACCATGTAACTATTGCTATTTGCCATCTCAACCATACATAGATAACAAGAGCATGAGCAATCAACCACAAGTTTAGTTATCATCGCTTAATCGCACATTAAGTTTAGTTATCATCAAAACCATAACTTAACAATCACAACCATCATCAAAACCATAACTCAACAATCTCCCCCTTTTTGATGATGATAAACTTAGTGATGAGGACAAACTTAATGATGATACAACAGATATTCTTCTCCCCATATCACACACAATCATCAATTTTTCTCCCCCTTTGACATAATCAAGAAGCGGGATAATGCTGATCTTTCTCCCCCTGTGACATGATCAATAATATCAACTAGCTGGAAGAAGCTAAAGAAGGAAGAACAAGCTTAACTCCCTTTGAAACAGCAATAGCCCATCTTATCAAATCAGAAGAAGCCATGGCAAATCATGGACGAGCAAATCAATATGATTCCAATCAGAGGAAACCAGTTGGTGATTATTCTCACAAATCAATATGATACCATCCAAAGCCAAATAGTCAAGCATGTATTGATACCAATTGAAGGTGGTGATTAGTCTCGAGGATAAGGACCAGTGGAGGAAGATGTTCACAGGATGAGGTGTTCAGCATGATAGCATACAAGATCTAGATCCCATGTCAGATTTTCACAACAAACAAGAGCAGGAGGGCATATCAAAAGGATTTTCTTTGATTTTCAAATTTTTTGATTTTTGTATTTTGGTTTGAAATGCATGAAACTATGTATATGTAGATGATGACTCATGAAGTGCACACAATGCAATCAAACAGTTACATATAAACATACATGCAACCTCCCCCGTACATATATAAGAAGGGAATGGGTATAAGAAAGATGCAAGAGAGTCATGCTAACCGGAATGCACATGTGTAGCACATGGGAGATTGTGCAATCATATAGGAGATTCATGCAATTGATAAAGCAGTCAATCAATTTTCTAAATACATAATGAATCAAATTTCCAGATGTGTAAGTGAGTAACATGAAAAATGATAGTTACAATATGGATATTCAGATTTTCAGATTAACACAATGAGACATTTTACGGACTGCACTTCAATTTTGAGAACAGCGTATTGGAGGCTACGCTCTACCACAATGAGTTTTCAGCAACATTTTTCAACTCAACCAATATCACATGATAGTCAGAATTTTTCAAGAGTGATCAGGTTCAAATAATTCCTTTTTACACGAGTAGACGCATGGAGCTCATGCCAGAATCCCCTGTTACTCAGAATACTGAACCATTTCACCTCATTTTGAACAAAGATACTAGTCAACACTTTTCAGATATGAACCACATCACGTCTCAGGTGACATGTGCCCAGTTTACTCAGTGAGACCGAGCATTGCTCTATCTTTCATTTTCATTTCAGATTTTTACAACAAGGATGGGTAGGTAACTTTTTTCTCAACTGTCTCTTCAACATATATGCAGCAAGTTTAACATCTCGAGAGTGTTGAAAAGAAATTCATATATCCTTATCATTAACACTCATTTTCACATTTTGTGCAAGAAGTGTGTGAATTTAATTCAGCATGTATACCGAAAATATCATGAATACATAACAGTGCAGCTCCCCCTAATTAGATACACTTATGAAATATAAACTCCCCCAGAGTGTACGACATGAAGCACTCCAATAATGACTCAAATGCCAGTTATTTAGCAAGAAGGGATAAGGCTATAGAAGTGCCAAAGGATGGGGTTGAATAGCATATAATAGCACACAAGTACACATTGAGAGTTTATGGAAATGCACTATGACATGCATGCGAGCAATGTGATGTCAATTTGATACCAATGGAATGGATAATTTGATACCAATTGAATGGATGCCAACGGAATGAACTAAGTGCGATTAATGCATGAGTTCTAATGCAATGTAAAATTTAACATGGGTGCAAAGTGTGAGTTTTTTTATCTACTAGTTTTAGTTATCTTGGTATTCCAGTGAAAAAAGGAAGATACACAAGCCAGGATTTTAAATATATTATGGACAGAGTCCAGCAGAAACTAGAGGGTTGGCAATCCAAATTGCTCTCACTGGCTGGGAGGGCAATTCTCATCAATTCAGTACTCCGAAGCATTCCTCTATACTTGGCATCTGTATGCTTCTGTCCCAAGCCCATTATCAATGCCATTGACAGATTATGTGCTAATTTTTATTGGCAGGGTTCTGATAATCTGAGACGTCGCTACTGGATTTCTTGGCAAAGAATCCAAAAGCCTAAATTAGAAGGGGGCCTTGGTATTAGAGATCTTAATCTTACCCAGTTGTCTTTGGCTACTAAATGTCTGTGGAGAATAATTCAGGGGTCATCCCTTTGGTCTCAGTATGCTAGACAAAGGTTTGTTAAAACTAATTTTTTCGACTGCACTAGACCTTTCCCAGCTGGAATGTCTCAAGGTATGTTTCAGCAGGCGAAGAAGCTTATCATAAACTATTCCAGGTGGATGATTGGGGATGGTAAGGGAGCAGATTTCTGGAAGGATAATTGGATGGGCAGAGGGCCTTTAATTAATACTATACCTTCAGGAAGCTTTAATAACATTCAGATGCAGCCAAAGCTGACTGTTAGAGAGGTTCTTCTTGATTCAAATCATCCAGCTTGGTCCCTCCTCAGTAATTTCTCACTACTACCCAAAGTTCAGCTGAGCAACAGACCAGACCACTGTTTTTGGACTGGTACAGTAGGTGGAGACTTCAGTGTTCAATCATCTAATAAATTGTTGAGACCCAGAGGAGTATTGAGGCAGCCATGGGCCAAGTTATGGCATTCTAGCATTGCTCCAAGGGCAGCAAATTTCTTTTGGAAGCTGATTCAAAGAGCTGTTCCAGTTGATGGCAGGATTATTGAGTGTGGTATTTCCTTAGTTTCTAAATGCTGTTGTTGTCTATCCCCATCTCAGGAGGACTTGGATCATCTTTTCATTAAAGGAGATTTAGCTGCTGCCTTATGGAAATGGGTCTCCCCCTTGATGAGTGCCCAAATTAATCTTAGTGAGCATATCACTATTCGTGGTTGGAATATTTTGACAGGCTCCAAACTGCAATCAGCTTTCAGCTTTTCTGGTATGTATGTAGTGATCTTAATTGTATGGGAGATCTGGAAGGCAAGATGTTCAGCCAGGTTCGAAAATTCGACCATCAACATACCTAGCATCAAGAGAAAAGTGGTGATAGGCCTATCTCAAGCTCTTGAAAATCAATCGTTTTCAGTTGGTAGCTCGACAGATCAAATAAAAATTCTGAACCAATTCCATCTGTTCCTGAAGTTTATTTCAAGGAGGCCAATGATTATTTCATGCTGCCTAGCCCCTCTCCATTTTACTCTTCATGTAGATGGTGCTTCAAAAGGAAACCCGAGTAATTGTGGAGGTGGTGGCTGTGTCAGAGATTCAGTAGGAAATATGATCATTAGTTTTGCCTTCAATTATGGTTTTGGGAGCAGTATTCTTGCAAAAGCAAGGGCTCTTCATGATGGGCTGTCTATAGTTAATAGTGGAGGTCTGAAAGTGACTACTATTTTTTCAGATTGCGCCTTCCTAGTGGAATCCATACAAAAGAAGAAAGCTCCAAGCTGGGTTGTATATCCTTGGTGGAGTGAAATACTGGAACTTATATCCTCAAGTGGCTGTATGGTGAGACATGTTTACAGGGAAGGTAACTAGCTGGCTGATGCATTGGCTTCCTATGCAAGCTCTAGTCAGTCTAATTCCATTTTTACTCATGTAAGTGAACTCCCTAAAATGGTGAGGGGAGTCTATAGGATGGATAGAGGAGGCTTGCCTTCTTTTCATTTTTGTAAATAGATATCTTGGCTTTCCTGTTCTGCATTGGCAGCTTGTATAGTCAGGGGAATGCCCCAATGAGGTTGTACCTTTATCAGAAAAATTAATAAAATCAAAGGTCACAGCATCATCCTGGGGGAGTGAGAACATGTTCCCCTGCTGGGGGGACATGCACTCGACTAGTTGATGATTCTGATGGCCGGTGTTGATTGAAAAAAAAGTGTGAGTTTTTAGTTTTTTTTTATTTGAGTGAACTAAATGCACCTAATACATTGGATTCTGATACATGCAACCTATAACTTTATGAGAATGGAAGACATGATGCAAAAGCAAAATAAGAGCTTTGATTTTCAAGCCAGTTTGACAGATTCTTATTGAAATCATCCACATTCTATTCATGAATCAACAAACATTTTTCATGACATGACATTTATGAATAAGGGTGCTTAGATGATCAAAATTAAGCAATGCAACCTAATTTGTAGAATTGTTCAACAACAGATTTTTAAAAGTCATTCACAAGTGTTGAAATGAGAATTCATCCAAAAGCCAAATATTTGAATCATTAGATCAGAAACATATTTTCAATTTAAAGAACTCAGCTCAAGAATTCATTCATAACTCCACCAATCACAATTTTTAAGATCTGGTACAAGGCGGAGATTTTAGTCCGAAGACCCAACTCAACGCATAGGGACTGCTTCCAAGTGGATATAATCCACTCTTCCACATACGTAATTTGATATACCATATATGTAATTTAATTCAAGTGTGATCATGCAATTCAAATTGAGAATATTGAATATGCAACCACTTCATACACATCTTTCAAGATTTTCAATTTGATTCAATCAATTAGGCACATTCATCACAACATGCTAGTAAATGACAATTCAAGTTTTTAGAATCAATACCTTGTCACTTGAGTGTGTCACCAAGTGATAAAGATGGCCATTGCATGAATTGGCAAGGTTGAATTACCTTATTTCAGGAGACAATATTGGAAACCTTCAATCACTAAGATCACCAACCTCACGAGGGTTGATATTTCAGATTTTGCTTTCTTACCTTTGCCTTGAGAATTCATTTTTTTTAATTTTTCTTTTAACCTTGCTTATGCCATTTGACCCGTGTGCCTTACCTTCTTGATGAAAATAGATTTCATACTTTTCATTCACATGGCACACCTACAAAATAGATTTCTTATTTTGCATTCTTAGGTACCCAGATCATCTTGGGTCCTTGTGGGTTAGCAGCATTCTTGGCATGTGACTTCCACTTCTTAACAACATTCAAAGCATCATCTTTCATAAGAAAATAATCATGCTTAACATTTTCAGATTTGTCAAAGTGATGTAGAAGGCACGTAGCATCATCTTCTTTCTTCTTATGGGTTCTACTAATTTGTGTATGTGAGCATGATGTGTTGAGTAGGAGTTCTCTCTCTTCAACAATAACCAGCAGTATGAAGTTGTATGACCCCTTTTACCACAGTGATTGCAATGCATGGAAGATTTTGTGGTGAAGGCTCTCTTTGTATTTGTCAAAACTACTTAGTTTCTATAAGCTCTCAAATCATCATTCTTCATAATAAAACAATCATGCATGGCATATCCAGATTTACCACAGTAAAAATATGAGAGTTTCTTTCTAGGTGGTTATGTGTGTGTGGCAGAAGTATGTTTAACATGCATGGAAGTGCTAGCAGCATTTTTAGATTTTTGATGCAAGTTGATTTTCTTTGTGGATGCATGTGTGTGTGCAACATGATTTTTCTTTTTCTGATTTTCATTTGATGTGCTGGCTATATTTGAACTGTGCACAAAAGATGTATAAACTTTATTTTCAAACTTCTTTTTGTTCACAGGATTATAGCCCAACCCTTCCCTTTGAAAATTCACTTTCATCCCAAGCAATTTGTTCAAGTTTTCTTGATCATTTACAAATCTAGACAGCGAATCATTTAAGTCAAGAATTTCAAATTGAAGAGATGAAATTTGCAGTTCATAATTGGCAAGTTCTTCTTCACAAGTGGAAAGACTAACATTCAACATGGCATTGGTAGTCTTAAGGCATTCTACTTCTTACCTAAGTTCATCCACATTTTCACATTCTCTCACAATAACATATTTCCCTTTTTCAAGAGTCAACAATCTTTCAGAAATGGCCTTGTTCAATTCCTTCAGTTTCTCATTTTCTTTAACAAGATTTTCATCATGAATCAGTTCATTTATCAAGGTTTGATCATCGTCCATTGAATTCAATTTTGCAGTCATCTCCTTGTTTTCATTTCTTAAGGAACATATTTGATCTTTGTGAAATTTAATGTCAAACACATGAGCCTCAATCATTTCCTCTACATGCAAGCATTTTTTACAAGAGAAATTACACTTATTTTGTTCGGCATCCTTTTTCAATTTTTTGTTTTTAGTTTTTAACTTCTTGTATTTTTCAATAAGATCATCATATGCAATCAACAAATCTTCATAGCTAACTTCATCTTCATTATCAGAATCAGAATTTACCTTTGAGCTTGATTCAATTTGCTGATCACTCCCTTGATCACTTGTGCCTGCCATAAGACATTCGTCTTCATGCTCTTCTCGGACTTTGGTTAAGCCATCCAAAATGTCCTTCGCAGATCTGCAATGGGAGACTAAGGGAAAGTGATTAGAATTGACTGCACCCGTAAATAACTTCAAGACTAAACAATTTTGAGCATGTTTAAACCTTTGATTTGTAGTCCAGACATTTTTGTCTTTAGACAATTCATAAGGATCATGTGAGATAAGCTTCCATAGCTTAGGGTCGTATGAATTGACTAGACTACACATCCTTCCTAACCACACATCGAAATTGTAACTATCAAACACTGGTGGAGAGATTAAGATGTACATCATGATAGTTATTGATCTAGATCACTCTAGATTATTAGATCTATGAAATTAGAGCCTTGGCTCTGATACAAATTGAAGTCTCGCGATCAATGACACCCAAGAGGGGGGTCAATTGGGTGATAACAAATTTTAAGAAAACTTTTGGCTTTTTAAAAAATATGTGATAAACAATAATTAGCAATTGAAAACTAATTAACCATTTCGCTCAATCTTTCTGTTCCCACACGACCATACAATGAAAACAATCAAACCACACAAATAACACACAATGCACAGCGATTTTTAAGGTGGTTCGGATGCAACGATGGCAATCCTACGTCCACCCCTCACCAAACCCGGTGAGGCTTCACTCGGGGATAAATCCCCAAACGGAGACGATGCTCCAACCATAGACGCAGGACGACACCTGCCCACACACACGAGGACGCACCCCAACACACACACACACACACATGGAGACGAGGTCTCCAACACGATCCAACAAGCGGATCAACAAAGCACACACACGCTGCGACAAGTGCAGCACTCCACAGATACAAACACTAAAATCTAGATAAAACCACACACACACGTAGATCTAAGAAGACCTACGCACACACGAATCAAATACAACACTCACACACACGACCACGGATCCAACAACGATCCACACACACACAAGTTTGCAGTTTATAAGAAACACAAATCTGAAACTATAAAGCACAAAACACCAATATGAATAAACCACAGTTTAGAAAGCTCCTGATTTAGGCTCCCCCTGAGTGTGTGCTCTGGATGTTCACGTTGATTCCTTCTTCACTTGAATAGCTTGAGACTCAGCTTGAATGGCCTTGTATTTGATGTAGATCTTCTTGCATGGAGTACTGTTCATGGCTACAGTACCCTTCATTCTTCCTTGGACAAATCCTTATATATTCTTGATGCTTGTGAGCTTGTTCTCTTCCTTTGAGATTGATGACTTCAAATGGAGCTAGAGTACCTTCAGATGATGCTTGAATGACTCCTTCTTCCTTGTAGCATCCTTCTTCTTCTTCCCTTGGATCACCTTGAGTTGATGAAGAGGTGCATGGATGTAGCTTTGAACCTTGATTGCTTCTACACCTTCTTGGAGGTAGATGGCTTCAGAAAATAAGCTTGAATCACCTTGGATGGATGAAGAACTCCAGCCCGAAGCACTATTCAGGGAGGTGCTACAGTACTCGTGAATCACCTCCTCTGGCCTCCCTTGATCTCTCTTGTTCCAAATGAAGCATTAGGGTTTCCAACCCTTCTTGTGTAGGTTTTATAACCTTTGAATGGTCCTTGGACATCCTCCATACCAGATCCACATTTTGTGGATGATTGGGTGTCATTAGGATTAAAGAAATATAAGGAGAATGGCTCTTCTTGAAGTGGAGAAGAAAGTCAACTTTTGTTGGCTCGGGGCTAGCGGTCGACCTGTAGAAGCTGGCGGTCGACCGCTACTGAGAAACCCTGTAGGAAGTTGATCCCTGGAATTTTAGGTCGACCGCTGCTATTGGTCGACCTGGGGCGGTCGACCTCCAGTTCTGTAGTATGAGACTTTTCACATTTGGCGATTCTGGTTGATCGGAATGACCTAGCCCTGTAAAGTTGAAGTGTTAGCCCAATGAAATACATCCAAATAACAATGACTTTAAGTAGATGTATATTTCATACATTTGGGGTTTGGATTTCACTTGGTTTATGCATTAGAAACATCAAGACCATTTGAGCATGTTACCATGATTGGAATGCGAAACTAATGCATTTGAAGAGTGAGCTTGTAAGTTATCAAACTAAGTTATCACTGTGAACCTCAAATATCATGAATGAAGTTTAGAAATGAAAGGTATATGGAATACCCATGGTGAGATTGATGACTATGACAAGGTAATAATCTTACCAATGGTGCTTGACAGTAAATGACATATACCACATGTAATGAATTGTAGAGAAGCAGGGGGTGCTTATCCACACGTTTGGTTCACCAGGTTACTGCCATGAGTTTAATCCTGCAAGCAAGATAGTCAGGGTTAATACCATGCTTGCTCACATTAAAGAGGTTATGAAACCTCTTGCCTCTTGTAAAACCAACATATGCAAACCAATGATCAAGACCATGTAACCGTTGCCATTTGCCATCTCAACCATACATAGATAACAAGAGTATGAGCAATCAACCACAAGTTTAGTTATCATCACTTAATCACATATTAAGTTTAGTTATCATCAAAATCATAACTTAACAATCACAACCATCATCAAAATCATAACTCAACAGCTGAAGATTGAAAAAAAAATGAGAGCATCTAAAGCCACTGCGAGTGCTGAAACCTCCCTATTCGAGAGAAGAGCCTGTCTAGACATGGGAGAGTCTGAGTGATCATTTCTTTGTTTTGAACTTGAAAGACTGCTTCTCTGGAAGCTACATTTTCGTTGTTTTGTGTGACTATTTTCTTTTCATTTCTTCATTTCCAAGTTGTTTCACTCATTTATGCTATATTGCTTTGTTACCCTTTAAGTGTTCTTAGAGGAAGGGAGATTGGTTCTCCAGTTGCGAGTGTAGGGAATTCGCTCGTGTGTACCCTCTGGCTTAGAGGAAGGGAGGTTGGTCCTCCGGTTCTGATCTTGCTGGGGCAAGGTCAGGTTCAGATCCTGTGGGTTACAGGATCAGTGTAGAGGGATTTGTTCCCTTGTGGCAAGTTGTTTGGCAGCAGGTGTTGTAGATTGAGTCTGCGTGTTTAAATTTTCTTAGTGCAAGGAAGCCTTTCTCCAGAGGAGAAAGGGGTGGACGTAGATTACAGATCGCAATCGAGCCACCTTAAAAATCTCTGTCTCACTTGTGTGGTTTGCTCGTTTGATCTCTTGCTTGGTGTGTATGGGTGATTTCTGATTGTGTCTAAAGCTCATAAGCTGTTCGCTTACTGTTCCATATCGGCCTCCTCACGTTAAACTTCTTCTCATTGGTCTTCTTCGTGACTTAATTAGAGAAACTCTCTTTCTGCGTCTGGGTTTTCGTAGCTCCTAATTCAAATTGCTTTAAATCTGGTGTGATCTATTCATCCCCCCTTCTAGCTCACACTCTTCGTTCTATCAATTGGTATCAGAGCAGGTTAACCATCATGTGGTCCAACGGCCAGGGTAATTCTGGATCTAGTGGTCTTCGAAGCTTCATGGCTGAGGGACAGTCTATAAGCCGCCCTCCTTTCTTTGATGGTACTAACTATTTATACTGGAAAAATAGGATGGAGGTGTTTATGAGAGCATAGAGCCACAAGCTCTGGAGAGTGATCACAGTAGGGCCTTATGATCTTCCATCGAATGAATGTCCTGAACTCCAGAAGAAGGCCTCCAAGGTGCAGAAGAAGAAACCTCAAGCTATGGTCTGCAAGTGAGTGACGAGGAGGAAGACCCAGAGGCCAGCTCTTAAGAGGAAGACGAAGAAGGAATATGCCTCATGGCCAAAAGCGATGAAGAGGTAACTAATATTTTTGAGAACTTTACAATTGATGATTGGGAAGATTCATATGCTGAACTGCTAGATAAATTTAATGCTTTGAGCAAGGAGCATAGGATGATAAAGGGAAAATTGAATATTGCCACGGAAGAGCAGGTTCAGACTAACAAAGAGAATCTGAAGTTCAAGGAAGAACTAGAAGAGATGAACTCTCTCAGAAAAGAAAATGATGACCTTAAGTCTGAAAATCAGGAAGTTCATAAACAGCTTGATGAACTTAAGTCAAAGTTTCAAGAGAGTCAAAGTGAAAATAGCTTGATCACTGAAAAATATGAAGCTGTTAGGAAGGTCAACTCTGAATTTCAAGAAAAGTGTACAACATGGCAGAAAGAGCCGGAAGATAAACAAATAACCCTAGAAAAATTTGTTCAAGGAAGGTCAAGCTTAGATACTATGTTGGGTACTTGAGTAAATTTTAACAAAGAGGGTTTGGGCTACAATCCGGCACAGAAAAGACCTTTTTAATTCAAAACTATAACATTCTATCCAGAAAAGGGGAAAGAGAAAATGGACACACCATTAAGCTCTAGTCATGTTCAGAGTGTCCAGCAAACTGGGAATAAGTCAACAAAACATGTTCAACAAGACTCTAAAACTAATAAGAACTTAACTAGACAAGCTCCCATGCCCGACAACTAGAACAAGAGTGTTAACAGAACCAGGCAAATCACCTACAACAGAAATTCATATTATAATAAGAACATGGGTGAGTACAGAAGAAACTGGGGAAATCATGCTCACTCTCAGAAATTCTTTAATGAGTATGCTTTTACTAAACAGGATGGGTACAGAGGATACCCGAGGAATAAAGGGTCTAACAATAGGAACATGTTTCACTCCATTAGATCAGGTGGACACAATTCTAGTTTCAACAAAACTGTCAACAAAGCGGAAAAGAAGAATAATTTGAAACAGCTTTGGATTCCCAAATGTCTGCTTAGAGTGTTAAATAATGTCTTTAGATCCAATCTATCTTCGGTTCCAAACCACTTTACTTAATTTGATCTATGCATGTTAGCCTAGCAGCCGAGAACAACAAGTGGTATCTAGATAGCGGCTGCTCCAGGCACATGACAGGTGACCGATCCAAATTCAGCAAGCTGGAAATGAAGTTAGGGGGTCTGGTCAAATTCGGAGGAAAGAACAGAGGTAAAATTGTTGGCATTGGAACAACTGGTAAGTCCTCCACAAACTCCATTGAAAAAGTTCTTCTTGTGGAAGGTCTACAATACAACCTGCTCAGCATTAGTCAGCTATGTGACAAGGGTTATAGAATTTTATTTAATAACAATGCATGTAAAATTCTTGAAATAAATTCTGACAAAGTCATGTTTGAAGCTCATAGAGTTAATAATGTATACATTGTTGATCTAAATGAAAAATCTGAAACTAATCTCTGTCTATCGGCTGATATTGAGAATAATGCTTTCATGTGGCACAGACGTTTAGGTCATGCTAGCTTCTCCTCTTTGAATAAATTGGTTAAACATGATTTAGTTAGAGAATTGCCAAAAATCAAATTTTGTTCTATTTCAAAACCATGTGATGCCTGTGCTCTAGGCAAACAGACCTGAAAATCAATCAAACTCTGATCTGAGTCTCTGTCGTCCAAACCAATGGAGCTTTTGCATATGGACCTCTTTGGTCCAACCAGGACTCAGAGCCTGAATGGTAAAAGATTCGGATTTGTTATTGTAGATGAGTTTACTATATATTCTTGGTTATTTTTCTTGGCAAATAAAAATGATGCTTTTCAGAAGTTTGAACATCTTTTCAATAAAGTCAGACAAGAAGGAATTCATAGAATTTCCATGATCCAGTCTGACCATGGAGGAGAATTTAAAAATGCTACGTTCTCTGAATTTTGTAATAAAGAGGGACTGACTCACAGATTTTCTTCTCCCAGGACGCCAGAGCAGAACGTTATAGTGGAGAGAAGAAACCGCACAATCGTTGAGATGGCTAGAACCATGCTGATGGAGAGTCAGCTACCTAGAAGATTTTGGGCAGAGGCAGCCAACACCGCTTGCTACACCATTAATAGAGCCTTGGTAAGACCCATCCATAAGAAAACACCTTATGAACTCCTGAAAGGTAAGAAGCATGATGTTTCATACTTCAAAATCTTTGGTTCAAAATGTTTCATCCACAACAACAATAAAAGAGACCTAGACAAATTTGATGCAAGGAGTACTCCAAGAATCTTTCTAGGATACTCTGAAACAACTAGGGCATATAGGGTTTTCAACTGCACAGATAAGACTGTAGAAGAAACACCTCACATCATATTTGATGAATCAAACAATCTCACTAACTTAGATAATGATGACAGGTGCTCAAAAGAAGATGGAGAATTCTTGGAGGACAAAGAGAATGAAGAAGCTAAACCACTTGAAGTATCAAGTACCTCCAACCAAGTAAGCTCAGCTGAAGCAGGTGAGTCTTCAACAAATCTGAAATTTTTGAAAGATACCCAGTAGATAACATCATAGGCAACCTTGAAGATCCACTCAGAACAAGGTCTCACTTTAGAAATGTTCATAATCAGGACCTAATTGCTTTGGTCTCACAGATTGAACCCAAATCAGTAGAAGAAGCTTTAAATGATCAATCATCGGTTAATGTTATGTGTGAGGAGTTAGGTCAATTTGAAAGAAATAATGTCTGCGAGCTAGTTCCAAGACCAAAAAATACAAATGTCATAGGAACTAAGTGGGTTTTTAAGAATAAAATGAATGAGGATGGAATTATTTTGAGAAATAAAGCCAGACTAGTAGCCAAAGGCTACTGTCAGGAATTTGGAGTTGATTTTGATGAGTCCTATGCACCTGTTGCTAGGATGGAAGCAATTAGAATTTTATTAGCTTTCGCTTATTCTAAAAATATAAAACTTCAACAAATGGATGTTAAAAGTGTATTTTTAAATGGAGTTATTAAAGAAGAAGTTTTTGTTGAACAACCTCCCGGATTTCAATTTTCTCCTCAACCTAACCAAGTTTTCAAGTTGAATAAAGCCCTGTATGGTCTAAAGCAGGCTCCTCGAGCCTGGTATGAAAGGTGTAGATCATGGAATATCCACTTTTAAGATAAAAATAATAATAAGATGAAGAATGGAGAGAATGATAAAAAGAGGGTGTGAGGGAGCACGTAGTGCTAATAAGGAGTGTGATCGCCAGAGGGGTTACCTCAAGAAGAAAGAAGATGATCGCGAATACCTGATGAAGATGAAGATGCGGGATGGATGTAGATTCCTTCCTCCTCCTTCTACCGGCCGGACGATGAAGGGGGTTTTCCTCTTGATTACCCTTAAACAAAGAACAAACAAAAAGAAGAAGGGATTAGCCAAACGTGAGTGTAGTATCAATCCAAAAGAACAATAGGATGATGAAAGTGAAGTATAAAGTGTGCACCTTTTAGTTATTTTTAAAACCCCTAATAGAATTAGGGAAGGGAGAAGATGCAAAGCTAATGTAAGTAAAAATATGTGATGAGATGACAATAAGACGAACTCCCTGCTGTTCCTGACAACAGTAAAGGGAACCACACGGATGTTGGCAGCAGGAGGAAGAGGATGACCGTAGGGGGAGCAGAAGACCTCACAAGGAAGGAGAGAAACTATGGTTTTCTCCTCTCTACACAAGTAACGCTAACGAACCAATAGTTTTTGTTAATTCTAACTCTCTGCTCTGCTTGCTCTGCTTCTCTTTTTTTTCTCTCTAACTCCTCCTTCCTGCATCCAACCTTTTGCGAGCTCAACCCAGGGGGCTAATTATAGGGTGCAAAACCGTATTCTAATGGGATAAGAACAAGCAATGATCACTAATGGCAAGGACTCTAGTTCCCCAATCGAGCAAGGTGATTAACCAAGGTAGGGAACTCTCCAAGAAAGCTGTGTTCAAACCGGATACGGAAGGGTGAGAGACGACCCCCAGAAGGGCGTTAATTAAAATTGACGACCCGATTCAAGGCGTTAATTAAAAATACGACTGGGACAAAGGCGTCAATTCCTGGATTCAATTTTAGTAAGAAAAACCTTCCTCATTTGAAAATTATAAAATCGCTCCTGAGAGAAAGGCGTTTATCAAAAACACGCCCTAAGGAAGGACGTTAATTCTTTTGATTTCAATTTGGGTGGGACTCGTAAAATACCAGAAATTGACGCCCTCGACACCAGCCGTCCTTTCTTTAAAACGCGCCTAAGATCAGGCCGTTAATTAAAAAATGTCCCAGATAAAGTCGTTAATTATAAAAATGCCAAGAAAATTCGTAAAAACATGCAAAAATTAGAAAAACTTTGTATTATGGAAATATTGAAGTTCACTTTGGGGCATTACATGGTGACATGAGTTTTGATCAACATAGCATCAATTTTGGCGTGTCTACAAAAGGCTGACAGAATTTCTGATCAGCAAGGGCTACCACAGAGGTAAGGTGGATCAAACCTTATTTACCAAGAGTTCCAATAAAGACCTCATCATAGTTCAGGTATATGTAGATGACATTGTCTTCGGTTCAACAAATACTAAACTATGCATTGAGTTTTCTCAATTGATGTCTGCTGAGTTTGAGATGAGTTTGGTAGGTGAATTAAAGTATTTCCTTGGCTTGCAGGTACAGCAGCTGGAGAATGGATGCTTCATCAACCAGACCAAATACACATTGGACATCCTCAAGAGGTTTGGCATGATCAATCGGAAGCACATCACAACACAAATGGGTACCAACACATCATTGGATGCAGACGAATCAGGTAAATAAGTTGATGCAAAGATATACCGAGGTATGATTGGATCTTTGCTCTACTTAACTACCTCGAGACCGGATATACGGTTGAGTGTAGGAATGTATGCTAGGTACCAATCTAGACCCACTGAATTACACTTAGCAGCTGTAAAAAGAATTTTCAGATACTTATCTGCTACACACACCTTAGGTTTATGGTTTCCTGCATCACACACATTAGATCTTGTTACATATATGGATGCTGATTATGCCGGGTGTAAGCTAGATAGAAAAAGCACTAGTGGGCATTGTGAATTTCTAGGTGGGTGTTTAGTCTCTTGGGGTTCCAAGAAACAACACTCTATGGCACTCTCTACTGCAGAGGCTGAGTACGTAGCTGCAGGGAGTTGTGGTACACAAGTCATTTGGATCAAACATCAACTTCAGGACTATCAAGTAGACCTAGGGTGCACACATATATATTGTGACAATACTAGTGCCATCAATCTAGCCAAGAATCCTGTTTTGCACTCTTGAATTAAACACATAGAAATAAGACATCATTTTATAAGAGATGAGGTTTCCCAAGGAACATTTGAATTAATCCATGTAGGCACTACAAACCAAATAGCTGACATCTTCACTAAGCTACTGGATAATGAAAAATTCACATCTTTGAGGAGAGAGTTAGGCATTTTTAAATATGAGCTCCATGAATAAAATGCCCTCATGTTTTTGTTTTTAGCATTTACATTTACATTGTTCTTGAGTAAAATGTTTTGCTTCCATGAATAACTTGTCCTTCCTCTATGCTCTTAACCACTCAGCATGGGTATGTCTTCATATCTTGGCATAGTGTGAGGGGGAGTTCTGTCTATGTCTATATGCGAGCCGTTAAGCTGAGGGGTCTGTGCATTTGCATATACTGCATGAGTCATATATGAATAACAGACCATTTTGTGAGGGGGAGTTGGTTAGTATGTGAAGATTGACTGACTCAGAAGCATTTGAGAGATGTATGTTGTTGTTGTTTCTTATGAAAGATTTAATACAGTTCATTCACAGCAAGTAGAATCTCATACTTGTCTTAAATCCTTAAGTCTGAACAACTAAAGCTCAGCTAGAATCTTTTATATAGTAATTTAGCAAAGACTTGGATAAGGTGTTCGAAGTATATGTCCTTACACATTTCATGATCATGGAACAAGCTAAACTTATATGTCATGATATCTGCTAAAAACTTGAAACCTAGACTTCAAGGAACACATTCTTTAAGAATCAGTGCTTCTGGTAGGTATTGTTTTCAAACATTCATATTAAAAACAATATAAGGGGATCAAAACAAAAATTTACTTGCTCAGAGCAATGGTTTGATTACTGAGAAACTGAGTGTTTCATCAAAAAGAAATGAAAATTTTCCTCAGTCATGAGGTGTCAGATTATCTCTGTAAAGAAGTGCAAAATTTGCTATCATGACAGAGCAATGGTAATTAAGTGGTGAGTAACTGGGGAGTCTGGACTCTGATCAAGGTGTCTCCTCACGTAAGCCACAGTCACTAACTCTGTTCTCTAAAAAGAGAGGTAATACGGTTCTCACATTGAGTAACTAGGGAGTCCGGCCTCTGATCAAGGTGTCTCCTTAATGTCAAAGATGTGAACTACCAAATTATTTATTGATCAATATTCCGCTCGTTAATGAAAAATATGTTTCAGTCAAATCCCTGGTTCTTATTGCTAGTTTATGGACTGTTTGTCCTCAATACCTTAAGAACTTTGTTCAGAGAGACAGTCACTTGTAGTCTAACTAGTATAGTTTTGATCAGCTCTCTCTTGGCATATATGTTCACCCATGATTTCTCATCATATCCTTTGTATGCAGATAAACTTCACTTTCTCTTCCAGGTCTTTCTTGATTACTTGATTTGAAGAATCTTCGTTTGTTTTAGTGCCCTACTTAATCTTTTAAGATCGGCTCATGGGTCATTCTCACTATGAAAATACTGCATTTTACTCTCACTTATCCAACAGCTGCATATCTCTTTCATCTCCTTTTGATGATGTCAAAGGGGGAGAGTTTTAAGGGGAGAGTCAAGGGGAGGAGAGTCAAGTGATGAGGAGAGTGTTTTGCATTGGCAGAAGTTAGTGTGACATGGAGCATGCATGCTTGATCACTCATGTTTAGGTGCATTGTCATAGATTGACTCATAGTGTTGCCATCATCAAAAAGGGGGAGACTATTGCATCCCTACGGTTTTAATGATGTCAAACACTATAAGTCAAACTTGATTAGCCTATCAACACATATACTTCACATAGTGTTTTTGTCTGATTTACACTGAGCTGTTTGGAAATGCTCTCATGAAATAAAAGTTGGTGCATACTTTGCTAATATGAAATGCAGGTCGGTGCATTCACTATCAACTCGGTGCATATCCTGTATTTCGTGCATGTCACAATCGGAGCAATTTTTGTGTTACGAAATCAAGTCGGTGCATCCTTTGTTTTACGCATATTCAGTCCATGCATATGTTGCATCTTAACTGAATAGGGTCTATGCATGCTAGCAACTAGTCGGTGCAATTCTCGTTGAGGCACGCGACTAAGTCCATGCATGTTGTATTCCTAGCACAGCAAGTCAGTGCAACAATCATTATTGCACGAAATCAAGTTGGTGCAACTCTCGCACCATGCACATAAAGTCTGTGCACACTTCTTTGCTAAGTCTGTGCATACGAAGTCATAGGTCTAATCTCAGTGCATGTACTGTGTTTTACACAGCATCTCTTTCTGTGTCTCATGCTAGAGGTCGGTGCAATGTTGCTTTAGCACCTCGGTGCAAGTGTCTTCCACGCATGATCAAGTCGGTGCAATTCTTGTTCTGTTCTTAACAAGTCTGTGCTATTCTCTACTCAAGGTCAGTGCAATCCTTGTGGATGCATGCACGTAAGGCCTGTACATGTCTTGGCTTGTGCACAATTAAAGTCTGTGCATTGCTGTAAAATTTGTGCTTATCCTGCAATTCACGACACATGGTCTAAGCATTGTTTGAGATACGGTCTGTGCATGTGTCTATGTCATTAGCTTTAAGGTTAGTGCATGTCAGTTAGAGTTTGTGCTTGTCTCACTATATGATACGTAAGGTCTGTGCATGACCTTGGTCTATATAGCCTTCACTAATATCTTCTCTTGCTTGGCAGGGTTGTCACCTGGTCGAGCATGTGTTGAGCGAACCCAAAACCAGTGAGGTCACTCCACGTGGAAGTCAATGTACCAGGTTTAAGGGCTCGTGATCCAAGGCAAGGAATAGATAGGATGATCCTGACACGTGGAACCAAAAAGGGATCAGATCTGTGAGAAGAAATGGGCGGGAATAGTGTTAGCCACGCGCTATCGTCTGACTATAAAAAGAGGTTGAAGAATGCAAGAGAAAGTTGCTGAAGATTGAAAAAAATGAGAGCATCTGAAGCCACTGCGAGTGCTGAAACCTCCCTATTCGAGAGAAGAGCCTGTCTGGACATGGGAGAGTCTGAGTGATCATTTCTTTGTTTTGAGCTTGAAAGACTGCTTCTCTGGTAGCTACATTTTCGCTATTTTGTGTGACTATTTTCTTTTCATTTCTTCATTTTCAAGTTGTTTCACTCATTTCTTCTATACTGCTTTGTTACCCTCTAAGTTTTCTTAGAGGAAGGGAGATTGGTTCTCCAGTTGCGAGTGTAGGGAATTCGCTCGTGTGTACCCTCTGGCTTAGAGGAAGGGAGGTTGGTCCTCCGGTTCTGATCTTGCTGGGGCAAGGTCAGGTTTAGATCCTGTGGGTTACAGGATCAGTGTAGAGGGATTTGTTCCCTTGTGGCAAGCTGTTTGGCAGCAGGTGTTGCAGACTGAGTCTGCGTGTTTAAATTTGCTTAGTGCAAGGAAGCCTTTCTCCGGAGGAGAAAGGGGTGGACGTAGATTGCATATCGCAATCGAACCACCTTACAAATCTCTGTCTCACTTGTGTGGTTTGCTCGTTTGATCTCTTGCTTGGTGTGTATGGGTGATTTCTGATTGTGTCTAAAGCTCATAAGCTGTTCGCTTACTGTTCCGTATCGGCCTCCTCACGTTAAACTTCTACTCATTGGTCTTCTCCGTGACTTAATTAGAGAAACTCTCTTTCTGCGTCTGGGTTTTTGTAGCTCCTAATTCAAATTGCTTTAAATCGGGTGTGATCTATTCATCCCCCCTTCTAGTTCACACTCTTCGTTCTATCACCTCGGGCTATGTGCCACGTTGCATGGCGGATTGTCGGGGTAGCCTCGAGTTGGCTCGAAAGCTAAGGTTAAGTGGCTCATTGCCATGTGTCTGAGGGTCGGGAGTGGCCCCGACTTGCTGGGGGGTCGTTGTAGAACCCAATTAGTGTGCTGGAACCACATGGTAGCCCGTGGTTTGGTGTAGAAGGGCTGGAATATACGCGCCAACAAGGTGTTCGAAAAAATGCCGAACACACACATGTGAGTCGTATATGCATGCGGTAGGCCTCCAAAGCATGTGGTTTCCCTAATTAGGTCTCCCTTTGACCTTAAAGGGTTAGAAGTAAGTGACCCAGAGTGGGCCCTCAGCCCTTTCACTGGGTGCCACGTGGCGTGGCTCGAAGTCGGAGCGCCCCCGGGTTGGCCTGGGCGGCCATGTGGAGTACGGACAAAGCCCGTAGTTGAGTAGCCGGGATTGGTCCCAGTTAGTCGTCCGTGTAGCCGCATGTCATGGCAAACTGGTTAGGGCCGCTGGTGAGGTCTCTGGAGTTGTAGTGATGGCCGGGTAGCTCATGCCTTAAAGGTGTTCGGGAAAATTCCCGAACCCTTATTTCTTGGTATTTTGCTGCGAAAATTGTCCAGGTACAACACTAACCACCGCCATTGATCAATTACTCCAGTGAGCCCAATTGTTCTATGATAGCCAAACATTTAACCATGATCTGGTCCATCATTCCCCCCGATGTTTACTTTATCCCAGTCACCTCGACCACTGACCTAAATCTAGTTTTGCTCTAGGTCAGTTACGATCCGGATGCCCCTTGTCTCACACACACTAGTTTTGCTTCGGATCAGTTACACCCTGACCGCTCCACTTTTGGTTGCAATCGTGCCACCACCCCTCTGCATGTCTCGACTATGATATACTATCGTGCCCCACCATGTGGGCATATATGCTATTCTATCACACGGCACTCCGAGCATGCAATCATCCCAGCGTGCGGGCACATCCAGGGATTCTCAGTCACTCATCTCGAGTGAAACCTGGATCCTTGCACAGCCAATTCAACACTAGTTGTGCTGTATTCGGGGTCGGTACTTCCCATAATATACTCCAATTCTGGATAACGTTGTATGCAGTCGAGTCCTTTCCAAAACAATGACCCGAGAACCATCATTCCTGATTGATTTGTCCTGTGGCTTGCATATATGATAAAGAAAACTCATGTATCTCTATAAAGGCCTTTTACGGCTTTTATCAATGAAATGTGGATGAATTGTGTGTCTTATTCCCACTTTCATGGTGTTGGCTATCAATATCTATGTTGTTTCGCCAGATATACGACCCCCCTCTTACGTCATGGCTCTTACATTGCTTCATCTCCCTTTGCTGATTAAAAAATCAAGGTGTTCGGATTTAATCCGATGTAAATAAACATCGATCGCTTGCGTTCTGTGGGGATCTTGTCCAACACCTGATCCCCCACGTCGCCTGACACCTTCACACTTGCAGGTGTTTCACCTTTGACCTAGGTCACCAGGTAGTTATACCATTGGTTGGCACAGGGTCTCGTTGTGTGCCCTCGGCGCTTCCTCTTTGAGTATCCGGTCTAGTGAAGAGAGAGCCGTGGTGATATTAATTCCCTTTCTTTTCTATTCTTCCCACTTCATCATAAAAAGAGAGAGAGAGAAAAGGGCAAACAAAAAAGTGAAACAAAAGTTGGCACACCCGGTGGGACGTGTCCCGCCTTCTTCATCCATCAGTAAAGGTGATGATATCGCTCTTGTCCATGATATCTTCTTCCTTTCTTATAGGAGAGGTAGTGGAGGGTTACTAAATGCTCTTGCCTGAGCGTTCATGGAGTTTGTCGAGGCTCCCCCAGTCCAAGCTCCTCCAGTTCAAGCTCCTCCTATCAGGGCTTCTCTAGTCTGAAGTCCTTCAGTCAGTTCTATAGCATACACTCTGCCCCAGTAACCATTGGCGTCTATTACCTTCGGTCCACTGGTTGCCATGATGCACACCCGATATAGCTACCTCACAATGCCAATCGCATTTGGCACTTTCGAGCTAGTTGTCAGTTCACCCTTTTTCTTGGGTGTAGTCACTGTGATGGCGACTGGCCCATCCAATGCAGCATGTTGCCCCCTGCCACTCCAACAATGTTCTACCTCATCACCGAGTCACGGGTCCCAATCTCTTCGGTCTCCATTACTGGCCTTCTATCACAAGCATTGAAGGCCACCCCGACAACTCTCCAGGTGGGTTCACGGCCCCGCATCACAGATACCCTAACCACTCACGTACGCCCAAAGTCGCCAGTCCCAGTCTCAACGAGGTTAATCCCCAAGATGGGTATCCTACCCCGGGCATCGATCACCTCAACTCTCGCCGGGGGCATTATGTCTCAGGCAATCAAATACCAAGTTTTCTTCGTGCATCATGTGGGTGCTGAGACATCATCCGCTCCCTAGAAGAAACGCCATACCGGTCATCGGCGTAGGACCACCAAATCACCGGCCATCTCCAATTCCGATAAGACTATGATGGCTGGAGATCTTAGAGTTCGGCTCGATGGCAGAGAGCTGATTACCGGGGGGATCGACATGTCCCGCCGATCGGAACCTCCAACCATTTCGAGCTCCTGCGACATACGAGGGAGGACAAAGTAAAATTGAAGGACGCTACTATTGACACGTTAAAATTGACATCATTTTGAGTAAATCTCATATTACCTTATAATGCCCCAATTGATCCTCAAATTGACTTATTTGGGTGATTTTTCTCATTTTTCTTGATTATCATCTTTTTTCATATATTTTTTCCTATTTTTCAATTTTTTTCTCCCATTTTTCGGGGCCTTTTCAAATTAAAGTCTCTCAAGAAGGATGTCAATTAATTCGTGTCAAACCCCTTGACACCATTTAAAGAATTCATCTTGGAACCCCTAACACCATTTAAGGAATTCGTGTCAGACCCCCTGGTGGGGACACGCGCCACACTTCACGACGGAGTACACGGATCTCGCCTGCATCCCTTTGGCTCGGCGATCACTTGGCGGACGAGCAGAGTTATCTTTAGTTATTTTATGCTTTAGGCCATGATGGGCCTTGGTTTAGTCTCTGCGTAGACACTTTTATTATTATTGTGGACCTTTGTAGGCCAGTTGGGGCCAATTAGGCTTTAGTTGGGTCATTTTTGTGCTTTAGGTGAGAGATAGGGCTATTGGGCCACTTCTTTGGTTCAATCACTAGCCCATTTGGGCTGGCCGCCCACTCCCATGCTTAGCCCACCTTGGGATTTGTGCCCCCACCTCCTAGGGCTAGGGTTTTGGGCGCACCTTTCCTCTCCTCCAAGAGGAGAAGGTGGCAGCCGCCCCCACTCCTACTTTGTAGGAGTGGAGTGCGCACACCCCCCTTTCCCTTCCCCATCTGACCACCCCCCCTCCTCCTTTGGCCGCCCCCTTCCCCCAATTCCCTCCTAGAATCTAGGAGTTGTGCGTCCCCCCCTTTCCCCCTAGACAATGTGCGCACCCCCCCCTTTCCCCCTTGCCATGTGTGCACCCCCCCTTTCCCCCTCTTGGCTAGGGTTTCATCCTAGCATCTCCCCTCCCCATATAAAAGCTTGTATTATTTTCTTTGAAAAGTGGATGAAGAATTATTAGTGAGCATGACTCCTTGGTGGCTGCGCCCCTTCTTCCTCCCTTGATCCTGCGACGGGATCAACCCCGGGGTGTGACTCCCCATCCCTCGGTGCGACGCCGAGGTTCTATCTTCCCTCATCTCCTTCACAAGTGCTCGAATCTGCTCGTCAGATTTCTATCCCGAGTTGCAGCGGCGCCCCCATCCGGTTCCGGTCGAATCTAGTCCTCTCCTTTTTTATGGAGGTACTTCTATGAGTCGGAAACGCGTGGGCTTTGGTTTCGTCTCGATCCGAGGTCGGCACCGCCCGTGGCGATTTTCTTCGTGAGCTCGCGCAGGACCCTCTCTCTCTGCGAGCCAGGTTCTGCCCGCCCTCTTGCGAAAATTCCCCAGAGCGGATAACTGCGAGTTTGGAGCTGGTCTCTTCAGGGATCGTACCTCTCGTCGTCCTCTTTCCAACGCCACTGACCACGCCTCGTTTTGACGTCGGTGCTGAGCGTGGCGTCAAATCTCGTGGGGCCGCGCAGATCAACCTGTGCAATCCGACCCCCGAACCAGCAACGACTTGCAGAGGCTCTCCCGGCCATCCTCGACCAGATCTGACCGAGCCCTTCGGTCGGGGCCTACTGCCCTGCATCCCCGACGTCCTCCCTCAAGCGGCGCCCCGTTCGTCTCCTGGAGCAACAAGGTATCAGTTTTACCGTGCTAGCGCGCTGTTCTGTGTGCAGGAAACCAGTCACGACTTGCAGGTGACTTCACGGCCACCTCGGTGCGAATCTGAGCGCCCCCTTTAGCCGAGGCTTCCTCCCGTGACCCAGCTACGCGCCCTCGCTGACGGCGCCTCAATCAGACACCGGACCAAGCCGTGGGAGCGTTTGCCGCCGAGTCGCACGTTGCTGCGAATCTGCCGACTGCCGCACGGGTCCTCCTCGCGGCCACCCCTTCAACGAGTGCCGCCCGTCAGCCCGTGCATCGGCAGCCCCGAAGTCTATTGTTGTAGCCTGTTATCTCCCTGTGAGGAGTGGGCATTTTGGCTGGATGTGTATTATTGTTTGTCATGTGTATCGGGGTTGTTGTTCTCGGCCGGGGTTTCTTCCCCACGCCTAGGCGTGGAGGTACGCGCGACGCTCCTACTCTGTTACTTTGCTTTACTAGTATACTATTCTATATGTCGCGTGAGCATGTAGGATCCTAGCTAGCTTGCTATTCACCGCGTAATTGAGAGTTGAGCACCCATTCCGTGGCCCTAGTCGAGCGCCGAGCTCGGACTCGATTCCCATAGGCGCACGGCGGTTCCTTAGCCGCTGAGATCCCTACGCTTCCCTCATAGGGACGGCTGTGGGCTTGGATTTCTTGTTGAGAGACGCCTCCACCCGGAGGAACGGCACGGAGGTCAGCCGCCCGGCTTACCTTTGGCGTGCGAGTGCTGGCCGCACTTGTTGACTTCGTAGGTCTTAGCCCATTTCAGTCCCGTCCCGCATCAAATTGGTATCAGAGCTTAGGGAACCAGTTTGTTCTAACAAATTGGGGTCTTAGGTCATTTGTGTCCTTAGGATGTATAGGGTGCAATTGAAGCATTAGGTTTGTCTAAGTTGCATTTGAGTCATTAGCTTTGTTTTAGGTGCATTTGAGTCTGCATTCTTCCCCTTTCCCATCTCCATTTTGAGTTGTGTCTAGTCCCGTGCCTTAGTTGTCCTGCATGTCCATTCCATAGATTCCCCTCCGAGTCTCCCATGAGTTCCCAATCGCCTCGATCATATGAATGGTGGCATAGCCCCCATGGGCTTGGGAACCACCCCCTCTCGTTCCTTAGGTCCGAAGCCCCTACATTTGACGGCTCCCATGACCCGAGTGTATACCAAACTTGGGAAGCCGCCATGGATAGATATTTTGATTGTTATCCCATGTCCAAAGCCACACAAGTCTGTTTTGCCAAGGAGAGGCTTCTGCATGAAGCCAAGGATAAGTGGATGCACATTGAGAGTTTGAGAGACATTAGGTGGCAAAGGCCCATTGAGTCTTGGTATGACATGAAACATGAGCTTAGGAGGACCTACCTACCCCACCCTTTTACCTCCAACCATGAAGATCTAAGTCGGAGGCGAAAGGTTCCACTTGTGTGTGAGTCTAGGCCCGAGACTAAGTCTCATGATTACCAGCAAGTCTCCCCGAATGCCTCTATCTTGAGAGATCTCCCCCTCGCCGAACTCTTGCAAATGTTTAGAGAGAAGCTAGAAAGGATGAGCACTCCTATGAGATCACCGATTTCCCCTAGCCCACAGTCCACTCCGCCTCCAGGCTCATGCCTGCCACCACCCCCGGAGCCCGCCCCTGTGGCCCCCTATAGTGGGAATGCTCGGTTCTCTGACCTGTGTCCTTCACGTTCCCCTATCTTGGAGGACACACGTTCGGCGGATGCCCCACCCGGGTTTGTTCCAGTGACTTACGTTGCTGAACAGGAGTTGGCTGAGGAGTACTTAGCTGAGGTTGAGGAGTTAGGGAGTGATCCCATCCACATCATAGAGGACTCCGTTTCCATTCCTGAGAGAGATGCTTCACCCTTAGACCCTCATATAGAGCCATTCTTACACTCCGAGGGTGAGCTGATCATTGGAGAGTCTTTAGCTAGCTGGCTAAGGGAGGGTCCACTTCTAGATGTCTCCATTCCTTGCTATACACCCATGGGACCAGCCCTCCCAATTGTACCCCTTGACTCCTTTCACACCACTTTTCGATCCTTCTGCTTTCTTGAAAATGTGAAGGGCTTCCTTAGGAGTTTAGATTGTCAATGGGAGTTGACATATATGTTGACCTTAGGGTCTGACCAACCCTATAGTCATTGCTTTACACTCCCTGCTTTGGGGTCTATTACCTCGGTCTACACCATAGGACATATCACCTCCGAGGTCCTTTTATTCTTTCCCATACCCGTGGAGATTGATTTTGTCCCCTCTTATGGTATCACGGTCCCGAGGGTGGAGTCTTGCCTTCCTTGCCATCCTCATGAGCCTCTTGCCCCATACACTAGAGCGCCTGACGGTGATCATCTGCACTTGGGCGAATGTCGCACATGGGCAAGTATAGTGAAGGGACCTGTCGGGAGGGGTCATCATTTCTTTGACCCATTCGATCCCCTCCCTAGTGAGCCTCTCGAATCGTATTCTTTTCCCCACCTTGTCGAGAAGGTCTATCATCACACCCTATCCAAACCTGCTAGCCAACACCTCACCTTGCATACTTCCAGACGCCAGAGTTTAGGAGGCCAGGGTCACATGTCTCACTCTCATGTTTCTCCATGTCCCTCATCAAATAGGGGTAATGTCATGAGTGAGTTTGGGCAATCTAGTCCCCATGAGTCTACCACATTTAGTAGGACACATATGCATGATAGATACAACTTTGGTTGTCCAGGTCCTCCCCGTGTTGTCCAATCATGTAGGAGTCATAGGCATGCTAGGTCTGTGTTTGGATGTCCAGGACCTCCTCTACATTCACGTAGATATGAGTCTACCCATCTTATTCGGAGTCTGCATCATCACCACCTTGAGGCCAGTAACGCACGTTATGAGGAGTTAGCTGATGCGCATCGGCACACCCGTGAGTTTCGAGAGGGAGAGTACGTCATGATCAGGGTCAGACCTGAACGGTTTCCTTCGGGGGCCGTGAAGAAACTCCAGGCCCATGGTGCTGGACCCTTTCGAGTCTTGAAGCGAATTGGGTCGAATGGGTATGAGATTGAGCTGCCAGTCGACTATGGGATCTGTTCGACGTTCAATGTCTCAGATCTGGTGGCATATCGGGATCCCGCGGTGATTCCCAGTGAGCCTCTTGAGCCCTCCCCTCCTGTTGAGAGTGCTACACCTACTGAGCGTCCACCTCTTCCAGCCACATTACAGAAACGCGAATATATAGATTGTATACTGGATGAGCAGGTAACTATTACCAGGAGCGGAGCCTACCAGCGCTTCCTAGTGCGTTGGAGAGGATGCCCCGCGACAGGCGACACCTGGATCACACGTGGAGAGCAAGAGAGGATCGACCTGGATTTGCTGGAGCGCTACTGGAGCGACCAGGACCCTTACTCGACAGGGTCGAGTTCTTCCCACCCGGGGAGAATTGGTGGGGACACGCGCCACACTTCACGACGGAGTACACGGATCTCGCCTGCATCCTTTTGGCTTGGCGATCACTTGGCGGACGAGCAGAGTTATCTTTAGTTATTTTATGCTTTAGGCCATGATGGGCCTTGGTTTAGTCCCTGCGTGGACACTTTTATTATTATTGTGGACCTTTGTAGGCCAGTTGGGGCCAATTAGGCTTTAGTTGGGTCATTTTTGTGCTTTAGGTGAGAGATAGGGCTATTGGGCCACTTCTTTGGTTCAATCACTAGCCCATTTGGGCTGGCCGCCCACTCCCATGCTTAGCCCACCTTGGGATTTGCGCCCCCACCTCCTAGGGCTAGGGTTTTGGGCACACCTTTCCTCTCCTCCAAGAGGAGAAGGTGGCAGCCGCCCCCACTCCTACTTTGTAGGAGTGGAGTGCGCACACCCCCCTTTCCCTTCCCCATCCGACCACCCCCCCTCCTCCTTTGGCCGCCCCCTTCCCCCAATTCCCTCCTAGAATCTAGGAGTTGTGCGTCCCCCCCTTTCCCCCTAGACAATGTGCGCACCCCCCCCTTTCCCCCTTGCCATGTGCGCACCCCCCCTTTCCCCCTCTTGGCTAGGGTTTCATCCTAGCATCTCCCCTCCCCATATAAAAGCTTGTATTATTTTCTTTGAAAAGTGGATGAAGAATTATTAGTGAGCATGACTCCTTGGTGGCTGCGCCCCTTCTTCCTCCCTTGATCCTGCGACGGGATCAACCTCGGGGTGTGACTCACCATCCCTCGGTGCGACGCCGAGGTTCTATCTTCCCTCATCTCCTTCACAAGTGCTCGAATCTGCTCGTCAGATTTCTATCCCGAGTTGCAGCGGCGCCCCCATCCGGTTCCGGTCGAATCTGATCCTCTCCTTTTTTCTGGAGGTACTTCTATGAGTCGGCAACGCGTGGGCTTTGGTTTCGTCTCGATCCGAGGTCGGCACCGCCCGTGGCGATTTTCTTCGTGAGCTCGCGCAGGACCCTCTCTCTCTGCGAGCCAGGTTCTGCCCGCCCTCTTGCGAAAATTCCCCAGAGCGGACAACTGCGAGTTTGGAGCTGGTCTCTTCAGGGATCGTACCTCTCGTCTTCCTCTTTCCAACGCCGCCGACCACGCCTCGTTTTGACGTCGGTGCTGAGCGTGGCGTCAAATCTCGTGGGGCCGCGCAGATCAACCTGTGCAATCCGACCCCCGAACCAGCAACGACTTGCAGAGGCTCTCCCGGCCAACCTCGACCAGATCTGACCGAGCCCTTCTGTCGGGGCCTACTGCCCTGCATCCCCGACGTCCTCCCTCAAGCGGCACCCCGTTCGTCTCCTGGAGCAACAAGTTATCAGTTTTACCGCGCGAGCGCACTGTTCTGTGTGCAGGAAACCAGTCACGACTTGCAGGTGACTTCAAGGACACCTCGGTGCGAATCTGAGCGCCCCCTTTAGCTGAGGCTTCCTCCCGTGACCCAGCTACGCGCCCTCGCTGACGGCGCCTCAATCAGACACCGGACCAAGCCGTGGGAGCGTTCGCCGCCGAGTCGCGCGTTGCTGCGAATCTGCCGACTGCCGCACGGGTCCTCCTCGCGGCCACCCCTTCAACGAGTGCCGCCCGTCAGCCCGTGCATCGGCAGCCCCGAAGTCTATTGTTGTAGCCTGTTATCTCCCTGCGAGGAGTGGGCATTTTGGCTGGATGTGTATTATTGTTTGTCATGTGTATCGGGGTTGTTGTTCTCGGCCGGGGTTTCTTCCCCACGCCTAGGCGTGGAGGTACGCGCGACGCTCCTACTCTGTTACTTTGCTTTACTAGTATACTATTCTATATGTCGCGTGAGCACGTAGGATCCTAGCTAGCTTGCTATTCACCGCGTGATTGAGAGTTGAGCACCCATTCCGTGGCCCTAGTCGAGCGCCGAGCTCGGACTCGATTCCCATAGGCGCACGGCGGTTCCTTAGCCGCTGAGATCCCTACGCTTACCTCATAGGGACGGCTGTGGGCTTGGATTTCTTGTTGAGAGACGCCTCCACCCGGAGGAACGGCACGGAGGTCAGCCGCCCGGCTTACCTTTGGCGTGCGAGTGCTGGCCGCACTTGTTGCATTCGTAGGTCTTAGCCCATTTCGGTCCCGTCCCGCATCACCCCCCTCACACCATTTAAAGAATTCGTGGCGGATCCCCCGGACGCCATTTAAAGAATTCGTGTCAGACACCCCTGACACCATTTAAAGAATTCATGTTAGACTCCCCTGACACCATTTAAAAATTCATGACAGACCACCCAGACGCCATTTTTATCTGTGCTCCAAATTCTTGAAATCATTTTTTAAATGGCGTCCAATCATTTTGACTCTATTTAATTGGCGTCTTTCTACTCAAACGCTATTTTAAATCATATTTTTAATTTAAAGATTATTTTTCGAATTGGAGTCTCTCCTGAGCAACACCATTTAAAAATTCGTGTTAGCCTGGCTGACACCAATTAAAATTTTCCTATTTTGAGCATTTTAAGTCTGACCAAAATTCTATTGTCCCTTGAATTGATGTCTTGGGGGTCTGATGCCATTTTCTTCTGAATTTTGGTAACTTTTCAACTTTCCATAATTGATTTTAAATTAATGTCTTTCTCCCTTGAGTCTAATTAATTGACAACCACTACGTTAGATAACAATTTGCTTCCAGAACCGTTCCGGAAATGGGCTCTTCCTTTCCCTATTTTGATCACCTTTTTGATTTGAGAAAGGGTTCCTAAAGCTTCCTAAGGCAGTGAGGACACTTGGAGGAAGGATTTCCCTCTTCAAGTCTCACTAAAACTCAAATATCTATTTTTAAAGGATTTTCTACTCCAAAATTCTCACTCTATAAATAGGACCCTCCTCTCAAAGGTGTTTAGGATTGAAAATTGAGATCTTTGGGGAAACTCTTCTAGAAGGAGGTGCTAAGAAGGAAGGAGGAGTCTCCCTTAAACTCAAAGTTACATCCATCGGAACTCCATCCCTATGAATAATCTTGGAGCACTATTGAAGATCTTGGAGAAGCCTCCCCGTTGGAGCAAAACCAATAAACCTATATTTTCCTCCTAATCTATTCCTTTTATGCATAAGATTAGTTCATACATCATATTTTCCTTTTCTTTTATTTGTTTTAAACTCAATCACATTGTGATCTCCCCTTTGTGCACTCTAGCACATCTCCCATAGTGCAACACTTGCACAACCTCCCTTTTGCTCTCATATCGCCATATTTTAATCCACCCTTTGCATAGGGGTTTAAGGTCAAACACCAACAAGGTGTATTCTCTTCCATGTTTTATTGCTTATTATTTCAAGGATTTGATATTACACACCTCAATTTGCTAATTCAATTTTGTTTTGTTGGTTGTTTGTTATTTTGCAAGGGTAATCTAAGGAAAGCTCCTTTTATCGGCCGACCGATTGGAAGAAAGGTTAAACTCACAATCTCACCCGCACTTAAAAGGTATTTATCACACGATCCCCCTTTCTTTATTGTTATATTCCTTCAAGGCCCGCGTGTCTCTGGCGATCACACTCCATTTAGCATCTTCAGAATCCCTTCCTCAATATCCATTTTATTTTGTTTTCTAAAATATTATGAATTTTTATGATCTACAAATTGACGATTACGATGGGACACCTCTTGCTTTTTTCTTTGATTATCCTTTTCCTTCAGCACCAACATGTGCCCCTCCCTTTTGCACTCAACGTGCATCTCCCCTTGTGCTCCATGTAGCACTCTTCCTCTTTTTTTATTGCTTTTATCCCTCGTGCACCAAGTGCACACCCCTCCCTAAGTAATCACCAAGTAGTGTGATTTTGAAAATTTAGAAAAATTGGACACTGTGCATGCTTTATATTGCCTCTAGTGTTGATTGCCATACCTTTTGTTACGGTTTTGTAAGTGCTTAGCCTTCTTCCATCATTTTTTTATCTTGTTTAAGCTTTTTGGTCATTGCACTAGTCTTGTATGCAGTTTCCATAGAAACTGCGCTCTGAACGCAGTCTACATCAAGACCGCATTTAGCTTCTACAAAAAAAGGTTGTGTCTCTACGGTGGATACCAATTTTTTAAATTGGCACCCACTGTGTAGACATAAATTTCCTCCGTTTCACAGAACCTTGTATATTCAATCTACCTTGCTTGTCTATTTTGCATATTATTGTTCATATATGTGTCTTTTTTTTCCTTTAGCATTAGTCTTGCATTTAGGGCATTTTTGGCTTGGGAGACCTCCTCTCCTTACACTTTTTAGGAGATTTTACCCTCTCTTGGTGAAGGAAGGACCCTCCAATTGAGAACTCCTCTCATTGGATTGAAATCTCCTCCACCGAGGCCTCCATAAGTCTCCTACATCGAAAGATTCCCTCTTCGATCACTGGACTGGTTGTACTTTCAAGTTCCCCAGGTTTAGTTCTCCTATACGTGGTAAGAATAACTACCTAGTTGGCACCGAAGTCAAACCACATTAAAACTAGGTTCCTATCCTTGAGAGAATTGAATAAACCTTGTAAAATCATCTAATTCAACAAGGGACAACTAAAACCAAGCGAAAACATCCCACTTGTTTTATATCTTTGCAAACTTGTGTTGAATGAGTATTGGTTGATTTGCATAATGCTGCATTTTGGTACTCATATTGATATGCCTAACTATACATATGACTATGAGGATGATCAACCTAGTCCATCTTGTGATCCTCATGTTTATAATTCTCATCACAACTTTCACAAGGGATATCATCCCAATTCCTAAGATTTTGTCCACTCCATGGGTAATCCTCAAGTCCATGGTCCCTTCCATCAAATGTGAGCCACTAATCTCGTTGAACAATCTCGTCCAAATGATGATAAAGTCTCCCAAGTCTTTCATGCACTAGATCATCTCACCCCTCAACAAATTAAAGCTCTTAAGACTGTTGTTGAGGGAGTAGTTTCTTCTTCCTCTCATCCTCCTTTCACTCCTTCTTGGGTGGCCCATCACCCACCTTCTTCCACTCAACGTCCTTCACAACCCCGAGGCCCATGTATTCTCGGTACCCCGGTCCAACCGGATCCTTTTATGGGTCAGCCCCTTCATACTACACAATCTTTATTCCAAACGCCTCCGAGGTCTCAAGGCCAACCCTCCACTTCACATGTAAGCCCTCTCCAGCAAGTTCTCATCGATAAAATAGATAAAGTGGAGGAGCAATTGAAGAGGGTTACAAGTTCACGGCCTCTATTTCAAGCTTCTCAAAGACCCCAAGGGCACTCTTCGGTTTCTTATGTAGATATCCTCCAACAAACTTTTATGGATAGGATAAATGAAATGGAGGAACAATGGAAGAAAATTACAAGTACAAAGGGCATTATGGATACAAGTGAGCAAGTTCGCCCAACAAGTTTCGATGTTCAAGAGGACGTCATCCACCAACTAGCCATCTATCCCGCTCATCCATATGACCCTCCATATCTGCAAAGCCATTCATATTTCCATACTCCATCAGCCGATACACCTCCACCATGGCATCCATTTGAACCCAACTATGAGGAATTTGGGCTAGCACATGATGTGATGGCCCAAGCTCCACCCGCTCCGAGGCTCCTTCGCTTCCAACCTCTGCCGCCACAATACTCACAAGGATCCCCTGCTCAGGATGACACCATCATAACCCCCATTTCTGAAACCACCTGGTATTTTGATGATGGGTCGATACTTCAACAACCCACATCGATGCACCATGAACCCTCCATGCAACCTTCTTCTCGATCATCCAAACTTAGGAGGTTTATATGTACCAAACCTACCATCATTCACCCTCCAACCACCATACCATCGGCCTCCATTGAGCCTTCCGTTATCACTAAATCTTCCCTTCCCCAGTGTGAATGCCACAAAAGAAATAAAAGAGAGGAAAGAAAAGAAATTAAATTAACGTGGTTATGATGATTAGGAGAAGAAAAAGAAGAATTGTGTGAAAATAATTAACTAAGGTGTGGAAGGGAGCATGTAGATGCTAGGTGGATCATGATCACCAGAGGTAAGTGTAGACGCCTAATTTCGGACATCCCGCGGACTTTGTCAAGCAATCATGGAAGTGACACTTTTCCTTGGATGATTGAGAGTGTGGGGTCTCATCCTTATTTAGGTAAGCTCCACCCTGCCCCTTCGCGGATCCAACTTCACAGTAAGTTGGTGGGGGTTGCAGGGGGCAGCGCCCCCTGCCCGTAAGGATGGGGGTTCGGGGGCGTGAGGCCCCGTGATGATTTTTTGAGGTACTATAGACATTCTCTGCACTGATCCCTAGGCGGCCAGGGTGCTGGCCACCCAGATCCCAAGGCAGCCAGACACCTGGCCACCCAGCCAAATCAAGGCGGCCAGGGACCTGGCCTCCCATACCTCAAGGCGGCCAGACTACTGGCCGCCCAGATCCTCAAGGCTGCCAAAACCTTGGCCGTCCAGCTCTCTTGAACGGCCATTGACTTGGCCGCCTCCTAGTAACCGCAGTCAACTCCACGAATCCGCACACTCTGGGCACGTCCTCCGCAACCGATCCCACTTGTGAGGTCGAGGCGCATGAAGTCTCACGTGTTATCACCTCCGAATTGGTCAAAGCTTACACGTAATCCATCTTCAAAGGTTTTCTGAAGGAGGGAAAGCCCCCACATACAAATCCTCATTCCCAACCATCTGACGGGGGGGGGGGGGGGGGGTTGGACATTTTGGAAGAGGAGAGGCTGGCAGTTTGGAGCCTAGAGAGAAAGTTGTGAGCATGAGAGCACCCTTCCCAACCTTCCCCTTGAAGCAGAAACTGAAGTCGAGGAGCTCCGCCGCGGGAGAGTCCTAGTTACAAGAGGCGGCCATCGACATGGTTGCCTACCACCTTAGAACGGCCACATAGTTGGCCGCCTTCCTCTGGTCGATGGGCAAATCCCGTCTTTCTTCCTCTATTCTCTATCTTGCCGCATTTTACTTCATTTTACTGCATTCATGCATGATAGATTTGCATAGATCCTACGTTTAAAGAGGTTTTCCAATCCAAAACATAGGGAAGGCGGATGGTCAAAAGTCTCGACCATCCCCCTTCCCAATCCCCTTCTCGGTATGATCACCCTCATTTGCATGTTTTTCTCTTTGATTTGAGCATATACTACACTATCACAGTCTAATGGGTTTATTTTCGTTATTTGCTAGTTAACTTGCATGAACTTCGTCCGACTCGCAAAGCTCCCCGTTCTTGGCCGGCCAAGAATGAGGACAGGAAGAACCCACATTCTCCCATTTCTAAGGCACTTGCGATCATCACACATGTGTGGCTCAGGTATCAGTCTCTAGCGATCACCATATTTTTATATTTCTAATCCGTGCACTGTAGGCCCGACAGTAGTATAGTTCGGGAAGAGGCTCAGACATACCCCGCCGTTGTGCACCTTTCCGGTGCCTACAACCTTCTGGCGATCACGGTGGGACACTAGTTGCTCACTATGAGTCTTTAGATTGAAGTTCACTACATTTAGTTTCCAGCAAATAGCATTTTCCTATTTTCTATTTCATTTTTAGTTGCCGACTGTGCCTACTTTACATTTGGTTTGTCTGCGGGGCTGAAAGTGGAGGTGGCCAGGTTTCTGGCCACCTAGGTCCCAAGGTGGCCAGAGACCTGGCTGCCCAAGTCCTCTGAGTTGGCCGTCTCCCGTTCGCATTTCTGCTTCCGTTTCAGTCCTGTTTGGGTAGGTTAGCTTCTATTTTGCATATTTTTTTATTTTGTGTGTTCTAACATTACAAGTTTGAGTCCGGGGTGGGCTTAGGAAGAGCCAGCATCACACGAATTAGGAACACCCTCCTTTTGATTTGGACTCTTCATCTGGGGATTCCCACTCGGGTGTAACTAGTCCTTTTCAATTGGGAACCTCCGTAAGTCCCCACGAACCGTGGATTCCCACACGGCCGCCAGACAGGTTGTACCTTGAAGTCCTATTTGATTTTCTAAAGGGTTTGAATGAGATTTATCTTAGGATTATCCCAGAGTTTGGCCATTAATTCCCCTAGAAAATTTCATGCTCATCTAAGAGGGAACGAATTCAAATCGGACTAATCAAGGGATTAACTTAAGCTAAAAATTATGTGGCGCATTGTTTGAATACATGCTTGCTGTTAGATACCATTGATTCAATCATAATTGGCCTTAAACATCCTACTTCAATCTCCAAAAAAATAATTAGGTTGATTTACAATGGCGATGGCCCAATGTTATTCTAACATGCATGACTATGATGAGGATGATTTTGAATTTTATGACACACAAACCCGGCTTGATGCCGAGGAAGATACACCCAATGCTTTTATTGAGATGTGTCAAGATTCACAAACTATTGATGTAGGTCAAAGCACAAGTAGTCAAGAATCATCCTCTAAATGTCAAGAGTCCATCAATGTCAAAACCCCATCAATCTCTCCAAAGCAATACCAAGAGCTAGCTAGAGTACTATCTCGATATTCCCCTAACTATTTGATTGCTTTAGCTTCCCAAAGAAGATCACATCTCACTCCTCATTCCATCCATAGGAGATCTCCAATTTCAATGCCAAACTCATTCAATAGGACTCCCTTCCATGTTCCTACTCAACCTAACCATCCTCTTCACTCTCAAGGGGTTGAATCCTCTCCAATATCTCATTCTATGCCTAATGTCAATGCACCCCTTAGGCAATCCAATCTCATATCCCGACAAGAGGTGGAAAGTTATGTCTGACAAGCGATTGCCAGAAGTCTCCCTAAACCTCAACCTCACTCCTTCACTAGCTATTGCAAACTTCCAAATGCTTATTATCCCCCGGGTTTCAAAGCCCCCAAATATCAGAAGTATGATGGTTCCACCGATCCACATGAGCATCTTTCTTGCTTTTTGATGGATTCTCATCAATGGCTTTACGATCGGGTCCTCCTGGTTCATCTCTGTTGAACATGTGTGCACCATGATTACTTTTATAGTTTTGATGATGTCTGCCTCTGTAGTCATTATACCTGCATTTGATAATGTTAATATTCATTTTTTAGGTCATTATACTTCCAGTGCAAAAGATCAACTAGATACGGATACACAGATATCAAGGCATATGACAATATTGAATGCACGGAAATCTAGCATGTTTCAAGCACAGAAATCAAGCTGAATAGCACCACACATAAGGTCATTGCATATTCCTCATATGGTCAATGCATATCTTGCCTTATGGATGGTTCAAGGTCAGTGTAACTTCTGGATAGCAAGCCACAAGATAATCCAAGGAATGGAGTGGAGTTGGCAAAAGTGAAAGCCTAACGATCGCGTTAACGCACTGAGCCGGCTGCGTCGATTCAGCAGTGCATCGTGTCAACGTGGTGACCAGGATGTGTCGCCTCAGCAGCTCATCGTGTCAACGCGGTGAACAGACTGCGTCAACCCCTCAGTTCAAATCTGCTCAAAATGGCTTCCTAGAATACCCCATCGCGTTAACGCACTGAGCCGGCTGCGTCGACTCAGCAGTGCATCGCGTCAACGCGGTGAACAGGCAGCGTCAACGCGGTGAACATGACCGGTCGACCGCCAACCCAGTACCGGTGGACCAGAAATGCCAGAATTGAAATTTCTATAGGATTCTCAGTAGCGGTCAACCGCCAGCTTCCACAGGTCGACCGCCAGCCCGAGCCATCAATTGTTGACTTTGTTTTCCACTTCGAGAAGGGCCATTTTCCATGGATTTCTTTAATCCAAAAGGCACCAAACCTGCCACAAATTGTGGATCTGGTCTAGGGGTGTTTATTGACCATCCAAAGAGATATAAAACCAACACAAGAGGTTTACAAACCCTAGTTGATCATTTGGAGTAAAGAGAGATGAAGAGAGGCTAGAGGAGCTCCAAGGAAGAAGAGGTACTGTAGCCGTGAACAATACTCCATGTAAAAGTTCTACATCCAATCCAAGGGATTCAAGCCTACATCTGGAGCCCTCAATCTCCAAGGAAGAAGAGAAGCAAGCAAGCTCACAAAGGAGATCAAAAGGAAGATCAAAGCTACATCCAAACCTCTTCATCAACTCAAGAAAAGATCAAGCTACATCTTATATCTTCTCCATCAACTCAAAGAGATCAAAGGAAGATCAAAGCAACAGATTCAAGATCCAACAATCTTAGACAAGATCTACTTCATTTTAGCATATCTCCATATCTTGTTTGAGCATTTTTATCTTGTTCTATTTTCATTTCAATCAATCTATTGAAACTAAAGTTCGTCCCTACCGGTGGTTAGTAGGAAGGCAATCGGAAGTTCTCCGATCTGCAGTGTAGCCGTCCATGCCGGCTTTGTGTGTAGGAAGACAGAAAGAGGGCTTTCTCTGTTCTGTGGTTTGGGGCGTGTCCCCGGTCAAGCTGTGAGTCAGTAGGAAAGCCTCACCAGGTTTTGGTGAGGGGTGGACGTAGGTTGCGGGGTTGCAACTGAACCACCTTAAAAATTCCTGTGTTGTGGGTTTTTCATCGTGTGCGATTGTTCTATATCTTCCATCCCCATTCACAGGTTCGTGTGCATCCATACTTGGTTATCTTGTTTACACACTCAAGCACTCAGATTTACACTTTTGGTTTTATCTGTGGTTTAATTGAGCTTAGCACTTTGACTGCATCCCTTGGGCGGCCTGCTGCACCCTTGCACACAGGCGCCAAGGTGAAAGTATTGCTAAGTGTTTCCCTTTCTTAGACTCGCATGCACATTGGTTGATCACCACTACATTCACACACATATGCACTATGAGTGATCAACATAGCACACACACACGCACGGTTGTTGCAAGCTATTTCACTCTCTAGTGTTATGCTTTATGATCCCTGCACTACAAGGCTTACATCCTTAAAGATCATAAATGTGCTTAAAGAAGTGTTGACGCTTCATCGCTTGTAATCCAAGTCACTTCCATTTAAGCCACTCTACTTAATTCCGCTGCACATTGTGTCTAAGTGATTCATTCACTTTATAGGAGTGATTTATGCTTCTGGTAGCTAAGTGTTTTTTTAAATAGACCAAAGCTTTTGAAAGGATCTATTCAACCCCCCTTCTAGATCCGTTTGCACCTCGCGGGACCCAACAAGTGGTATCAGAGCCTGGCTCTGCCATTATCAGATCCTATAATCTGCAGGTAAAGATCCCTGTGTATTCTATTGAAATGGCTTCATATGCTACACATGCTTCGATGGTTTCTCTGCCCATTTATGATGGTTCAAATTTTTCTACATGGGTATGAAGAATGTTCATCTATGTTAGCTCCATAGATCCACAATTGTGGACTCTTATATACAATGGTCCTCATGAGCTGCCATCAAATTAAATTGATTGGTCAGCCGAACATGAGACCAAACACAAGGAAAATCTTGCTGTATATAACTTAATTACAGCTGCAGTTGATCTCAGACTAACTCATCTTGTGTCCTCCTGCAGCACAGCCAAGCAAGTACTGGACAAGTTGGTGAAAATCCATGAAGGGAAGGAACAAGAACAAGAATGCTTCATGGCCGACCGTGCAGAACAGTCCAGCAATACATCCTCATCACATGTAAACTCTGACTCTGAGGAATTCACTTTTGAAGAGCTTATGGAAGCCTATGATGAGTTGATTACACAATACAAAAAGGTAAACTCAGAAAATAAAAATTTGAAAAAGGATCTCAAGAAAAATAACCAAACGGAAAGCTTGTTTTGTAAAAAGTGTTCTATTTTTAAAGAGCTCAACGACACTCTTTCTTTTGATCTAGATACGCATAAACAAAGCATTACATATCTAAGGGATGAAAATGAAAATCTTCATGATGAAATTACTAGGTTGGAAGAAATTGTAATAAAACTTCAAAACCAACCTAAGTCAATCTCTAATGATCAAACTATGGCCGATGAGCTAATCTATGATGAGAGGTTGATTGAAGAAAATAAAAATTTTGTTTCATGCTCTACTAATTTTGCATGTGAAAAATGTTCATTCTTGAGAAACATAAATTTTGGTCTCCATGATGATCTTGAATGGCAACAAAATCTGATTGATTCTCTGAAAGAAGAGAATAGAGAATTGTTGGAAAAGAAAATTGAACGTGAACAAGCTGAAGAAGAATTGTATGAAAAATTGGCTGCACATGAAAAAGGTAAATCTGTCATTGATGATCACTCTGAAACATTGCATGCTTTAGAACAATAAAATCAAAATATTAAAGCAATAAATGCCATGCTCAATGAGCAATTGACAGCATGCGAAGAGGGTCTTGATGAATCTAAACAACATATTTCTTCACTTGAAAATAAAATTCAAGGTCTGAATGATTTCATGTCTTTATTTGCCCAAACTCAAGATTTAGGCTCACCGGAAGCCACCACCTCATGTGGTCACCAAAAAGAGCATACTGCTCAAAAGAAAAGCAAAACTCAGCATGCTCATCCAAACATGCACCATAGCATGTCCTATGCTAAATACCATGCTTTCCACAAAATGAATATCCATTGTTATTATTGTGGTAAACATGGTCACACTGTGTATGATTATTTTATCTTGAGAAATGATGAGCTTAGAGCAGGAGAGCAAGTGAAAGAGCAAGGAAAGAAACATGTCAATACTAGCAGAGGACCTACTCAGCAGATATCTGCACAGAACTGCATGGGGAGTCAGAAGAGTCGACACTCCCATACAAGTAGGTCGACACTTTCCATGGCTTTAAATAAAAATCTTCCTCCTTGCTGCTCTCATTGTGGTACGTCTGGCCATACTGTACAAGAGTGCTGGCACTTGAAGGGAAAGCATCACCTTCATGCCATGAAAGGTAAATCCCATGCTCATCCACAAAAATAAAATGCACATGCACACGCACATGAACATAAAAAGAATGCTCAATCTTTTGTGCACTTTTTTTACTGTGGGAAAAATGGTCATGACATGTATGATTGTCATACAACGAGGAAGGATGATCTGATTTCCCTGAAACAGATGAGCCACATTAGTGAATATGACAAAGCTGCTAACCCACAATGACCCAAGTAATCTTGGGTACCTAAAAATTCTAAATGAGAATTTTGGGTGGATGATACCTTGGAGCTGAACAAAGTATCATAAGGTAAATAAAAGCTCAAGGCACATGTATGTACATAAACCTTTTAAGTTCAGTCATCTTGCATGTTTAGTCTTGACATGTAGATAGCACATGATACGTCTGTCCAATGTCATTAGATTCTGTAAACTGAATTGCTCTTTGAAATACAAAACCCCCATGGTGTGAGATGAACTTTTGAGCTAGATAACTTGCTCACACCATGCTTGATTTCAGCTATTTAATTCATGAAAAACTTGTTATGCTGATGAAGTTGATGTGATGATGAGTTACTTAAGTCTTGCTATCAGCTACATGAAATGCTTGGATTTTGGTTTTGATGATGCATACCATGACTGCATTTTCAACTCGTTATTCATGTTAGCATTGTTCAAAGGGGGTGTCTATTGGCATCATCATCAAGTTGCATTCATGTGTGTTTGCATCATCTTGTAATCACACATACCTTAATGCACATCATGTTTAGAAGACACAAAAATGCACAATCATTTTGCAGCATCTTCATTGCATTGTGTATTCACATAAGTTTTAGGGTGCATAATTCTTTGCCAACCCATGCATGTACTCAGGGGGAGTCAACATCAATCAAGCTTGAATCATTTCACATCATTTCACTCTTGCACGGCTATGGTATATCAAATGTTGATGTATGGAAAGACATGTTATGCTTGTCTAGAAGCACTCAATATGCATGAGGTTTCACCTCCGCCACGTACCATGCATCAATGTCGCATATAGGCCATATAGTAAGGGGGAGTTGTTTCTTTGTAGCATTCATGCATATGTTTCATCTTCATTCTATTAACATCATGGCACAGAATGCTTCTTCTCAGGGGGAGTTTGCCCATCATGAAAATCCATTCAAAACTCTGCCTTGTAGTTCAATAGGTTGACCTCACTCCTTTGACAGGTCGACCCCACAGTTCCATCTACCTGAAAATTACTTCTGTCTGAGCTCTGGGTGTCGACATCACACAATGTCAGAGTCAACATTTTCTTGCACCTTATAACTTTATCTCTTCCATTCCAGTCTGAGCTCAGTGCATAACCTCAGGGGGAGTGTTCACCATTGATTCTCAAGCTTCCACTTATATGTAACACTCTCTTTTTATATCAAACCACTGCATCATATTGCTAACATCCTTTTGTGGTTCAACTTAGATTCAAAGTGCCTTGAACTTCTTGGAGGATTCCCTATCTATTATTGAGGTTGTTTATCAGAGTAAATCTTCAAGAAGAATTTTATTTTATAGAGTCTTGTGAGTTTTCTGAACATGAATGATTTTGGTTTAACATTAATGATTTCTTGAGTCTTGAAGTTTGATGGTCTTGAAAATGTTTGTGGTCGGGCTTAATAGACTTAAACTAGTTTCTCATGTTTTGACTTGTTATGCCATCTTGAATCTGAAAGCTTATTTTGAGTACAAAGGCATCCTTGATCGAGAAACTTCAGCTAAGTATTATTTTTAAACATTTGTTGAATCTGTTTATTTCAAAAAGTGGCTACACTTAAAGTAAGCTCAAGGCAGAGCAATGGCACTATTACTGAGAAATATATCTCCTCATCAAATAAAATGAGGTTCGATATGTCATGAGTTGACTATGCTATCTCTGTTCTAATCGAGGTAAAATTGTGAGCTACACTGAGTAACTGGGGGAGCTTGCGTCTGGTAAACGTGCACACTGACGTCAAAAGGTGGTTGCTACACTTGACTTCTCGTAAAATGATAATAGTCATCTTTCAAATGATTTCAAAAGAAAAATTGGAATGTGTAGCACTCTTGAATCAAATCTAAGTCATCTAAGTGTTTAGCCTCAATACTTATTGTGGTCACTCTCAAGGGAACCAATGAAACTGAATGAGTAAGATAAGAGAAGGTTAATCTTGTTTTGACATGAATTTCTGGTTCACTGCTATTAAACTTGCATGCAAATGTCTTCATGTGATTCTACTGAGTAGGCCAGAATTCATTAGCATTAAACCAATCTGAATGTAAGAGCTGGCTCATTTGGGTTCTATAACTGAAAATTCTGAAAAATTTATAACTCTGATTTATGAACTTGATTTTAGATTAAAGAACCTCCATTCTCTCTTGAGAAGTCATATCTTGATGCTCCTTGTTGTTTGCCTTCATCTGCCATATCTACATAAATCATTCAGGCTGCCATGATTACATCACCTTGGTATCATCCAACAAGTGGTATCATCTTGATGCTCCTTTCAAGTCGTATCCAAAATCATTGGTGTCCTCTGTCAAGTGATATCACATTGCTTTCTCATTCACTGGCATGTGGCACAAGTCCTAGCATCATTGGCATCATGCTTTCATGCAATAGCGTGGCATGCATGTCTTAACTTCATACAATTGTAGCTTGCATTTATCATTTCCATGCATTGCATAGAAAATTCAAATTTTTTTTTGAAAACTAGAAAACCACTAAAAATCTTGCAAAATTTGAAATCACAAAGGTGCTCCTTGGCTGCTCTATCCATCTCCTATTTGAGAAATTGAATCCTGCTGCCATGGCTCCACCTCTCACACTTACATTATCTTTTCCAAGCCACGAGACGCCACCATGTTCATCCTATAACTGGCTTTCCACAATTAGTTGTTCTCTTTGGTTATCTTGTCAGCTTTAATAAGTGTACAACCATTGGCGTGTATTTCCACATCATTTTCTGGATTGTTGCCTGCAATGACATGTTTGGTATCTCTTTCTCTTCTCTGGATCTTTTGATGTTGTCAAAGGGGAGAAGTTTATGTGAGTCATTAATCAAAGAATGTGGTAAGATTATGTGAGTCATTAATCAGAATGCACTCTGTGTGTCAAAGGGGGAGAGAACCATGTGAGTGACTCATAGTTACCATGTGAATTTATAATGACTCATAGTTGCCATCATCAAAAAGGGGGAGAATGTTGAACATGTGTGCACCATGATTACTTTTATGGTTTTGATGATGTTTGCCTCTGTAGTCATTATACCTGCATTTGATAATGTTAATATTCATTTTTCAGGTCATTATACTTCTAGTGCAAAAGATCAACTGGATACGGATACACAGATATCAAGGCATATGACAATATTGAATGCACAGAAATCTAGCATGTTTCAAGCACAGAAACCAAGCTTAATAGCATCACACATAAGGTCATTGCATATTCCTCACATGGTCAATGCATATCTTGCCTTATGGATGGTTCAAGGTCGGTGCAACTTCTGGATTGCAAGCCACAAGATAATCCAAGGAATGGAGTGGAGTTGGAAAAAGTGAAAGCCTAATGATCGCGTTAACGCACTCAGCTGGCTGCGTCGACTCAGCAGTGCATCACGTCAATGCGGTGACCAGGCTGCGTCGCCTCAGCAGTTCATCGTGTCAACGCGGTGAACAGGCTGCGTCAACCCCTCAGTTCAAATCTGCTCAAAATGGCTTCCTTGAATGCCCCATCACGTTACCGCACTGAGCTGGCTGCGTCGACTCAGCAGTGCATCGCGTCAACGCGGTGAACAGGACCGGTCATCCGCCAACCCAGTAGCGGTCGACCGAAAATGCCAGAATTGAAATTTCTACATGATTCTCAGTAGCGATCGATCGCCAGCTTCCATAGGTCGACCGCCAGCCCCGAGCCATCAATTGTTGACTTTGTTTTCCACTTCGAGAAGGGCCATTCTCCATAGATTTCTTTAATCCAAAAGGCACCAAACTTGCCACAAATTGTGGATCTGGTCTGGGGGTGTTTATTGACCATCCAAAGAGATATAAAACCAACACAAGAGGGTTACAAAACCTAGTTGATCATTTGGAGCAAAGAGAGATGAAGAGAGGCTAGAGGAGCTTCAAGGAAGAAGAGGTACTGTAGCCGTAAACAGTACTCCGTGTAGAAGTTCTACATCCAATCCAAGGGATTCAAGCCTACATCTGAAGCCCTCAATCTCCAAAGAAGAAGAGAAGCAAGCAAGCTGACAAAGGAGATCAAAAGGAAGATCAAAGCTACATCCAAACCTCTTCATCAACTCAAGAAAAGATCAAGCTACATCCTATATCTTCTCCATCAACTCAAATGTTCAAAGGAAGATCAAAGCAACAGATTCAAGATCCAACAATCTCAGACAATATCTACTTCATTCTAGCATATCTCCATATCTTGTTTGAGCATTTTTATCTTGTTCTATTTTCATTTCAATCAATCTATTGAAACTGAAGTTCGTCCCTACCGGTGGTTAGTAGGAAGGCAATCAGAAGTTCTCCGATCTGCGGTGTAGCCGTCCCTGTCGGCTTTGTGTGTAGGAAGACAGAAAGAGGGCTTTCTCTATTCTGTGGTTTGGGGCGTGTCCCCGGTCAAGCTGTGAGTCAGCAGGAAAGCCTCACCGGGTTTTGGTGAGGGGTGGACGTAGGTTGCGGGGTTGCAACCGAACCACCTTAAAAATCCCTGTGTTGTGGGTTGTTCATCGTGTGCGATTGCTCTATATCTTCTACCCCCATTCACAAGTTCGTGTGCCTCCATACTTGGTTATCTTGTTTACACACTCAAGCACTCAGATTTGCACTTTCGATTTTATCTGTGGTTTAATTGAGTTTAGCACTTTGACTGCATCCCTTGGGCAGCCTGCTGCACCCTTGCACACAGGCGCCAAGGTGAAAGTATTGCTAAGTGTTTCCCTTGCTTAGACTCGCATGCACCTTGGTTGATCACCACTACATTCACACACATAAGCACTGTGAGTGATCAACATAGCACACACACACGCACGGTTGTTGCAAGCTATTTCACTCTCTTGTGTTATGCTTTATGATCCCTGCACTACAAGGCTTACTTCCTTCAAGATCACAAATGTGCTTAAAGAAGTGTTGATGCTTCATCGCTTGTAATCCAAGTCACTTCCATTTAAGCCACTCTACTTAATTCCGCTGCGCATTGTGCCTAAGTGATTCATTCACTTTATAGGAGTGGTTTATGCTTCTGGTAGCTAAGTGTTTTTTTAAATAGACCAAAACTTTTGAAAGGATCTATTCAACCCCCCTTCTAGATCCGTTTGCACCTCGCGGGACCCAACAATCTCTTTCAAAAATCTCTAGAAGGAGAGGCCTTTAGGTGGTTCTCTTCACTCCCGGCTATTGATCTCATCAATTTTGAAATTGTGTCTGAGTGTTTTATCGCTCGTTTTGGCCACATGGCTAGTGTTGCTCCCACTCTCAGAGACCTTATCATGGAAAAGATGAAGCCTAGAAAAGAAATTAAATTATTGTGGTTATGATGATTAGGAGAAGAAGATGAAATGTGTGAAAATAATTAACTAAGGTGGGGAAGAGAGCATGTAGATGCTAGGTGGATCATTATCACCAGAGGTAAGAACCTCAAAAGAAAAATCAAGAGTGATCACGTAAGTACCTTGAAAAATAGGGAGAATTGTGAGTCCCACTTCCTCTTCCGATCGGCTAGCTGATGGAGAGGGTCTATTTTGATTACCCTGAAAATAACAAAGCAAACAAGAACAATAATAAATTAGAAATTCCGCACTATAGCATCAAGTTCTTAGTGTAATGATAATGAAAGAGCATGGAAAAGAACACACATTCTGTGTCTTTAAAACCCCTTGGAATTAAGGGAAGGAAAGAAGATGACTGCTAAGATGAAGAGAAAAATGTTGGGTATAGTTTTGTTTTGATGATGTCAAACCAACATGAAGTCATTAGGTTCTAATATGAAAATACTTGAATACAACTCTACATATTTTGTTCTACATGTTCCGCACAGTCTACAATATTTTTCAGACTGTAATTGCTAATTCAATGAAGTTTCAAGATGTCTGCATGATAAAGAGATGATGCCAGACCTTGAACAAATGAGAAAAATGGCTAAGAAGAAGTGTCAAGAAGAAGAGTCTAGCTTCGAGCAGACTCCAGCTTACAAGCACCTTATTGCTCAAGAGGAAGATAAAGTTTGGAGTCGACTCCAGAAGCTTATGGAGTCGACGCCAGAGATACCCATCAGCAGAAGCAAATAGGGATGACAAATGAACCGCTACAAGTGACAAATAGACAAATAGCAGTGACAAATAGGTATATAGAGGTGACAAATAGCTTGGCATGAGAGAAAGAGGGACGAGAAGAAGAAAAACTAGAGTGGAGTCGACACCAACAGCTCATGGAGTCGACACCAGAGCCATCATGCCAACTGAAGAATACAACGGCGACAAATAGCTTCACAAGGGCGACAAATGTGGAGCTAAGGGTGAAAAATAGATTGATAGTGGTGACAAATAGCTTGGCACAGGAGATGAAGAGCTGAGAAGAAGAAAAGCTGAAGTGGAGTCGACTCAAGGCTTAACAGAGTTGAGTCAAAGGCAAACATCAAACAAGAGAGTCAAAGGTCGAGCAAGGATGATAAATGATGGTCCAAGTCTCATAGTCAACACAGTCAACGTAGTAAAGCAGTCAAGCACCAGAGTCAACTCAGTCAACATAGCATCATGAAGAGTCAACGTAGAAGCCCAGAGTCAACATAGTCAAGCCAAGCCCAGAGTCAACGCAGTCAAGCCCAGAGTCAACAGTAAGACAGTCCACGTGTATTAGTCAACATAACATGGAGTCAACTCCGGGCAAGCTCAAGACACTCAAGCAAACAAGGCTGACAAATGAACACATAAGGGTGACAAATAGGTGTTCAAGGGTGAAAAATGCCCGATACGGGTGACAAATAGGTTGCAAGGCTAACAAAGGTGATGGTCCTCAAGTAAGAGAAAGAAGCCTAAAGGCGATGGCTTATGCAAGCTAAGGGTGACAAATGAGTATGTAAGGCTGACAAATAGCTCCTTAAGGGTGAAAAATAGGTCGGTATGGCTGAAAAATGGCTAAGCTTGTGAGCAACTTAAGAGAGTCACGTGCCTTCGACCCCCAATGATTGGCACATGATCCTAAGAAGGTTGGCACGTTCACAGATGATTCCAGAGAGAGAATATTCCACCTTGCCAAGTGGACCAATGGAAGATTAGCAGATTAATTAGTTTATCCAAAAGAATTCTAGAGGCTTTATTATATATAACCGTTGAAGAAAAAGGAGCTTCAGTTGCTGCCTTCGAAGAAGAATGAGAGTCCATCTGAGAGGAAGAAAAACCCACTTCGTGAGCAAGAAAGAAAGAGAGATAGAAAGAAGGAGAGAGTGGATCGTAGCCCAGTTGAGAGAAGCTTGTCCCGTGTTTCAGAGAAAGCTCTTGAATCATATTCAGAGCTACATTTGCTTTCTTTTCTGCTATACTTTTGTTTCTTCTATTTTGTTTTCCTAATTTCATTTGAGTTTGTTCTTCTAGTTTTCTCTGATAGTGTATTGTTGCATAAATTGGTGGTGTGGTCAGTCATTACTGGTCACAATCTGGTTTGCGGACCAGGGTGCGAGGAGGGTTCCTCATGTGTTGCCGTAGTGCAGTGTCAATGATTCTACTGGGGTAGAATCAAGGGTGTGTTCATCAGGTTTGGTGAGCACGGGTTCCCTCTGTGTCTTCAGAGGAAGGAAGGAGGCTATTCCTCTCGTGGGAAGCTGTGTGATCAGCTTGTGTAGCGGATTTATCCGTGGATAGCATTGTGCTAGTAAAGTCTCATCATGATCAGGTGAGGGGTGGACGTAGATTGTTGGAAGCAATCGAACCACCTAAAAATCTCAGTGTCTTGTGATTGGTTTCCATTTCTTCTATTCCCGTTCTCTAGCTTCGCTTTAGTACCTTGCGCTTTAAGTGTTTGTGAATGCCTCTTTATGATGGGTTGAACTTAAATTGTCATTCATTTGTCTAGTTCGTCTCCATCGAATCTGAGCGTTAGCTTAAATTTCTTAAATCGGTTTATTAAAGGGGCCGATCTATTCACTCCCCCTCTAGATCCACATTGCCATTCTCATCAGTTGGTATTAGAGCAGGTTTCCCACAATGTGGTCCAACGACCCAGGAAGATCTGGAAACGGCAATGCTCGCAGCTTCTTAGCTAAGGGGCATTCAATCAATAGACCACCATTTTTTGATGGTAATAACTACTTGTATTGGAAGAGCAGGATGGTAGTATTCTTACGAGCTCAGAGTCATGAACTATGGAGAGTTGTTACTAACGGTCCATTCCAACTACCAGAAGATGAAGAAACATGGACCAGAGAACAAAATCGCGTGTCAACCATCAACTGGACTACAATGAATATTATGCAGTGCGCGGTTCATCCAGATGAGTACTCAAGGATCTCTACCTGTAAATCTGCCAAGCATATGTGGGATGAGCTGGAACTGATCTATGAGAGAACGTCCCAGGTGAGAGCCACTAAGGTAAACATGCTCACCTTAGACTACGAGTTATTCAAAATGAAACATGATGAAACTATGTCTGTAATGTATGCGAGTCTTTCACAACTTATTAATAGTCTTAAAGCTCTAGGAAAGTAATCTAATGACAGTGATCTGGTTAGAAAAATCCTTAGGTCTCTAACCCCTGCTTGGCACACTAAAGCCACTGTGATAGAAGAATCCAGGGATCTGTCCACCCTGACAGTGAGTGAGCTAATGGGCTCATTGATGGCGTACGAGATCAATCTCAAGAAAAGTGTGGAAGAGAATAATAAAAACAAGACAATAGCCCTCAAGGTTGAAGTCCCGCGATCAATGACACCTAAGAGGGGGGGAGAATTGGGTGATTACAGATTTTAAGAACTTTTACCCGATTTTTGACACGTATTAAGAGCAAGCAACAAACAAGTATAGATCTCATGGATTACACAATGAATCTAGCTAAATCAACCCCTACAGCAGTTCTTTGGTACCAGGCGGAGTCCGGGAATCCAAAGATTCTCTCACACAAGGTATTTTCCTCTCAACAAGACTAACCTTGTCGATGAGAAACCACCTTTTGATATACCAGCGATCTCCCATAAAAAGGTTAATAGAACTAGATCTAAACAAAGAAAACAGATGATGCAATATGCAAATATGCTGGAGTAGAATTGGAGGTAGAAGATAAGGAGCAAACCACACAGAAGACCACGATTTTTAGGTGGTTCGGACGCAACAACTGCAACCTACGCCCACCCCTCACAGACTGTGAGGATTCACACACTATCTTGTAGAATGTTACAAGATCAGAGCACACACACACACTCGTGTGAGTTTAGAACTCCCACGATGATGCACAAGCACCGAATCACAAGGCAATGTGAAGAAATAGACACATACAGACACACACACATGGATCTACGTTTATCCACACATACACAAGTAATCAGATGTTACAAGAACACACACTTGAATCTGAAATAGAAATTGAATGGAAAACACAAAGTAGAAACTTCAGATTCAAGCTCCCCCTTAGTTGATGAAGAAGGTTTTGGATGCAGCTTGATCTCCACTTGGCTTGGGGTTGAACTGCTCAAGATGTGGCTTGGATCACTTAAAGATGGATGAAGAACTTCCTTCCTGGAGCACTGTTCACGGCTACAACAGCAGCACTCTTCTTTCCCCTTGATAGCCTCCTTGAGCCTCCTTGGATGATAAGGGTTTCTTGCCCCAAAGAGATGTTTTTATAACTCTTGAATGGTCAAGAGACAAGCCAGGAACTAGATCCATAAATCATGGAAGGTTTGGCGGCTTTGGGATTAAACAAATCCAAGAATAGGGGCTTCCCACGTTGAGAATACAAAGTCAACAAAAATGACTTTTCGAGACTTGCGATCGACCTGAGGTAGCGGGCGGTCGACTGGAATTTTACAGAAATGGGGGGTTTCGTTGCTGGGAAAACCGGTTGACCGATCCTTGCTGGGTGGTCGACCGCCACTATAAAAAATAGTAGTTTCGAGATCCCTAGAAAATTAGGTCGATCGCCAACTGGGAATTCTGCAAAAAGTATTGTTCAGTCCATGAAACATAACCGAACATCTGAAGACTTATGTTTGCACACGGATACATATTAAATGAGCTTGTTTGACCCTCAATCAACTCCTGCATTTGGATTTCAATCTCATTTACAGAAGTTCAAACAATTAAACAATCCATTGTAATTTCGGGGTTTTGTTATCATCAAAATTGTCTGGAGACTCAATAATCTCCCCCTTTTTGATGATGACAAAACTCTAAATTACAATTGCCTTGACCTGTCGTAAAGCAACTTTTGGAGCTAAGCAATGGAATAAACCAAATACTCATTCCCTTAGGTGAAACATCACAAGCCATTCAAAACACGCAACCATTCAACATTTATTTGCCAAGAGAAAAGAAATGAGATACAGGAGCCAACAATTTGAGATCAAACACCAGTTGTATTCAGTTCATCATTACATTACAAGGTACATTGATGCAAGAGTGAATGCACGACTCTAGACACAAGAGACTAAACAAACGTAAAAATACAGGATAGAGATACAATGTTGGCCCAGAGAGATGACGGACAAGAAGGGGGGTTGAATTGTCCCCTTGCCGAGATGGCGGATTTTAAAAACTTTCTAATCCAATTACAACTGAAGTAAAATTAACTACGTTGATTAACTAAAACTTAATTGAGATAACAATGTTCTCTCAACCTTTCTGATCTCACACGTATAGTTAATGCAACTAACAAGGAAATTTTGCTCAACACAGATTACGGAGGTAACAGTGAGTGATTGTGTAGTGAATTAAAAATCTATATAAAGTACCTGTGAACAGAGATAGAAGAAATGACAATCACACAGGCAATCACACAAGACACAGGGATTTTAAGTTGGTTCGGGACCACGACGGGCTCCCTATGTCCACCCCTTACCCAACTGAGTGAGGCTTCACTACACGCTACTTTCGTAGCAACACGGGGACGAACCCCAACCACACACACGCTGCTTCTACAGCAATACACACACGAGGCCTTGCCTTAACATGCTACCACTGCAGCACACACACACGATCAGGGAATGTACCCCGGACACGACATCCACACGGAGACACAACTCCGTACACACACACAGATATTCTAAGTTTAACAAAATCAAAAGAGATATAATATATGCCCACAGCAGTATGTAGATAAAAATAGACTATGAAACATTCATAGAAATATCCATAAAGAGGATGTAGAAATATCTCCTTTGTTCTCCAATAGAAATAAGCAGATCTTCCTTGAAGCCTAGGTTGGAGAAGATTTTATCCGCAGCTGGTTGGAGCAGTTGGTCTTCCTCCTTGAAGATCCAAGTTTGTTCGTTCAAGTCCCAGCTCCAATCGAGCCTTCACACATCAAGAAAAGATGAGACATTATGATTCGAAGGTGTATCTTGGTTAAAAGGGACATGACAAACAATGAAAATAGAAATATATATGTATATATATATATATATATATATATATATATATATATATATGTGTGTGTGTGTGTGTGTGTGTGTGTGTGTGTGTGTGTGTGTGTGTGTGTGTGTGTGTGTATGTTCCCCTTTAATGTCCCACAACACCTCTTCGTTCTTCTTCTTCACTACAAGAGCAGATAGAACAATCAGTCCAAACTTTAAGGTAATCTCAAACAAGAATATAGAAATGAATGATATAGATATCCCCTTAATCTTCACACAACTCGGAGATGAAATAGAAGAGTGCTTTAGAATGATAAAACTGTGAGAGAAGAACTCAGCCCCTTTGATAGATACGCCCAAGCCAGCAACTGGTGAAGTGAGTAGCGACAGCTTCCTCCAGCTACAAGCTCGGGATCATGAGACGCGGTCGTTGGTGGCTGCGTCTTCCTTCTCCAGCCGATGCAAGCACCTTCCTCTTCCTCCTCCAGCAGGGTGCGGTGCCCTCTCATCTTCCTGCAAGCAGATAAAACGTGTTAGCACAAGGGGAATTCCTCTTCCGACGGAGATCGTAACCCTCATATACAAGAGGGAAAAACACAACAAAAGACTTGATAGCCCATGTGAAAACCCTTCAATCTAACACCCAATAGATAGGAGAAACCCTAAGGCTATTGGGGTAAAAAGCCAAGGCCATCGGATCACTTTAATGGGCATTTCGTAAAGAACCCGGAAAACCCGTTTCGGACGAACCAAACAAAGTGTCGACTCTTAGAGTCGACACTTTTGTCAAGGTGTTCTGTCCCGAACACAAAACAGCTTCCATGACAAAAGTGTCGACTCATAGAGTTGACATTTTTTTTCAGCATATCAGAAATCAACGCAGACAGAACCTACTGAAATAAGTGACGACTCCTAGAGTCGACACTTTTACTGACAAAACTAAAAACTCATTTGAAACCCTACACAACCTCTCCCAATCATTAAAAACAAATTACCATGCATTGAAAACAAGGTATTGGTAAGAATTAATTCACAATCCACCACAAGCCAATGAAAGTGTTAAACATCTTGAATTTCAAACCACTTCAAGAATTAATAACACTCTCAAACCCCCTCTTACGAAAACATGATATTGAAAGGTAATTTAGGAACCAAAATAAGCATGATGCCACATGAACCCTTTAGAAAATAATGAGTCAAACCCAGAAATCATATGGATGCATCACATCCAATTAAGCTTCATAAAGATTCAACAAAGATGAGTTCTTACCATAACATCCAAGATATGGAAACTCAAATGAACCTACACTTTTTGGAAGTTCAGTAACATGAACACATTAAGTCACTCCATATGAAGGACCCAACTTCAAGGCTCTTCATCTCATAAGACTATCTCTTTTGCAACCTGCAATAACAGAGGCTCAATTTCATCAGTCTCAAATCAAATTAAACTCTCACAATCCACTGAGATCACAGAGATTGAAATAGATTCAATCTAGCCAAAGCATATAGAAATGGATTCAACCATTAAATATTACCAATGATCCATTGGATTGAGTTACATTTAAACCTGCATGCTTATGAACCACAATATCATGTCAATACACATTAAACATCACTCAGTGCATTCTGTCAAGGTCAAGCATTCATAACCTGCATATGAAATGATTGGGTCGGTGCAAGGTCTATGCAATGAAGAATAAGGTTAATGCAATGGACAACTAGGTCCGTGCAATGAAGAATAAGGTCAGTGTAATAGACAACTAGGTCCGTGCAATGACGAGCAAAGTCCATGCAATTGATAACAGGGTCCGTGTAATGGACAACAAGGTCCATGCAATTTGATCCTACACAGTCCAATAAACCAAACAATACATATGATCAAGTGAATAAGCAATCTCATTCAAACATCAATTACCATGGAATCAAATGTAATATGGGCAATTTGTTCCTGCACTATCCAGAAATACAAATCCATGTGAATCATAAAGAAGTCCAACCGAATGCTCAAATCAATTCATGAAACATGAGCAGCAGTATTAAGCATTTAAGACCATTTAAACTTTCATGCAACGACAAGTAAAGACCATCCTATTGAGATCTATACATGAGAGCAAGGAAGGCAAAGCCAGAACAAAGTCACATATCAGAACATGACATCCATTTCAACAAAACTGAACCTGTAATAACAACATTCACCAAGAGTCATAAATTTCTCATGAAAGCTCCAAAGCCTCATGCACAGCCTGCATGAGTCGACTTCAGAAATGTATTCAGGAAGGACCTTTGAATTTCAACCTACAAAACAAGATATCATAAGTAAGCTCCATAACAGAAAATGATCAATGAGTATTTTCCACAATACTCACACATAATATTTTCACTTCTATTCATATGCAAAACACACAATATATTGTAATCATGAAAACTATTATCAAGGACAAAGAGGGGAGCGCACAGAACCTAACACACAATGAGCCTCACATGATCATACATGCAAACACACAACATACTGACATAGATAAATATAGATCTTGCACTAGCGGCCCAAGTGCAGTGATCATCTGGCATAGTTGCTTCCACCGACTCCCACCAAGAGCGAGCATCCCGCTCTAGCTGGAAAGTAGCCAATAAGACATTCTCATCGTCCATGCATTGCATGACACGAAAAATCCTTTCTATTTCCTTTAACCAGTTTTCAGCATCATCGGGATTAGAAGAGCCCGTGAACTTAGGGGGGTTCAAATTTCTGAAGCTTCTGTGGAGATCTCCCGCTCTACGGTTAGCTCCGCCTTGCGCTACCTGCTGTAGAGCCTGAGTAAGGCCTTGGACCGTGCACTGCATCTCGCACCACTGTGCATGTTCGGCAGCCATTATCCCACAAGAGTTTTGTAAAATGTTAATTATTTCATTATTTGAATTATAAGATTGGTTGTCCTATAAAGACTTAATCCCATGGCTCTACCCAATCTCACGGGTTAAGAGTTGACCTATCCTTGGACTTGGGTTCTTATGAATTTGAAATCCTAGGCTCTGCTATCACAAAAACTGTCAAGCCCCGAGCGCGGAAGGAACCCGGAGACGTGACGAGTTTATATCATTCATGTCAATCAGAGCGATAAGAATTTCGACATAACGACAGAGTGCCCTAAAGACAAGAGTAATGAATAACAATCATATTCCAGTAAGTCAATTGCCACAACATAACCAGACCCAAAAATGTCAATAACCACATAGCTAAGATACACATCCATAAACAGGCTACAAGCCTGGATAAATTTACATTATGACCTGAATAAACAAGAGATATAGGACGACATGGACTCTAACAGAAAGACACGACGCAACAAGACTTGACATAACGGCACGATGCTTGGAGGTTCTACGCTCTTCACTCATTGTCATCCCCATCCGATTGCTAATCGGTGTCCGAGTTACCTTAAAATTGGGGAACAACTAGGTGAGCAAATGCTCAGTAGGAATTATATCTCTACTCTAGACATTGCTTTAAGTAATTAACCAATCAATTAATGTGGCATGCTCATGGATGCAAGAACATTGGAGAATATCTGAGAAAGGAAATTTCAATAATATTGCATGTTTTCATGAGGAGATAACATGGGTCCAAGCAAGTAATATCAAGTATACAAGTACGTAATATCAAGTGTTCCAAGCAAGTGCTAACAAGTCGACTCATGAGAATAGGCTATATAAAATAAGCAAGTACTCGACCGTTCCGGGCCACGCAAGTAATATCATGACAAGTCAAGTCAAGCATGAGAGAGTGTGGAATGCCATAAATTCTAGATAGACAAGTACTTTGGTGCAATGTCACACCGTGATCAATAAACTCCCATGGACACAAGTACTTTCGGGTGCTCCTCCCAGGATCAGATCGGGCCCTATATGCACAGGCATTGGGTCATGTAATATTTAGACATCCACTATAGTTTTATAGCCAATAGAGTTCCAAATGAATAAGTATTTGTAGGATGATAAGGTAGATTCACAGAAATTTTAGATTTCAAGGACAGAATTCATGGAGGGATGACTTATGTAAAACCCCGAGACATGAGGAAATCTCTAAAAATGGCGTCTAGCATGGTCGCTGCCAATTCAGAATTTGCATCCACTATGGTGGTCACTCATTCTTCAACAATCGTGAAATAGGGACTCCATCTACGGATGTGAGAAGAGAGTGCCAAAATACCCGCGATATGGGTCAAAACCGGAGAATCAAGCGGTCAGGAAAATCGGCGTCCTTCCTGGCAGACGCTCATTGAATTGGCGTTTGTAATGGAAGTCGCTCATTAGTCCAGAATATAGCGTCCATATCAGTGGATGTTAATTTCTGTGATTTTTATGTTATTTTTCTTTAATAAAGACTTTACGTATATATTTTAAGATATCGTTTCATATTTATTATTTTAGAAAAGAGCATCACTTTAAAAGGACACATACTTTTTAGTGAAAATTTTGAGAAACATAATATATGATAATTAGAAGAAAAATATAAGGATTAAAAAAATAAATATTTTATAATTTTTGTTTTACATAATTTTGTAGATATAAAATTTTAAAGATACGAGTAAGATATTAACATGAACGTACGTTATATATATATATTAAAAGAATGAACGACAGCAGCGGTCGTCGTTAATTAAATTAACAAAATGTCAACCTCCTTAAATTTCAAGTTCTCGACGCACTCACGTCGGAATCATGCAATCTATATACCAAAATGAAGGGCTCAAAAAACTCTACCTAACCTGATGTTCAGAAAAAAATTTGCTTGAGAGTAGGGCTATCTTGAGTTAGGAGGACCGGAAAAATGAGGTACCAACCCTACTACCTCGGTCACTATCCCAATAACACACTATGGACGCACTAAAATTCGGTGGGGGGGGGATCTGTTCGTTTGTTGGTCGGGGTTAATTCGTTTATTTAGTGCGAGGGCGTGCCAGTCACAAAGTGACGATTTATTCGGGCTTCGTGGAAGCCCATGGTGCGCGCGATCTGACTAATCAGACAATTGTGTGGTTCGTGTCGGGACTGGAACCCGCCGTGCCGTAAAGGTCACGTCGTTATTTACATCCCCCATACGGGGGAACACCCTTGATTGATTGCCAGGAATAAGGGCCCTACGGCCTAGAGAGAATACTAATCATGCAGGAGGATAGTGAAAGATGAACTATGCTAGAAACCCGTATTGGGACGTGAATGTTCAGACTATGTCGGCCACTCATGGGTCACTTCATGTTCGGATGAAGCTCCGTTCTTGTAGTATAAAAGACGGTGACAAAACCGCGTGAATGTCTGCCACGAACAAGGCAAGTTTAATGAGAATACGGGATTGGATCCCGGTAGAAACGGGTCAAGTTCATAGACTATTGGCCGGAGATGATTTCGAACTATGGCCATGTCGGAAATTCCATAAACCACGTCCGATACCATAAGGCGTCGTCGATTTTCTCTTTGCACCCAGTCCGAGGGAGTGAATTATTAAGTACATAGCCCGAGCTCACTAACGTGCGCCCTCACACACGGATTGACCTGCGCGGTCAGGTCACGGGGTTTGACCTGCCCGGTCAGGTCGCGGGGGTCAAGGGGGTAGCGCCCCTTGCGGGGGTTTCCGGGGGCAGCACCCCCAGAACAAAATTTTAATTGAAGCACGGGTAATAGAGTTCCTTTCATTTTTTTTATTTGGCATTGATCTTTGCATTCTTCTTTTGTTTGAACCTTTCTCTCCCTTTTTACTATTATTTACCCCCCTCTTTATATAAAAGAGGCGCGCCGAATCTGAAGTGGGCAAAAGGGGAGGCACGCCGGATAAGGGCTTCGAAGGAGGGCGCTGGATAAGGGAGCACATGGGGGGCGCGCCGATTGTGGGTATTAAAGGGGGGCACGCCTGTTTAGGATGGAAAGTTGGGGGCGCGCCGTTTTTGGAGGGCAAGGGAGAGATTGGGGCGCGCCGGATATGGAGGGCAAGGGAGAGATTGGGGCGGCGCGCCGGTTGTGGGTATTAAAGGGGGGCGCGCCGGTTTAGGATGGCAAGTTGGGGGCGCACCATTTTTGGAGGGAAAGGGAGAGATTGGGGCGCGCCGGATATGGAGGGCAAGGGAGAGATTGGGGGGGTGCGCCGGATATGGAGGGCAAGGGAGAGGGCGCGTCGTTTTAGCATTTGGAGAAGAGATGGGGGATTTTATGAGGAGGGTTGAAGCGGCGCGGTGGAGCAATGGCCGCGCCGTTTTAACTCACGCCGGGATAGCTATATGGAGGTTGTTTTGAGGCTCTATTTACTATGTTTTCTTTTCCTTTCACCCGTAGGTTGATTCAAAGTTTGATTTGCTCGCTCTGTTGATAGATCAAGCTGGTAATGAGGAGGTTTTAAGAGCTTTAACCATTTAAATCATTTATTATGATGAAACAGTATGAACGTCTAAGTGTTTTACTCCAGCAGTTTGCTCACAAAGTCCTCGTTTTGTTCTTCATCAGTTCAGCTCGTTCACCTGTTGTTGGGCGTTCTTAGCCTTGGCAAAAATCGGGCAGCACCTCCCCTAGACCGGGACTTGTCAGAGATAAAGGAAAGCCACCAATCGGATTGCTCCGAGGTAGACTCTCAAAAATCGGAGTAGCCTCACGGCGGTCCGAACCCAGATGTGAGTATGGAACGTTCGAGGGCCAACCTGCAAGAACGACCACAGCTCACGGGTGATGATCTCGTGGAACGGGACAGATGTAGGCCATAGGTGGCCATGAATATTCACCCTTCGAACAGGTTCCCTCAGAGTTCATGCCATAGAAGGGCAAGCTTCTGAGGACCCCAGGTGACGTTGAAAACTGGGTGGGAGAAAACGGAAGAAAAGGGGAAGAGGTGAGAGCAATAGAATGTCGTTTACGCCCACAAGAGTCACTCTTTTATTCATCCTCAAGGGGAAAAGAGATCTACCCCCAAAGCACGGGGGAGAATATAACGGAGAAGATAAAAAAAACTAGGTGTTGCGGTGGGGGGAAGAAGATACATTGGTGCGGGAGAAGGAGGAACAGAGCACAAGCTCTTCCCCCTCTCTCCCCTCTTTCTTTCTCACCCTCTCTCTCTCTTTTTTCTTCACCTTGCAGGTGGGAATGGATGGAGCTTCTTCTTCTTCTTCGGACGCCGGAGACCCTAGCCGAACCAGCAGCCTTCCCTCTCGCCTCTTCTCTCTTCTTCTACTGTTCCCCCCTATTGGTCCCTCTCTTTTTTTCCTCTTGAGCTTCTTCTTCTCTTCTTTTTATAGAACGGCCAGCCTGGGAGCATTCCTGCCACTTCCACCTTGTCCGCAACGAAGTCAGGAGTTGACTCGCTGTGCTGGACGCTGTTCATTTGTCCCGTACACTGTTGCTCGTCCGAGGATGGGACGCTCAGAGATCTGCCGGAGCTTGCCTTGCTGCTGCTACTTGTGTGCTGTCGAACGAAGGTAGAAGCAGAGTCATGGGCATTGAATGTCCTCTGTGCATCTCATTTATGCCGAACAGAGTATCGGCTGGCGGATGGGATGGCCGTCGAGTTAAAACGGCGCGAGGGAAGGTAGTCGCGCCGATGAAACGTCACTAGTGGGTGTAAAAAGGCGCGCCGGATTAAGCATTGAAGGGCCACGCCGTTTTAACATTTGAAGGAGAAGCTTTTAAAATGTGCAAAGTTGTGTTGTTAAAACGGCGTGGCGGGGGAGGCGCGCCGGTTTAACCCCTTGCCAAGGGGGGAGATGGGAAATGGCGCGCCGGTCTTAGTGGCGCCGTAATAAGGTGTAAAAGGGGGCATTTCCTTCAAATGGGCGCGCCGAGTAAGTCGTGCACAAGGGGGGGCGCGCCGATTTTAATAGTGTATGGGGATGGCGCCGTTTTAAGTGCATATCGTGCCAGGTTAAGCACCGAATGGATTCTTTTCAAGGTCGAGGCCGTTTATATGAATGTTGGCATTCTCGGAATGTTCCGGTTGGGATGTATGACCTCCGTAATATTCTGCTCGTAGCCTCCGGGACTCGGTCCCAGACTTTGCGTGACTTCCGGTGCATGCCGAGACTGTGTCGGAGTTCCCAACTTTTCTCTGATTCAGCTCTCGGCGTGGCCGGTCGGAGCGTTGTAGTTGTATCTTCTGCTTAGGGGGCTTCCTTAGCGGGTAGCGGACCACCAAGTGAGTTCTCGTCCTGATCGGGCGAGGCATGAGGTTTGTTCGGCATTTCCATCTTCGGCTTGCTCTCGAATGTCGAGACGTGCATGCCGTATGATCCTCATCGACATTTTTTGATGTCCACACACGCCCATAAAATGTCATGGCCAAAGGTCACTCTGGCGCCCACGAATAAATCATCAAAGCAAAAACCCATAACTATTGTGCTACAGTATCTCTTGTAATTCGCCGAGTTACTTGATAGAATATATTAAATTGTTTAACTAGTTAATGCTTATAGTAAATACACCATATAAAGGCATGGAAATTTAGGAATAATCATGAGGATTTTAGAAGTATATTTATCCAGAATTTTTGATATGTGGTTACATGGTTATAAAATTTAAATCATATGTTAATCTTTACGTAAATGAACAGGCTACGTGAACACATGGGAGATCAGGTAGGGTTTAATTGCTTAACAGTTTGACTTGGGGAGAGAACATCTACGTAAAACGAGCAGAAAACATGCTACATGCAGAGATTATACAAAATTTTATTATTAACGATTTTACCTTACCTGAGGAGGGATCACCTACCTTTACGTGTAAAGGAAGAGGACGAAAGACACTCTAGGAAGAAGAGATGAAGCAGACGACGAGCCTTGTCGCACCAGGAAGACTGCTACGCACAGGAAGGGGAGGGGAAGAAGACCCAATGATCCCTTCTTCCTCTGAACGCAACAGCTATATGCGGAACAATAGCAACAACAGTAGCACGCTTCTGCTATCGCCGGGGGTATATTTATAGTATTTGGGCTCTAACAATCCTAATACATGCACGAAGTCCTAGCTAGTCTTAAACTTATCGTTACTATCCTAACCCTTCTATAACTCCAGCCGGTTTCCTTGTTTGATTCTAACATATCATGCAACCGTCGAACCATGAGAATGGGTTTTACGTTCTTAAAAAGATAACTTCAGCTGGTTGACCTGTTTTGATCTTGAAACCTAAAGGTTCCCGTGTAACATCGAACATGCATGTGGGTTGGGCTTTTGGTTTAGAAATAAATGGCCACTTATATATATATATATATATATATATATATATATATATATGCGTACGTATGAGGCTTGCCCATTAAATGGAGTTGCTCTCGTAGGACTTTACAGTAGGTCACAGTAAAGGCCCATATAAGTACATATGTATATACATATTAGTTAATAAATTTTATATATATATATATATATATAAATATATATATAGGTTTAGGCTTATATAAGTTGTGTTTCCCTTCATTTAACTTCCCTTATTATTTGTGAAAGCTTTAATTATTAAGAACTGGCTAACTTTTCTTTATTAAAAGTCCGAGGTGCTACACCCTCCCCCACTTAAAAGAATTTGGTCCCCAAATTCAGTTGTATACATGGAGACATGGAGGGTGTAGAGTTCTTACCGTTTAAAATAGTTATGGGAATCTTCTTCGCATTGATTCTTCAGTTTCTCATGTAGCTTCTTGCTCTAAGCATTTATTCCATTGCACTTTCACCATGGGGATAGTTTTGTTCCTTAGTACTCAGACTTCTCGGTCGAGGATCTTCAACGGCTGCTGCTCATAGGTAAGGTCCTTTTGAATGACCAAATCGTCATGGTCGATGACATGGAAGGGATCGTGCACATACTTCTTCAGGATAGAAACATGAAATACGTTGTGCACTTTCGATAACTGTGGAGGCAAAGCAAGACGGTATGCCACCTCGCCAACTCTTTCCAGCACTTCAAATGGACCTATAAACCTGGTGTAAGTTTGCCCTTAACACCGAATCTTCTAATACCTCGGCCAGGAGAGACCTTGAGGAAGACATGATCTCCAACTTGAAATTCTAGGTCTCGTCTTCTATTATCTACATAAGACTTCTACCTAGATTGAACTACCTTGAGCCTTTCCTTGATAAGTTCAACCTTTTCCGTTGTGTCTCTTACCATGTGTGGGCTTAGTAGCTGTCTTTCGCCCACTTCATCCCAGCATATCGGAGATCGGCAACTTCTGCCATAAAGTGCTTCAAATGGAGCCATCTGTATACTGGCCTGATAGCTGTTGTTGTGAGCAAACTCGGTCAGGGGCAAGTGGTCATGCCAGCTTCCGCCAAAGTCGATGACACATGCCCTTAACATGTCTTCAACAATTTGATTAACTCTCTCAGTCTGACCATCTGTCTGGGGATGGAAAGCAGTGCTAAAGATGAGCTTTGTCCCCAAAGAGTGTTGTAGACCCTTCCAGAAGTGAGGTGAAACGAGGGTCTCGGTCAGACACGATCGATGCAGGGACTCCATGTAGCCTCACGATCTTCTTGATGTATAGAGAAACCAGTACATCAATCGACCAACGGCTTTTAATGGGTAAGAAATGTGCCGACTTGGTCAAACGGTCGATAATTACCCATATGCCATCATGTCCGCCCTTAGACTTAGGCAAGCCCATGATGAAATCCATGCCAATATCTTCCCACTTTTACTTATGAATGTCAAGAAGATGTAATTTCCCGGCGGGTCTTTGGTGTTCTACCTTTACTTGCTGGCACGTGAGACAGCGGGACACAAAGTCCGTTACCTCTCTCTTCATGTTCGGCCACCAGAAAGTCCGTTTCAAGTCCTTATACATCTTAGTCGCTCCAGGGTGAATTGTGTACTTCGAGCGGTGAGCTTCCTCTAGAATCTTATTCTTTAATTTAGGGCAGTCTGGTAAGTCCTTTCTTGGAATAATAGCCGACCATCAACTGCCAGCTTGAACTCGGTTCTTTCACCCAGCTTGTCCCTAATTTCCACTAGCGTCGGATCCCCATCTTGCAGCTTCATGATTTCTGACAGCAGGTCCAGATGTACACTCAAATGGGATAGAGTAATACACCCCTTCTTCTTTTCTGTGCTTATCTCCAGCTCAGGGAACTTCTCAAATAACTTCCATTCTTGCACCATACAACTGGCCAAAATTGCTCTTGGTTTTTGACTTAGGGCATCTGCTACGAAATTTCCCTTACCAAGGTGGTACTGTATAGTGAAGTTGAAATCCTTAAGATATTTGATCCAACGCCGTTGCCTCATGTTAAGCTCCTTCCGAGAGAATAGGTATTTAAGGCTCTTGTGATCGGAGTACACAGTGAATTGCTCTCCGTAGAGATAGTGTCTCCAGATCTTTAAGGCAAACACCACTGCGGCCAGTTCCAAATCATGCACCGGGTAGTTTTCCTCATGCTTCTTCAGTTGCCTAGAGAAGTATGCAATAACTCTTCCATGTTGCATCAAAACACATCCGAGGCCAATACCAGAAGCATCGGTATATACCTCGTACTTCTCTCCTTCAGTAGGGATGGCCAAGACCGGAGCAATGGTCAAATGGTCCTTCAAAGTTTGAAAACTTCTTTCACACTCCTCATTCCATTCGTAGGGTACCTCTTTGCGAGCTAGCTTAGTGAGTGGCATAGCAATCTTCGAGAAATCCTTTATAAAACGTCAGTAGTAACCCGCAAGACCCAAGAAGCTTCTAACCTCTGTTGCATTGGTTGGTTGCTCCCAATTCTTCATGGCCTGGATCTTTGTAGGGTCTACGGAAATTCCATTCTTTGAGACTATATGCCCCAGAAAGGACACTTCTTCAAGCCAGAACTCGCACTTGCTAAATTTTGCATATAATTTGTTCACCCTCAATATTTGCAATGCTATACTCAAATGCACCTCATGCTCTTCTTCAGACTTTGAATATATCAAGATGTCATCAATAAAAACCATGGCAAATTTATCCAAATGAGGCCTAAAGATACTGTTCTTTAACTGCATGAAAGCTGCAGGGGCATTTGTTAGTCCAAAAGGCATAACGATAAATTCATAATGCCCATACCTGCTTTGAAATGCAGTCTTGTGAATGTCCTCTTCCTTGATCATCAATTGGTGATACCCAGATCGAAGATCAATTTTTGAGAAATATTTTACTCCAGAAATCTGATCGAATAACTCGTCGATTCTCGGTAGGGGATATTTATTCTTGATTGTAAGGTGATTCAACTGCCGATAGTCGATGCAGAGTCTCATCGATCCATCCTTCTTTTTCACGAACAGTACAGGCACTCCCCACGGGGAGGTACTAGGTCTAATGAACCCCTTCTTTAGTAATTCCATTAGCTGCTCCTTTAGCTCAACCGGGGACATTCTATAAGGTGCTTTTGAAATGGGTCCAGCACCAGGCACAAGATCTATGGTGAAGGATACTTCTCTCTCCAGCGGTAAGCCGGGCAAATCCTCTGGGAAAACATCAGGAAATTCCCGAGCTACCCGAATGTCTTCTAATCTGGCCACCTTAGCTTCTGTGGCAGTTACAAAGGCTAGGAATGCCACACAACCCTTGTTGACGAGCTTGATGGCTTGAAGGGCCGAGACATTCGGTGATCTATACCGAGGGCTAATGTAAGTCAGTTCCGGATAATCTACAAAAGTTATTCTCCCATTCCGGCAATCTACAGTTGCTCGGTAGGTGGATAGCCAATCGGCACCTAGAATGACATCATACCCCTTCAGATCTATGCATACCAAGTTAGCAGGTAGGTTGTGGTCTTTAACCATGACCTTACAGTTTGGATAATGATGGGTGATGCGGGACTCATTTCCTAGAGGAGTGGAAATTACTAAGTCCATCCATTCAGGTTCCATAGAGATTGAAGCAACAAATTTCCTTGAAACGAAAGAATGTGTTGTGCCAGTGTCAAAGAGTACTTGAGCAGACTTGGAATAGATAGTTAAAATACCTTCCACCAGTCCACATTCGGTTGGTTTCGTCTCCTATAGAGCTTGAAGACAACCTTGCTTCTTGGCTGGGCGCTTATCCTCCTTAGTAGTCTGTTCATTCAGCGAGGGTCAATCAAGGATTCGATGCTCTTGGCTTCCACATCGGAGGCATGCTCCCGACCTCCTCTAGCATTCATCGGCCTTGTGACCAGCCTTGTCACAGTACTTGCACATCTCCTTAGAAGGTGTGGTGATGGATAATGGCTTGTCGTTCTTCTTAAACTTATTGTCTTTGGAGGACTCTCCTCCCTTGTTTGGCCGCTTCTTGTCGTAGGAGGGTTTGAAGTTGCTGGAGCCTATAACATTTTCCTTCTTATCTTTCCCTCGGATCTTGTCTGATAGCTCCGTGGCGTCCTCCAACAGTTGGGCACATTGGACCATCTCTGGATATATCTATATGTCCATTGGTGCAAGTTGAGAGATAAACTGAGGTCGAAGTCCGTTCAAGAACCGCCTCGCTTTCATCTTCTCCGTACACACCAAATGAGGTGCGTACCTAGACAGACAGGAGAATTATGATTCATAATCAGCCACATATAGAGTTCGTTGTTTCAGTGCGGCGAACTCTGTGGTCTTCTTCTCTTGGACGTGGTCATAGAAGTACTTAGCGTTAAAGTGCTCCATGAAGCCGGCCCAAGTGATGTGATCATCCGGCATAGTTGCTTCCACCGACTCCCACGAAGAGCGAGCGTCCTACTCTAGCTAGAAAGTAGCCAATAAGACCTTCTCATCCTCCGTGCATTGCATGACACGGAAAATCCTTTCTATTTCCTTTAACCAGTTTTTAGCATCATCGGGATTAGAAGAGCCCGTGAACTTAGGGGGGTTTTAATTTCTGAAGCTTCTGTGGAGATCTCCTGCTCCACGGTTAGCTCCGCCTTGCGCTACCTACTGTAGAGCCTGAGTAAGGCCTTGGACTGTGCACTGTATCTCGCGCCACTGTGCACGTTCGGCGGCCATGATCCTACAAGAGTTTTGTAAAATGTTAATTATTTCCGTATTTGAATTATAAGATTGGTTGTCCAATAAAGACTTAATCCCATGGCTCTACCCAATCTCGGGGGTTAAGAGTTGACCTATCCTTGGACTTGGGTTCCTAGGAATTTGAAATCCTAGGCTTTGATACCACAAAAACCATCACGCCCCAAGCGCGGAAGGAACCTGGAGACGTGATGAGTTTATATCATTCATGTCAATTAGAGCGATAAGAAGTTAGACATAACGACAGAGTGCACTAAAGACAAGAGTAATGAATAACGATCATATTCCACTAAGTCAATTGCCGCAACATAACCAGACCAAAAAATGTCAATAATCACATAGCTAAGATCCACATCCATAAACAGGCTACAAGCCTTGATAAATTTACATTATGAACTGAATAAACAAGAGATATAGGACGACATGGACTCTAACGGAAAGACACGACGCAACAAGACTTGATATAACGGCACGACACTTGGAGGTTTTACGCTATTCACTCATTATCATCCTGTTGACATATGAAATATGAGCTGAGTCCAAGATGGGAACAGAACCAGTAATAAAGACCTTTGTAATTCCTGCAGAGTCAGAACTAAAGAAGAGCCGTCACTAAAGCTATTTACCCGGCTGAAGCCTTCCCCGGCCAAGCTGATGTCCGGTGTCGTCATCGTCCAGATAACAGTACTGATGAAAACTATAGTCTATCGACTGATGAAAACTTCCAGAAATGCTCTGATGAAACTATACCAACTCACCAACGAAGAGGCCTTCGCCTGTTCTGACAGACTCGAGGGATTAGCAAGTGAAGAGACAGGTCTAACGGCTTTGATAGTTGAAACCCACTGATAGAGAAAATTGAAAGCATTTAAAAGCCCTAAATGGGCGTATGATTATGGCGCCGAGATCCTCTCACCAAGGCCCAATTGAGCCTTGCGCGCCGGGAAGCTGGACTCGCGCGCCGGGAAGTCTCCCATCGACTGAAGCGCGTCGAGATATGCCCACCGAGAAGATGTTTCGCGACTTTTTTTCCTTTCTTTCTTTCTTGTTTATTCATTATTTCGCGTGTCGATTGGTCAATTAGCTAACTGGTAACTAACTGGCTGATTAACGACACGGGCGTGCCAGTCACGTGGGTGACGATCTTATTATGCGCTCATTCTGACCCGTGTCGGGCAAAAGTGAGGTTCGGTCGGGACCAGCAGTCCGCCACACCGTAAAGGCTATGGCGTTAATTACATCCCCCATGAGGAGGGAACACCTTTGATTAATTGCCGAGATAGTGGGCTATCGGAGCCGAATTAAAAAAAACTACATGACGACCATGACGAAGGCATGCGGGATGTATTTATTTATCATACAAAGGATGCATAGTTCACAGAATTATGGACCCTTGGTACGTGGCAGAGGATGTGGGCCCGAAGACCACCATCGCGCATAGCGGAGATTTTTGGTTGGGCACAACCCGACCTTCTGTCAACGCCATTTGATATACCCGAGGGTCGATGCAGCCATGCACGAGGAACCATGATATGCGGGGTGTGACGATGATGTTGTAACATAAATTCGGCAGCACGTCCCCTTCCTTTGGACTATGCCAAATGGGAATATGGGACATCCATCCACGGAGAGCCGGAATGGAAACCAAAAGAGGATCGGGTGTAGCCCTGGGTCCGAGAAGGATCCACATATGACGGGACAGTGTCCACCATCGCGTCGTTTGTGAATATTCCCCTCCAAGGACCGTTGGAAGACATGCGGTGGCAGAACTCCGAGGGTCAGCGAGGTGACAGAAGAAATGTCGGATTCGGTGTAATGTAGGGGTGAAATCCCCCCATTAATGTATCTCCCATGGACCTGGGTGAAGAACCATAGTTCCCTCGTGAGACAATGAAGGCCGGCATGAAGGTTGACAGGAGTGGTACATTGAGTGTAGATTGGATTTGGGTTCAATGAAGTTGCTGAGACATCAGATATTTGGGTGGCAGCTATTGGTGAAATGAAATGGTATGGATTGGAGCCGGCGCGAAGGCCAAACGGCGCGACGGGATCTCTGCGGGACGGGAAGCTAAAGGGCTACCGGCGCGATAGGCAACCGGCGTGGCTGGGATGAAGGGGCAGTCGGCGCGGTGGGCTTCTCGGCGCGCCCTTCACCCGGCGCGAGATTGGCGCCTGGAGGGGACAGCGCCGGGAGTCATGTGGCACCGAGAGCCGTTTCTTTGTTGGTTTTCTCAGGTCTTGTGAGGGTTTCTTCATTTAATGGGGACCTCAGGGTGATGGATGAAAGGAAACAGAGGATCAGGGTGGCTTCTTTCACGAGGGGGTCCAAGGAGATCACCAATTACGAGATGTATTCCCTGTGATGGCAAGATGTCATGAGATGACGTAGCTCAGGGTCTCGCCGTATTGAGGGGTTAGATGCACAATTCCTGATGAAACATCGTGCCGTGTGGTAGAGTAAAGCTCTGGGTAAAATTTGACAGCATCTCCCCTTACTTTGGGAGTGTGCCAAGAGAATATTATAGGCTATCTACTCACGAGTGCCGGAGTAGAAACCGAAATGAGTGCCGGGAGTAGCCCGAGATTCAAAGGGTCCAGATCACATGGGACTTCATCCCTTTGTTATAATATCCCCGATGCAGTCAACGGAGAGCCTGCAATGGCAGGGCTCCGTGGCTCAATGGGTTGTAGAATGTGGGAGAATTCGGCCCCTTTGACATGGCTCCCGTGAGGACAGAGGAAAGGGTGATGCCTCCCCACAGGAAGACAGGGCATTTAAAGCAATGATGGCACGGCCTGATGGCATCGGCATGAACGTATTAAGATGGCCATCCTTGGCATAGAAGGGATGAAGGTATTGGCGAGAAGAATAATATGGCTTTCGGCGTGAAGGCTTGAAGTTCAACCGGCGCGGCTAGCCCTCGGCGCGAAACGTGCGCCGAGAGGGGCTCACGCCGGGAGGCTTTTGAAGTCGGGATTTTAAGGGTTTGTTGAGGCAGAGGCTTTGAGCATTCGAAGCGAGGAGGTTTATTCAGCAACCTGGGCTATTTATTCGGATGATCCTAGAGAGGAGGCTTCAAGGGGGAGACGAACTCTCTTCTGGGGCCTCACTAGGAGCAGAGCCATGAACCAGAACTTCTGAAGATATTCCTCTCCATTCCACATACGAGGAGCCATGAGATAGACTATCTCAGGCCCTCGAAATGTGGCTGGGGGTAGTGATAAAGAACGATGGCAAAGAAGCCTCAACAGATAGAAGAAATTAAACATAAGACATTTGCAGCTGGCGGTAGCCGTATATAGATTAAAACCTCGGATACAGAGGGAAGCGGAAGAGAATGATCCAGCATATCAGAACTCATCCCATTCTTTTATTAACTACTTCAGCCAAATGGCTTACACATATGCGATCTAAGAGAAAGAAATCTAACCCAAAAGGAAAAGAAATCCGAACTTCATCCCTGCAAACAGGGTTACATTAGCATTCGATGCTACTAAAGGAAAGATGCTCGAAAGCGAAAAACAAAAGAGGAATACTCAGACGGACGGAGAAGAGAGAGAGAGAGAGCAAAGAAGCTGCAGTTGCACGGCCCTCACACGTGGATTCTCTCCTCGAACCCCTCTCTCTTTCTTCAGCTTCTATGAAGGGCGCTCGAGCTCCCCCCTTTCTTTTGGTGGCTAAGCACCCTCTTCCTTTCTTCTCGAAGGGCTCTCTCTTTTTTTCCTTCGAAGGATCCTCCTCCCTTCTCTCCTTTCTCTCCTTTCTCTCCTCCTTTTTTTTGATCGAAGGGCCGCCCTCTTATAGAGGCCAGTCCCTCACCCTTTCGGCCTGAGCTTCCCGGCGCGCCAGCATCATCTTCCCAGCGTGGCGGACCTCGGCGCGTCCCATTTCACCTTTGGGTTTGGCCCACTTCCCTGTCATTCGGCCCATTCGACCCAGGATCCACTCAGTGGACTCCTTTTGACAGTGGGACTCTTGGCATGTATATATTAAGACTCCGTGGGAATGTTTACACCTTGCATCCACAAACATGTGCGAGGCGCTGTACATCCCGTTTCAGGAGTATCAGAGATGTCTGAACATCTGTTTCAGCAGGCAGATGGTTGCCTGAATGTTATATAGTTTTATCAGTCTGACTATCTGAATGACAGTAGTACTGGACAGCGACCTAGCCAAAGACGGCTTTAGTCGAACAACATTATAGGGGTAGTGGGTTTCTTCTATTCAGACTCTCAGATCTCCCAGGGATGGTACATGAGCTGTGCCCTCGACTGATCTTCAAAACTGTGAATCTGCTATGGTCTCTTCTGGTATATTTTAGGTGTCAACAGAAGATACTCACCCGTAGGTGGCGTGAGTGAAGCATGAGTGACACGGGACTGGCGGGTGTACATCACGTCACACACTATGCTTCGTGGTCTCTTCAGGCCTGCTCCTGTGCATTGGCTATTCTTTTGACTCTGAGTCTTCATTCTGCTTGCGTGATTTCCATGCTTTATAAGCAAATTTGGATGAACACCAGCATTTTTGGTTTGATCCGGTGACAGTATCACCCCTGGTGGGATAATTGGCCCCATGGACGCTTCCGGCACTACCTTCTCGGCGCGGTGGTGGCCTCGGCGTGGGAATTCTTGGCGCGGTGGCGCTCTCGGCGCGCCTTCTGGCGTTTTTGACTTTCGGCGCAGAGGCCATTTCGGTGCGCCTTTTGGCACGCTCAACAGTCGGCGCGACCCCCTTCTCGGCGCGCCTTTTGGCTGGGCCGATATAGGCGTCGAGAGGGGGAGAGAGAAGCTCATTTCTCACCGAGCTCTCTCTCTCTTCGACCTCTTCTTTTCCCTTTGCTTCTGCGGTCGGCGTGGGGAGCATTCCCTCGACCGTTTTCTTCCTTGGGACTCCGTCCCTCTTCATTGCGGAGTCATCCCCTCCTGGTGGGTGCTCTCCCATTTGACTTCTGGGCATCTTCCGAATAAGGGGGGGGTGCTGTCAAAATTTTCTTCTGAAATTTTCTTTTCTATGTTCTTCTTCATATCATCTTATTATCTCCTTTTCTTGGTTTTGTGCTTGCAGCTCGCTGAAAATGGCTTCTTCTTCTAGCCGTGTTGCTTCCGGCACTGCTGATGTTGACTCTTCTCCCTAGGGCAGGGCTTCCAGTCCAGTTGTGACTTGGAGGAATGTCGGACAGCTGGACCGGGGCCTTGGGAGGATCGCCATAATCGACGAGTCCTCTGACTCTGAAACAGATACAGTATCCGCCTCTCGCATTGTGACTGTCGAGGGGGGACTGGACTTCAGTCGTGATGACGGCTATCGCCCAGACTTTCCGAAGGACCGTCACCTCGCGCCCTTCATTTGCACCTTCAACATCTCTGGGAAGAGGGACGTCATGCTAGCTCGGATGGTGGAGCGGGCCATGTTACTGGACCGGGACAGCTTGAAAGGTTCTGTGTATCGTGGCGATACTATCTACCTTCCCGGGGAGCGGCGTAAGTGGGACGCCGTCTTAGGAGTAACAGAGCTGGAGGCAGAGCAGAAAATGTTAACACGGGCTCCAGAGTTCACACCAGCCAGGTGGGACAACACCGTAGGTCGGGTCAACAGGGAGAAGCCCGGCTATGGTTTATTTTTGGCACCCATCAAGTGGGGCTACAGAGACGAACCATTTGTGCTGAATTGCTTGGCTGTTCAGTTAAAATTCCAGTTGGCAGCTGGGTGGTTTGCAGACACGAAGGTGACAGATGCTCATCTCTTCCGTATAGGGGCAGTAGAATTTACAAAATATGTTCTGAAAGAGTATGCACGGCTGCTGGTCAGGGCCGGGGTGTACCACAGTGTGTATGCATCTCACTTCAGGTATCCCATTTCAAAAGGCCTGTGCTGCGGCATGTTCGAAGTATTTTGCCCGCAGTTCAATACTTTCTATACAGCAGAAGGTGAAACCTCTCTGGATCTTTGGAGCCTATCACAGTTATCAGGTCTGCCAATTGACGGAGAGCCCTATGAGGAGGTCTGCATTCATGACTTCATCAAGGATGAAACAGACGGGGAAGGCGAATATTACTTCGGCTATTCGTACCGGTAATTGATGAAGGCATACCGCTCCCTCTGCCTGACGCTGAATAGGGGATCCTCGAAGGGATACCAGCCCCGGGAGAAGAGCAGTAAATTGAGAGTCCGAGCGGGACATTGGATTCAGTATTTCTTCGGCGGCCCTTTGAAGTACAGCGAGTTCCCTCACGTAGCTCCTGTTGCGGGTAAGCCCAGCAGGCCACCTAAGTTCAAGTCAGAGCTGCCTGCTTCTCTTCGGGGGATAAGTCGCGGGGGGCCGAATCCGATGGGGGTGGATCCCCTTACCCATTGTGTTGCCTACCTTACCTTCTGGCTGTGTACTTTTGCCCTCCCGCAGGGGGATGAGACAGTTATTAGGCCGGAGGCAATATACCCGGCTTGTCAGATGGCTTGGGGCATACTGCTTGCAATATGTCCAGCCGCACTGTGCCTGATTTACAAATCCATTGGAGATATTCATAGGCATCGGATCCCCCGCTCTTTTCAAACGGTGGGGCCGTTTCATTTCTTTAATGCATAGGTGTGCAATTTATTTCCAAAGCAAGCTCCCCGCACTTTGCAGACAATGACATTGTATCCCAGAATACTGGAGTTTGCAAGTGCTGAATCGGGTCCAGTGTCCCAGCAACTCTTCTCCATCCGTGGCCAACTGGCAAGGGTTCCGATGGATTCAGCGGGGACTATCCACTTTTGGAATCTGGCCGCACATTGATCTCCATTAGTGAACCGTCAGCGTGAGTGTAAGCTCGAGGCAGTGGAGACTTTCACACACTTCATTTCGGGCAACACTGTGACCCGGCCAGTCTTGGAGCCCGAACTCATTGACTGGGCTTTATCAATTCGTCCCAGTGTTTTAGTATTCAGAAAGGGGGGCGCAGTTTATTTAGAACCCTACTATCCCTTCAGGTTCGATCAGAATTTCGGCTATGATCAGCATATTCCGCCCTCGGTCGCCCTGTTCCCTTTGGATAGCAGGTCAAAGCATGGCTCGACCGTTGTGGCTGAAGGTCGCTCCTGGTGGGACTATTTTCACCACCGGGATGCCAACATTTTCAGAGTGCCGATGCCGAACCGAGTTCCCAGGGTCACTCCAGAGTATGTGAAATGGTGGAATGCTCGCACGAGCTTCTATCGCAATGCCCGAATGACATGTTGGAATGTGGCTGAGCGCACATTTCTGAGCTAGCAACCTGGGCCCGTTTTTGACATTGACGAGGCCCATTTGAAGAGATTATTTTCCAACCGCCCGAAGGAGGCAGAGGCATATATAGCGAGCAGAAAAGCCATCAAGGAGGGAGTAACTGAACCACTGATACCCGTGCTTGCTGACATAAGCGAAGATGCTTTCACGCAGAATTTAGAACATCTATGCCAAATTGGTGGTTCACGCCTGGAGCTTCAGCAGTACCCGTTTCCTATCGAGGAGCCGCTCTCCAAAGCAGTTTCATGGAAGTGCGAGGTGGATTGCTTTTGCCCGTGTCGGGTGTTTGTTAACAGAGAGGACAGAACCCTGACATACTATCAACATACGTCTTGGCTGTTCATCCTGATGAGCATCCATGGACTGACCCTTGAGAGTCCTATAGCTAGTGTTCTGGACAAGCCTCTATTCGTATCTTTTCATTATGCCGATGTATGGGGCTTTGACCACCTCGGCTTATATCATTGTATAGCTTCCCACGGGCATGCAGACTTGGCCGACCTGGTTGACAGGTGCAAAAAGATCGGTGACATATGCTGGCTTGTTCGGGAGGCTGCCTCCCGAAGTAAGGAGGTGGCTTATCAGTATTGGCCACTCTCATCTTTTTACAAGGGCCGGGCAGGTAAGTGCTCCTCCGTTGACATGTAGATTAGTTTGTTGCTCAGCTCCTTCATAATGGCATGTGCTTCATTTGACAGACCATCCGGATATCAAGCAGCAGGGACTTTATAGGAAAATTATCTCTCAGGGGCAGAAACCGGAATATTTTGAGGTTCCTGCACCAACGCCGACTACTACTCCACTACCGCCTGGCAAGAAGAGAGCGGCCTCCGTGATGAAGATTGCAATAAACCGAGCGAAGAAAGCTCGGAAGACTTCTTCAGAGCGGCCTTCGACTGACGCGACTAAGACTCCCCTGCCCGAGGTGCCATCATTCAAGCAGTTTGCTGCTCAGAAAGAGGTCAGCCAGCAAGCAGATGAAGGTGACATCGTTATCCCTTTGCGGTTCTAAAGGAATGCTCTTTTCACGACATTTTCATTCTTCTGACGTCTTCTTTGTATAACTTTAGCTCCCGGAGTGGTTGACACCACGGGTGTTGAGGAATCCTTCCTGGAAGCAGGAGAGATAGGGCCTTCCGTCACAGCCACAGCAGGGGCGACTGAGATAGCTGGAGCAGCAGGGAAGAGTCTCCTCGCTGTTGAGGAGGATGTCAGACTTCCTTCTTTTACGCCTACCGGCGAGGCTGAGGGTGAGCCGAACAACTATAGTTCTTTAGACTCCCCTTTTTATTGAGCTTTCCGTCCTGCCTTATGCACTTGTTTTGTTGTGATGGCAGGAGTGGTCAGCACGGCGGTTAAGGTGCCTGTTGTGGAAGCTCCTTCACAGCCCGTGGGACATAAGACTGTGCTGAAGAAGAGTGCTATCCCATTGCGGCGTGTGCTCACCCGCTCAGCGTCCCGTCAGGCGACGGAGGAGGCGGGCCAACCCGAGATCAGCATAGATATTTCTTCGAGTAGTTCTGCCACCCCTTCTGACGAAGAGATTGACCATCATTCTTCAGAAGGTGATGAACAAGTGTCTGCAGCAGACAGCAAAGGGGCAACGGCTCCCTTTACACTGTCAAGCGATGTTTTGATTTTCAGTCCTCCGAGGCTGCCGAGGGCATCATCCGAGGGAGTGTTGCAGGAGGAATTTGCTGGATTGGACGTGGAGGTGGAGATAACCCCTCCTTTTGCTGCTTCATCTGTAGGGTTGGAATCTTCTATTCAGGGGCTTGAAGAGATGGACACTGTCATCATAGTAAATCCTATCCGCCCCTTTACAGAGCCGTATATCCCCCTCTTTTTTTTGCCACCTTGGTGTTTACATGAATTCTCATTCCAGGAACCCGAAGCCGCTATTCATTCCCCGGCATCGACTTCTGGTACTGCTGTGGTTTCATCAGAGGCCTAGGATCTGCTACCGCTGGCCACCGCATCTCCTTCAGGGACAACCACCCTACTCCGCCACGTGTCGGTGAGGATACATGCAGCTGCTGGGGGATTACCCTCGGAGCCGATCTAGTCGGGGGAGAGTCTCGCTCTAGCGTCGACGATAGAATTGAGGGCTGAGGCCGACCCGCAAAGGGGGTCTGCTTTTGTATCAGTGGCCATAATGACGATCGCGCCTGATTCTGCAGCTCCATTTGTGCCGGAGACAGAGTTAGAACCTCCGTCCCTCCTAGGCTCTGTGGAAGGAAGCCCTGACAGGAGTCTGACGGAGCAGGAATATGCTGCCGTGGTATCTGCTTCTTCGGCTTTGGTGGCCGTTCCATCTTCCTCTTCCGAGCTGGATACCGGCTTATGGGCTTCTATAGACGGGGAAGTGACTTTCGAGGTGCCTCCGGTAGCTTCCCTGGGCATTACCTCATCGGAGAAATTTGTTTGGCAGCATCTAGAGATGTTGCGTCAGGTTGTGGAATCTCAGCCGACACTATCTTACTCCCAGTTGAAGGAGGTAGCTGTGCGACTGACGATCGGACTGCAGGCATTAGGCTGCCCTTTAGACATCTGGGCCCAGCGGGTGCTTTTCCTGCTGAAATTTTTCGGGATTTTCTTGAGAAGATGATGGGCGACCGGCTGGCAGCCCTCAAGCTGCAGAAAGCTAACTGTCAGGCGGAGCTGACGTCTCTGACCTCTGATCTTCAGGAGAGCAGGGCTCAGGTTGAGGCTTCCGCAACCCAGGCACATATTCTACGTAGCCGACGGGAAGACCTGCGTGCTGAATTGGCTACCGTAGAGGCTGAGATACCGCGGCTGGAGGCTGCGGAAGTCCAAGGCATCGAGAGAACTTCTTTGCTGGAGGGCCGAGTTGCGTCTTTGGAGACTGAGGTGACTCGGGTTCAGGAAGAGGAAATGCAGCTCCATGAACTGGGGGCGGCTCCTCATGTTGGGCTTATTGACTTTGCAGATATTTTCAAGTGATCTTAACCGATCCGCCTTTGTAATCTGTCCCCTCAGAAGGGCTCCTTTTGTATTCACTTCCCCTTTTTGTAATGGAATAGAAGTCTCCTTCACTATATATATTTTTTTAGTGTCCACGTTCACACTCACATTCTGTAGTGTCTTGTGGCAATTCTGGCGACCTGCTTGGAGGTACCTTCGTGTCCGTGTCGCAGGAGAGCGTCCACCCTTTCAAAGAAAGGATGGGGGCCTCGCTCCACCACGGGACAGGGTTCCAGAGGATGCCAGGTTGGCACAGATGTAGGTCTTGCTGACAAGAGGCAACGAAATCGTGACTGCTGGTCGCTTGTGGTAATTCCATTATTGACCCCGATTGGGGGAGATGTTGACCAACCTTGTCGATGGTGACAAGGGTCGAAGGGGTAGATGGCATTGTCGATGGTGACAAAAACCAGAAGGGTAGCGACCGATCTTGCCGATGATGACAAGGGTCGAAAAGGGTAGATGGTCTTGCCGATGGTGACAAGAACCGGGTAGGGTAGTGACCGGTCTTGCCGATGGTGACAAAGGTCGAAAAGGGTAGACGGTCTTGCCGATGGTGACAAAAATCGAAAAGGGTAGACGGTATTGCCGATGGTGACAAAAACCGGAAAGGGTAGCGACCGATCTTGCCGATGGCGACAAGGGTCGAAAAGGGTAGACGGTATTGCCGATGGTGACAAAAGCCGAAAAGGGTAGCGGCCGATCTTGCCGATGGTGACAAGGGTCGAAAAGGGTAGACGGTATTGCCGATGGTGACAAAAATCGAAAAGGGTAGTGACCGATCTTGCCGGTGGTGACAAGGGTCGAAAAGGGTAGACAGTATTACTGATGGTGACAAAAATCGAAAAGGGTAGTGACCGATCTTGCCGATGGTGACAATGGTCGAAAAGGGTAGACGGTATTACCGATGGTGATAAAAACCGAAAAGGGTAGCGACCGATCTTGTCGATGGTGACAAGGGTCGAAAAGGGTAGACAATAGATGTATGTAAGTGAGATATCGGATGAAGACTCCGCCTCGACCTTGTAAATGGCCTTCTGGATGGAGGATGGTTCATCACTATTTGTCATTCATTTTTTTTATTCACATTACTGACCTAAGCGCCCTTTCGGGTTTTCACCGAGGCCAGCCCCCTCTTGCTTTTGCCCGCGCACCCTTTCGGGTTTTCACGCGACGGGGCACCCGATTTTGCCTGAGACGCCCTTTCGGGTTTTCGCCACAGTCGGGTTATAGCCATTTTTGCACTTGTCCTGGTATATGAGCAAGTCTGGCGGGGTATCTCTATTTTTAACCCCATTTTCTTTTTCTTTTTTTTATTTGTATAGGACACAGAAGAACTGGACCGTGAAAATGTTGACAGACCTTGTCGATGATGACAAGGATTGAACCCTGCTTCGGTTCGTTGACACCGGCTAGATGTCGAAGCAAAGGATATGGTCTATTAACAAGGATGTAAGATTCGAGTTAGGGGTAAAGATCGACCGATCTCGTCGATGATGACGAGGGTCAAACACATGTTTATTAACCAGCATAGGTTATCGCCGAAACAAAAGTGGGTTTGTTAGCGAGGATAGAAGGTCCAAGTTTAGAGGTGGAGATCGACCGATCTTGCCGACGATGACGAGGGTCGAATGTGGGTTTATTCATCGACATGGGTTATTGCCGAAACAAGGATGGGATTATCAACAGGGACGTAAGGTCCAAGTTGAGGGTAAAGATCGACCGATCTCGCCGATGATGACGAGGGTCGAACAGGGTTCGTTAAAGGATTTCCGATGGGACTTTGATGAATGTCCCTTTCGGAGTTCCCTTGAGCGGAGAATAGGAGCGGAACTTAGAAATTACCACTTTACTGACTTAAGCGCCCTTTCGGGTTTTCGCCGAAGCCAGCCCCCTCTTGCTTTTGCCCACGTGCCCTTTCGGGTTTTCACGCGGCGGGGTACCCGATTTTACCTGAGACGCCCTTTTGGGTTTTCGCCACAGCTGGGTTATAGCCATTTTTTGCACTTGTCCTGGTATAGGAGCAAGTCTGGCGGGGTATCTCCATTTTTAACCCCATTTTTTTTTTTTTTTTTTTGTATAGCGTGGCAGGTCGAAGTGCGACGTTCGACCCCTGGTTGATAGTAGATGGCTGTCGGCTGGAGCACCAGACCTTACGCCGAGCAGAACAGTTCATTCGTTAGCAAGGGCTGAATGCTAACGCAAAGGAGTGATCTCTCGCCGATTTGGGCGTAAGGCCTGTAACGGCAACAGCGTGGTGTATTCTTTCGGGAGCTTGGTCAGGGCAGAATGCCACTAACCAAGGAAGGGTAGCTCGGCTAAGGTAAAGTGCCATTAACCAAGGAGAAGGTAGCTCGATTAGGGCGGAATGCCACCGAAGCGAGGGGAGGTAGCTTGATTAGGGCGGAATGCCACTAACCAAGGAGAGGGTAGCTTGATTAGGGCGGAATGCCGCTAACCAAGGAGAGGTAGCTCGATTAGGGCGGAATGCCGTTGACCGAGGAGAAAGGAGCTCGATTAGGGCGGAATGCTGCTAACCGAGGAGAAGGTAGCTCGATTAGGGCGGAATGCCACTAAAATGAGGGGAAGTAGCTCGATTAGGGCGGAATGCCACTAAACCGAGGGGAAGTAGCTTGATTAGGGTGGAATGCCACTAACGAAGGAGAGGGTATCTTGATTAGGGCGGAATGACGCTAACCAAGGAGAGGTAGCTCGATTAGGGCGGAATGCCGCTGACCGAGGAGAAAGTAGCTCGATTAGGGCGGAATGCCGCTAACCGAGGAGAAGGTAGCTCGATTAGGGCGGAATGCCACTAAACCGAGGGGAAGTAGCTCGATTAGGGCGGAATGCCACTAAACCGAGGGGAAATAGCTTGATTAGGATGGAATGCCGCTAACCAAGGAGAGGGTAGCTTTATTAGGGCGGAATGTCGCTAACCAAGGAGAGGTAGCTTGATTAGGGCGGAATGCCGCTGACCGAGGAGAAACTAGCTCGATTAGGGCGGAATGCCACTAAACCGAGGGGAAATAGCTTGATTAGGGCGGAATGCCGCTAACCAAGGAGAGGGTAGCTTCATTAGGGCGGAATGCCGCTAACCAAGGAGAGGTAGCTCGATTAGGGCGGAATGTCGCTGACCGAGGAGAAAGTAGCTCGATTAGGGCGGAATGCCACTAAACCGAGGGGAAATAGCTTGATTAGGGCGGAATGCCACTAACCAAGGAGAGGGTAGCTTGATTAGGGCGGAATGCCGCTAACCAAGGAGAGGTAGCTCGATTAGGGCAGAATGCCGCTGATCGAGGAGAAAGTAGCTCGATTAGGGCGGAATGCCACTAAACCGAGGGGAAGTAGCTCGATTAGGGCGGAATGCCACTAAACCGAGGGGAAATAGCTTGATTAGGGTGGAATGCCGCTAACCAAGGATAGGGTAGCTTGATTAGGGCGGAATGCCGCTAACCAAGGAGAGGTAGCTCGATTAGGGCGGAATGCCGCTGACCGAGGAGAAAGTAGCTCGATTAGGGCGGAATGTCGCTAACCGAGGAGAAGGTAGCTCGATTAGGGCGGAATGCCACTAAACTGAGGAGAAGTAGCTCGATTAGGGCGGAATGCCACTAAACCGAGGAGAAATAGCTTGATTAGGGCGGAATGTCGCTAACCGAGATGAGGGCATTCCAACCGATCACTCGGGGGATGTTGGTTGCGCTGCATGATACAACTTTATATGTTTTCCATTGAGGGGAGAGAACTGGACGACTCCTTTGTGGTCCACCAGGACGTAGGCACCCCCTTCATATACTCGGCGAACGATGTATGGCCCGACCCAGTTTTCGATCAGCTTCCCTTTGGAGTTGGAGGCCATCACTTCTCTTCTTTTGACCATCACTAGGTCTCCTTTCTTGAATTCTCGACCCTTGACTAGCTTGTCAAAAGCGCGGGCCATGCGAGCTTGGTAGAGTTGGATGTTTTACTGCGCCCAGAGGCGTTTTCCTTCGAGCTCAGCGAGCTGATGCGGGACGGGACCATGGACACGATAAGCTAGCGGTCGTCCCTTAGCGAGGGAAGCGTCGGATGTGCGCGGTTGAACAACCGGCAGTGAGCTAGGGTGGTCGGCTCTCAATTGTGCCCGGATCGGGTCACGGGACGGTCACTCTCTCACTCGCAGCAGTGATATGATAAATTAAAAGCGAGCTAGGTAACCCTACACATGCTCTCTAGCAGCGGCATAAACAAGCATATATAGAAATAAGCGGAATGCCAAGCAAGGAGCGAATACGATACCTCCACGCGCTCGGCGTGGCGAAGATGGCACCCGGCCGAAACTCGTACTCCCGGGAACTTAATACATTAAGATTACAGCAATACAAGTAAGCCCACTCCACGCAGGGAGGTAACGGGCGACACAAGGGGGCCCGGGAGGACCAATTCCGGGTTGACGGGCGGTTTCCAGGCACGGCTTCGGCTTCGCGCGTACTCGTGCTAGTGGGGCCCACGTGTGGACCGGAGGGGTCGTGTGGGACCTGATGCCTCCTCTAGTGTGGGTACACTTGGGAAGCGCTCCCCTAGGATGGCGAGTTGCTGGAACGACCGCCGGACGCCGGGCGGCCCTCGGACGACGCTCGCGGGAAACCGGCCACAAGTCTGCACTTGCTGTCTTCTCGCGCGCTGTCCGGCGAGATCGGCTGCTGTGATCAACCCCGTCGTCGGAATGCAACGAGCTCGGCGCCGTTGGAAAGAGGACTCCAAATACTTCGACGTAGGGGCCTTCAGAAAAAATAATCAGATACGTATATCTGACTCATGGAATTTACACCCTTGCTGTAAACAGGCCAGAACTGCAGGGGCAGGTTCTGACTTCTCTGAAAATCACCGTTGACCGGTGGGAGGACCTTGGAATATGGAGATGAGTTCTTCCTAAAAGTTGAAGATCTCTGAGATAGAAAACCGGGACTATTTTTGGTTTTTGATTTGGATAGGAAATGGATTTTATGGGATTTTTTGAGTGGACCTGGGTCGGATCTGGGACACTGTGGAAAAATTGCTCACAGGAATTGGTACGAATTTTGAAAAATAACTAGAGACCTTATAAAAAATTAAGAAAATTCATGGTGGTAGACATATGTGGACAGAAGTCTCAGTAATTTGTAGAGACCCAACAAAATTCAAAACATGGGTCGAACAAGGTAGACTCAGAACTGATGAACAGTAGACAGAACCTGGACAGAACTGAAATTTGAACTTGGACGAAAATCTAAAAATATCTAAAGGACGAATTTTTGCCTGAAATGTTTTTTGGAGGTAAGGGTTCAAGAGGGGAACCAACCCTGAAAATTGGAGCTTCAGAAGATGAGGGAAGAGAGAGAGACAATTCGGAGAAGAGAGGTCTGTCCAGAGTGGACAGAAAATCGAATTCGTTGGTGAAGACGCGTCGGCGGCGAGACGGCGGCGGCGGCGATCACCGGAGCTGCTTCAGAAGTTGGAGGGGATCAAGAGGGGAGGGATCTCACTCTAGAAATGGGCTGGAGGTGGAAGAACACCAGGGAGAGAGGGGAGAGGGGCACAAGCTTCAAGGAGGCAAAATGCTAATTTCTTCTTCATTAATTCTTTCCATAAGAAAATACAAGTATTTATATGAAAGGGTTCTAATCTAATATGAGCCCTTGGATCAAGGGTTGAAGAATGGAGGGTTGAGATGTGGTGTGAACACCACATTAAACCCAAATAAACTAATAGGTCCGCCCCCCCCTTAAAGAGGACAATTTGGAATTGTCTTCTTTATTTAATTCATGGTCCAAGTCCAAATTTGGACCATGGACCAGCCACCTTGGACCCAAGAGTCCATGTGGACCAATAAGGAGGAGGGAGGGGGCCCCTGCAGGGCCTACAAGCATATTTGCAAAGAAACCCAATGGCCTTTTGCAAATAAACCCACTAAGACCTACTATTGTGTACGCATATATCACAAGGGCGTACATACAAATACAAAAGGACATAAATGCAAACACAAAGTGAGCTGGTTGTCGCTGATGTCCCCATCACGAGCTCTTCCAATCTCCTTTCTGCATTGGTTTGCTCATCACCGACTAGTCCGTGCTGGATGGCAACTCGTAATGAAGGAACTTCAAGTTCAATTGGCACCATAGCTTCTGACCCGTAGACGAGGGAGAAAGGTGAACAACCGATTGGGGTCTTGTAGATAGTACGATAGGCCCAAAGTGCTTCGTACATCCTTTCTTCCCAATCTTTTTTATTGGACTTAACAGTCATTGCCAGCAGCGTGCACAGTGTCTTGTTAAAGGCTTCTGCGAGTCCATTGGCTTGAGGGTTGTAGGGGGACGATGTCCTCCAGTCGATTTTATATTTGTCGGCCAGCCGATAAACCTTCTGGTTTCTAAAGTGACTGCCATTATCAGAGATGATTCGGCTGGGGATCCCGAACCGAAATATTACATTCTGCCGGAAGAATCTTGCAACTAGTTCTCCCGTCACATCTCTTAGTGCTACTGCCTCCGCCCATCTGGAGAAGTAATCTATAGCTGCTAAGATATATCGGCACCCTGATGAGGATGCTGGTAGCGGCCCTACTACGTCCGTGCCCCACTGAGCAAATGGCCAGCTTGGTAGGGTGGGATGCAGTGGCACTGGAGGTCTCCTTGCCACATTAGCGTGTTCTTGACATTTCTGACAAGCCTTGGTAAATTTACAGCAATCATCAAATATGGTGGGCCAATAGTAACCCAATTTCTTTATCTCAATTTTCATCTTCGGGCCAGCCTAGTGTGCCCCAGCTGATCCTGCATGGACCTCCTGCATCACCTGTCCTGCTTCTGCTGAAGATAAGCAACGGAGTAGGACTTTCCTTCAGGCATCTGCCATAATTCGGAACAGGGTCCCGCTTCTCATCTCGTAAGAATCCTTGACCCTTAGGAGCTTCATTCTTTGTTCCCTTTCTTTTGGGAGTTGCTGGTGTTGAAACCAGCGCAGGAGATGCTCTCGCCAGTCAGGCTGCTGAACCTCTTCGACGGCTACCACCTCAATCTCTTGTTTGTCAGTTAGGACCTCTGTTACACTGGGGACTTGTCGACGGTTGATCACTGTTATATTCAGGCTTGTGTCTGGCGGGACCGCCAATGAACTGGCCAGCTTACCGAGGGTGTCTGCCTGAGCATTCCGGCCTCGATTGATGTGCTTCATGCTGATGAAGTAAAATCTTGACATCAGGCGAGTTGCCAACTGGTAGTAGGGGAGGAGCTCTTGCTTTCGCACATCGAACTCTCCCTCCAGCTGTTTTATAACTAGCATGGAGTCTCCGAATGCTTCCAACATCTGAATTCCCATGGACAGAGCAATTTGCAACCCGATTATCAGGGCTTCATATTCTGCTTCATTGTTTGTGCATTGTTTGTTTATGGAGCAGGATGTATGTACCACTTCTCCTTCTGGGGATTTCAGGACTATGCCTGCTCCTGCTCTGACCTTGGCTGCCCCGGTGGCAGAGGTGTCAATTCTGGAAGCGCCATCAAAGTATAGTTGCCATAAGGAGGGCTGTACTTGCACGGCTTCTAGGGTTTCATCTTCAGGAAGCTCCGGCTCCAACGGGCAATCCCCGGGCACTAGGTGCTCAGCGAAGAAGTCTGCAATAGCTTGGCCCTTGAAGGCCTTGCGCGGCACGTAGGAGATATCAAACTCCATAAGGATTACCGCCCATTTTCCCAGGCGGCCTTTGAGTGCCGGTTGAGACATAATGTACTTCAGGGGATCCTCTTTGGATACCAAGCTGATTTCATGCGACAACATATAGTGTCGGAGCTTTTTAACTGTGAAGACCAGTGCCAGACATATCTTCTCAATATAAGTATATTTCTCTTCAGTTCTGACCAGTCTCCGACTGAGGTAATAGAGGGCTTGCTCTTTCCCTTCTTCATTATTCTGGGCCAGCATTGCCCCCAGAGAATTATGTGTAGCTGCTATATACAGTATCAATGGTCGTCCTTTCACTGGTGCACCCAACACTGGAGGAGTTTTCAGGTAGTCTTTTAGCTTGTCGAAGGCTGCCTGGCAATCTTCATCCCAATGAAAGGGGACATCTTTCATCATTAGCTTGTGGAAGGGCTAGCATCGCCCTGACAAATTTGAAATGAACCGCCGGATATAAGCTAAGCGGCCCTGTAGTGATCTTAGCTCGGAGACGTTCCTAGGAGGAGATAACCCTGAATTGCCTTGATCTTTGCGGGGTCTATCTCAATTCCCCGATATCGGACGATGAAGCCTATAAATTTTTCGCTCGACACTCCGAACGCACATTTCATAGGGTTCATCTTCAGCTCATGCTGCCTTAGCCTCTGAAAGACAATCCGGAGGTCTTGTAGATGATCTTCCTTTCTTCTGGTTTTGATCACCAGGTCATCTATGTAGCATTCAACCTTGTGGTAGAGCAGCTCATCAAAGATTTTGGTCATCCCCCGCTGATAGCTTGCGCCAGCATTCTTCAGTCCGAACGGCATTCTCTTGTAATGATAAATGCCTTTAGGAGTTCGGAAAGCAGTATGGACTCGGTCATGCTCCGCAATCCAAATCTGATTGTAGCCGGAAGACCCATCCATGAATGATAGGACCTCATGGCCGGTTGTAGCATCAATCATGACTTCGGTTATTGGCACCGGAAAGTCATCCTTGGGGCAGGATTTATTTAGATCCCGGAAGTCGACACATATCTGGATCTATCCATTCTTCTTTTTCACGGGGACGATATTTGCCAGCCACGTGGTGTACTGATTTTCTTCAACAAATCCCACGTCAATGAGCTTGTCGACTTCAGCACAAATTTGGGTGTGAGCTCTGGCCTCATGCGCCGCGGTGGTTGCTTCACCGGCTCGGCGTCAGGGCTAATTGCCAACACATGTTGCGAGATAGCGGGGATTAGACCTAGCATCTCTTTTTAAGTCCAGGTGAAGCAATCCTGGTATTCTAGCAGCAGCTGAATGTACAGCTCCCGCTCTTCTGGGGATAGTTGGGCGCTGAGGAAGGTAGGCCTAGGGTCCTTCTCATTTCTCAGGTTGACTTCTATCTCCGGAGGTGCCGGTTGGAGGTCAACGAAGTCTGGAATGCCATCTTGAGGGTCGAGCACTTCGACTTCCTCATCAGACACCGCCAGAGCTTCCTGAGGCTTCTTGATTTCTTGTGCCAACGGCTGAGTGGACTGTTCAATTAGCAAATCCATTGCCGTCGCAGCTTCCAAGGATGAGAGAGCAGCCTTGGTGTTTGCAGATGAGATTGCAGCCATGACGGGCTGGTAACTGTTTACTGCCAGGCTCGGACAGCATGCTGATTTTGCAGCAGAAGTTGAGGAAGTTTCACCTTCTGGGACAGTTGTATCTTCCGCAGAAGTGGCTTTTTCTTTCCTGGTAGCTGGCTCCCCTTGATTGGAGTTGACCAAGGCCTCCCTGATTGGCAGAAAGGGTGTTGAAGTTGCCATTAGTATGACCTCTATGGAGGGAGAGACTCCTGCTTCTTGACTGTCTTCGGCTTCGCTGCTGCTAGCCGTATCAAATTCGGCTTGAAGGGCCGCTTCTTCAGGGTGAACCTACTCCCAGCATCGGCAAGGGGCCGAGGTTTCTACTTCTTGATTTCTAGACTGAGCCAGTTCAAGATATTCGGCTTCCGCCGGATACTCATCAAAGGTTGCCCTCAAAGGGCCATCTTCAGTAGGATAGAAGGTGGAGATAGTATCCACCTCATACCGCCCACTGTAATAATCTTCCTCTAGGGTAAAGCCCAACCCTGGATGTTGAGAGACACGCCTCATTTCCTTATCCAGATTTGTAGGATGCCACATCTTCTGGAAAGCTTCTTTGCGCTTTTGAGACTGATCGGGAGGGATGTGTTGCTTCTGAAACATCTTAGCCATCCGATCAGTTGTAAATGCCAGACCTTGGACAGGAACCCGCGGGTTGCCTAGATCTTCAGGGAGGCTGCAATCTGTATCTTCCCGAGTGGGATGCTCCTCAGCTGTATAGAACAAGCTGCTGGGCCCATCTTCCTGTGTCACCTCCCAGGCTTTGAAAGGTTCGACAGTGGGATCATTGAGGCCGGGGACTGGCTTGGTGAGGCCGGCCGGGACTCCGATGCGGTCGTGCTGTCGATCGACCTGCACTTCCTTAGCCTTGGGGTACAATGCTGGGGGTGTCGCTCTGCCGACATCTCCAGAAGCTGTGATGTGGGAGACCACCTTCGGCTTAACATATCCGCGCGGCGGTGGTGGGTACCAACCGTCACCCGATCTATTCTTCGACGCCCCTACGGGGGCCTCAGCTTCAGAAACCTTCCGGGGAGGCCTCGTATACAGGTTGGCATCCGCCAAGTGACATTCAAACACCTCGAATGGGTGGATATCAGCAAATATCCTCTCCTCCTTCCCATGGAGGCTGTATTTGATGCATTGGTGGAGCGTGGAGGGCACCACCATATTTTCGTGCAGCCATGGGCGGCCGAGCAGCGCTTTGTAGGAGGTGCGAGAGTCGATGACATGAAACTGCACCGTTGTAGTGAAATCTGCCAGGGTCAGTGTGAACTCTGCCACTCCCATTGAAACCTCACATTTTTGGTTGAAGCCAGCGATACGCATATCCCCGACTTTCTCAAGATGCACATTAAAGTGGTACCTCTCGTATATTCTGTATGGCAGGATGTTGACTGCTGCACCAGGATCGACCAGGATCCGGTTCAGTTCTCTCCCATTCAGGTGCCCTTTCATATATAGCGGCCTGTTGTGGCTGGCAGTAGGTAGTAGCATGTCTTCTGGAGAGAAGGTCATACTGGCTTCTGGTATAGCCTCAGCTATGCAGGCTTCAAAATGAGCAGGCGTCTGCAAAGCAGTGATGATCGCCTGTCGAGTTTCTTCACTCAAGGAGAGAATTTCCCAGATCGTAAATCGAGCGGGGAGCTTCTTGAGCAGCTTCATTATTCGGCTCCCAGCCCGGACATTGGAGAGCTTCATCTCTTCAGCCCATCTGGGCTTGGGGAAGTTCTGATTTGCGGGTCCAGATGGACCTGCTTCATCTGCCTCGGACCCGGCACCCTCTTGACTGGCACCGGCTGTCGGGTCTTCTTTATTAGTTGCCGTAGGGCAAGCTTCATCTGCATTCGCATCCTCAGTAGATTGCGCTGGCTGCGGGTGAATGGCCCCGGGCGTAGGGTTAGCATCTTGGCAGGGCTGCTTCCCTTTTGACATCTTCATAAATTCAAGGAATGAAGGGACTGCCTTGCCCCCACTTTTGTTGTATAGGCCCGACGGAGGAGGGATTTGGACTCCCTTAACCTCCGGCGGAGGTGTCTTGTAGGGTTGCTCCCCTCTGAACATGATGCTGTGATTGGGTGGTGGCTGGCGCCCCCATTTTCGGCCCGACCGAGTGGCATGCACAGCAGTTGCGGCCTCGGCTTTGCCTCCTCCGACATGGGGTGTGAAGCAAATTTCTTCTTCTTCCTCTTCTCCGATTAGGTTGAAGAGTGCTGATAGGTTATTACAGGAGACGACATGTGCTTTATTGGCCCCAGCGGCCTTTCTTTTCTTCTTCCTTTGCTTTCTCCTCTTTTTGATTTCTGCGGGTGCCCGCCCCCAGAACAGGCTGCCTTCTTTAGGGGGTGCTGCTTCAGCTTCCTCCACCTGTTTGAGTGAGACTTGTTCCAGCTCTTGCCATGCGACGTGGTCCCGTACCAGCAGAGGTTTCAATTCGGGCTGCACATATTCATCCAGCCCTTCCATCAGGTGCTGTAGTCGAAGGACCCCAGGATTGGTTTCCTTGATTGCTGGCAGCGGAGTTTGTCTCCTCCTGTTAGGTGTATGTATTCTGACAGCTGTAGGTGGAGTGACCCACACGGGTGCTACCACTGGCGGAGCAGGCCGGGGTGTAATGCCACGGATATGTGCCCCCTCTTTCGGGCGGGGTGCCCTCTTCTTCTTGTGCTTTACAGGGATCTGCTGCCACCCCTGTTGTTCTTTCACGGGCTCTAGGAAATGGATTTCGTAGGTGTTCCGTGAGCTTGCTTCAGAGATCTCCTCAGGTAAGGCCTGGTAGAGGGAGATCATGTTGACTGCTGCTCTCCTGAGAGGGGCTTCATGTGGCTGAGGAGGGTCTACTTTGTACTTTCCCAGCTCTATTTCATTCTTCTTTACCATTCCTTCGATGATATCTTTGAAAACATAACAGTCTTCGATTGGATGTCCCAACATCTGGTGGTAGGTGCAGAATCTTGGACTGTCTTTTCTTTTCAGGTCCTCCGGTCTCCTTGGCTCAGGCAAAGTGACCATGCTGTATTCTGTTACCTAGTCGAACAGGACTCGGGTCTTGTCTTTTAGAAAGGAATAGGCTTTTTTCATTTTGTCCCTCAGCGAAGGACCTTCTTTATCATCTAGAGCTTTTGTAGGTTGCGGGGGAGCCGCCTTCTTGCCTTTCTCGTTCTTCTGTTCGAACTCCTTGATATCAAGCGCATTCGCTTCTTTAGGTGTGGGGCGTCGTTCCGCAGCCTTGCTTTTCTGGGCTGTGCTGGCAGCTGACGCCGGGATAGGCTTGGCTAGGAAACCCTCCACTTCGGCCACTACATTATTCAGCCGGTCGAACGACCGTATTCCCATTCCAATCATCTTCTCTAGGACCTCCCTCCTGAGGTTTTGTTTGCATATTTGTACCGCGTCCTCCTGATGCGGGGGCCGCTTGCATCTCATTCCGAGGTTCCTCCACCTCTTGATGTAATCAAGGGCTGTCTCATCTGCCCTTTGTTTTGTTGAGTAGAGTTCGGCCACTGTGACCTCCCTCTCTGTGACATGGAATCTTTCTCTAAACTTTCTCTGCATATCCGACCAGTCACTGATTGACCCGGCCGAGAGGCTAGAGTACCATTCAAATGCGAGCCCTGTCAGCGAGGACCCGAAGAATTTCAGCAAATATGACTCGTCGGTGGCCAGATCACCCATAACGGTCATGTAATATGCAATATGCTCTTTAGGGGACCCTTTCCCGTTGAATTTGTCAAACTTAGGCGGCTTGTTGACCCCCGGGGGAAGTCGTTTAGCCGCATGGTGTTGCGGGTAGGGTACCCGATAGGCATCAAATGCGACGTAGTCGCCTTCACTTTTCTCTGCGAGCTTCAGCTCGATCATCCTCTCCACCATCATCCGATTCACGACCGTGGGGTCAACCGGTTCTGGATAGAAATGCACTGGCTGCAGGTATGGGGTGACCAGGGTGGTCGCCTGTGGAGGACGCAGCAGCGGGGGTGTCGGGTGCACCTGAGGGAGCACCGGAGGTAGCAGCGGCTGAAGCTGTGGCGGCCGCTATTGTGCCGTCGCCATGCTTGGCTCTGACGGCTGGGACAATGTATAGAGCGGTGGAGGGTCGTCACGACGAGCCGCTCCCCGGGATGACTCACCCTGGACTTCGGGTGGTTTAGAAGCCGATGAATGTTCAATCTTTTCCATCAGCTACTTCTTCAGAGAATCTATCTCCTGTTGATATTTTTGTAGTAGCATCAGAACTGATGGGTCTATAGTGGTGGGGATACCCTCTGTTGTCTCCCCAGACGTATCCTCAGGAAGGATGTCGAGGAGGACGTCTTCTTCTTCTTCTGCTGTCACCACATTAGCGGTCAAGACGGGGGCCTTGTCATCCCAGTGGGGATAGACCTGGGGCTGTTTCCCTCTAACCATCATCAGAAGCTCTTTTGCCGCTTCTATTCTGCGGGTAGTTGGCCCCGGCCGTGCGGCCAATTGAGCCAATTCTTGGGGGTCTTCAGGAAGCTCCCCATATTGGTTAGATATTCCAGCCATGTTGCAGGTGAAAACCTGCATCCTTCTCTTTTGTTGATAGACCCTCCTTCTAGCATGCTGCGGGAAGGTCAGTCTTTCAAACACAGAAACTCTTCTTCTTTCTTTTCGCTCGGGGAAGGCTTCATCGGCTTCGACCTCGAAGCCGTCATTATATCCATTATCGTCAACTGACGACACTATCATTCTATCTTCCATATTTCCTTCTTCGGCCGCTGATGGACAGTAATCTTTCTCAATGGCGACTGTCTGCATTAGTCGCTGCTGTCCGAGTGAGGGATTGCCTAAGCCTCGGAAATAATTTCTGACCAAACAGGTCATCTCTTCTTGACCCCGCTCTTGATATAGGATGGGGGGTGATTGTCGACCTCCGGCAGGAGGGATATAGGCCAGCCGAGCTCTGTCGGCTGGCAGTTGGAATCTTCGTCCCGCAGCAGGGACATTGGCTTGATGGGCCGCAGCCCGGAAACTTCTGTGGCGCGAAGGATCCGCAACCACCTCTTCTTCCTCTTTTGGGGGCAGGCCCCTTTCTCTTCTCACTTCCGCCTCGTCGTTCACAAGACGGCGGCGGATAGGTGTTAGCTGGTAGGCAGGTCGGGTTCGCTTGGGAACCCACACTTGTTTGAACTTCTTCGGCCCGGGTGCCGGGCTTCCTTGGCCATAGTGGCCGGTTTCTTCTATTTCTGCCCTCCTTCCAGCGAGAGCTTGATAGGCATTGTGAATAGGAATGTTGGGGATGACTCGGTCCGGGGTCACCCGTGCAGTGCGTCCGTCGAGGAAGACGCGCATGCCTCCAACTAGCATAGATTTCCCGGACTGAGATAGGGTTCCGGTGATTACAGCAGCATTCTTGCGGACCTGGCGACGCTGGCGTCCTCCAGGGTGTTTGTTGATGACATTGGGGTGGGTCCCACGTATGACGTGGTGCACCAGACAGCTAGCAGCCGGGGCCGGAGTTTTGGATGAGTCTTTGCAGTAGGGAACCTTCAGAGGCTCCGCTTTCTCCACAGCTTCCTTGGCAGGCAATGGGGCTTCGACCTCCAGGATATCGACGAAGGCCAACCCCAAAAAGTTGGGGAAGCCTACAGCGGGAGGGAAGCAGCCGAATTCCATGGGTACCGCCAGATACCCTTGCGCGTGTCCAGCGACTATCGAAAGATCGAAGTCGACGCCAGTTATCCCTTTGATCGTCATTGGTTTGCCTGCAATGTCAAACAAGGCAATAATCAGTAGCCTTTGAGAGGGCTTCGAAGCCCGAATATCTCGGCAAAGAGATGAAAGGTGACACTGGTCCCACCGGGCGTGCCAGACTTGTTTCGTGACTTTTTTTCCTTTCTTTCTTTCTTGTTTAATCAATATTTCGCGTGTCGATTGGTCAATTAGCTAACTGGTAACTAACTGGCTGATTAACGACGCGGGCGTGCCAGTCACGTGGGTGACGATCTTATTATGCGCTCATTCTGACCCGTGTCGGGCAAAAGTGAGGTTCGGTCGGGACCAGCAGTCCGCCACACCGTAAAGGCTATGGCGTTAATTACATCCCCCACGAGGAGGGAACACCTTTGATTAATTACCGAGATAGTGGGCTATCAGAGCCGAATTAAAAAAAACTACATGACGACCATGACGAAGGCATGCGGGATGTATTTATTTATCATACAAAGGATGCATAGTTCACAGAATTATGGACCCTTGGTATGTGGCGGAGGATGTGGGCCCGAAGACCACCATCGCGCATAGCGGAGATTTCTGGTTGGGCACAACCTGACCTTCTGTCAACGCCATTTGATATACCCGAGGGTCGATGCAGCCATGCACGAGGAACCGTGATATGCGGGGTGTGACGACGATGTTGTAACATAAATTCGGCAGCACGTCCCCTTCCTTTGGACTATGCCAAATGGGAATATGGGACATCCATCCACGGAGAGCCGGAATGGAAACCAAAAGAGGATCGGGCGTAGCCCTGGGTCCGAGAAGGATCCACATATGACGGGACAGTGTCCACCATCGCGTCGTTTGTTAATATTCCCCTCCAAGGACCGTTGGAAGACATGCGGTGGCAGAACTCCGAGGGTCAGCGGGGTGACAGAAGAAATGTCGGATTCGGTGTAATGTAGGGGTAAAATCCCCCCATTAACGTATCTCCCATGGACCTGGGTGAAGAACCATAGTTCCCTCGTGAGACAATGAAGGCCGGCATGAAGGTTGACAGGAGTGGTACATTGAGTCTAGATTGGATTTGGGTTTAATGAAGTTGCTGAGACATCAGATATTTGGGTGGCAGCTATTGGTGAAATGAAATGGTATGGATTGGAGCTGGCGCGAAGGCCAAACGGCGTGACGGGATCTCGGCGCGACGGGAAGCTAAAGGGCTACCGGCGCGATAGGCAACCGGCGTGGTTGGGACGAAGGGGCAGTCGGCGCGGTGGGCTTCTCGGCGTGCCCTTCACCCAGCGCGAGATTGGCGCCGGGAGGGGATGGCGCCGGGAGTCATGTGGCGTCGGGAGCCGTTTCTTTGTTGGTTTTCTCAGGTCTTGTGAGGGTTTCTTCATTTAATGGGGACCTCAGGGTGATGGATGAAAGGAAACAGAGGATCAGGGTGGCTTCCTTCACGAGGGGGTCCAAGGAGATCACCAATTACGAGATGTATTCCCTGTGATGGCAAGATGTCATGAGATGATGTAGCTCAGGCTCTCGCCGTATTGAGGGGTTAGATGCGCAATTCCTGATGAAACATCGTGTCGTGTGGTAGAGTAAAGCTCTGGGTAAAATTTGACAGCATCTCCCCTTACTTTGGGAGTGTGCCAAGAGAATATTATAGGCTATCTACTCACGAGTGCCGAAGTAGAAATCGAAATGAGTGTCGGGCGTAGCCCGAGATTCAAAGGGTCCAGATCGCATGGGACTTCATCCCTTTGTTATAATATCCCCGATGCAGTCAACGGAGAGCCTGCAATGGTAGGGCTCCATGGCTCAATGGTTTGTAGAATGTGGGGGAATTCGGCCCCTTTGACATGGCTCCCGTGAGGACAGAGGAAAGGGTGATGCCTCCCCACAGGAAGATAGGGCATTTAAAGCAATGATGGCACGGCCTGATGGCATCGACATGAACGTATTAAGATGGCCATCCTTGGCATAGAAGGGATGAAGGTATTGGCGAGAAGAATAATATGGCTTTCGGCGTGAAGGCTTGAAGTTCAACCGGCGCGGCTAGCCCTCGGCGCGAAACGTGCGCCGAGAGGGGCTCACGCCGGGAGGCTTTTGAAGTGGGGATTTTATGGGTTTGTTGAGGCAGAGGCTTTGAGCATTCGAAGCGAGGAGGTTTATTCAGCAACCTAGGCTATTTATTCGGATGATCGTAGAGAGGAGGCTTCAAGAGGGAGACGAACTCTCTTCTGGGGCCTCACTAGGAGCAGAGCCATGAACCAGAACTCCTGAAGATATTCCTCTCCATTCCACATACGAGGAGCCATGAGATAGACTGTCTCAGGCCCTCGAAATGTGGCTGGGGGTAGTGATAAAGAACGATGGCAAAGAAGCCTCAACAGATAGAAGAAATTAAACATAAGACATTTGCAGCTGGCGGTAGCCGTATATAGATTAAAACCTCAGATACAGAGGGAAGCGGAAGAGAATGATCCAGCATATCAGAACTCATCCCATTCTTTTATTAACTACTTCAGCCAAATGGCTTACACATATGCGATCTAAGAGAAAGAAATCTAACCCAAAAGGAAAAGAAATCCGAACTTCATCCCTACAAACAGGGTTACATTAGCATTCGATGCTACTAAAGCAAAGATGCTCGAAAGCGAAAAACAAAAGAGGAATACTCAGACGGACAGAGAAGAGAGAGAGAGCAAAGAAGCTGCAGTTGCACGGCCCTCACACCTGGATTCTCTCCTCGAACCCCTCTCTCTTTCTTCAGCTTCTATGAAGGGTGCTCGAGCTCCCCCCTTTCTTTTGGTGGCTAAGCACCCTCTTCCTTTCTTCTCGAAGGGCTCTCTCTTTGTTTTCTTAGAAGGATCCTCCTCCCTTCTCTCCTTTCTCTCCTTTCTCTCCTTTTTTTTGTTCGAAGGGCCGCCCTCTTATAGAGGCCAGTCCCTCACCCTTTCGGCCTGAGCTTCCCGGCGCGCCAGCATCATCTTCCCAGCGTGGCGGACCTCGGTGCGTCCCATTTCACCTTTGGGTTTGGCCCACTTCCCTGTCATTCGGCCCATTCGACCCAGGATCCACTCAGTGGACTCCTTTTGACAGTGGGACTCTTGGCATGTATATATTAAGACTCCGTGGGACTGTTTACACCTTGCATCCACAAACATGTGCGAGGCGCTGTACATCCCGTTTTAGGAGTATCAGAGATGTCTGAACATCTGCTTCAGCAGGCAGATGGTTGCTTGAATGTTGTATAGTTTTATCAGTCTGACTATCTGAATGACAGCAGTACTGGACAGCGACCTAGCCAACGACGGCTTTAGTCGAACAACATGATAGGGGTAGTGGGTTTCTTCTATTCAGACTCTCAGATCTCCCAGGGATGGTACATGAGCTGTGCCCTCGACTGATCTTCAAAACTGTGAATCTGCTATGGTCTCTTCTGGTATATTTTAGGTGTCAACAGAAGATACTCACCAAGGGCTATAAAACCCCCTTCCTCTCGGTGGATAAGGCAGAGGAGGATACACAGAGGAGATAGATCGAAAGAAGAAAAAGAAGAAGAGATATAGAGAGAGAGAAAAACAACAACAGAAGAGAAGCGGCAACAGAAGAAGAAGCAGAGAAGAGAGAACAAAAAAAAAGAGAGAAGAGAGGCCAGAGAAGAGATCGTGGGAAGAGAAGAGAGTGTCCCTAGGAGGAAGCTCATAGGTGGGCAGAGGGGGAGGGAGAGGAGTCAATGCTCCGCCCTCCCCCGTTTTCTTCTTCTTCCTTATATGTATCCCTGTTTATGTTTAAGGCATTCGAGTCCTTCTGTTATCGGGGAGGTATTATAGTTTCTGTGCTTTTCTTTCTTTCTTCCCGCTTTTCTTGTAAATGATGTAAACGATGAAATGAGATGATGAGATATAGTGCTATAGTGGCTCGATTGAATGGGAAATAATGAAGTCTTCTATTCTCTATTTCTCTCGAATGAATGCTGTTCAATGTCTCGAATGGTCGTTTTGATACTTCGGGTTTCTACGCTCCGATTGTTCTTCCTGGAGGGATGATGAAGGAAGATCCCCAATTCCTCACTCCCATGGATTATTGGACTATGCCTCATCTCCCCTTCAGTGATACCGATACCACGAAGCCCTCCTATCTCTCGTTTGGTCTTCTCTTCCCAAGCCATCAAGGTCACCACAGGAATCAGAGACAGCTATCTCTTGATTTCCTGAATGACCGGCGACATAAAGAGAAAACCTGTTTCCAGAGGGTTTCAAATGGCCGATGACCTCAATCCCTCAATACACCCTACCTCCCTGTGATTCTTTGGTGTCACTCCAGAAAAGGTCTTGATCTAGTCCCCTTTTGCATCCCAGTTCCTACCCCAATCTAAATCTGGACCCCAGAACCCTTAGAACAGAGCTCTGTAGAAACCCTGAAAACCCTGAAAGCTTCCCGGCGCCCCCACCTTCTCGGCGTGGAACCTTCCCGGCGCGGTGAATAGTTCCCAGCGCGGCACTTTGCGCACCGAGAAGCCACCACCTTCTAGCGTGTCGAGAAGCCCACTCCAGCTGTGCCAAGAACCCATCTGTGTCCATGCCGAGAAGCCCTTCTACCCTCATATTGACCTTCCTGACGTGAAACCTTCCCGGCGCGGTGAATAGCTCCCAGCATGATGGTTTGCGCGCCGAAAACCTGCTGCGCTGAGAACCCCCTTTTTCATATGAAAACTGTGCCGAGAAGGTTCCACCAGAGCTCTGTGCTAGGAATTTCCATCTACACCTCAGTCTAACTCCCGGCCACCCCACTGCACCCGTCTGAGGGATATCCAGAGGTCATCATGCACACCCTGGGAAATAAATTAACGGGGAATGACCTCCCCTACATTACATCGTCTCGAACCGGATTCCTCCATAACATGTGCTCTGATGGTTTCCAAGGAAATATCAACCGGTGCTGCGAATGCAAACAGTGTTCCCGAGCCTAGTGCCTGTCTCTTTCGGCCTTCATCCCGGCATCCCGTGGATGATGGCCTATCTCTCCTTGGCATGATCCAAGATAAAGGGATATGCTACCTAAATTCGCTCACATCGCACCGAGTGACTACGGTATTTTCTCCTAACCCCGCTGGCCCACGGAGTTCTGCCACTGCATGTCCTCCGATGGTCCCTCGAAGGGGGATATCAATAAAACATCGCACCGGTATATGGTGTATCATGGTACATCGGTCCCTCTCCAGATTTCGGGTCAAATATACCCGATCTTTCACGGATTCCATCCTGTCGCTGCATGGATGGTTTCCTATTCCCACTTGGCATAGTCCAAGATAATGGGGATATGCTGCCGGATTTGCTCCGCACTTGATATACCCTCGCTTTATCCGGTCTACTCAATGTCTTGCAGATAAATTAGCATGCTCTCATTTGGGCTTTTACCGCCGGTCTCCCCTTACTTTGGCATTTAATCAAGGGTTGTCCTTCTTAGGGAGGACGTAATTAACGCCATAACCTTTACGGTATGACGGACTTTTGGTCCAGACACGATCACTCACAATCGACAGATTAGAAGTCAGATCGAGCACACAATGAAATCGTCACATATGTGACTGGCACGCCAATAAATAAACAACAGAAATAAAAGAATAAAAATCAAACGAAAAGCACGTCTACAAGTCTGGCACGCCCGGTGGGACCTAGTCTCCCTTCATCTTTATGCCAAAGTAAGGGGCCCGGTGGCCTCTCCCAAAATTCTAACTGTGTGTTAGATTTATCCATAGGAACCTCAATGGAGACTGGACTAACCGCTGTTCGCTTCGGCCAGCAAGTGGTCGATGGCCACATCCACGGAGGGTACCTGGCGGTACCGATGGAGTTCGGATCCATGCCTCCGGCGGTGGGTCTACCCAACTACTTGGGCCTAGTGTTCGTCGACCTGCTGCAAGTCGACAATGAAGTGGGAAACACCGCCACGGTAAAGGCCACGGTGGCACCAAGAGCTAAAGAGAAGAAGACGGCGGTTGCTCCTACTGTCATTCCTTGCTTTGTCCAACACATGGAGAGGAAGACTGCTGCCTCTGCCACTGCTGGTAGGGGAAGAAGAAACAACCGGAGAAACCGGTTTGCTGCAATTGGAGGTCATCTCTCGACCTCAGGAAAAAACTATGATGGTTGGGAACATGAGGGTGAAACTCAACGGCCGCCCCATAGATGCACGGCCTGACAGGGTCATTCCATCAGTCCGTACCAACAGCAGATTCCAGGCATTGGCCACCAGGAAGGTCGACTGGGAGAACAAGGGAAAACAGCTACTGGCACCTAAGCCAACAAGATTCAAACAGGTGTGGATGCCGAAGAAGGTTCAGGGCCCGGCACCGGCCCATGAGGAAAGAGAAACTGCTGACATGCGCCCCAGGAGAGGGGGTAGAAGAGCACAGAAAGAGGAAGAAAACACTGTTGTTGTCCACCCCAAGGCTGGGGCCAGGAGATTCCAGAGGAAGGGAAAGGATGTCGCTGTCATTCACCCCGAGAGAGGGGACAGAAGGCTCCAGATGAAAGATGAAGAGGAAAGGAGGGAAACTATCCCCGCTGCTGCTCCATATAGACCAAGGGCCTGTGCCAGGCAGGCTGATGTATTCCGATACTCTAGAAGAGATTATTTGACCGATCAAGTTGAAAGGTTGGCCTACCAGCCGAAGACTCAAGCAAGGTCGCTGCCCCAAGCTGATCCCCAGAGGCACAACCAAGAAGAGATAAACAAAGTAGTCCAGGACTACTTCCATTGCCTCGGGAAGTCATCCCTTGGGCAACAAAGATTGCTCCACGCCATGGGCGCCGAAGAAGAAGAGGAGGATAAAAATGTGAAGATGATGCAATGAGTCTCATGCTGGGGCTCCAATGAGTTTGAAGACGGCCGAAGGGCTAGATGTTCGAATGATGTCCCGCAGAGGGAGGAAGAAAAGAAGAGAATTTCAGTGTTTGACCGGCTGATTTACCCCAGTCAAACCAGAAGAAGAATTCAAAGGCAGAGAGGGAGAATGCAGATCCTTGCCTATAATATGGCCGGTGTTGCCGGAAGATATGGTGCGCTACCTTGCCAACCTAAGGAGCTAGCCGAATTAGCCCAAAGGCCTAGCATGATCACAAGACGAAGTCAAGCAGCTAGGGAAAATATTATGGTTGCCGATGAAGAGATGTCTATGACTGTTGATGAAGCATCACTGGTCGCTACTATGGCGGTAAATGTTGTAACCTCTGAAGAAGAAGACATTTCTGCTATGGACCCAGCTGAAGGAACAACCCTGGATCCGATGATCCAGATGATATTCAGAAAGTATCAACAAGAGATCAACTCTCTCGAGAAATAGTTGAATGAGAGGAATGGGCAAACACCCATCTCCAAGCATGCCGTGCCAGCAAAGGAGACTTCCAGCTCAGCAGAGATTGTCATCCCCGCTGTCTCTTATCAAGCCAACCCCGGGAAGGCTCCATGTCAGCCTCTCCCGCAACTTGCAACATCGCAGCCTTCTGCATCACAAGCGCAATCTACCCTGCCAGTAGTCCAGCCCAGTCTGCATGCGACGGTCGTGACGACCCCGTTCACACAGCAGCATGCACACTTCTTTCCAGAACCTGTGGACCCAGCAGTGGTGAACAAGCTGATGATAGAAAGGATGATGAGATGAAATTATCTGAGAAGGCTGATGGTGACTCTGGTACTTATGATGTTTACAAAGTACCATACCCTGCACAGTATGCTGTGAAAAGATTACCCCAGGGGATCAGCAAGCCACCACAATTTGAAAAGTTTAATGGGCAGGGATCTCCCCGGGAACATATAGCATATTACACAACAGTCATGGGGGACCTGGCTGCTGATGAAGCATATCTATTGAAGTTCTTTGGCTCATCCCTCACAGGGTTGGCCTTTGAATAGTACTCTAGCCTATCGGCCGGGTCCATAGCTGATTGGCCCGATATGCAGCGGAAATTCTGTGAAAGATTTCATGTTACAGAAAGAGAAATCACAGTGGCCGAGTTGTACTCCACTAAGCAAAGGCAGGATGAGACTGCATCAGACTACATCAAAAGATGGAGAGATTTGGCCATGAGATGCAGGCGACCTCCCCATCAAGAAGATGCCTGTTAGGGTGCTAGGCCCGGATACAGAGGGGGGTGAATGTATCCTTCTATGAATAATGGCCAATTAAAAACTCAGATGCTAGACGCAAACACAGAATGAAACGAATTCAATTAAACTTATGAGCAAACACAAGGAGCGCGCCTATCCAAGCATCTAGCGGAAGCAAGCACACAAAGCAAACCATTGCTCAATAGACTTTTTAGGTGGTTCGGTCCTCCAGACCTACATCCACCCCTCACTCCCAACCGGAGTGAGGCTTCACTAGCCAATGCTAGACAAGCAGACTCAGTCTGCAAACAGTTACTGCCACACAGCTTGACCAGGGGAACAGCCTCCCCTCTTCCTCCCAACTGGAGGGACCCCTGGACTTGCAACCTGCAAGCCCAGAACCGGAGACAAGTCTCCCTTCCTCTTACCAGAGGGAACCCACAAGTAGCTCCCAGCTACTTGCAACCGGAGATCAGATCTCCCTTCTCCTGATCCACAAGAGGAACCCGACCTCACTATTGAGAATTGAAAGAACAAGGAAAACCAGATAAGAAGGGAAAAACAGAAACACGAAATGAAAATAACTTCAGCAAACAGAACGCTGAAAAATGAAATGCACAATGTGGCTCTCAACGGAGCTGACTGGCCTGGATCTGATCCACGGTCCAGTAGACAGATCTTCAGGTAAGCTTCTCTTCCTCTTCTCTTCTCTCTCACTTTCTTTTTCTCTTAACCCTCACGAGCTCTCTAACTCTCTCTTTCTCTTCTTTTCCTTCTGCTCTTCTTCTCTTTCTTTTCTTCTGGATCGAACTCTCTGTACTTCTCCCTTTTTGCTTTTTTCCTTTCGATCGACCTTCATCTGTGGACGAAGGCTTCCTTATATAGCAGTAGCAGCAGGTGGATGAGGTGCAGAATACGTGTGCCTCCCACACTTCGTCCAGAACCTTCTTGCCACGTGCCTTTATAGCATTGGTTCCTTTAGCATTGGATCACGTGCAGCCCAGACACTGGTGAATGTTCTTCCTCGGACCTGCAAGGATATAAAAACCATTAACACTGAGGGCCACAAGAACTAAAACTGCATGAGGTATGTGATAGCAATACGAGATGCACTGTACTGAGAATGACACGAGATGCATAAGATTATTACAGTACGAGACAAGGAGAGAATGACACGAGGTCAGATGAAAACAACACGAGGTAAAAAGAGAACGACACGAAGTATCACTGTAACAAAATAAACACTATGAAGAGAACGACACGAGATACATAATAATAAAGCTAACACCACAAAGAAAACGACACGAAGTCAGAAGAGAATAGCACGAGGTGAGAAGGAAGTCTCACGGAGTGAAAAGGTAGACAGACATGCGATCAGAAGGAACCTGGACGAAGATAGAAATAAACAACACGAGGACATAAACACAAGAATAACACGAAGACACGAATACAAAAGCAACACGAAGACATGAATACAAAAGTAACACGAAGACATGAATACAAAAGCAACACGACATAACAAACAGCAAAGAGAACGACACGAGGTGAAACGACACTTTACTAAAAAGACTTGAATACACATGAAAACAACTCGAGTACTAAGTTGTTCGAACGTACGAACGACTCGAAGACGAAAATGACACGAAAACAACATGGACTGAAACCAACTCGAAGACGAAGGCAGAAACTGACACGAGGTGTGGTTACAAAAACAAGAAGGACACTTGCAACGAACAGCCTTCATATGATGAGGCGATGTGAAGACTTTGCGTTCAAAAGGATGTATAGACTTGGAACGGCTTCAAGGCAACGCAATCGAATGTATGGACTTTCACAAGGTATAGACTTGCCAAAGAACTGGACGATGTATAGACTTGAACAAGGCAAAGTCTGTACAGACATGAGGGTTCACAACGTATATACTTTGGCAAGACAATGGTTGTACATACTTGAAGTGAAGACCAATGTATAGACTTCAAAGTTCAGCTGCCAATGAATAGACTTGGAAAGCTTGAAGGCCAATGTACAGACTTGGAAGCTTAAACCAATGTATGGACTTAGCTTCGAACATGCTACAGTGCATTGTATGGACTTTGAAGGCTGATGCATGACGCTAAGCCAATGTGTAGACTTTGGCTTGGGACGAAGGTTAAGAAGAGGCTGTATAGACTTGGCCAAACCAAGAGACTCGAAGACAAAGGGGGTGACACAGATGGAACGACACGAAGTGGCACAGAAAGCAGCACGAGGTGCTGCAGTGTTCAGCACGCACTGGAACAAAATACGACACGAAGATAACCAACAAACATTGTTGGAACAACACGATGTTGAAAAAGACAACACGAAGTGAAGTGAACACAACCAACACGAAGTATGAAAGGAACAGTACGGACATGCAGGGTATTATCTCATAGCAGTTTTTCTTGTTAATCATGGAAAGTTTGAATGCATAACATTACTCATGATATCTGATTAAAGATAACAATATTTAACATAGTGATGCTCATCATCAAAACACTAGGGAAGTCACAAAAGTCCAACAATCTCCCCCTTTTTGATGATGGCAACACTATATTAAATAACAGAGATGAAGTGCATGAAGATAAGCTGTGAAAATAAGCAATGCAGACACACAACACACTCGCCTCCTCTGACGACTCCCAAGAGCTCCCCCTGAACACAACATCTACTTACCTCTGACTAGATAACTCAGGACACTTATCTTTCGCTCCCCCTCAGCAAAGCACAAGCAAGACACTATCTCTCCCCCTTTGACATCATCAAAAACTAGGGGCAGGTCTGAAGATATCACGAAAAGACAATTGCTGACAGTGGAGAGAAAACAATAGAGAGTATGGCTGATAAAGGAGAGTTATTGAGATGTTTAAGCAATTAAGAAAGCCATTAATTTTATGTGAGGATTTTAAGGATCAGTTAGTCAGACAATGTGCAAAATGGTGAATGAAGATCCGCTCCATACACAGAACCAGATTCTAAGCAAGTAACGTACAAGATACCAGTATGGTCAGAGTAAGTCTGTACTCAGAGTGTATAAAGCAAGGAAGTCAGGAAAATAAAGACCTGTGGTATTGAGAACAAACAAACCAAGACCGAAATGCTAAGTGAGCAGGATCTTGATATCAAGAGGGAGAAAATATTTTGAAGAAGGTCAAGATCAAAGGTAAATTTGTCAAGTACACCTTTGACATTAGGGAGACACCTTGTTTAGAGGCAGGAATCCCCAGTTACTTGGTGGCAAGACCACATTACCCCTTCTGACAAGAGGACAGAGATAGTATTCTAACTGGTGTTGACATTAAGGTGACACCTTTACCAGAGGCCAGACACCCCAGTTACTAACCAGATATATACCATAGCTCTGTATGATCAAGACAGCTAATTAAGCCTGATTTACTGCTATCTCATGACATGGAATTCTTTCACTTCATTGATGAAAGTCCCAGTTTCTCAATGAACAGATAACAAGATTTGTAAAACTTCTTTCATGAATTTTTTTCATTAAACTGCACTTTAAGCCTTGTAAATTAGTCTTGATTCAGTTTGAGAACAATACACCAGTTCCAAAGTTTTTCAGACAAAAACACTATATACCTCATTTCGGACTCAACTAGACTAAGTAGGCATGCTGTACTTGCTAGATCAGAAGTCAGTTACAGTGTAGGAAGATAGTCTTGAATTCAGATTTTGATCTCAGTGGGACTAACAGCCGAAATTCTAACAAGAAATTAGATGAACAGTCTTAACGGATACAACATTCAAAAATTTCTTTTATCCACCTACTCAAACTGATTCTCTTATAAGGTCAGCAAAAGTCCGTTCAAAGTATGTTCAAATTTAGCCAAAAGAGCATGACACCAATTATTAATCTAGCTCCCCCTGAGACCTTGACTCCAACTCAGACTTAACCAAGACAAACCTCAAAACACCTCAAGGAAAACAAAGTGGTATCAATCAGTACGGGTGAATCAGCAAACACCCATAATGAGGTTATTTTCAGCAACAGATAATGAGAAAAGATAAACATAAGAGCACATGACAGATTATTTAGAGATTAATTATTCCATCATGAAATTCTGTAAATACCTAATTCTCTGCGCAATGTGCTAAATTTTTCAGTATCCAGTGGCTTAGTGAAAATATCTGCAATTTGTGAGTTAGTGCCAACATGGATCAATTCAAAGGTCTTCCTAGCTACTTCATCACGAATAAAATGATGCTTGATTTCGATGTGTTTAGTTCGAGAATGAAGTACAGGATTCTTTGCAATGTTTATTGCACTAGTATTGTCACAAAAGATGGAAGTGCAACCTAGCTCAACTGAGTAATCCAGAAGCTAGTGTTTTATCCATATAACCTGTGTGCCACAGCTCCCTGCTGCCACATACTCAGCTTCAGCAGTAGAAAGAGCCACAGAGTGTTGCTTCTTGGATCCCCAAGAGACTAGGCACCCTCCTAAAAATTCGCAGTGACCACTAGTACTTTTCTTGTCCAATTTACATCCTGCATAATCTGCATCTGTATATGCAATGAGATCTAAACTACATGATGCAGGATACCAAAGACCTAGATCATGGGTAGCAGATAAGTATCTAAAGATTCTTTTTACAGCTGCCAAATGTAATTCAGTAGGCCTAGACTGGCATCTGGCACACATCCCTACACTAAATTGAATGTCAGGCCTGGATGTTGTTAAGTAGAGGAGTGAACCGATCATACCTCTATATAATTTAGCATCTACCTCTTTACCTTTTTCGTCTGAATCCAGTGAGGAGTTGGTGCCCATGGGTGTTGAGATAGTTTTGAGGTTGGTCACTCCAAACCTTTTCACCATCTCCAGAGTATACTTGGTTTGATTTATGAAACAACCATCCTCCATATGTTTGACCTGCAGCCCAAGAAAATACTTTAGTTCGCCAACTAAACTCATTTCAAATTCATGAGACATAGATTCAAAAAATTCTTTACACAATGTTGAATTGTTAGATCCGAAGATGATATCATCAACATATACCTGGACCACTATTAAATCCTTTCCGAGATTTTTGGTGAAGAGGGTTTGGTCAACCTTACCTCGATTGTAGCCCTTGCTCAAGAGAAATTCAGAAAGTCTCTCATACCAGGCTCGGGGAGCCTACTTCAATCCATAGAGGGCTTTATTCACCTAAAAACCATGTTAGGCTGAACAGATAAATTAAAACCTGGAGGTTGTTCAACATATACCTCTTCCTTCAATATCCCATTTAAGAATGCGCTTTTGACATCCATCTGCTGCAGCCGAAGGTTCCTAGAGCATGCAAATGCAAGCAGAATTCATATAGCTTCCATCCTAGCCACTGGGGCATAGGATTCATCAAAATCCACACCAAATTCCTGACTGTAGCCTTGAGCTACAAGTCTTGCTTTGTTTCTAGAGATAGCTCTGTTCTCATCAACTTTATTCTTGAAAATCCATTTAGTGCCAATGACATCAGTGTTATCAGGTCTGGGAACTAGTTCCCATACAATATTTTTCTCAAATTGATTTAATTCCTCACACATGGCGGATACCCAAGAATCATGTTTTAAGGCTTCTTCCACAGATTTGGGTTCCACCTGAGATACCAATGCAGCTAAGTCCTGTTCTTGGACAATTCTAAAATGAGACCTAGTCCTAGGAGGATCATGCAAATTTCCTATGACATTTTCACTAGGGTGGTCTTTGTGAAATATTATCTCACCTGAGGGTTCACCTACCTCAGCTGCTCCTTCTTGCTGTGAGTTTTCTGGTTGAGCAGCTGGCTGCATTTCTTCTTCTTCAATTCTCTCCAAAAAATCTCCCTCATTAGATGGCTCCCTGTCATCATCCATTACTTTGTTAGAGAAATCATTTTCATCAAACACTACATGTGGTGTTTCTTCAACAGTTTGGTCAGCTTTATTGAAAACTCTGTAAGCCCTTGAAGTTTCTGAATATCCGAGAAAAATTCCAGGAGAGCTCCTAGCTTCAAATTTGTCCAACCCATTCTTACCATTATTGTGGATAAAACATTTGGAGCCAAAAACTTTAAAGTAAGAAATGTTTGGCCGCTTACCCTTGAGAAGTTCATACGGAGTTTTCCTATGAGTAGGTCTTACCAAGGCTCGGTTTAGAATGTAGCATGCAGTATTCGCAGCTTCAGCCCAAAATCTCCTTGGAAGTCCACTCTCAATCAGCATAGTCCTGGCCATTTCAATTATTAACCTGTTTCTTCTCTCAACAATTCCGTTCTGCTCCGGTGTCCTGGGAGAAGAGAATCTGTGAGTCACTCCCTCTTTTGAGCAAAATTCAGAAAATGAAGAGTTCTCAAACTCTCCTCCGTGGTCAGACTGAATAGTAATGATATTATGTTCACCTTGCAGTTTGATTTTATTGAAAAGTTCTTCAAAGTGAACAAAAGCTTCATTTTTATTTGCTAAACAAAACAACCAAGAAAATCTAGTGTAGTCATCCACTATGACTAATCCATATCTCTTACCTGACAAACTTTGTATGCGAGTAGGACCAAAGAGATCCATGTGTAAGTGCTGCAGCGGTTTAGATGAAAGATTCTCAGTTCTCAACTTAAAAACTGCACGAGTCTGTTTACCTAGTGCACAAGCATCACATAGCTTGGATCCTAACTGAAATCTTATTCGGGGCAAACCTCTAACTAGGTTATGCTTAGATAGTTTATTCAATGTAGACAAACTAGCATGGCCTAGACGCCTATGCCAGTCAAACGCAACCTGTTCAGAATTAGCAGACATACACAAGTGAGTTTCAGGATTATCATCCAGGTCTACGATGTATACATTGTTTACTCTATGACCTTTGAACATGACGTTATCAGAATTCAGCTCAAAAATAGTATAGGAATTATGGTCAAAGAGTACCTTGTGTCCTTTGTCGCAGAGTTGACTAATACTTATCAAGTTGTGCTGAAGTCCTTCTACAAGATACACATCTTCAATGGAGTTAGTAGAGGACTTACCAATTGTACCAATTCCAATTATTCTTCCTCTGTTATTTCCACCGAATTTGACCAAGCCCCCAAACTTCATTTTCAGTTTGCTAAATTTGGACCGGTCTCCTGTCATGTGCTTGCTACAGCCGCTGTCAAGATACCACTTGTTATGCTCGGCTGCCAGGCTAACCTGCGAAAGTTCAGCCAAAGTAATGTGGGACCCAATTCAAATTGTGTCCAAAGACAGTTTTCAATTTATCCAAATCACACTTAGGAACCCACATTTTTTTTACTGTTCTTTTCAGAGGTTTCATGTAAATTGATTCTTCCTTCTTGGCATTTCTCAGTGGGTGTTGAATGAGCCTATTCCTATTAAAATTATGATGTTTCCGAGTAGAGAAATTGTTGTTTGGCCTCTTAGAGGAATCTCGTGTGTGCTGAGCATAATTCATGTAGCCATTTTTATTCAAATGAAAATTGTGCTGAAGGTGATGCATGTTCGCATGCTTTCCTTGATAACTATCATGCTGAATTTTATTAGCGAAACTGTTCACCTTTCTAGTGACATCAATAGGAATGGTCGTGTGAAAACCCCTGTTCCACATCTGTTGCACAGGAACAGTTCTAGTCTCAGGATTTCCTGACTTAGTCTGCTGACCAGTGGATTGAGTAGATTTGCTGGTCGAAACCTTCAATGTAGAGACAGATTTGGAACTGGATGGGGTTTCCAGTGTTTCTTTGCCCTTGGCGGGGCAGAACATGACAGTTTTGAATTCAAAGGGTTTTTTACTTGTGGGATTATATCCTAATCCCTCCCTGTTGAAGTTTACCCTCGACCCCAGAAGGACATCCAGATTGTTTCTCCCCTCTGTAAATTTTTCTAGTATTTTTCCTTTGTCCTCAATCTCCTTCTGAAGTTCATTACATTGGTCTAGGAGTTCCTGATTAACTTTTCTAACCACCTCATATTTTTCTGCAATCAGTCTAAACTCCTTTTTACTCTCTTCAGTTTTACTCTTCAGCTCATTCATCCTAGCTAGATTTTCCTCTCTTTCCATTCTAAACTTCTCGATCTCACTTCTAGCCTGATCTAGCTCCATGGCCATCTCCTTGGTTTTCATGTTGTCCGTAACAGCAATAGAGTGTTCCTCAGAAACAGAGTGAAACTTTCGTTTAAGCATTCTGTGCTCCTTGGTTAGAAAATTATATTTAGCTAACAAGTCGCCATAAGCATCCTCCCAATCATCCAAAGTAAAATTCTCAAATAAGTTCGTTACCTCTTCCTCATGGTTGGCCATGAGGCAAGTCTTCTCTTTATCTTCACTGGACGAGGTGGCTTCTGGATCCTCCTCCTCGTCGCTCCATGTGCACAGCATGGCTTTCTTCTTCTTGTGCACCATCTTCTTCTGGTATCCGGGAGCCTTAGCTTGCAGCTCTGGACATTCACTTTTCATGTGACCAGGTTTCTGACAATGGTAGCATGTAACCTTCTTAACAAACCGGTTCTTCTCAAGTTCTCGTTCAGGAGACTTCCTTGCAGCATTGAATCTCTTTCTCCTGTAGAATTTCCCTTTAGTCCTCAGGAACTTTCTGAATTGCCTGGTGAGCATGGCCTGCTCGCTCTTGTCCAGGTCTGAGAATCTGTCAGAGTCTTCGCTGCTACCACCACTGTTGCTACTGCTGCTGCTCTTCTTAGTATGTCGTGAGACTTTCATAGCAACATTCTTTCCCTTTCTGTCATGTCCATCATTCCCTTGTCTGAAGTTCATTTCGTGGGTCCTGAGAGACCCAATCAGCTGGGTTACTTACATGGTGGATAAATCTCTTGATTCCTCTATGACGGTCACCTTAGTATCCCAGAAGGGAGTTAGGGACCTAAGGATCTTCCTGACAATGTCTTCTTGCTGAATCTCCTTTCCAAATCCTCTCAGACTATTGATGATCACAGACAATCTAGCATACATTTCTGTGATCGACTCCTCTGGTTTCATCTTAAACAACTCATACTGAGTTGTAAGCATATTGATCTTGGTAGCTTTCACTTGAGATGTGCCCTCATAAATTAATTGCAATTCATCCCACATTTTCTTTGCAGTCTTGCACGCTGAAATCCTCAAGTACTCTTCAGGGTGGACGACGCACTGTATGATGCTAAGAGCTGTCCAATTCAGTGCAGAGAGTTTTACCTGTTCCTCTGTCCATATGTCTTCGTTCGGTGGAAGTTGGTACGGACCATCTGTAATTACTCTCCAGAGCTTGTGGCTTTGGGCCCTGATAAAGACTTCCATCCTGTTCTTCCAGAAAAAATAGTTATTACCATCGAAGAACGGGGGACGGGTGATTGACTGCCCTTCAGCAATGTAGCTGCGAGGACCAGCGGATCCGTTTCCCTGGCCGTTGGACCACATATTGGGAAATACCCGCTCTGATACCAAGTGTTAGGGTGCTAGGCCCAGATACAGAGGGGGGTGAATGTATCCTTCTATGAATAATGGCCAATTAAAAACTCAGATGCTAGACGCAAACACAGAATGAAACGAATTCAATTAAACTTATGAGCAAACACAAGGAGCGCGCCTATCCAAGCATCTAACGGAAGCAAGCACACAAAGCAAACCATTGCTCAATAAACTTTTTAGGTGGTTCGGTCCTCCAGTCCTACATCCACCCCTCACTCCCAACCGGAGTGAGGCTTCACTAGCCAATGCTAGATAAGCAGACTCAGTCTGCAAATAGTTACTGCCACACAGCTTGACCAGGGGAACATCATCCCCTCTTCCTCCCAACCGGAGGGACCCCTGGACTTGCAACCTGCAAGCCCAGAACCGGAGACAAGTCTCCCTTCCTCTTACCAGAGGGAACCCACAAGTAGCTCCCAGCTACTTGCAACCGGAGATCAGATCTCCCTTCTCCTGATCCACAAGAGGAACCCGACCTCACTACTGAGAATCGAAAGAACAAGGAAAACCAGATAAGAAGGGAAAAACAAAAACACGAAATGAAAATAACTTCAGCAAACAGAACGCTGAAAAACGAAATGCACAATGTGGCTCTCAACGGAGCTGACTGGCCTGGATCTGATCCACGGTCCAGTAGACAGATCTTCAGGTAAGCTTCTCTTCCTCTTCTTTTCTCTCTCACTTTCTTTTTCTCTTAACCCTCACGAGCTCTCTAACTCTCTCTTTCTCTTCTTTTCCTTCTGCTCTTCTTCTCTCTTGTGCTTTGCTGAGGGGGAGTGAAAGATAAGTGTCCTGAGTTATCTAGTCAGAGGTAAGTAGATGTTGTGTTCAGGGGGAGCTCTTGGGAGTCGTCAGAGGAGGCGAGTGTGTTGTGTGTCTGCATTGCTTATTTTCACAGCTTATCTTCATGCACTTCATCTCTGTTATTTAATATAGTGTTGCCATCATCAAAACACTAGGGAAGTCACAAAAGTCCAACAATGCCGTCCAAGATATGCAAGCAAAATCTCCGAAGAAAGGTGCTTGAAAAGATGATCGAGGCAGATGTCAGGAAATTCAACTGGCTCAATAATGTAGTAGCCGAGGTTGAAACCTTTTTGTCTATACATCCCGCAGCAACTAATATCCCTGCTGTCCAGAAAGGAAAAGCTGCAGAGCGGCGATCAGCGCCAGCAGAAGCACACCCTGTTGATTTCAGAACTCTTGACCAGCAGAAGGAAAAAGCCAAAACAGCAGCTGTCCCTCCACCAGCAAGTTCTATAGAGAGGAAAGAAGGTGTTTCTTTGAGAAACAAGATGAGGAAGGCATACTCATTCACCAAAGAAAAGACCCGAGCACTGTTCGAATGGGCATACAAATACAACAAAGTAACATTGCCCGAGCTAAAAAGACCCGATGATGTAGCTAAGAAAGATGACCCTCTGTTTTGTCCTTATCACAGGGCACTAGGACATGCTATTGAAGACTACTACATCTTCAAGGATGTTATAGAAAGCAGGATCAAGAAGGGTAAGCTACAACTAGGGGAGCACCTAGTGGATCCTCCACGACCCCATGAGCCCCTAGTGCTGAGGCTAGCCACTAATATGATTTCTCTATACCAGCCATTGTCTAAAGAAGCCACTGAAGAATGCACTCGGCATACATATGAAGCCTATTTCCTTACCCCAATTAAGAAGCAGATAGGGTGACAAACAGTGCCAACTAAAACCAGAAGAAAGCCCTCAGCCCAGACAGCACCAGGGGCCTCCATCCGGGGTGTTACTCTAAAGCAAACTCTGCCAGCAATAGAGCAGGTATGGCTAACCGCGGAGTCACAGCCAGTTATCCGGATCCCTACTCACAACCGGAGAAAGCAACCTCCGCCACCTGCCCATAAAAAAAAAATAATAAATAAGCGCCGAGGTGAGGCGCCTGTAGTAGTATATTGATCAGCTGGATGAGTATGAATAGTCCGAGCCTAAGCCGATACTAGTAAAGGATCATGCCCTCTAGGAACAGCTAGAAGGACTGACCATCGAAGAGACAATGGAAAAAGAACAAGAGAAAGCTGAAGCTGAACTCTTCTGGGGGCACCAGCCTGCTAAGGGGAAATCCCGGAGGAGGAAGAAGTCTAAAAGCAAAGAGAAGGCCGTGACGATTCAATGTAACACTCTATCAATACTGTTCGCCCTGCCAGGCCAGGATGAGGAAGGGGAGTCTTCCACTCCACCACTAGAGGCTAATCAGGTTGAGGCTTCAGCCCCAATGCATGCTACCCATTCTGGGAGAAAATGGGGATGCCAACCTCCGGCCAACCATAATATTATTTTCAGGGGAGAACAGCCTTACCAGCGGCCAGAACCTGAAGTCCGAGGCACGGAAGTTCATCCTCCAACAAGCCTCTATGCTGATACAAAGAAAACTGATGAAGCTCCATCATTTGTCGAGTTTCTGGCTACCCTGGAAGGCAAGAAACATGCACAGGTTGATACTGATAAGAGCAACAAGCACCATCAACCGCCTGTCCCAATGCTCAAGAAGAAAGGCAAAATGGGCACTGATCTTCCCTCGGCACCAGAGGCTACTCCCCCGATGGAAACCCCTCAGTTGTCTCCTCGGAAAGAAGAGGCAAAAGACAGGCAGTCAATGCCATAAGCACCCCATGAACCTCCGAAGCCCCGCTGGGCAGAAGAGATGCGGCTATCTAATGTCCATGTGGGCAGCAGAATTATGAAGATGTTGAAAAAGCTCCCTACAAGATTCACCATATGGGAAATTCTTTCCTTGAGCGAGGAAGCTCGCCAAGCTATTATTGATGCTCTGCAATCACCATTTCAATATGAGGCTCTCTTGACAGAGGTCAACTCGGGGCCAGCTATTACATTCACAGAAGAAGATATGCTAATTCCTAACCTTAACCACAACAGGCCCCTATATATGAGGGGGGTATCTCAACTGTCAGCCATTGAGCCGGATATTGATAGACCCAGGGGCTGTTGTAAACATTATGCCATATCAGATTTATTAGAAATACTATTTTGATCTACACCTCACCAAGGTGAAAGATATGAGGATAGCGGGTTTCAACCAGAAGTGCGAAACTCCGATCGGGGTGGCAGAGTTCAACCTCACATTGGGGGACTTCACCACTACAATGCAATTCTACGTAAAAAACTCCAACACCACATACAAGGCCCTGCTGGGGCGGCCCTGGCTACGTAAGTACCAGATAGTACCATTGACATTGCATCATTGCATCAAGTACTATCACAATGGTAAAGAAGAAAGGGTCTTTGCAGATTTGCACCCTTTTGAAGTCTTCGAGTGTCATATGCTCGATGCTCCGTTCTATACAGAGAATTCTCAATTGAGAAAAAAGAAAGAGGCCGTTGCAGGCCAGAAGAAGACAGTGTCAAAGGCAGACGACTGGCTTCCACCACCACCTCCGGGCTATGTGGAGAAACACGAAGTCTCCCACATTTCTCAGATCGGGGATTTTGCTCGGGCTGCACCCCCGAATATCTACCCTGGGGAAGCTGATGAGAAGATGAATGAAAAGCTTACACATATTGGAATCTCGCAAGGACTGGTCAAACCCGTTCCAACCTTGGAGTACCAGACAGTGCTGCCACTAAGGACCATGAAGGTTCCTCGCTTGTACGAGCCCCCTATAATATTCTACACCAGGGAGCCTACCAGTGAGGATGATCAAGACTGTCGGTGTAGCAACCCTGATAAAAATTAAAAGGGATAAATAAATCAAAATAGATTAAAAGATTTAGTAAATAAACGAAAGAGCTTGGAATAAAAATAATTAAACCCGGATGAAAACAATGCCTCAGATATAGGCGCTACTTTACAATAAAACGCCCTTACCTAAGGCGTGTTTTGAAGAAAGGACGCCCACACGTCAAGGCGTCAAATTTTAAATGACCAAAATAAATAAAAAGGGCAAGTTAGCGTAACGTCCCTTGCGTGGACGCGTTTCAACAAGAAACGACGCTTGATAAGGCGTCAATTTAAATTCGACGCCCTGACCTAGGTCGTTAATTCAGTTCGAGTTTCGTTCGACCCAGGAGTCTATCCAGGGTAAGTTGATAACTATGAGAAAGAGTTCGAATGTAGTAATAACTCTATCTTGGAAGTATTACTTCCAATCAAACACTAACCCAATTAGGATTCTAAGGATCCTATAAAAATCCTTGCCGATCGAACCCTAAAGCTATTTGGTCGATCTGCTGCTGCTACGGTACGTAAAGAACATTAGTTCTTATCTCTTTTCTTTCGGTTGCATGAAGAATCACTGATTCTTCATCTTCTTCTCCTCTTACAGGTTGAAGAAGACTAACGTGAGAAGAACAAAGGGTAAGTTCTTCTTTCTTCCACCTTCAGTCAAGTATTATGAAGATAATACTAATGATCGTATATATATGTTCTCTGTAGGAAAATCATCTTAACCTACTAAAGAATGTGGGTTCTTCCTCGGCGAACGTCTGCACCTGATCGTGCCGAAAAGAAAACCTGTCGATAATCTACACCAAGACCTCTGCCCTTTCGTCCTACTCTGTTGATAACAGAGTACCGTGTCTTCATCAGTTCGCCAGTTAATCATCAAAAAGGTAGGTTTTCTCAAGCAACGTAGCCCAAACAAATTAAATTCATAGTAACACACCATGCATGTCATGTATATAAGTTTCCTGATGGTTTCTACACGTTTCTGTAATATTTTTGCAAGAGACGCCCGTGTCCAGGGCGCTACTTTAAAGAAACGACCTGCACTAGGTCGTCAATTTCAGATTTGACGCCCTGCGCTGTAGGCGTTAATCTCATGAAAATCATATGTAATTAATAATTGATCCACGTTAAGAAATCAATAGATATGAAATATCCAATCTAATATATATTGCATGACTCGACCTGTGAATTCCTGCTAATTTTCTGTCATGATCATGTCTCTTGTCTCTTGGAATTTTATTTCCTGAAATATTGTAAATTCTTGAATTCACGACCCTGTATAGGTCGTCTCTCACTTGACTAACGCCCCTATTCAGGACGTGAATTGAAAAGTAACGCCCCTGTCCAGGGCGTGTTTTTGATAAATTACTAAAAATATATATTCTGCAAAAATAGAAGTAAAGAATGAACGACCACTGTATACGTCGTCAACTTGCAAATAAACGCCCCTTACCAGGGCGCGTTTTTGGTAAAATACTGAAATATTGAAATCTTGCAAAAATGTAAAATAGATAAACGCCCTTACTGAAGGCGTTAATTACTTGAGTAGTGACTTTACTTAAGTCATTATTTTCCTGTAAATATGTTTTTACCTGTTTCTGACAACCGATGGTTTCAGTATATCTATATATATATATATATATGTATATCGGCACTATATTTCCACTCTGTGAGTATAGTCCCACGTTTCATGATGTTTTATCGATCACCCTCAATTCTCATTGACATACAAGCTCTCCATTGGACATTCCGTTCCTTTGGACTAGCGAGTTAGTCATAGAGACCTCCGTAAGACTCCTCGTACCTTGGATTCCCTCAAGGTCGACTGAGCTGGTTGTACCCTAAAAATCCATTACACTATTGAATGCCATGTCACTCTAAAAGAAATATGGTATACCGGCCCTTATGATATGCAAAGAGTATATCATGAGAATTCTTAATGGGATGATGATATCATGCCATTTGTTGATGTTCTTGTGGATTTCAATTCTATAATAAGAATGAGGGTATCTTGCCTTTGATATACTGTTCATGTGGACCTCAATTCTATATAAAGAATGTCCACACTTGTTTGTCATGGTACTCGAGTTAAGGGAACCTAATTCCACCTAGTTTCATCGTTCGTCGTGATTGTACCGATGTTATCGCCTATCTATGTCCAATGTCGTATTTTTGGACTCCATTCTCTCAAAGTTATCCTACGTGTCTACAAGCTTAAATTGTTGAAATTCCATATTGGCTATATATATATACAAGAGTGGATGTCAAATATACATGATAAATGCCTGCGCATATAGGGCCCGATCTGGTCCTGGGAGGAGCACCCGAAAGTACTTGTGCCCATGGGAGTTGAATGATAAGGTATCTGGCATTATACCGAGTGCATGACTAGCTTGATTGGACATTCCACACAAATATTGTACTTGACTCGTACTTGACATGACATGAATTGCGTGACCCGAGAAAGGGTAATTACTTGCTTGCTTGATACATGATAGCCAAAGTTCTTGACATGACTTGCTAAAAAGTACTTGCTTGAATATCTTGTTGTCTTTTCTTGAAAGCTCATGACTAGTTCATCTTGCTATCTTATTGATAAATTCCTTCTCTATCTTGTCGTTTTATGCGAGCATGCATAGCTATAGTGCATTCATGAAAGATATAAATACTTAAACCCCTTGCTAGTTGCTGAGATATAATTTCCTACTGAGCGTTCGCTCACTCCGTGTTTGTCCCTTACTTTTCAGGTAAGTCCGACGAAGAAGGTCAATCTGATGGGGAAAGTCAAGAGTGAAAGAGCTAGAGCTTTTCCAAGTGTCATCTAGTCTTTTTCCTATTTTCTTGAGTCAACTATGTACTTTTCTTTTTTTTGAATAGAGTATTGGATTTGTAATAGTCTATCCATTATGAAATAAAGGATTGGGTTATCTTTCTATTTTGCGCATCTCTGTTTTGGTGTCGAATACACTACTACTCTGATTGACATGATTGATATAAACTCGTCGCGCATATCCAAGTATCTTCCGCGCTCGGGGCGTGACAGTTTTTGTGGTATCAGAGCCTAGGGTATTCAATTCCTAGGAAAACCCAAGTCCAAGGATAAGTTTTAACCTTCAACCAGTGAGATTGGGTAGAACCAAGGGTTAAAGTTAACATAGTATATGAGTCTTTAAATACAAACACATATTAATCTAGTTATTGTAATTGTAGGATAATGACTGCCGAACGTGCTCAATGGCGCAACATGCAGCGTACCCTTCAAGGCATGACTCAAGTGCTGCAACAAGTAGCACAAGGAGGTGGACAACGAGCAGGAAGTCTCCACCAGACTTTCAAGAACATGAACCCACCCAAGTTCACGGGTTCTACTGATCCAGATGACGCTGAACACTGGATTAGGGAGATAGAACGTATATTTCATGTTATGCAATGCACGGATCAGGATAAAGTTTTATTAGCTACTTTTTAGTTAGAAAGGGATGCTAGATGCTGGTGGGAATCAATAGAGGCTACTATAAATCAAGATCAGGTTTCGTGGGAGGAATTCGTTGAACACTTCAACGCAAAATATTTCTCGGACCGAGTTCAGGAAAAGAAGGCTGCAGAATTTGCTGCATTAAAGCAACGATCTTTGTCAGTGGCCGAGTATGAGGCCCAATTCTCTAGATTGTCTTGGTATGCCAAGCATCTGGTTAGCACCGAGAAAATGAAAGCTAGGAGGTTTCTTAATGGGCTCAGGCCCCAAGCTATTACTCAACTGGCGCCGATAGACATTCAAGTCTACTCGGAGATAGTACGCCGAGCTCAACTATTAGAAGATGCCACGGAACTGTCTGATAGGATTCGTGGTAAGGATAAGAAGGAACAAGTTACAGGTTCGGGTTCCTTTAAACCCAACTTCAAGAAGAGGCCTAGCAATGGAGGTATTCCCTCACAAGACCAAAAGTTCAAGAAGACCAAGCCCTTCTCTATCACCACTACCTCTCCAAATACAGTGTGCAAACATTGTGATAAAGCGGGTCATAGAGCAGAAGAATGCTGGAGGAAACTAGGAGCATGTCTCCGTTGTGGGAGTCGTGAGCATCGGATTCCTGATTGCCCACTACTAAATAATCAAGCCGATGACGGAAAGCGCCCAGTAACCAAGAATGCTCGTCTTCATGCAATCAAGGAGACCGAGCAAGAAGAAGAAGGTGGCTTAGTGGAAGGTACATTGAAAGTTTGTTCCAGGAATGCATATGTCTTAATTGATACTGGTGCATCGCATTCTATTGTTTCTAAGAAGTTTGCTGACCCATTACCCCTAGAACCGGAATGGATAAAGTTAGTTTTGTCTACTCCTCTAGACGATGAGACTGATATTATACATCATTACCAAAACTGCGAAGTATTGGTTCAGGGTAGAAATCTCCCTATTGATCTCATATGTTTAGATCTGAAAGAGTATGATGTTATACTAGGGGCAGATTGGTTATCCAAGTATCAGGCAACAGTTGATTGCCACAATAGTAAGGTTACATTCAAGGAATTTCCAGAACTAGTATTTACTAGCCCCAAGAGTCGGAGCAAATCCCCTATTATTTCAGCTCTCCGAGCTAGCAAGCTCATCAGGAAAGGATGTGCATCTTTCCTCGCATGTGTCACAGTTAAAGAAGCTAAGGAGATTAAGCTAGAAGACATTCCAGTAGTGCAAGAATTTCCGGATGTGTTTCCGGAAGATTTGCCGGGATTATCCCCGCAAAGAGAAGTGGCCTTCACCATTGACTTAGTCCCTGGTGCTGGTCCGATTTCAAAGGCACCTTATAGGATGTCACCTGCTGAACTCAAGGAGTTAAAAGAACAATTGATGGAACTCATTAAGAAAGGATTCATTAGACTAAGTACTTCCCCGTGGGGAGCGCCTGTATTATTTGTAAAGAAGAAAGATGGATCCATGAGATTATGCATCGACTATCGACAGTTGAATCATCTCACTATCAAGAACAAGTATCCACTGCCAAGAATCGATGAATTATTTGATCAAATATCAGGATCCAAGTACTTTTCCAAGATTGATCTCAGGTCGGGATATCATCAATTAAGAATCAAGGATGATGACATTCATAAGACTGCATTCAGAAGTAGGTATGGCCATTATGAATTTGTTGTTATGCCTTTCGGACTAACGAATGCCCCTGCTACCTTTATGCAGTTAATGAATAGTATATTCAGGCCTTATTTAGATCAATTCGTGGTGGTCTTTATTGATGATATATTGATTTATTCCAAGACCAAGGAAGAGCATGAGGAACATTTGAGGATTGCATTACAAATATTAAGGACAAACCAATTATATGCAAAACTTAGCAAGTGTGAATTCTGGCTTGAAGAAGTGACTTTTCTCGGACATGTTATATCAAAGGATGGCTTATCTGTAGACCCATCAAAGGTTGAAGCTGTAAGGAACTGGGAAAGACCGACCAATGCTAGCGAGATCCGAAGTTTCTTAGGTCTTGCCGGCTATTACAGGCGATTCATCAAGGATTTCTCTAAAATCGCCGTGCCACTTACGAGGTTAACTCGCAAGGAGATCCGTTATGAATGGGATGAGGAATGTGAGAGAAGCTTCCAAACTCTCAAGGATCATCTTACTACAGCTCCTATCTTAGCATTGCCAATTGAAGGAGAAAAGTTCGAGGTATACACTGATGCTTCTGGCATTGGCCTCGGGTGTGTTCTAATGCAACAAGGGAAGGTTATAGCCTACTCTTCTCATCAATTAAAGAAGCATGAAGAGAACTACCCCGTCCATGACTTAGAATTGGCCGCGGTAGTATTTGCACTCAAAATATGGAGACATTATCTTTATGGAGTACAGTTTACTGTATACTCCGATCACAAGAGTCTCAAATATCTTTTCTCACAGAAGGAACTAAATATGAGGCAAAGACGATGGCTGGAATATCTCAAGGACTTCGACTTCAATATACAATATCATCCAGGAAAGGGTAATCATGTAGCAGATGCCCTTAGTCGAAAGCCGAGAGCACTGTTAGCCAATTGTCTGATTCAAGAATGGAAATTGCTGGAACAATTCTCTGGACTCAATATAAGCATGGACACGGACCCTAGATGTGTCACATTATCTCATGTAAGCATACAGTCAGATTTATTGTCTGAAATACAAGCACTTCAGAATGATGATCCTACATTAGTAGAAATCAAGGGCAGATTAGAAGGACAATCGGATTTCCAATTAGCTTCTGATGGAAGATTAATGTTCAAAAATAGAACTTGTATACCGGACTGCCCAGAATTGAAGAAGAAGGTCTTAGATGAAGCTCATAGGTCAAGGTATACGATTCATCCTGGATCTACCAAGATGTACCAAGATGTGAAAAGAAATTTTTGGTGGCCCAACATGAAAAGGGAAATAGCGGATTACGTATCACGCTGTCTCACGTGCCAACAAGTCAAGGCGGAACACCAAAAGCCTGCTGGAAAGCTACATCCTCTAGATATCCCTAAATGGAAGTGGGAGGATATTGGTATGGATTTCATCATGGGTTTATCTAAATCAAAAAGAGGACATGATGGAATATGGGTTATCATTGACCGATTGACTAAATCAGCGCATTTCTTGCCAATCAAGAGTCGATGGTCAGTTGATGTCTTAGCTGCACTATACATCAGGGAAATAGTCAGATTACATGGTATTCCTGTTTCAATCGTGTCTGACAGAGATCCCCGTTTTACTTCTCATTTTTGGAAAGGACTACAACAGTCGTTGGGGACGAGACTTAGCTTTAGTACAGCCTTTCATCCTCAAACGGATGGTCAGACCGAGAGAACCAATCAAGTAGTCGAAGATATGCTAAGAGCATGCATTACTGATTTTGATGGAAACTGGCATGATCACTTGCCTCTGGTCGAATTTGCATACAATAATAGCTACCAGGTAAGTATACAACTGGCACCTTTTGAAGCCTTATACGGAAGGAGTTATTGATCACCCTTATGCTGGCACGAAGTTGGAGGGAAACAACTGTTAGGTCCAGACATGGTAAGGGATACAACTGAGAAGATACAAGTAATCAGAGAAAGATTAAAAGTTACTCAGTCTAGACAAAAGGCTTATGTTGATACAAGAAGGAGAGATCTTGAATTCCAAGTTGGAGATCATGTATTTCTCAAGATATCGCCTGGACGTGGAATACGAAGATTTGGTGTTAAGGGCAAGCTTACACCAAGATTTATCGGACCTTTTGAGATACTAGAAAGAGTTGGCGAGGTTGCTTATCGCATCGCATTGCCACCTCAATTATCCGAAGTACATAATGTGTTCCATATATCTATGTTGAAGAAGTATGTACATGACCCATCACATATTATTGAGTATGGAGACCTAGCGATCCAGAAAGATTTCACATATGAGCAGAAGCCCATACGAATACTAGATCGAGAAGTACGAACCCTAAGGAATAAGGTTATTCCCATGCTAAAAGTACAATAGAATAAGAATTCAGAACATGAAGCTACATGGGAGACCGAGGAATCTATGAGGAAATAATTTCCAGATTTATTTTAGAAGGTACATACTCTACACTCTCCAAATATAAATGTATGATATGGAATTTGGGGACCAAATTCTTTTTAAGTGGGGGAGGGTGTAGCAACCCTGATAAAAATTAAAAGGGATAAATAAATCAAAATAGATTAAAAAATTTAGTAAATAAATGAAAGAGCTTGGAATAAAAATAATTAAACCCTGATGAAAATAACGCCTCAGATATAGGCGCTACTTTACAATAAAACGCCCTTACCTAAGGCGTGTTTTGAAGAAAGGACGCCCACACGTCAAGGCGTCAAATTTCAAATGACCAAAATAAATAAAAAGGGCAAGTTAGCGTAACGTCCCTTGCGTGGACGCGTTTCAACAAGAAACGACGCTTGACAAGGCGTCAATTTAAATTCGATGCCCTGACCTAGGTCGTTAATTCAGTTCGAGTTTCGTTCGACCCAGGAGTCTATCCAGGGTAAGTTGATAACTATGAGAAAGAGTTCGAATGTAGTAATAACTCTATCTTGGAAGTATTACTTCCAATCAAACACTAACCCTATTAGGATTCTAAGGATCCTATAAAAACCCTTGCCGATCGAACCCTAAAGCTATTTAGTCGATCTGCTGCTGCTACGGTACGTAAAGAACATCAGTTCTTATCTCTTTTCTTTCGGTTGCATGAAGAATCACTGATTCTTCATCTTCTTCTCTTCTTACAGGTTGAAGAAGACGAACGTGAGAAGAACAAAGGGTAAGTTCTTCTTTCTTCCACCTTCAGTCAAGTATTATGAAGATAATACTAATGATCGTATATATATGTTCTCTATAGGAAAATCATCTTAACCTACTAAAGAACGTGGGTTCTTCATCGGCGAACGTCTGCACCTGATCGTGCCGAAAAGAAAACCTGTCGATAATTTACACCAAGACCTCTGCCCTTTCGTCCTACTCTGTTGATAACAGAGTACCGTGTCTTCATCAGTTCGCCAGTTAATCATCAAAAAGGTAGGTTTTCTCAAGCAACGTAGCCCAAACAAATTAAATTCATAGTAACACACCATGCATGTCATGTATATAAGTTTCCTGATGGTTTCTACACGTTTCTGTAATATTTTTGCAAGAGACGCCCGTGTCCAGGGCGCTACTTTAAAGAAACGACCTGCACTAGGTCGTCAATTTCAGATTTGACGCCCTGCGCTGTAGGCGTTAATCTCATGAAAATCATATGTAATTAATAATTGATCCACGTTAAAAATTCAATAGATATGAAATATCCAATCTAATATATATTGCATGACTCGACCTGTGAATTCCTGCTAATTTTCTGTCATGATCATGTCTCTTGTCTCTTGGAATTTTATTTCCTGAAATATTGTAAATTCTTGAATTCACGACCCTGTATAGGTCATCTCTCACTTGACTAACGCCCCTGTTCAGGACGTGAATTGAAAAGTAACGCCCCTGTCCAGGGCGTGTTTTTGATAAATTACTAAAAATATATATTCTGCAAAAATAGAAGTAAAGAATGAACGACCACTGTATACGTCGTCAACTTGCAAATAAACGCCCCTTACCAGGGCGCGTTTTTGGTAAAATACTGAAATATTGAAATCTTACAAAAATGTAAAATAGATAAACGCCCTTACTGAAGGCGTTAATTACTTGAGTAGTGACTTTACTTAAGTCGTTATTTTCCTGTAAATATGTTTTTGCCTGTTTCTGACAACCGATGGTTTCAGTATATCTATATATATATATATATATATATATGTATATCGGCACTATATTTCCACTCCGTGAGTATAGTCCCACGTTTCATGATGTTTTATCGATCACCCTCAATTCTCATTGACATACAAGCTCTCCATTGGACATTCCGTTCCTTTGGACTAGCGAGTTAGTCATAGAGACCTCCGTAAGACTCCTCGTACCTTGGATTCCCTCAAGGTCGACTGAGCTGGTTGTACCCTAAAAACCTATTACACTATTGAATGCCATGTCACTCTAAAAGAAATATGGTATACCGGCCCTTATGATATGCAAAGAGTATATCATGAGAATTCTTAATGGGATGATGATATCATGCCATTTGTTGATGTTCTTGTGGACCTCAATTCTATAATAAGAATAAGGGTATCTTGCCTTTGATATATTGTTCATGTGGACCTCAATTCTATATAAAGAATGTCCATACTTGTTTGTCATGGTACCCGAGTTAAGGGAACCTAATTTCACCTCGTTTCATCGTTCATCGTGATTGTACCGATGTTATCGCCTATCTATGTCCAATGTCGTATTTTTGGACTCCATTCTCTCAAAGTTATCCTACGTGTCTATAAGCTTAAATTGTTGAAATTCCATATTGGCTATATATATATACAAGAGTGGATGTCAAATATACATGATAAATACCTGCGCATATAGGGCCCGATCTGGTCCTAGGAGGAGCACCCGAAAGTACTTGTGCCCATGGGAGTTGAATGATAAGGTATCTGGCATTATACCGAGTGCATGACTAGCTTGATTGGACGTTCCACACAAATCTTGTACTTGACTCGTACTTAACATGACATGAATTGCATGACCCGAGAAATGGTAATTACTTGCTTGCTTGATACATGATAGCCAAAGTTCTTGACATGACTTGCTAAAAAGTACTTGCTTGAATATCTTGTTATCTTTTCTTGAAAGCTCATGACTAGTTCATCTTGCTATCTTATTGATAAATTCCTTCTCTATCTTGTTGTTTTATGCGAGCATGCATAGCTATAGTGCATTCATGAAAGATATAAATACTTAAACCCCTTGCTAGTTGCTGAGATATAATTTCCTACTGAGCGTTCGCTCACTCCGTGTTTGTCTCTTACTTTTCAGGTAAGTCCGACGAAGAAGGTCAATCTGATGGGGAAAGTCAAGAGTGAAAGAGCTAGAGCTTTTCTAAGTGTCATCTAGTCTTTTTCCTATTTTCTTGAGTCAACTATGCACTTTTCTTTTTTTTGAATAGAGTATTGGATTTGTAATAGTCTATCCATTATGAAATAAAGGATTGGGTTATCTTCCTATTTTGCGCATCTCTGTTTTGGTGTCGAATACACTACTACTCTGATTGACATGATTGATATAAACTCGTCGCGCATATCCGAGTATCTTCCGCGCTCGGGGCGTGATAGTCGGATCCTTGAAGAATTGACCAGCCAGATGGTACCAATCGCAGGCCTGGACGGCACTACACAGTGGGTCACGCAGATGTTCTCCAAGATGCAGATGCCTCTGTTGTAGTCAGCCGACCAGAAGAAAGCATTTCAGGAACTTTGGGATCCTCCCTGCAATAATAAAGAACTGAAGAAAATCACCCGTCACCCGGGGCTGGGCTATACTCTGCAGGAGTATTATGAAACAGAGGTGGATGTTGTCTCCACCTTCTTTTCACATGAAGACCCCTTCGAGGCAAGATATGACAACTACCCCTCCGAGGAGGAAGAGATTGTATACCATTCTGTTATTGGTGATGAAACCTCTAGCAGCCAGAAAGGCGTAGAAGAGCAAAATGAAATAGCAGCCTACCGATGCTGGGAAGAGATGTCTTTTAAGAAAGACATTTTCCAAACTGAAGCCAAGTTTGATACGGGGACGCCCGATGAAGACCAGACTTCCGATGAAGCAAAGGAATGTCTCGAGTTCGAATGCATCTTGGAAGAAGTTTGAGCTATGCAACAACTGGAAAGTCTGGCAGAAGAGTCTGTATCGGTAAATTTCCTGCAGCCCGAGGTCTGCACCTCGGAATCAAAAGCAGAGCCAGTGACACTATAGGGCCAGGCTAAACGAAGCCTGATAGAAAACCCAGCAGCTACCACAAAACATAATGGTTCAGCGTCAGCCAGCATCCCACTTGAAGAGTTGGAAGCATTTGAAACTGAAGAGGACTGCATCCCGGGAGGCTTTGTTGACTTACAAGCAGCTCCGCCTAAAGTCGAAGATGGCGGCCAGGCCACCGTCGATGAGTTGATAGAAATAAATCTGGGAACCAAAAAAGAGCCCATGCCTACCTTTCTCAGTGCCTTGCTGACGCCAGCGGCCCAGGAGTAATACATACAGTTCTTGAGGGGATTCAAGGATTGCTTTGCCTGGACCTATGATGAAATGCCCGGATTAAGTCCCGATGTGGCACAACACTTACTGGCAATTGATCTGAGTGTAGAACCAGTAAATCAGTCCTCTAGACGGATGCGGCTTGGGCTGATTAATCAAATTAACAAAGAGGTCGATAAACTCATTGATGTAGGGTTTGTTGAAGAAAATCAATATAATAGCTGGCTATCAAATATAGTGCCCGTGAAGAAAAAAAATGGGCAGATCAGAATTTGTGTTGACTTTCGGGACCTCAATAAGGCATGCCCGAAGGATGATTTTCCTGTACCCATCACCGAGGTGATGATTGATGCCACTACAGGCCATGAAGCTCTTTCATTTATGGACGGCTCGTCCAGATATAATCAGATCTGGATTGCTAAGCAAGACAGGGTCCACACTGCATTCCGCACCCCAAAGGGAATTTTCCACTACAAAAGAATGCCGTTCGGCCTTAAAAATGCTGGCGCTACCTACCAAAGAGCCATGAGAAAGATATTTGATGATATGCTCTTCAAGAAGGTAGAGTGCTATATCGATGATCTGGTCGTAAAGACCAAGAAGAAAGAAGACCATCTGCAGGATCTAAGAGTGGTATTTTAGAGGTTGCGGAAATATGAGCTAAAAATGAACCCCATGAAGTGCTCCTTCGGCGTGTCCAGCGGGAAATTTCTCAGATTCATCGTCCGGCACAGGGGCATTGAAATTGATCCTTCCAAGATCAAAGCTATCCAGGAGCTCCCTCCGCCAAGGAAACTATCCGAGCTGAGGTCCCTGCAAGGTCGGTTGGCATACATCCGCCGATTCATTTCAAATCTGTCGGGTCGGTGTCACCCGTTTCACAAGCTGATGATGAAAGATGTGCCATTCTTTTGGGACGATGGATGTCAAGAAGCTTTCGAAAAGCTGAAAGAATATCTGAAAACTCCCCCGGTGTTGGGGGCACCAATTAAAAAGCAAACCTCTGATCCTTTACATAGCATCCACTCATTGCTCACTGGGGGCAATGCTAGCTCAAGAAAATGAAGAGGGAAAAGAGCAGGCCCTTTATTACCTCAACAGAAGGTTGATGAGGACTGAAGAAAGCCATACCTTTATAGAAAAGACTTGTCTGGCACTGGTCTCCGCTGTCAAAAAGCTCCGGCACTACATGCTATCCCATGAAATTAGATTAATATCTGCAGTAGACCCACTCAAGTATATACTGACTCAGCCAGCACTCAAGGGTCGACTCGGCAAATGGGCTGTAATCTTAATGGAGTTTGACATCATATATGTGCCTCAAAGGGTGATAAAAGGTCAGGCCGTAGCTAGCTTCTTTGCAGAACATCCTGTACCAGAAGACGCTCCATTGGAAACTGAGCTTCCTGATGACGAGACTCTGGAACCCTGCCAGGCTCAGCCAAATATGTGGCAGCTATATTTTGACTGGGCATGAAGAACAGAAACCACCTCAACTGGACAGGTCAGAGTCCGAGCGGGGACAGGCATTGTTCTGAAGTCACCAGATGAAGAAGTGGTACACACTTCGTGTTCCATAAACAAGCCATGTGCCAATAATGAAGCAGAGTATGAAGCTTTGATAATCGGTCTTCAGATTGCTCTCAGCATGGGAATTTAGATGCTTCAAGTGTTTGGCGACTCAATGTTGATAATAAAGCAAGTGCAAGGGGAGTTTGAAGTGCGAAAGCCAGAACTTAGCCCTTACTATGAGAAAGCTATGCGCCTTATGGCAAGATTTCACCATATAAGACTCAACCATGTGGGCCGGGGGCATAATGCTCAAGATGATGCCCTAGCAAAGCTAGCCAGCTCACTAGCAGTCCCACCTGATGAAACACTCTACATTGTTGTGATAAATCGGCGACAAGTTCCCAGTATGCTGGAATCTTGCCTAGAAGAATGTGAAGTCAATACAACTGAACAAGGACAGCAGCATGATTGGAGACGGCATCTGATATAATGGTTTCTCCATCAGCAGTTACCCAGAAATCGGGAAGAAAGGATAAAACTATTAAGAATCAAAGATTCCTATGAATACAGAAGCGGGACATTGTTCCGAATAATGGCGGATGCTCGCAAAAAGATCTTGATCCGCTGCCTATCCACAGAGGAAGCTTGGCAAGTGATGAGAGAGATACATGCCGGGACAGCCGGGGCACACCAGGCTGGACCGAAGATGAAAATTGAGGTCAAGAAATTAGGGTACTACTGGCCCACTATGTTCGAGGACTGTTGTCAGTTCACGAAATCATGTCAGAAGTGCCAAGAGCATGCTGTTGTGCCTAGGAGGCCTCCTGTACAACTACACCCAACAATTCCCAGCTGGCCATTTGCCCAATGGGGAACTGATGTGGTCGGTCCTTTGCCAACCTCCTCAGCTGGACACAAGTACATCTTGGCTATAACAGATTACTTCTCCTGATGGGTGGAAGCCACAGCACTCAGAGAAGTAACTGGCGAGCTGGTCGCCAGATTTATCAAACAGAATATTATTTTCTGGTTTGGTGTTCCCAACAGAATAATCTCTGATAATGGAAGTCATTTTAAGAATCAGAAGATATATCGGCTCTCCGAGAAATACAAAATTGATTGGAGGACCTCTACCCCTTACAATCCGCAAGCAAATGGGTTGGCTGAAGCATTCAATAAAACTCTGTGTATGCTCCTGGCAAAGATCGTCAGCTCTCATAAGAAGGACTGGGGGGAAAATATGTACGAAGCATTATGGGCCTATCGTACCGTCTACAAAACCCCTACAGGCTGCTCACCCTTCTCACTCGTGTACGGCTCCGAGGCAGTGGTTCCTATCGAGCTGGAAGTTCCGTCGCTCAGGGTTGCTGTCCAATACGGTTTGGCCCGAGATGAGCAAACAAATGCTGAAAGAAGATATGAAGAATTAGCTGAGCTGGAAGGAAAATGCCTTTAGGCATAGAAGAATATCCAGATGTACCAAGCCCGCATGGCAAATGCCTTCAATAAGCTCGTCAAAGGGAGAGAATTCAAGAAAGGAGACCTGGTCATGGTCAAGAAAAGGGAAGTCATGGCTTCCAATCCAAAAGGCAAACTTGCTGCTAACTGGATGGGTCCATACGTAGTCCAGAGGGTCTACGAGGGCGGAGCCTACGTGGTTGTCAACCATCGAGGGGAAGTTCAGTTCCCGCCACTCAATGGGAAACATCTAAAACTCTATCATGCCATACCACTGCCTGCTGGGGGAGTGGTGAATGGACAGATAAATGAAGACTGATGACAATCAGGAGGGTCGCTCCTTTGCTACACACTAAACATTAGTTCGGACCCTCCTTCTGGATTAGATGATGAAACCCTATTCCTCTTTGCGTTGGTGTTTACCCCACATCGACGATAAAACTCAACCACCTTTCGGCGAACGGTTTCAGGCCTAAGCTACTACACATCAACATCAGTTCGAACCTCCCGTCTGTATTGCATGATAAAATCCCATTCTCCTCTACGTTGATGTTCGTCCAATGTCAATGATAAAATTTATGCACATTTCCAGCGAATGGCCCCATGCCTGAGCTGCTACATGATAACGTCGCTCAGACCCTCCGTCCGAGTAGACGATGAAACCACTCTCCTTTGCGTTGATGTTTATCCCCGCACCAACGATAAGATCCACATTCCTGGCAAACAGCTTCATGCCCAAGCCACAGTCCACCAACTTCAGTTCAGACCTTCCGTCTGAATTGCATGATGAAGCCCTACTCTCCTTTGCATTGATGTTCACCCCACATCAATGAATGGCACATGCTCAGAGAACAACACGAGAATCAAAAAAAATAAAAATGATAAGAAATGGGGCTTAAAATAGAGGTGCCCCGCCGGACTTGTCCAAAACATCTTGGACGAGTGCAAAAATGGCAAACAACCAGGCTGTGACGAAAACCTAAAAGGGCGCTACGGGTAAAATTGGGTACCCCGCCACGTGAAAACTCGAGAGGGCGCGTGGACAAAAGCAAGAGGGGGCTGGCTCCGGTGAAAACCCGAAAGGGCACTTGGGTCAGTAATGTGGTAATATAAAAAGTTCACTTCATGAATCTCCTTCGGCAGCACATCCACCGCATGTCCCACCGATGATGAAACCCCATCGATCATAAGGCATATCGTCTCCATCAATGCTAAAGCCCATCTCAGAATCGACCTTCCGTCTGTTCTGATAAAACCCTTCCACTTTCTGCCCGAGACCCACCACGGTAAAACCTATCTAGTTTAGATCTTACATCTATTCTGATGAAACCTATCATATGTCCCACCATGATAAAACATGCTATTGATCGATTGGCACACCGCTCGATCAACGATGAAACATGTCCGGTTTAGACCTTACGTCTATCCCGATGAAACCTATGAAATCCTTGCATTGGTATGAACCCAATACCGATGATGAAACCTGCTATTGATCGATTGGCACATTGCCCGATCAACGATGAAACCTATCCGGTTTAGACCTTACATCTATCCCGATGAAACCTATGGAACTCCTTGCATTGGTATAAACCCAATACCGGTGGTGAAATCAGCTAATGATGGAGCGGCACACTGCCTGATTGATGCTGAAACCCATCCAGGGTAGACCTTCCGTCTACTCTTATAAAAACACAACATATTTCCTCAAGTCAATCCGGACCTTCCGTCTGGATGGATAATGAAATCCCATTCCTTTGCGTTGATGTCAAACCCCACATTAACGATGAAACCTACATTCCCAGCGAATGGTTTCGTGCCCAAGCTGCTACACACATTTCTTTAAGTCAATCTGGACCTTCCGTCTGGATAGATGATGAGATCCCATCCCTTTGCGTTGATGTCAAACCCCACATTAACGATGAAACCTACATTCCCAGCGAACGGTTTCGTGCCCAAGCTGCTACACACATTTCTTTAAGTCAATATGGACCTTCCGTCTGGATAGATGATAAAATCCTATCCCTTTACGTTGATGTCAAACCCCACATTAACGATGAAACCTACATTCCCAGTGAACGGCTTCGTGCCCAAGCTGCTACACACATTTCTTTAAGTCAATCCGGACCTTCCATCTGGATAGATAATGAAATCCCATTCCTTTGCATTAATGTTAAACCCCACATTAACGATGAAACCTACATTCCCGGCAAACGGCTTCGTGCCCAAGCTGCTACACACATTTCTTTAAGTCAATCCGGACATTCCGTCTGGATAGATGATGAAATCTTATCCCTTTACGTTGATGTCAAACCCCACATTAACGATGAAATCTACATCCCCAACGGACGGCTTCGTGCTTAAGCTGCTACACACGTTCTCGAGTCAATCCGGACCTTCCGTTTGGATAGATAATGAAATCACATTCCTTTGCGTTAATGGTAAACCCCACATTAATGATGAAACCTACATTCCCAACGAACGGCCTCATGCTTAAGCTGCTACACACATTCTCGAGTCAATCTGGACCTTCCGTCTGGATAGATGATGAAATACTATTCCTTTGCATTGATGTCAATCCCCACATTAACGATTACAGTCATGCTCTCAGTGAACGGCTTCGCGCCTAAGCCACAAAACACACTCAAGTCGACCCAGGCCTTCCGCCTGGGTGGATGATGAAACCCCATACCCCTTTGCATTGATGTTAACACCGACATCAATGATGATGCATACACAATTGAGCACATGGATTAACAATTTACAAAGCCAAAGTCCCAATTCAACAAAAGAAAGAGAAAAAAAAAAGAAAGATAAAATGGGGCTAAAAATAGAGATGCCCCGCCAGACTTGTTCAGGCATTCTAAACAAGGGCAAAAATGGCCAAAACCCAGCTGTGGTGAAAACCCGAAAGGGCACTGTAGGCAAAATCGGGTACCCCGCCACGTGAAAACTCGAAAGGGAGCGTGGGTAAAAGTAAGAGAGGGCTGGCTCCGGTGAAAACCCGAAAGGGCGCTTGGGTCAGAAATGTGATAATTTAAAAAGTTCCATGCCAGTGACATGCTACCTTCATCTCCCACCATTTACAAGAACCTTCCATTTGTCGCTCGGCATCTTGCCCGATCAGCGATAAAACCCTTCCAGGATAGACCTTACGTCTATCCTGATAAAGTCTTCATATCTCTTTCAAAAGTCCCACCGACGATAAAACCCTTCACCACTCTTATAAAATCAGCTATTGGTCGACCGGCACCTTGCCCAATCAATGATGAAACCTGTCCAGTTTAGACCTTACGTCTATTCTGATGAAACCTATGAAATTCCTTTGCATCGATATAAACCCAATATCGATGATGAAATCAACCGTTGATCGACCGGCACATTGCCCGATCAGTGATGAAACCCTATCCAGTTTAGACCTTACGTCTATTCTGATGAAATTTATGAAATTCCTTTGCATCGATATAAACCCAATATCGATGATGAAACCAGCTATTGATCGACCGGCACATTGCCCGATCAGTGATGAAACCCTATCCCATTTAGACCTTACGTCTATTCTGATGAAACATATGAAATTTCTTTGCATCGATATAAACCCAATATCGATGATGAAACCAACTATTGATCGACCGGCACATTGCCCGATCAATGATGAAATCCTATCCAGTTTAGACCTTACGTCTATTCTGATGAAACCTATGAAATTCCTTTGCATCGATATAAACCCAATATCGATGATGAAACCAGCTATTGATCGATCGGCGCCTCGCCCGATCAATGATGAAACCTGTTGAGTCCCGGAGGGTGGCAATCAAGAGGGAAGGGGTGAATTGATGGCCAATTAAAAGAAACTACCTACGTGAATTCTATACTAATTATGCACACAAGCTCTAGCCTTACACGAACAGGATCACACTCGTGAATGCGTGTGAAGTGGGTGTGATTGATAGAGAAAATGGTGAATGCTCACCTCACCGCGAAGCCCACTCGACAAGTAAATGGAATAGCAAACCACAATTGACACACAGAATTTTTAGGTGGTTCGGGTACACTGCCGTGTCCCCTACGTCCACCCCTCACACGGAGGATTAAGGCTTCACTATGTAGTGAATCACACACACACGCTGTGTAGAACAGCAAGCACACACACACACACACACACACACACACACACACACACACACACACACACACACACACACACACACACACACACACACACACACACACACACACACACACACACACACACACACACACACACACACACACACACACACACACACACGCACGTTCGTGTTACCAAACACGAACACCACACACAAATATCTAAAATAATGATTACAAATGTATGCTCAAGTTTAAGCTAAATGATTCAGAATGGAAAGAGTGAAGAAGGATTGATTTATCCTGGTTGGAGTTCCCCCTTTCTCTTCTGTGAATTTTATCAAACACTTGTGCAGCACGATGACCGTTCTTGATGATCTTGGATCGGATGTGGCTGAATCTCGATTTCGCTCGCAGCCAGCAGTAGAGGCTTGACTGGAACTTTGATTCCTCCTTCTTCCCTTCACATTCACGCACACACCAAGGTGGAACAAGGGCTGGAGGTGGCTACTGCGACCTGCACATACAAATGTTAGAAAGAAACCCAAAATCAGGACATACAAATTTCTCTTGGTGTTTTCATCCTCTACAAGTTGTTATATAGGCCAAGGGTGGTCAAGGGACAGCCATGGGACAAGATCCACTTGTTATGGAGTGGATTAAGGACAGCCACACAAGTGTGGTTGGACCATTTGGTCAAAATGCCAAGAGTCCACAATCACGGCGCCGCCCAGACCAGAAAGGGTCGACCCTTGGGGTCGACCCTCGTGAGGGGCCAGATGGGCCAGACAGCATGGGTCGACCCTTGGGGTCGACCCTTCCAAGAACCCGTGCTTGTTTAATAATTCTGGCAACAGGGGTTTTCAGGGGTCGACCCTTGGGGTCGACCCTTGAGTGAATGGGTCGACCCTTGGGGTCGACCATTGCAGGTCTGGTGAAGGAGCCTATCGGGTTCTAAAAAATAATCACCAGGGGTCGACCCTTGGGGTTGACCCTTGCGGCTGGGGGTCGACCCTTGCAGCTAGAGATGAAAGACCCACGTTAACAGAACCAGGGGACCTAGGGGTCGACCCAGTGGGTCGACCCTTGTTCCAGAACATCCAAAAGATTGATTGAAAGACTTACTAAGTCCAAGAACAAGTCTAGGGGTTTCAAGATGGTTTTTAAAGCATGAGAGGGAATGAAACTCAAACCATTTAAACTTAGATAAGTTCTAAACCAATTTAATCCTTGAGATCAAAATAAAGAACTTCAAACCACACATTCAAAAGTCAATATGTTGAAGTCGATCTCACCAATCATCCTAGAACGTTGGTAATCTTTGGCCATATAGATTGTTCTGTCAAACTAACTTCTGAATTAGATTCTTCATCCAAATTCAAATCAAAACACTTACTCTTCAGATGATGTTCTTGAGCCTTCTAAATGCCAAATCTTTATGTGATGTGATCACTTCCAAAACGTTAGAAAAGCTCATTTTCAGTTCATATAAATTCATTTCGTCATCATCAAAATCCATAAGACATAATACATGAGGAGGGGGTTCAACAATCTCCCCCTTTTTGATGATGACAAAATTCTATATAAAAACTTCATTCCATGAACAGTTGAAACCACATTAGCATGAATCATTCCATCTCACCATATTGGACCGATATAAAAGACAACACAATATAAAACAACACAATATGTAAGATTGATTAACATTGCATATTTTCATAAGGTCTTGCCGACAACAAGTTGTAAGGGGAGCAAAGTCTGAAATGCAAATATCAAGATGCAATGTATGAGACTCAGAGGAAGTGCAACATTACTAATGAACTAGGAAAATGAGGAAAGCATACATGCATGCAAGCATACATCACAAAATACATATAAGTAGCCGAATAGTCTTTTCTCCCCCTTTGGCAGCATCAAAAAGGAGGGGGTGAAATAAGGATAACAACTGTGCCAATTTGAAGGAGCATCATAGTCTAATCATCAATATCATCCGGAGTGGAGGGACGTGGTTGACGTCTAATATATGCCAAAATTTCTTCCATCATGTGGGTTTGGTCGGCCAAAGCGTCAGTGACGTATCGAGAGTGCTCCTGGGGAGAGAGTTTCAGATCTGATAGTTCGAGTTGCATAGCTGCCATGGTCTCCCCATACTCGTCTAACCGATCATCAATAGTATCCAATCGATCCATGATTAGCTGAACCTCCTCGGAAGGCATTTCCTCAACAGGAATATGTGGCTGTTGCACACCGGCCTGTGCATCATCGTCATCCTCCTCCTTAGAACTGAATTCATGTGCAGCACTTTTCAATGTCCGGACCAAGTTACCATCTCGCAGTTCATAGCCCATATTATGACAAATAGAATGAACAGTAAATATATCAACCTCTCTAATGGTTTGAGAAGATTCTTTTGAGAGGTAGATGTCCAAGTGTGCAAATATAGCAGAAAGTGCGGCAGCATATGAAAGAGTTCTATTCTTGTGCTTCATGCTGTTACACATATGAGCTAAAAACATAGCTGAAAAATTAACTGGAATACCACCCAAGAGACAGTAAAATAAGAACATATGGATCTCTGTCACTTTGTCATGGCCTCCTCCTCTTGGGAGCAGGATAGTAGTGATCATCCTGTGTAATATATGCTGCAGGGGAGGAAAATGATTGGCGTTTAACCCAGCAAGAGAATGTCCACCTTTTTCTTCAGATGTCATCATTTGATAAACAGGTTCTTCAGGAACCATAATATCTCCAAATGTAAAGCCTTCACGAGGGAGATTAAATGCCACTCCTAAAAATTCTGTGGAGAGTATAACCCGTTGGCCATGAACCATAGTAATCGGATGTTCCCCGGACATGGTGAAGTTGCTATAAAATTGATGCACCAAATTCGGATAAATGCGTCGATGTTCAGACATGAAGAAGTCCAAATTTGGCAGACTGCAAAGAACATCCACTAAACTCGGAAGATGGCGGTTAAGATTGACAAATGATACCACTCGAGGTCGGAGTACCTTTCTGTCCAAAACCTTGCTCGAAGGCGCAGATTCTCTGCCATATGCGGCCGCCCTACCACGACGTGCCATGGCCGCACTAGACTCCCCTCTACTGCGAGAAGAACGCCTCTTTGGGGCCATCTAAACATAGACCGAAGGAACCCACCGATGAGGTATAGATCTTGATGATTCAACCAAAGAGGAATGCGAGAAGTGTGAATCTATGATCCTCCACAGACATCAGAAGCTTACCTCAAGGGAATGAAGATCAAAGGATGACGCTTTAACCCACAAAGAGAAGATTTCGCGTAGATGCCACCCGGAGAACCGCGGCTAGGGCTTGACGTCTTTGATACCAAGGAATGGTTTTTAGGGCTTGCAAAGGGTGGTGGCTAGGCTAGGAGGGGGGCAAGAGAGATTTTATAGCCATGGGAGGGTCTAACTTAGGGTTGGAACCATTGTTCGAACGGCTTGGGTGCGGGTGAGCCGCCCCACCGGTTTGGGTCGACCCAATGGGTTGACCCCTGGTACTCTTACCCCCGGGCAGAACCAGGTTCGCGAGGGTCGACCCTTGGGGTCGACCCATTTGCTGGGTTTGCGAGGGTCGACCCTATGGGTCGACCCATTTTCTGGTTTTCAGCAATATGAAAGAATAACTCGAAGAGAATGTCAAGGAATGTCCGGCTCGAGTCCCCAATTGTAAAAATTTATGAAATCAAGGAATTTTGGATAAAATTTGGGGTGTAAGCAATTGGGGTATTGTTAGTCGAAATTTGGGAATATATGAGACGTGTAATGTCCTTTTGATCCGGATTTCTGACTTTGAAGAAATTAGCTCCTTTGTGGGCAGTTTAATATTTCAAGAATGATTTCGGCCATAGAAATTACAAAGAGCATTGTGTGTATACAATATACATAGAAGAAATGTAGTAACACACAAAGATGATTTTTCTTTTGTTCTGCACACAATATGATGCAAGTGCATGACAAGGGATATACTATATGCATGGAACTTGATACAATTACTTGTAATGCAGTGACCTATTTATACATTGATGCACATGGCTATTATTCAGACTTGTCTATCCTACAAACCCCTAGTTCTCTTCTAAATGATGTGAACTTGTCTTCACTAAGAGGTTTGGTGAAAATGTCAGCAATCTGACGATCTGTCTCAATAAAGCTGATATCAATATCACCCTTGCTTACATGATCTCTAATGAAATGATGTCTAATTTCAATATGCTTGGTGCGAGAGTGATGAACTGGGTTTTTGGACAGGTTTATGGCTGATGTGTTGTCACAAAGAATTGAGGTGTTTTTAAAGGATATGCCATAATCAGTCATTTGATGTTGGATCCATAACACCTGGGCAACACAACTACCGACAGCCACATACTCGGCTCCGGCTGTTGATAATGCCACTGGATTTTGTTTCTTGGAGGCCCATGAGACCACGCATCCCCCAAGAAACTGGTAATACCCGCTGGTGCTTTTTCGATCCATCTTACAGCCCGCGTAATCGGCGTCAGAATAAGCAACTAGTTCAAAACACGAATTACGTGGAAACCACAATCCTAAGTTAACTGAACCAGCAACATATCTAAAAATCCGTTTTACAGCCGACATATGTGATTCCTTTGGATTTGACTGAAATCTTGCACATTGGCAAACTGATGCGGGACGAGACACGGACACGACAAGCTCGCGATCGTCCCTTAATGAGGGAAGCGTCGGACGTGCGGGGTTGAGAAACGCTAGGGTGGTCGGCTCTCTCTTTCGTGCCCGGATCGGGTCACGGGACGGTAACGCTCTCTCTCGCAGCAGCGGTGATATAAATAGAAAGTGAGCTAATTATCCTATCATGCTCTCTAGCAGCGGCATAAACAAGCATATATGAAATTAAGCAAAATGCTAAGTAAGGGAGCGAATGCGATACCTCCACGCGCTCGGCGTGGGGAAGACGGACCCGGCCGAAAACTCGTATTCCCGGGAAACTGAACACACAATAATTACAGCAATGGGAACATGCCCACTCCACGCAGGGAGGTAAAGGGCTATACAAATGGGCCCGGGAGGACCGAATTCGGGTTGACGGGCAGCTTCGGGTGTTGATTCGGCTACACGCGTGTTCACGACCGTGGGGCCCAGTGCTGTCCGGAGGGGCCGTGTGGGGCCCGGTGGTACCGCTGTAGTCGAGATACTTGGGGAAGCACTCCCCGGACTGGCGGCACGCTGGTTCGCCGGCCGGAGGCCGGGCGGCTCCGTTCGGCACCGGTCGGAAAAATCGATCGGAAATCTGCCGGTTCTGGATTTCAGCACGCGCTCCGGCGAGAACAGACGCTGCGATCAGCACCGGCGTCAGAATGGGACGAGATCAGAGCCGTTGGAAAGCTGCTTCGAAGTACTACAATCTAGTGGCCATCAGAAAAATTCACTAGATTGGTACTTTGTGTTGGCGAATTTTATATACTGCTGTTGTACAGTAACCGAAGACTCAGATCTGCAGAGAACTTTCCTGTTGATTGCCTTTGACCGTGAAGTAGATGTCCGAATTTGAAGATGTGTTCTTCAGCAAGGTTTTAGGAAATCAAACAAGGAAACCAGGACTATTTTGGGATTTTGATTTGGAGTTGGTAGTGATTTGTTATGATTTTTGAAGTGGAGGGTGGTCGGATCTGGGATCTGACTAAACATTGTATCATAGGAAGAACACGAATTTCTAAAAATAGATAGAAGGCTGATAAAAAATTAATAAAATTTTTGGAGGTAGGGGGTGATGGGCAGAACTCCCAGTAAAATGGGGAGGGTTTGGACAAATCAAAAAGATGGTCGGAGGTGGGAAACACAGGGCTGCTATCACTATAGATAGAGACAGGACAGATCTGGGAATTATTAAAGACCGAAAATGTAAAAATAACAAACAATGAATTTTGGACCTGGAATTTTTTGTGGAGTAGGGGATAGAAGGTAGAAACACACCATAAAAATTTAAATCCACGAAGAGGCCGTGGCGGATAGCAGGATTTTCTTGAAGACACCTCTGTCTAGCAGGACAGAAAACCAAAGATGATTCCGTGGCGGCTCGAAGGCGGCACGAACGGCGGCGGCGGCGGCACAGATGATCACCGGAGATAGAGGGGAGGGGATAGAAGATAGAAATCACTCTAGAACTGGAGGTTGGAGGAGAGAAACCAGAGGGAGAGAGGAGGGGCTCAAGAACACTCTTGATTTTCCAATAATTTTCTCTTCATTTCTTCATTAATCTCTAATGACACTATACATAGGCTTATATAGAAAATGGCAAGGGGTGGGGGGCTGGGAATTTCGTGAGAAATAAGTCATTTTCTTCCCCCATGTGGTCAAAACTCAAAAAAAATAAATTACATATGAATGGAGCACTCCTTTGACTAGGTAGGTAAGGTAGGTGGCCAACCTTTGAAATTTTAACCCCTTTGTCTCCCATGTGGTCAATTAGCATTCAAACCTTCTAGATGGCCACCTAGGATGGTTGACCAGCCCCACATGGATGAGGTGGACCAATGGGGAAGGGGAGGGGGCCCCCTAACTGGAACTACTACATATTTGCACAAAAACCCACACAATCCTAGGGAATGACACATTGGCTTACAAAGCCTTACAATTGTACATATACTTTCCCAAGGATATAAAAGTAAATAAAAGGACTCAAATGTAAAAATAAAAGTTAATGCTCGGCGTCGATTCCCATCAACTCTCCCCGGGTGGGAGGAACTCGACCCCTTCGAGTAGGGGTATGGATGCTCGAGTACTCCGGCGGATCCGTCACCGTGCCGAGTAGCGCGGGTATGCTCCGCTCCAAGTGATCGTCACCTGCTCATTCCATATATACTCGATATGCGAACTGCTATGGGCTAAAGGTGGTCACTCCGAAGGGGCACTCTCAAAAGGGAAGAAAACAGCTCGAAGACTCACTAGGAATCACCGCTGAGTCCCTATAGGTGACTGATCCGGGTATAGATGTGGAACCGATCCCATACTCATCAAGTGAGTCCACTCGCCTCTTACTCATAAGAGAACGACAACGAGCTTGCACAAGACGCATGCAGACAAACAATGACACACAAACCAAACAAACCACACAAATAAGAAACCGACTCATGCATGACTCTAGACACACCTATTGTTAGTCCGACCCGTACATAGGTGACGGCGGACCAGGACACCCGAATGTGTGCCATGCATGCATGTTATGTAACCGGAGATGGGTGGTATGTGGAACACCTAAACATCCAAGTATGACCCAGTCATGCATGGACGGCCCTTTAGGTTTAGGAGACTTGAGTGGGCTAGGAAAGCCGGGTGTGGAAGAGCCGGGTGTAGTTGTATCGTGGACGGGCTTGGTTGATGTAGATGACCCGGCCCGTGGGGTAGGAGTGTGATAGTGGACTCCCTTGAAGAAATGAACTATATAAGGTGGGTCATGGGGCCCACTAAGGAATGGGTCAAAGGGATCGAAGAAGGTATGACCCCTTGTGGTGGGCTCCCCCAAGTCATGGTCCCATGTGTAGATGTTTTGAAGGTGTGGATAGTCACCTTCTTGCATTGTGATGGGTGGGACGGGGACCGTAACCAAGAAGTATGATTCCTCCCTCGGACAAAAGGGTATGGATTCGGGCTCGGCCGGTAAGGGAAGGAGTAAGAGGATCTCCGTGGTGACACAACCCACGGTGCACTCGGAGGTAATGGACCCATAGGCCGGATGGGTTAAGCTAAGACTAGCGGGTTGGTCGAAGTCTCGGGCCAATAAATGTGTAAAGGTCAACTGCCGGTCTAACCCTTTAAGAAGGTCGTCCAATGTGTCCACATAGTGACGAGACCGGAAGGTGGTATGAAATGAGTTGCTTGACACTAGTGGTAGTGTGGGGTCCATTGATGGGAAGGGAGGTGGGACCAAGCCATCCTTGAGCCAACTAAGAAGCGGCTCGGCTATGAAAAGCGTACCCGTTAGAAATACAGGTGGCTCGGGCCTTGGTGGTTCCAAATGAGAGGACTCCGAATCAAATTCGGAAATAGAGATGGATGACATTGGAACTCTCTCGAGTGGTGAAGGCCATGGTGTAGGTGGCTGGGAGGTGGATGCTTGTCGAAAGCCACCATACCGAGAGAAGTGTGACTCAAATGGTTCGACCACTAGAGCAACCGTATAGGATTCCGCTAGAGAGAATGCATTGCGGATAAGACATTCCAATTGGAAGTGAAGGCGCAAACCCCTCCGGAACTGAAATGCGGCCGTGTTGCTCTCCTCTCCCAAGCCATGTTCCAACCAATACTTATGATATGCCCGAAGGTACTCGGACACGGACCTATCACCTTGGACGGGTGATGGTGCTCGACAGTCGTTGTTAAATCTGCCGTGCCACACAAATTTCAAATATTTATAACCGCACTCACTCACTTATGGATTTGAAAACATGAGTACAATGGTAAGTACGGGTCGATCCCACGGGGAGAGAATATTTGATTTTAGATCAAGTTCGACATATCCTTATGTTTGAAAAACCAATTTTTTTGGATTTGGAGTGCGATTATCACTAAGTGGAATTTGAATTACAGCTTTGAATAACAAAAGGAAAGTAAAGGAATAATTAGCCAAGCCAATTTGAAGAAGAACGCCGCCGTTTCCTTGCCGAGCATTTGCGTGGAGATCGCTCCGCCTTGGAAGTCGACGTCGTGAGATGATTCGAAGAAGACTTACCGCTTCGGGTATGATTGAAACACTTATGAAGACAATATTTGGATAGAACAAGTTTGAAAACTTAAGTTTGAAAACATAACAGAATTCAAATGAAACTAGGGGTTGGAAGAAAAAGCATAACTTCAAATATAGACGGAATTAGAAGAAGTGTAAAACATGAAAGTTGTAGAGAATTGGAAGAGAAAGAACTTTGATTAAGAACACAGAGACAGAAAATAAGAGGAAGGCACTGAAAAATCAAGATCTATCCCTGCTGGTGAATAGTAACTGACAGAAAAATAGCACCTTGAAAAATTAATTCTAACTCTAAAAATACACAGAATTAGACAAAGTGGTAGAAGAATGAAATAGAGATCTATAAGAGAGGAACAAAGTTGATGAAGAACTCAGATTGAAAAGAGATCTAGAAAAGCTTCAAAACATAAGAAAACTAGAATGTCTTACCACGGATGAACAGTTAACACCTAAAATAGCACTTAAGAAAACGGACCAGAACTCTATGAAGTAGGAAGAATTTGAAGAAATGATCAACAGAGAAGTTGAAGAGCACTTGAAATCAAACAACTTTTATGAAGAACAGAAATTGAAATGAAGATTACAATCATGCGAAATAAGGCTATGAAAAGGCTGAATTCAAAAATGAAACTTTTATTGAAAGAACTTCAACTTACAACTTTGACTTCAAAAGCTTGTAAAATACAACTCTAACAATCAACAACTTCAGAAAACTAAGGAACAAACTAACATTACACATGATCCATAGCTAGCTCTCTCCCTACTCAACCTTCACTCACAACTCACTCCACTTACTAACTCCCATTCCATTACACATGAAGCCCTTATATAGGGTTACAAACTCTTCTTGCCCATGTGAAATAATCAAGTGCACCTAATTTTGACCCAACTTGGTAGGCTGGAATGTGCTGCACCTTTTGTCATTTTTTTCTGATTTTTTCGGATTTTTCTGGCATTTTTTTGGGCCTTTTCTTCTTCTCTTTCTCTCTTATTCTCTCTCTGCCGGTGCAACGTGCCTACCGCCGTCCGTTAGGCTGCCTACCGCCGTGGGCCCGCCGTGCGCCCGCGCGCGTGGGCTCGCACTCGTGGCCGCCCTGGCTCGCGCCTGCGTCGCGCCCGGCTGCTGCCGACCGCCTCCAGCGAGCCCGCCACGTGTCGCCCTGCCGGGAGCCGCCACGACCGGCCACGACCCCCCTTCCTTCGCCCGGCCGCCTCCGCTCGAAGCCACGACCCCCCTCCCCCGCCTTCGCCCGCCCTCGTCGCCCGTGCCCGAGCGGCGAAGGCGGGAAGGCGGGGCGGGGAGGGTTTTTAAACTTTTTTTTCATTTTTTTTCTTTATATAAATATAGTATATATATATCTATATATATCTTATATATATTTGTATAAAATGCTAAAAAATAGCCAATAAATTTATTTTTTTTTCTAATTTTTTTCTATTCTTTTTGAACAACTCCCTGAGCTTTTGGCTCAGTTTAACATATAACTTTTATTTTCTTTTTTCTTGGAGTTTTTCTCGTATCACGTGCCTGCATAAATACATAAAAATCATTATTAAAATTAGTTAATTTTAGAAAATTAAACATTTGATTCAAACTCAACAATAAGTGTGAGAAGTGTATATTTAATATCAATTAAGCTCGTAAAAATGCATATACTCATGAATTAAATGATAAAAATACACACTAATCACACCCCCCAACTTACTCATTGCTAGTCCCTTAGCAATGCAATTAATGAAAAATTCAGGACCAACAAGAGTTAAAAGATATCCATGCCTCATTGCTAGATCATCTTTCATAGAGTTAACTAAAGATCAGGAATTTGGAATAATTACCACAGACTAGCCTTAGGAACATGATCAAGAATTCTAATCAAAATTCAGTAGCACTTGTGCAAGTGAAATACTAAATTCACAGTATAGACAATTGCATCCTCCAATTGCTATTCCGAATAAATGCCTTTCAATTCTGCACTTTCTTAATCAGAGCGTTCAGCATACTAGCTTTTTATCTGCCTTATTGCTTTGTCCCTTTTGGGATCTTTTTATATTCTTTTTTTTATTTTTTCTACGCCTTTTTTTTTTCTACACACATGATGCTGCACTACCCTTCACTGTTTTACACGAACCTCAACACGTCTTAGGTGAAGGAGGCCCGGTTCCACAGATCAAAGTTCCCTTTTCCTTTTGACGCGAACCTCAACACGTCTCAAGTGAAGTGGCCCGGTTACTCAGAATCGGAGCATTTTTCATGGTATTTTTTTTCTCATAATTTTATATGGCAGAAAGCTTTGTAAAAGATCTCTTTTTCAGAAAGTGCAGAATATCAGACAATCTGTCTAAAATAGCAGAAGGCTTGTCCTTCTTGTTTCATTAGCATGCAAAGTGAGTTTCTTGTTTCTAAAGTGCATCTGAACTTTAAATAGATTCTTAAATCAGTTTTCCATAGCGAGAAAAAAGAAATTATCCATCATCCTTTTCCCAGTTGTTTCTATTCAGAATCACGTTTCATGTGACATGAATCAAGAATCATTAATGCGGGGAAAAACTGTTGTTAAACATGACAATTCAAGAAAGCAAGAAAAAATTTTTGTTGAATTTTTTGAAATTTTTGAAATTTTTGTTTTTGAAATTTTTGACATTTATCTCCCCCCCAACTTAAATGACAGTGTCCTCAATGGCATAAACAGTAGAAAGATCAGAGGACAGGTAAAGAGATAATATAGTTGGGATGGAAGGATACAACCTGATGGGTCGGGCGAAGTGATGAGGGCTTCATTGCGTTGTGGCCTGAGAACTGTAAAAGAAACACACTAAAATAAAACATCAAATCACAAAAACCGTGGGTGGCCTCCCAAGAAGCCATTTATTTGCATACCAAACTGTGAAAATATTGGGCTGCCTCCCAAAAAGCGCTAAATTTAACGTCTTGAGCCAGACGCACTGTAGCTCAACAACCAACAAGTTGATTTTAAAATGAGCCACCAAAGAATTTTATCCTTGCCAAAATTGTCTTTTTCATGCCCTAAAGAAAACGAATGTGACTGGTGAGCGCAAGGGCGAGACAGAGATCGAGATGGAGGTAGCTCAAAAGCATTATCCCGAGGAAAGAATAGAGGAGGCACCTTGGGAAAAATCATATCATGAAGTATGAAATATTCCTCCTGAGATTCCTTAGGATTAGATAAATCAGCATGTAGAGCCAGGGTGGACCAATGAGTTGGGAGAGTTTGAAAAGAATCACCATGGTCTAGAAGTGGCACAAGCTCTACCTGCTCCTCTAGATTGAAATTATCATGCGGCATACTCGAATCATTCAATTCCTCATTTACCCCAAATTCATTATTCCAATAAATATTCAATTCTAGATCCATCTTCACTTCTTCTTCCTTCCCATCTTCAAATATAATTTCATCAAAGTCATGTCCCATCTCCACTTCTTCTCCATTTCCATCTTCAAAGAGAAGGTCATCATGAACGGGGAGAGACTTATGATGAGGCTCAATATATTCATCCTCTCCCCCTAACTGAAGATCATCCACCTCTCTTGCTTTTCCCTCATGTTGACAAGCAAGCACTGGCTCCTCAAATTCCTTTGTAGGAGGGGGAGTATGATCATTCATCAGTTCATCACCGTCATGAATTTCATTGTCATCAAATTCTTCAATCTCCTCAAATTGTCTAGGTTCCTCATTCAAATCGTTTTGACAAGATCTCTCCATAATTCCTTCATCTTCTAAATTAAGATTAATCAGAGGGTAATGCTCTTGAGAAATCATAGAGTGATCATAGTCAGTGGGAAGGACTTGATGAGGATTAGGTTCAGAGTAATCAAAGAATTGATTTCCCTCCATGATTTTGACTTCCTCAGTAAGCCTATTGATTTGCTGTTGGAGGGATTGACTATGGAGAAGTAACTGAATGAATTGATCATCAGAGACATTAGGTGTGGGTGGAAGAGATGAATAGTAATGATTTGTCTGTTGGACTGGGTCATAATGGTCATCAGAGGTTTTGGCCCAAATACGATTTTCATCATTCCCTTCTTCTCCCCCCGACGACTCAAGATCATCATAATCCTCTTCACAAATGGAATGGGGTTTAGGCTCCTCAGGTTGCTCTTCCGTTACGTCCTCTGCATAAGACTCTTCCATGATTCCCTCAAAATCAACAGTGATATGAGTGGTAGATTGTGGGATCATAGGTTGAGCATATAGACTTTTATCATTATAACATCCAAGAAGTTGGTCCTCAAGACTTGTGGAGTTGTTAGGCATTGGATCCACTTCCGTTTCTATGATGTTTTCAGCAATCCTACTCACTTGGGCCTCAAAGTTTTGCAGTTGTTCCTGAAAGGCTTGTTATTGAGTCTGGAAGAGCCGTGTCAATTTATCAAACATCTCCTCCTTATGTAAATCTGTGTATAGAGGAGATAGATAAGTGGGCTGAGAGTCAGATTGTGATGGATAGTAATTTGAAGGGCACTCAGTTTGAAAATCAGGAGGGTGTATTGGTTGCCCTCCATAATAGGGTTGATCATAAGAATGGACTTGATTGTAAGGATCATTGGAATATGAATCCCAATCTGCAAAGTGTGGATTTGAAGGACGTTGAATGGGGTCTTGGTATGGTTCCCAATAAGAAAATTGTTGATTTTCCCATTGATTATGTGGGTTTGTGTAGGAGACAGAGGTGGAAAAATCCGATGACCATTGATATGGCTCTTGGGTGAAAGATGAATTATGAACCCCATTGTGGAAGAGTGAAGGAGTTTGATGATAAGGGGTAAATGGAGAGTTGGAATTCACATAGCCCGCATAATTAAACATCAAAGAATCTATTATTGGGCCTGAACAAAATTAGATGTGGAAATGAAAAAGACCCAAGAAAGAGTGATGATTTTTCAATGAATTTTTTTTTTATATTTTGATTTTATTATTTTTTTTTATGTAAAGATAAACAAGTTAGCACACAAATGACCCTAATGACCTAGATGTGACCTGGACCTATAAATAGGGTTTCACAAAATGATTAACGTGAGACTTAAGTTTACCCTCAATATGACCACCAGCCAGGTAAGGGGTGGGGAAGTGGGAGGTTCCCCCTACTTTCGTAGGGACCTTATTATGCCAAACCACTAACCCGCTTAAAGCGTTTGCTGTCCGACCGTCTTGCCTTAGGCACCGGTTTTCATATGAGGATAAACCTAAATAACACAAGAATCACAGTGTGATCCTAGGGCCAACGTTTACTGACTTTTATTTATGGCGGAGGTCATGCGAAGATGCAAGAGAAATGTGGTTTGTGGGCTAAGGAAGGGTGATGAAATCCCCACCTTATCTTATTAGAGGTGTTGCCCTTAAAGTATTTTGAAATGAAAATGCACACCACAATTTCAAACAAGGGGTTCTTTATGCAAAATGAATGCCAGAATATGGTGAGTAGAACGTACCTTACCCCTCGCAATCTTCAATATGCAATTGACAGGAATTGAACAAAGAAAACTTCTATACTAAATGATGCATGTCCTAAAACATGATGTGTGGTTTCTAATCTTGAAATGCATTTTTTTAGATTTTGGGGCAAGTATGTTTTTTTTCATTTTTTAGTTAATGAACCTATCTAACCAGCACAAAAATTTCTTTTGTTTTGATTGTTTTATGATTTTTATAGAGTTTTCAAGAAATTTTCAGATTTTTGTAAAGATTTTTCAGAAAGTGGAAAGATAGAAACTATTTCTTGATTTCAGCCCTTTAGCAATGCTTCCGGGCTATTTAACGACGTGTCATATCCTTGGAATTTTAGGTTCGATCTTCCTCTTTCTTTGATTTTTAACTTTTTTTCTTTATCCTGCACAAGTAAAAAGAGCAAAATGAATATTCACATATATACACCAAACACAAGAATATCCAACTGTCATCATAATTCACTCCCCGGCAACGGTGCCAAAAATTTGATGGTGCTCGACAGTCGTTGTTAAATATGCCGTGCCACACAAATTTTAAATATTTATAACCGCACTCACTCACTTATGGATTTGAAAACATGAGTTCAATGGTAAGTACGGGTCGATCCCACGGGGAGAGAATATTTGATTTTAGTTCAAGTTGGACATATCCTTATGTTTGGAAAACCAATTTTTTTGGATTTGGAGTGCGATTATCACTAAGTGGAATTTGAATTACAGCTTTGAATAACAAAAGGAAAGTAAAGGAATAATTAGCCAAGCCAATTTGAAGAAGAACGCCGCCATTTCCTTGCCGAGCATTTGCGTGGAGATCGCTCCGCCTTGGAAGTCGACGCCGTGAGATGATTCGAAGAAGACTTACCGCTTCGGGTATGATTGAAACACTTATGAAGACAATATTTGGATAGAACAAGTTTGAAAACTTAAGTTTGAAAACATAACAGAATTCAAATGAAACTAGGGGTTGGAAGAAAAAGCATAACTTCAAATATAGACGGAATTAGAAGAAGTGTAAAACATGAAAGTTGTAGAGAATTGGAAGAGAAAGAACTTTGATTAAGAACACAGAGATAGAAAATAAGAGGAAGGCACTGAAAAATTAAGATCTAGCCCTGCTGGTGAATAGTAACTGACAGAAAAATAGCACCTTGAAAAATTAATTCTAACTCTAAAAATACACAGAATTAGACAAAGTGGTAGAAGAATGAAATGGAGATCTATAAGAGAGGAACAAAGTTGATGAAGAACTCAGATTGAAAAGAGATCTAGAAAAGCTTCAAAACATAAGAAAACTAGAATGTCTCACCACGGATGAACAGTAAACACCTAAAACAGCACTTAAGAAAACGGACCAGAACTCTATGAAGTAGGAAGAATTTGAAGAAATGATCAACAGAGAAGTTGAAGAGCACTTGAAATCAAACAACTTTTATGAAGAACAGAAATTGAAATGAAGATTACAATCATGCGAAATAAGACTATGAAAAGGCTGAATTCAAAAATGAAACTTTTATTGAAAGAACTTCAACTTACAACTTTGACTTCAAAAGCTTGTAAAATACAACTCTAACAATCAACAACTTCAGAAAACTAAAGAACAGACTCACATTACACATGATCCATAGCTAGCTCTCTCCCTACTCAACCTTCACTCACAACTCACTCCACTTACTAACTCCCATTCCATTACACATGAAGCCCTTATATAGGGTTACAAACTCTTCTTGCCCATGTGAAACAATCAAGTGCACCTAATTTTGACCCAACTTGGTAGGCTGGAATGTGCTGCACCTTTTGTCCTTTTTTTTTGATTTTTTCAGATTTTTCTGGCATTTTTTTGGGCCTTTTCTTCTTCTCTTTCTCTCTTATTCTCTCTCTGCCGGCGCAACGTGCCGACCGCCGTCCGTTAGGCGGCCTACCGCCGTGGGCCCGCCGTGCGCCCGCGCGCGTGGGCTCGCACCCGTGGCCGCCCTGGCTCGCGCCTGCGTCGCGCCCGGCTGCTGCCGACCGCCTCCAGCGAGCCCGCCACGTGTCGCCCTGCCGGGAGCCGCCACGACCGGCCACGACCCCCCTTCCTTCGCCCGGCCGCCTCCGCTCAAAGCCACGACCCCCCTCCCCCGCCTTCGCCCGCCCTCGTCGCCCGTGCCCGAGCGGCGAAGGCGGGAAGGCGGGGCGGGGAGGGTTTTTAAACTTTTTTTTTCGTTTTTTTTCTTTATATAAATATAGTATATATATATATCTATATATATCTTATATATATTTGTATAAAATGCTAAAAAATAGCCAATAAATTTATTTTTTTTCTAATTTTTTTCTATTCTTTTTAAACAACTCCCTAAGCTTTTGGCTCAGTTTAACATATAACTTTTATTTTCTTTTATTTTCTTTTTTCTTGGAGTTTTCCTCGTATCACGTGCCTGCATAAATACATAAAAATCGTTATTAAAATTAGTTAATTTCAGAAAATTAAACATTTGATTCAAACTCAACAATAAGTGTGAGAAGTGTATATTTAATATCAATTAAGCTCATAAAAATGCATATACTCATGAATTAAATGATAAAAATACACACTAATCAACGGGTCGACATGGGTGGGCCATAGTTGCCAAAATACGGGAATGGATCCCTAGGAATGGATATGCAAGGCCATTTGGGCAAGACACTAGACACGGCCCTAAGTAATGCAAAGTTGGAATGCATGCACACTAAGGACCCTAGACGTAAACCAAGACTTGGTACGTGGCGGAGATAATTGACCCGAAGGTCACTCGCGCAAGTGTGCGGCCTTCCCGATAGGCGTAGCCTAACGTTCGGACAACACCTTTTGATATACCGAGTAAAGGGATGTAATGCAAAAGACACTCTTTTTTTTTTGTCTTAAAACAATGATGACCCTAAACACGACTTAGACGTAAATGACTAATGAATGACACTTTTTTTTTTTGGACACCCTAGACTCAAACCTGGCTCTGATACCAAATTGATGCGGGACGAGACAAGGACACGACAAGCTCGCGATCGTCCCTTAACGAGGGAAGCGTCGGACGTGCGCGGTTGAGAAACCGGCAAGAGCTAGGGTGGTCGGCTCTCTCTTTCGTGCCCGGATCGGGTCACGGGACGGTAACGCTCTCTCTCGCAGCAGCGGTGATATAAATAGAAAGTGAGCTAATTACCCTATCATGCTCTCTAGCAGCGGCATAAACAAGCATATATGAAATTAAGCAAAATGCCAAGTAAGGGAGCGAATGCGATACCTCCACGCGCTCGGCGTGGGGAAGACGGACCCGTCCGAAAACTCGTATTCCCGGGAAACTTAACACACAATAATTACAGCAATGGGAACATGCCCACTCCACGTAGGGAGGTAAAGGGCTATACAAATGGGCCCGGGAGGACCGAATTCGGGTTGACGGGCAGCTTCGGGTGTTGATTCGGCTACACGCGTGTTCACGACCGTGGGGCCCACGTGCTGTCCGGAGGGGCCGTGTGGGACCCGGTGGTACCGTTGTAGTGGAGATACTTGGGGAAGCTCTCTTCGGACTTGTGGCACACTGGTTCACCGGCCGGAGGCCGGGCGGCTCCGTTCGGCACCGGTCGGAAAAACCGATCGGAAATCTGTCGGTTCTGGATTTCAGCGCGCGCTCCGGTGAGAACAGACGCTGCGATCAGCACCGACGTCGGAATGTGACGAGATCAGAGCCGTTGGAAAGCTGCTTCGAAGTACTACAATCTAGTGGCCGTCATAAAAATTCACCAGATTGGTACTTTGTGTTGGCGAATTTTATATACTGCTGTTGTACAGTAATCGAAGACTCAGATCTGCAGAGAACTTTCCTATTGATTGCCTTTGACCGTGAAGTAGATGTCCGAATTTGAAGATGTGTTCTTCAGAAAGGTTTTAGGAAATCCAACAAGGAAACCAGGACTTTTTTTGGATTTGGATTTGGAGGTGGTAGTGATTTGTTATGATTTTTTAAGTGGAGGGTGGTCGGATCTGGGATCTGACTAAAAACACTGTATCATAGGAAGAACATGAATTTCTAAAAATAGATAGAAGGCTGATAAAAAATTAATAAAATTTTTGGTGGTAGGGGATGATGGACAGAACTCCCAGTAAAATGGGGAGGGTTTGGACAAATCAAAAAGATGGTCGGAGGTGGGAAACATAGGGCTGCTGTCACTGTAGATAGAGACAGGACAGATCTGGGAATTAATAAAGACCGAAAATGTAAAAATAACAGAAAATGAATTTTGGACCTGGAATTTTTTGTGGAGGAGGGGCTAGAAGGTAGAAACACACCATAAAAATTTTAATCCACGAAGAGGCCGTGGCGGATAGCAGGATTTTCTTGAAGACACCTCTGTCTAGCAGGACAGAAAACCAAAGATGATTCCGTGGCGGCTCGAAGGCGGCACGAACGGCGGCGGCAGCGGCACAGATGATCACCGGAGATAGAGGGGAGGGGATAGAAGATAGAAATCACTCTAGAACTGGAGGTTGGAGGAGAGAAACCAGAGGGAGAGAGGAGGGGCTCAAGAACACTCTTGATTTTCCAACAATTTTCTCTTCATTTCTTCATTAATCTCTAATGACACTATACATAGGCTTATATAGAAAATGGCAAGAGGTAGGGGGCTGGGAATTTCATGGGAAATAAGTCATTTTCTTCCCCCATGTGGTCAAAACTCAAAAAAAATAAATTACATATGAATGGAGCACTCCTTTGACTAGGTAGGTAAGGTAGGTGGCCAACCTTTGAAATTTTAACCCCTTTATCTCCCATGTGGTCAATTAGCATTCAAACCTTCTAGATGGCTACCTAGGATGGTTGACCAGCCCCACATGGATGAGGTGGACCAATGGGGAAGGGGAGGGGGCCCCCTAACTGGACCTACTACACATTTGCACAAAAACCCACACAATCCTAGGGAATGACACATTGGCTTACAAAGCCTTACAATTGTACATATACTTTCCCAAGGATATAAAAGTAAATAAAAGGACTCAAATGTAAAAATAAAAGTTAATGCTCGGTGTCGATTCCCATCACAAACAGCAAACTGAATGTCGGGCCTACTGGCAGTTAAATACAATAGTGAACCTATCATGCTTCTAAAGAGTTTTTGGTCCACTGATTTACCTGTCTCATCTTGATCAATTTTTATTGAGGTGGACATAGGAGTTGGTTGTGATTTTGTTGATGTCAAATTGAACTTTTTCAGCAACTCCATTGCATATTTCTTTTGATGTATGAACATCCCATCTACAGTTTGATTTACCTGCAATCCCAAGAAAATTGTTAGCTCTCCCATAAGACTCATTTCAAACTCACTTTGCATTAATTTTGCGAAGTCTTTGCTGAGAGTATCATTAGTGGAGCCAAAAATAATATCATCAACACAAACTTAAACAATTAAGATTTCCTTACCATTCAATTTTGTAAAGAGGGTTTGATCAACATTACCTCGTTTGAATTCATTTTGAATGAGGAAATCACTTAACCATTCATACCATGCACGGGGTGCTTGTTTCAGACCGTAAAGTGCCTTGTCCAGCTTGTACACATGGTTTGTATGCTTTGTGTCTTCAAACCCCGGTGGTTGCTCCACATACACGTCCTCCTGGATATAGCCATTCAAAAATACACTCTTAACATCCATTTGAAATAATTTGATATTGTGACAACATGCAAATGCTAAGAGAACCCTCACTGCCTCAAGTCTTGCTACTGGAGCAAAAGACTCATCAAAGTCAATTCCTAACTCTTGGCTATAGCCTTTGGCTACTAGCCTGGCCTTGTTCCTAGTTACCACTCCTTGATCGTTTGTTTTGTTTCGGAAAACCCATTTCGTTCCGATCACGGAGTGATTCTTAGGGCATGGAACAAGGAACCACACTTTGTTCCTTTGGAACCGGTGTAGTTCCTCTTGCATGGCCATGATCCATGACTCATCATTCAAGGCTTCTTCTATGGAGTGAAGTTCAAATTGAGAAAGCAAGGCTATGTAATCCTGATTTTCAACTTCCCTGAAAGAGGCTCGTGTCCGTATTCCTTCTTCTACATTGCCCATCACATTGTCCGGCGGATGGTCCTTTGGAAAGGTCCATTGCATTGGTAGCTGCTGTTCAACTTGAATTTCCTAATTAGCATCATCTTCTTGTGGTTCTTCTTCTTGTTGTTTCTCAGTTTTTCTTTCTTTCTTCCCGATATCTCCAACATCCAACTCATCATCCTGCAAGACAGATTTTTCATTAGTTCTATTTTGAGATGATTCATCAATAATGACATGGGGGCTTTCCTCAACTACAAGAGTTCTCAAGTTGTACACTCGATATGCTCTTGAGCTAAGTGAGTACCCAAGAAGTATACCTTTCTCACTTTTGATATCAAATTTTGCCAGGTCTATCTTACCATTGTTATGAATGTAACAGGTTGAGCCAAATGGTCTAAGATATGAAATGTTTGGCTTCTTACCTCGGTACAGCTCATAGGGGGTTTTCTTCAACAACGGTCTTACCATGGCACGGTTGATTATATAGCAGGCTGTGTTCACTGCTTTAGCCCAAAAGTACCTCGGCAGATTATTCTCATTTAGCATGGTTCTTGCAATTTCGATCAGTGTTCTATTCTTCCTTTCAACAACGCCATTTTGTTCGGGGGTTCTTGGTGCGGAGAAGTCATGAGTGTAGCCTTGAGCCCTGTAAAAATTGCTGAACTCATGGTTATCAAATTCCCTGTCGTGATCACTCCGCACGGTTTTGATACAAAACCCCTTTTCATTTTGAACCACCCTGTAAAATACTTCAAATTTCGTCAGGGCATCATTTTTATTAGAAAGGAAGTAAACCCAACAGAATCTTGAGTAATCACCCACAATTACAAAACCATATAATTTACCACCCAAGCTGTGTGTTCTGCTTGGTCCAAAGAGATCAATGTGGATGATTTCAAGGGGTCTCGATGTGGTCACATCATTCTTGCTCTTGAATGATGTCCTTATTTGTTTCCCCATGCTACACGTCCCACACAATCCATCATCGATGGCCTTCAACTTGGGCAGTCCAATTACCAAATCATTTCTAGATAATTTCAGTAAAACATTGAAACTAGCATGCCCAAGCCAGCGATGCCAGAGCCAAGCATCATCATTGTTCCTTGCAATTAAACATAAATTCTCATGAGAGGCATCATTCAAGTCTATCATATAAACATTGTTATAGCTGAAACCAATGAACTTTATCTCATGAGTATTTCTATTCAAAACAGTGTAGTGGTTAGAATCAAAAATCACATTGCATCCTTTATCACAAAGTTGACTTATGCTTAAGAGATTATGATGCAAACCTTTCACAAGCAATACATTTTCAATGGTATGATTTTGATTCTTACCTATCTTACCTTCTCCGATGATTTTACCTTTGTCCTTATCACCGAATGCTACTGTCCCACCATCCTTTTCATGCAGGTCCACAAACCATTCCCTGTTTCCCATCATATGCCGAGAGCAACCACTGTCCAAATACCATTTGTTCTTTTGAGCTCTCGAGTAGACCCGCAATTCAACCAAAGTGCTTATGGAGATTTTGGTACCCAAGCAAGCTTTGTTCCATGACGGTTAGAGGCATGATGCATATATGATCTATTTCTGAATCTAGCAGAATTTTCTTCATCATATTTCAGAATTCTACAATCATACATGTCATGACCCATTTTTCCACAATAGAAACAAGTGATGGCTCTATCTCTTTTTCTCCTTCTACCAACATTTGAAAAGGAATTATGCATGTGTTTCTTTGGTTTGGATGATATTGAACTTATGGGGGCCCAATGGATTGTTTGAACTTTTGATTTTTTAAAGATGGCAAGAGCATCCTTTAGCTCTTTTATTTGAGCCATTTGAGGTTGGCTTTGTTTTTCAGCCTTTACTTTGGCTTCATTGCAAGTAATGCTTTCAAGCGTTTCTTGTTTCATATCATTTTTCAATTTTTCATGCATTTTCAGAAATGTGGATTGTTCTTCTCCCATGCATGAAATATCTTCTTCAAACAGTTCAATTTTGGATGCAAGAATTTCATTTTCATGCTTCATGTTTTCATTTTATGATTTTAAAGTATGGCACTCTTCACATGATTTTTTAGTATGCACAAAATGATCAATTTTCTTTTTTAAATTTCTATTTTCAGATTTGAATCTTTTACATTTTTCATATAAAGATTCGTATGCAATTTGCCATTGTTCACAAGTAAGAGTTTCAGTTTCAGAATCTACCTCATTTCCTTCGTCGTCATTGGCCATGAGACATAGATTCTGGACTAGCTCATCTAGTCTATCTTCATGTCTGGATTCCTCCTAATCTTCATCGCTACATGTGGCCATCATGGCCTTGGGCTTCCTGAACATGCCTTTCTTCACATTCTTGATGAGATCGGGGCACTCACCCCGCATATGGCCGGGTTTCTTGCATTCATAGCAAATCACTTCTTCTTTCTTGCTACTTTCTCCTCTGTTTGGTCATGGCCTTCTTGGTCCCTTCCTGAACTGACCACCAAAGTTTCTGGTTCTTTTTACGAACCTTCTTGCTCTTCGTGTGATCATGGCAACCAGTTCCTCATCTTCAGTGTTGCCAATGGAATCATTGTCACTGCCCTCTAAATCTTGTGGATTCACCCTTAAGGCCAATGGTGTGTCAATTTTCTTTTTCTTGTGATCCTCTTCGCTCCTTTTGATGTTTATTTCATATGTCATCAGCGAGCCAATCAACTCATCCAGAGTTAGAGTGCTGAGATCCTTGGAGTCTTCAATTACAGTGGCTTTTGTATGCCACTGTGGAGAGAGAGATCTTATAACTTTTCTGACAAGCTCCTTGTTGGAATACTCCTTGCCAAGTCCCTTTAGTCCATTTGTAATTTCTGTCAATCTAGCAAACATGTCAGAAATGGACTCATCTTGCTTCATTGTGAACAGCTCGTAGTCCCGGACTAAAAGATTGGCTTTGGTTTCCATTACTTCCGACGTTCCTTCATAGATAAGCTGTAGCTTTTTCCACATCTCCTGTGCAGAGGAACACGTAGATATATGTGAGTATTCATTAGGATTAACAGCACATTGAATTATATTCATAGCTTTAAAATTCACTGAACACTTCCTAATATCTTCTTCATCCCACTCATTCTCATTTTCAGATAATACATATGGACCCCTACTTATGACACGCCAAACATCGTAGTCCTGGGCACGTAGGAAAACATACATTCTGTTTTTCCAGTAGGGGTAGTTTGATCTATCAAAGAACGGATGTCTTTGAATAGAATGCCCTTCGGGCATCATCCCCTTGTTTGCCATTTAATGGGATCTAGCTCTGACGACCGTGTGGTCGAGATTAAACAGAGACCAAGGCTCTGATACCAATTGTTGAGTCCCGGAGGGTGGCAATCAAGAGGGGAGGGGTGAATTGATGGCCAATTAAAAGAAACTACCTACGTGAATTCTATACTAATTATGCACACAAGCTCTAGCCTTACACGAACAGGATCACACTCGTGAATGCGTGTGAAGTGGGTGTGATTGATAGAGAAAATGGTGAATGCTCACCTCACCGCGAAGCCCACTCGACAAGTAAACGGAATAGCAAACCACAATTGACACACGAAACTTTTAGGTGGTTCGGGTACACTGCCGTGTCCCCTACGTCCACCCCTCACACGGAGGATTAAGGCTTCACTATGTAGTGAATCACACACACACACACACACACACACACACACACACACACACACACACACACACACACACACACACACACACACACACACACACACACACACACACACACACACACACACACACACACACACACACACACGCGCGCGCGCGCGCGCGCACGTTCGTGTTACCAAACACGAACACCACACACAAATATCTGAAATAATGATTACAAACGTATGCTCAAGTTTAAGCTAAATGATTCAGAATGGAAAGAGTGAAGAAGGATTGATTTATCCTGGTTGGAGATCCCCCTTTCTCTTCTATGAATTTTATCAAACACTTGTGCAGCACGATGACCGTTCTTGACGATCTTGGCTCGGATGTGGCTGAATCTCGATTTCGCTCGCAGCCAACAGCAGAGGCTTGATTGGAACTTTGATTCCTCCTTCTTCCATTCACATTCACGCACACACCAAGGTGGAACAAGGGCTGGAGGTGGCTGCTGCGACCTGCACACACAAATGTTAGAAAGAAACCCAAAATCAGGACATACGAATTTCTCTTGGGGTTTTCATCCTCTACAAGTTGTTATATAGGCCAAGGGTGGTCAAGGGACAGCCATGGGACAAGATCCACTTGTTATGGAGTGGATTAAGGACAGCCACACAAGTGTGGTTGGACCATTTGGTCGAAAGGCCAAGAGTCCACAATCACGGCGCCGCCCAGACCAGAAAGGGTCGACCCTTGGGGTCGACCCTCGTGAGGGGCCAGATGGGCCAGATGGGCCAGACAGCATGGGTCGACCCTTCCAAGAACCCGTGCTTGTTTAATAATTCTGGCAACAGGGGTTTTCAGGGGTCGACCCTTGGGGTCGACCCTAGAGTGAATGGGTCGACCCTTGGGGTCGACCCTTGCAGGTCTAGTGAAGGAGCCCGCCGGGTTCTAAAAAATAATCACCAGGGGTCGACCCTTGGGGTCGACCCTTGCGGCTGGGGGTCGACCCAATGGGTCGACCCTTGCAGCTGGAGATGAAAGACCCACGTTAACAGAACCAGGGGACCTAGGGGTCGACCCAGTGGGTCGACCCTTGTTCCAGAACATCCAAAAGATTGATTGAAAGACTCACTAAGTCCAAGAACAAGTCTAGGGGTTTCAAGATGGTTTTTAAAGCATGCGAGGGAATGAAACACAAAACATTTAAACTTAGATAAGTTCTAAACCAATTTAATCCTTGAGATCAAAATAAAGAACTTCAAACCACACATTCAAAAGTCAATATGTTGAAGTCGATCTCACCCATCATCCTAGAACGTTGGTAATCTTTGGCCATATAGATTGTCCTGTCAAAACAACTTCTGAATTAGATTCTTCGTCCAAATTCAAATCAAAACACTTACTCTTGAGATGATGTTCTTGAGCCTTCTAAACGCCAAATCTTTATGTGATGTGATCACTTCCAAAACGTTAGAAAAGCTCATTTTCAGTTCATATAAATTCATTTGGTCATCATCAAAATCCATAAGACATAATACATGAGGAGGGGGTTCAATAAAACCCTATCCCAGTTTAGACCTTATGTCTATTCTGATGAAACCTATGAGATGTCTTTGCATCGATATAAACCCAATATCGATGATGAAACCAACCGTTGGTCGACCGGCACATTGCCCGATCAATGAGGAAACCTGTCCAGTTCAGACTTTGCGTCTGTCCTGACGAAAACCACATACCCTTTCATGTCCCACCTACGATAAAGTCTACCCAGTCTAGACCTTACGTCTATTCTGATGAAACCTATAAAACTTCTTTGCATTGATATAAGCCCAATATCGATGATAAAATCATTCACTGGTCGACTGGCACATTGCCCCGACCGGCTTTGAAACCTACCCGGGATGAACCATTCGTCTGTTCCGGATGATACTCTAAACCTTTTCATTCATATTTCTACAAACAACCTCCCTTGCGGCACATATGGCCGAAAAAGACATCCGCTATTACCAATAAAATTCGGTTTAAGCACCCTCCGGATACCGTCACGTGGTGGAGCGAGTTCCCCATCCTTTCTCTGAAGGGGTGGACGCTCTCCTGCTAAATACGGGCTATTCACATGAGGATTTCTAAAACCGCTACCGAATCATCATGAAGTAATGGTGATGGAATAAGTGAAGAACAACCACACATGAGACCAGCATAAAGATTCCTTTTCACTATATAAAGAAGAAAAAGAGTACAAGAAGAGCCCCTGAGGGGGAATTGTATTACAAAAAGAGAAAAAAAAAAGGAAGAAGATGAGATGTTCACTGGCGCCGGAAGATGTCTTCGTAAGCCAGAAGACCGACATACGGAGTAGCCCCCAACTCATGTAGACGAGCCTCCTCCTCCTGTAGCCGAGCGGACTCGTCCTGAAGAGACACCACCTGCCCCTCCAACAGAGCTACTTCCTCTGCGAACTGCGGCCGAGAGGTTGTTATCTGCGACAGTTCAGCTCGGAGATCAGCCAGTTCAGCTTCTAGAATGTTTATCCAGTTGCATATAAACTGCTCCCGCTGGGTTAGAGACTACAGTTGGCCTCGATGCTCCTGAAGGATAGAGCTCATTTTCCCCAACTCAAATTTGCACTCTACCTTCTACAACTTCAAAGCCATTACAGTAAAGCTATCAGGCTGAAGATCAAAGAAAACCAGTATTGAAAGGCTGAGAAAGATACTCTCAGATGCTAAGTGATGCACCTGCGCTTACGTCATCCGCCGGTGGGGGGCATTTTGTTGACAGATGAAGTATGAGCAGAGATAGAGATGAGGCCAGAATCAGCAATGAAGACCCTTGACATTTCTGCAGAGTCAGAACTAAAGAAGAGTCATCACTATTAGTCATCTACCCGGCTGAATCCCTCTCCAGCCAAGCTGATGTCTGGTGTTGTCATCCCCCAGGTGGCAGTACTGATGAAAATTACAGTCTACCGACTGATGAGAGCCTCCAAAATGTTCTAATGAAAACTATACTAACTCACTGATGAAGAGGCCTTCGCCTGTTCTGATGGATTCGAAGGGATAAATAGATGAAAAGGCAGGGTGGACGGCTTTGATAGTTTAAGCCCAGTAACAAGAGGAATGTAAACATCAAAAAAGCCCTAAATAGGCCTATGAGTATGGCGCCGGGAAGCCTCTTCCCTTGGTTGAGGCGCGACAAGAACACTCAAGGAGCGCGCCAAGAAGCCCACTCAACCCAGGCGCGCCGAGAACCATTTATCTCCGCGCTGGGAAGCTGTGGTGCGCCGAGAACCAGGCCCTATGCGCCAAGAAGCCATCTGAAGCTATTAATGAAGCAGAAAATTGTTAGAAAATATGGAAAACAAAGAAAAAGAATATACTGAAGCCATTACAGTAAAGCTATCAGGCAGGAGATCAAAGAAAACCAGTATTGAAAGGCTGAGAAAGATACTCTCAGATGCTAAATAATGCACCTGCGGACACCGTGCCGCTTATTCTGCGCTTACGCCATCCACAGGTGGGGGGGCATTTGTTGACAGATGAAATATGAGCTGAGTCCAAGATGAGAACAGAACCAGTAATAAAGACCTTTGTAATTCCTGCAGAGTCAGAACTAAAGAAGAGCCGTCACTAAAGCTATTTAATCGGCTGAAGCCTTCCCCGGCCAAGCTGATGTCCGGTGTCGTCATCGTCCAGATAACAGTACTGATGAAAACTACAGTCTATCGACTGATGAAAACTTCCAGAAATGCTCTGATGAAACTATACCAACTCACCAACGAAGAGGCCTTCGCCTGTTCTGACAGACTCGAGGGATTAGCAAGTGAAGAGACAGGTCTAACGGCTTTGATAGTTGAAACCCACTGATAAGGAGAATTGAAAGCATTTAAAAGCCCTAAATGGGCCTATGATTATGGCGCCGAGATCCTCTCGCCAAGGCCCAATTGAGCCTTGCACACCGGGAAGCTGGACTTGGCACCGGGAAGTCTCCCATCGACTGAAGCGCGCCGAGATATGCCCGCCGAGAAGATACTCACCAGGGGCTATAAAACCCCCTTCCTCTCGGTGGATAAGGCAAAGGAGGATACACAGAGGAGATAGATCGAAAGAAGAAAAAGAAGAAGAGATATATATAGAGAGAAAAACAACAACAGAAGAGAAGCGGCAACAGAAGAAGAAGTAGAGAAGAGAGAGCAAAAAAAAAAGAGAGAAGAGAGGCCAGAGAAGAGATCGTGGGAAGAGAAGAGTGTGTCCCTAGGAGGAAGCTCATAGGTGGGCAGAGGGGGAGGGAGAGGAGTCAATGCTCCGCCCTCCCCCGTTTTCTTCTTCTTCCTTATATGTATCCTTGTTTATGTTTAAGGCATTCGAGTCCTTCGGTTATAGGGGATGTATTATAGTTTCTGTGCTTTTCTTTCTTTCTTCCCGCTTTTCTTGTAAATGATGTAAATGATGAAATGAGATGATGAGATATAGTGCTATGGTGGCTCGATTGAATGTGAAATAATGAAGTCTTCCTTTCTATGTTTCTCTCGAATGAGTGCTGTTCAATGTCTCGAATGGTCATTTTGATACTTCGGGTTTCTACGCTCCGATTGTTCTTCCTGGAGGGACGATGAAGGAAGAGCCCCAATCCTCACTCCCATGGATTATTGGACTATGCCTCATCTCCCCTTCAGTGATACCGATACCACGAAGCCCTCCTATCTCTCGTTTGGTCTTCTCTTCCCAAGCCATCAAGGTCACCACAGGAATCAGAGACAGCTATCTCTTGATTTCCTGAACAACCGGCGACATAAAGAGAAAACCTGTTTCCAGAGGTTTTCAAATGGCCGATGACCTCAATCCCTCAATACACCCTACCTCCCTGTGATTCTTTGGTGTCACTCTAGCAAAGGCCTTGATCTAGTCCCCTTTTGCATCCCAGATCCTACCCCAATCTGAATCTGGACCCCAGAACCCTTAGAACAGAGCTCCGTAGAAACCCTGAAAGCTTCCCGGCGCCCCCACCTTCCCGACGTGGAACCTTCCCGACGCGGTGAATAGTTCCCGGCGCGGCACTTTGCACGTCGAGAACCTGGCGCGCCGAGAAGCCACCACCTTCTAGCGTGCCGAGAAGCCCACTGCAGCTGTGCCGAGAACCCATCTGTGTCCATGCCGAGAATCCCTTCTACGCTCATATTGACCTTCCCGGTGCGGTGAATAGCTCCCGACATGATGGTTTGCACGCTGAGAACCTGCTGCGTCGAGAACCCCCTTTTTCATATGAAAACTGTGCCGAGATGGTTCCACCAGAGCTCTGTGCCAGGAATTTCCATCTACACCTCAGTCTAACTCCCGGCCACCCCACTGCACCCATCTGAGGGATATCCAGAGGTCATCATGCACACCTTGGGAAATAAATTAACGGGGAATGACCTCCCCTACATTACATCGTCCCGAACCGGATTCCTCCATAACCCTATGAACCTAAGGAGCTTTGCCACTGCATGTGCTCCGATGGTTTCCAAAGAAATATCAACTGGTGCTGCGAATGCAAACAGTGTTCCCGGGCCTAGTGCCCTTCTCTTTCGACCTTCATCCCAGCATCCCGTGAATGATGGCCTATCTCTCCTTGTCATGATCCAAGATAAAGGGACATGCTGCCTAAATTCGCCCACATCGCACCGAGTGACTACGGTATTTTCTCCTAACCCCGCTGGCCCATGGAGTTCTGCCACTGCATGTCCTCCGATGGTCCCTCGAAGGGGGATATCAATAAAACATCGCACCGGTATATGGTGTATCATGGTACATCGGTCCCTCTCCGGATTCCGGGTCAAATATACCCGATCTTTCACGGATTCCATCCTGCCGCTGCATGGATGGTTTCCTATTCCCACTTGGCATAGTCCAAGATAATGGGGATATGCTGCCGGATTTGCTCCGCACCTGATATACCCTCGCTTTATCCGGTCTACTCAATGTCTTGCAGATAAATTAGCATGCTCTCATTTGGGCTTTTACCACCGGTCTCCCTTACTTTGGTGTTTAATCAAGGGTTGTCCTTCTTAGGGAGGACGTAATTAACGTCATAACCTTTACGGTATGACGGACTTTTGGTCCAGACACGATCACTCACAATCGACTGATTAGAAGTCAGATCGAGCGCACAATGAAATCGTCGCATATGTGACTGGCACGCCAATAAATAAACAACAGAAATAAAAGAATAAAAATCAAACGAAAAGCGTGTCCACACATCTCCATCCGGTTGCGAGTCGGTGTCCGAGTTACCTTAAAAGTGGGGAACAACTAGGTGAGCGAATGCTCAGTAGGAATTATATCTCTACCCCAGACATTGCTTTAAGTAATTAACCAATCAATTAACGTGGCATGCTCATAGATGCAAGAACATTAGAGAATATCGGAGAAAGGAAATTTCAATAATATTGCGTGTTTTCATGAGGAGATAACAGGGGTCCAAGCAAGTAATATCAAGTATACAAGTACGTAATATCGAGTGTTCCAAGCAAGTGCTAACAAGTCGAGTCATGAGAATAGGCTATATAAAACAAGAAAGTACTCACCCGTTCCGGGCCACGCAAGTAATATCACGACAAATCAAGTCAAGCATGAGAGAGTGTGGAATACCATAAATTATAGATAGACAAGTACTTTGGTGCAATGCCACACCATGATCAATAAACTCCGATGGACACAAGTACTTTCGGGTGATCCTCCTAGGACCAGATCAGGCCCTATATGCACAGGCATTGGGTCATGTAATATTTAGACATCCACTATAGTTTTATAGCCGATATAGTTCCAAATGAATAAGTATTTGTAGGGTGGTAAGGTAGATTCACAGAAATTTTAGATTTCAAGGACAGAATTCATGGAGGGATGACTTATGTAAAAACCCGAGACATGAGAAAATATGTGAAAATGGCGTCCAGCATGGTCGCCGCCAATTCAGAATTTGCGTCTGCTATGGTGGTCGCTCATTCTTCAACAATCGTGAAATAGGGACTCCATCTACGGATGTGAGACAAGAGTGCCAAAATACCCACGATATGGGTCAAAATCGGAGAATCAAGCGGTCAGGAAAATTAGCATCCTTCCTTGCAGACGCTCATTGAATTGGCGTTTGTAATGGAAGTCGCTCATTAGTCCAGAATATATTGTCCATATCGGTGGATGTTAATTTCCGTGATTTTCATGTAATTTTTCTTTAATAAAGACTTTACGTGTATATTTTAAGATGTCGTTTTATATTTATTAATTTAGAAAAGAGCATCTCTTTAAAAGGACACATACTTGTTAGTGAAATTTAGAAAAATAAAATATATGATAATTAGAAGAAGAATCTAAGGAATCCAAAAATATATATTTTATAATTTTTGTTTTACATAATTGTATTGATATAAATTTTTAATATATATATATGAGTATGATATATATATATATATATATATATATATATATATATATATATTAAAAGAATGAACGACAGCAGTGGTCATCGTTAATTAAATTAACAAAAATGTCAACTTCTTTAAATTTCAAGTTCTCGATGCACTCACGTCGGAATCGCACAATCTATATACCAAAATGAAGGGCTCAAAAAACTCTACCTAACCTGATGGTCAGAAAATTTTTTGCTTGAGAGTAGGGCTATCTTGAGTTAGGAGGACCGGAAAAAGGAGGTACCAACCCCACTACCTCGATCACTATCCCAATAACACACCCATTAAATTTCAAGTTCTCGATGCACTTACGTCGGAATCGCGCAATCTATATACCAAAATGAAGGGCTCAAAAAACTCTACCTAACCTGATGTTTAGAAAAAAATTTGCTTGAGAGTAGGGCTATCTTGAGTTAGGAGGATCAAAAAAAGGAGGTATCAACCCCACTACCTCGGTCACTATCCCAATAACACACCCATAAAATTTCATGGCCAAAGGTCACTCTGGCCCCCACGAACAAATCGTCAAAGCAAAAGCCCATAACTATCGTGCTACAGTATCTCTTGTAATTCACCGACTGACATGATAGAATATATTAAATTGTTTAACTAGTTAATGCTTATAGTAAATACACCATATAAAAGCATGGAAATTTAGGAATAATCATGAGGATTTTAGAAGTATATTTATCCAGAATTTTTGATATGTGATTACATGGTTCTAAAATTTAAATCATATGTTAATCTTTACGTAAATGAATAGGCTACGTGAACACATGGGAGATCATGTAGGGTTTAATTGCTTACCAATTTGACTTGGGGAGAGAACATCTACGTAAAACGAGCAGAAAACATGCTACATGCAGAGATTATACAAAATTTTATTATTAATAGTTTTGCCTGAGGAGGGATCACCTACCTTTATGTGTAAAGGAAGAGGACGAAAGACACTCTAAGAAGAAGAGACGAAGCAGACAACGAGCCTTGTCACACTAGGAAGACTGCTACGCACAGGAAGGGGAGGGGAAGAAGACCCAACGATCCCTTCTTCCCTTGAACGCAGCAGCAATATGCGGAACAATAGCAATAATAGCAGCACGCTTCTGCTATCGCTGGGGGTATATTTATAGTATTTGGGCTCTAACAATCCTAATACATGCACGAAGTCCTAGCTAGTCTTAAACTTCCCGTTACTATCCTAATCCTTCTATAACTCCAGCCGGTTTCCTTGTTTGATTCTAACACATCATGCAACCGTCGAGCCATGATAATGGGTTTTGCGTTCTTAAAAAGATAACTCCTGCCGGTTGACCTGTTTTGATCTTGAAACCTAAAGGTTCCCGTGTAACGTCGAACATGCATGTGGGTTGGGCTTTTGGTTTAGAAATAAATGGCCACTTGTATATATATATATATGCGTACGTATGAGGCTTGCCCATTAAATGGAGTTGCTCTCGTAGGACGTTACAGTAGGTCACAGTAAAGGACCATATAAGTACATATGTATATACATATTAGTTAATAAATTTTTATTTATATATATATATAAATATATATATAGGTTTAGGCTTATATAAGTTGTGTTTCTCTTTGTTGTCCCTAGGTCCTCGTATGGACAAGAAGGGGGGTTGAATTGTCCCCGCCAAACACGATGGTAGTTTTTAAAATTAACACAATAAATTAATTAACTACCAACCCAAATGATGATTGGACGAAACACACGCTATGAAGAGATTAATTCTCTCAAGCTTACCATTCTCACACGATCAATAAAAATAATATACTCAAGCAAACCACAATCAACCACAATGCGAGAAGGATTTTTAGGTGGTTCGAGACCACGACGGGCTCCCTACATCCACCCCTCACCGAACCGGTGAGGATCCACTGGCTTCAAATGAAGCGCACGGAGCTTCCGCTCCAAAAGACACGGAGACGTAGTCTCCTACACGATCCTACCACGGATCAACAAACACACACACTTGCCGCAACACCCGCGGCACAAGAACACCACAACCGTTCGCATACGGTCAATAGACTCACAGAGTTGAAGTTACAAAAATAAAGATATGTTCAATACAAGCATGCAAACCTGAAGCTAGTGACTCCACTAGACACAAACAAGATCTAGAAAGAAAACTCCATGGAAAGAAAGGGCTATAAAAATTCTTCTCTAAGCCTCGGGTTGGAAGGAAGCCGGATGTTGATGATGTGAACATCCTCGCGTTCCCCTTCTTGTTCCGCTCCTTTTCTTCTTCAATCACGAACTCCAGAAACGATCAGAAGTAGATGAAACTGTTGGATCTTTGCTCAGCTTCTTTCCTTCTCCCTTTCTTCTCCTACAAGATAGATAGACAACATTTGAAACCCTTAAGATCTCCCAAATTCGTAACTCATATATATGCCAACAATAGATGCATGAAAAGACCCATAAACCCTTCACTAAACCCATAGAATGTTATGTTAGATGGACGCAGTCTATTACCACGGAGAGTGGATCTAGAGGGGGGGTGAATAGATCTAATGTCTAATTTTAGAACACAGTTGACTCTAATGCGGAATTAAAACAAGCAACTGTATAGCAGTAGAATGAACACATTGAAATCACACAACCACAGGCAATCACACAGTAGGCACCGATCTTTAAGGTGGTTCGATCTCAATCCAGAGATCTACGTCCACCCCACACTCCAACTGGAATGTGGATCCTGCTGACTAACAGCTTGAACAGCTGGGCTTCACAACTTGCCAACAACCGCTGATACACAGCTTCGTTGGGCTTAACAGCTTGCCGACCAGAGGAACAGATCCTCTGCAACTGCTGGGCAATACATCTTAGCCGTTCGAGACCTGGTCTCGCCTGCTGAGGATTACAGCTTCACCTGTCCAGTGGAAACCTCCACTGCAATTGCTGCCTCACAGCTTGATAACAAAAGTGTATCGAAAGCAAGAAAGATAGAAACAAAAGAAATGTAAAAATAAGACGAATGTAGCTCAAGTATGAGCAGAATCAGCTCTAGTATCTGAACCAAGAGTCTGACTTACAAGATCTCTCGAAAGCTCTCTCAACTCAACTCTCTCAATCTTCTCTTCTCTATTTCTCTTCTTCTCTCTGAATCTTCTTCTCTCTTTTTCTTCTTCTTTCTTTGGATCGTGCAGGCGCTCACTGTCTGTACTTCTCTTTTAGCTCTGGCTTCTTGCTCTTTCGATCTCTTACTTCTTCTGAAGCAGAAGAATTCCTTTTATACCGGTAGCTATTCGAAGGGCGTGTGGCATTTGAATTCCCGCACAATGATTTGGACCACGTGGCAGCATCTCGTTTTGTTGCTGAACACGTGTCGCACTCTAAGCACCTCATCCAGCCTTGGATCACGAGCCAAGTCATTAGTCTCTACAGATAGTCCCTGTCAGACATTCGAAAGGAATTATCAGTTTAAGGGTTAACTGATGTACAGACTATACATAGACAGAGCTGAAGCAATGTATAGACTTCATGAAGCAGAACAATTGCGTTGTACAGACTATGTGAAGACAAAGCTGAAGCAATGTATAGACTTCATGAAGCAGAGCTGAAGCAGTATAGACTCAGTGAATGCGAAGCAATGCAGTGTTCAGACTCTATGAATGCGAGGCTATGTGTTGTACAGACTATGTGAATACAGTGCTATGGCCTGTACAGACTCTACGCATGCAGGGCTTATGTCATGTTCAGACTTTGTGAATACAATGCAGTGCAATGTATAGACTCTGTATATGCAGAGCTTAAGCCCTGTACAGACCTCAAATATGCAGAAGTAAACGTGGATCAATGTGTAAACTTAGCAAAATAAAGTGTGAACAAAGCAACACAATGTGCAGACTTCGTGCAGTGCATGAATGCGGTGTATAGAGTTTAGTGCAATGAGTGTGCAAGTGATGTACAGACTCAACGTTATGCAAGCAGACAATGTATAGAGTTGATGAAGCGATGCTCAACAAAAAGATGCCTTATAGTTAAGCGTTGGTTTCAGAAGTGGCGCCACTTCTGGTGGGCGTCAAATCTTGAGCATAGAGGATGTATAGACTTGCTACGGCACAAGGCAACATAACGATGTACAGACTCTGAGTTGAACAATGCACAATGCCTATGGGAATGTATAGACTTAGACGTAGGTAAAGATACCAATGTTCAGACTTTGTGCAATGTATGGACTTAGTGTGTGCGAGCCTGCTGCAGCCAGTGTATAGACTTTGAGTGATGTGCAATCATGCTAAGATGTAGTGTATAGACTTTATGCGAGCATGATGCAGCCAGTGTACATACATAGACATGCGTGCATGCAATGCGTTGTATAGACTTGCCCATGGCTGTCTAGACTTTGCATGCGTGCCTATAGCAATGTGCAGACTTGCAGACAATGCATTGTGCAGACTTTGCGTGCCACAATGAGACGCTGCATGAGACGATGAGCAGCCAAGAACGATGTATAGACTTCAAATCAAAGAATGCACAACGTACAGACTTGATTGAGACACTGCATAAGATGATGTATAGACTTAGCCGATGCAGACTTAGTCCGATGTACAGACTTTGCATTAAGCAAGGCAATGTATGGACTTGCCGATGTACATACTTAGTGCATGAAGCAGGCAATGTATGGACTTCGAATCATGAGATGTTAAGTAAGACGGACGATGTACAGACTTCAAGTCCACTTGAGATGCTGAGTGAGATGGACCAGTGTATAGACTTATGCTGTGCTGCAAGATGGCAGTGTACACACTTGGTTAAGACAGTATAGACTCTGCATGCGAGCAATGGCGATGTATAGACTTGCTAACACACTGTTGTACAGGCTTTGCTAGCCACAATGTGCAGACTGCACGATGTATAGACTTGCAAGTCCTACGTAGGTAAAGATGCCTAATGTACAGACTTGCTAGTGTGCATTCCACGATGCAGTGTATGGACATGAGTGTGCGTGTAGTGCTGCAACCGATATATGGACTTGTGTTGACGCTGCAGGACAACTGCCAATGTATAGACTTCACAAGTGCAAGCAATGCAGTAATGTATGGACTTTGAACTTGTGCATGCAATGTATAGACTTGCTACCCTACGAGTCATGCGGTGTATGGACTTGCTGTGCCTGCGACGACTGCGATGTACATACTTGCTAGCCTGCGAGCCATGTAGTGTATGGACTTGCTAGCCTGCGAGTCATGCGATGTATGGACTTAATGTGTCTGCTGCACAAGCAATGTCTAGACTTAAGAATGCATGGATGAATAAACTGAATAGACTTGTGACTCATACTGATTGCTATCATCAAAACTATAGATCAACAAAACTACAGGGGCACAACAATCTCCCCCTTTTTGATGATGGCAATACTATGAGTTACACTGACTCCTAATGCATGCTATGAGAATGTAAGTTCTAACAATCTCCCCCTTTGCCAAAACAATGTATACACTTCCCCTGGAATTCAACAAACAGACAATATCCTCCCCCTTTGCCATCAACAAAGAGGAGGGAAATATATTACAAGGGAAAGAATCAAGAGAGATCATCTGACTGGCATTCTGAACAAGTAGTTTAGGAATAAGCATTCTAAAGCACAGAGTCTTCAGTCATATGAATTGAAAAACAACTTTCAGATAGAGTTCTGGTTTAAAAGTTATAAATTTTAAGTTCATGCACTACAATCGTTGGATAAGTTTTCTATGCATGATAAAACAATAAACCAAAATCACATTTGCATGGGAGATTCAGTTTCAGAATATCTTACTTTCGTAGACTCATTAAAAGTTGTTAAGAGATACTAGGTCATGTATTGAAATTAAACAAATTGACATCTTTGAAAATTCTTTTGAAGGAACAGCATTTTTCATTGTATTGCATTAAGGGCATTCAGGTACCATTTATCTTTTTACGTAAGGGTAGACGTTTATCAGACGCCAATACCCCAAGATACTCAACATTATGGACCATTCTGCCTATGATCAAACTCAATAGAACTGACTTACATCTTTTTGTGTGAGGGTACACGTTTATCAGACGCCAGTTACCCCCAGGTACTCAGTGAAACCACCCCATTGTTTTGATCAGTTATACAGAGATAACTGATACACTTCATGACTTAAGTATAGTCCATTTCTTTGATGGATCACTTAGTTTCTCAATAATTTACCAGTCATTGCTCTGCCAATTGTGTTTTTCAATTAATTCTCAATGTTTGCCAATATTTTTCTTAGCTGTCCTTTAATTGTTTCAGAATGACTTGTTTAAGGACAATACACAAACTTAGCCTTCTCTAACAGGATGTTAGATGAGTTTTTAGATTTCAGATATAATTGGCTTTATCTGACATGAAATAAAATAAGGGTTGAGAGCTTTATCAATTTTTAGCTTTCTTATTTAATGATTGCAATCTTTAAACTTTAAAGTTTATAAAGTTTAAACCATTTACTCAGTCTTTAAGAAATTAAAGTTCTTATAAGTGAAGAAGTCTGTTTTCTATTGCTTAGGAATCAGAACAGACTAACAGATTGCCATATGTCAGATTCAACTCATTCAGGGTCAAGGAATTGAATTTTAATAAATTTGAGGACCATTCTGAATTTCTAACAATACTCCCCCTGTCTATAAGCATGTGGTTTTAGATGAGAGAGAGCTTAGACACAGTCATGACTAAATGATATGCAATGATGATCATGAGTGTGATGCCAAAAAAATATGAATGTCATGCATGATCATGAGTCTGTTGCAACATTCAACATTCACAAGGTTTATTCAAGCCATCAGAGAGTTTATTCATTATGCTGAAATTTACACAAGCCAAATTCTCTTCTAAGAAATTTAAACCTTTCATTCCCAAGAGACTTAGTAAAAATATCAGCAATTTATTTTTCAGTTTCAATGAAGTTCATTTCAATTTCCTTTTTATTTACAACATCTCTAAGAAAATGGTGTTCTATCTCTATATGCTTAGTCCTAGAATGATGAACATGATTTTTAGCAAGGCATATAGCACTAGTATTATCACACAAGATTGGAATACATTCCAGTTTTATCTTATAATCATCTAGTTGGTGCTTGATCCAAAGTACTTGGGTAGCACAATTACCAGCTGCAACATATTCAGCCTCAGCTGTAGACAAGGCTACAGTGTGTTACTTCTTAGATGCCCAAGATACTAGACAGCCACCTAGGAATTGACAATATCCACTAGTGCTTTTTCTCTCTACTCGACACCCAGCATAATCTGCATCAGTGTAAGCTAGAAGTTCTAACTCACACTTGACAGGATACCAAAGACCTAGCTCTTGGGTGCCTAGTAAATACCTAAAAATCCTTTTCACTGATTTAAGATGTGATTCTTTGGGACTAGCCTGAAATCTAGAGCATAAACACACTGAAAATTGAATGTCAGGCCTAGATGCTGTAAGATATAGAAGGGATCCGATCATACCTCTATATAGCCTTTGGTCCACTGGTTTACCTTGAGGATCTTCATCCAAACTGGTTGAGGTACCCATTAGAGCAGCTATTTCCTTGAGGTTGTCCATTTTGTACTTCTTCAATAGATCCCTTATGTACTTGGACTGAGAGATGAAGGTACCATCCTTTGATTCTTTAACTTGCAGTCCAAGAAATAGTTTGAGCTCACCCATTGAGCTCATTTCAAACTCATTAGTCATAATTTGAGAGAATTCCTCACACAATTTGGGGTTAGTTGACCCAAACACAATGTCATCCACGTAAATTTGAATGATAAGAATATCTGAATGACTCACCTTGGTGAACAATGTTTGATCAACTACACCTCTTGTGAAGTTCTTATCAGTGAGGAATTTGCTCAACCTGTCATACCAAGTTCTAGGAGCTTGCTTTAAACCATAGAGAGCTTTTCTGAGTTTATAGACATGATTAGGGAAGTCTAAGCATTCAAATCCAGAAGGTTGCCTCACATAGATATCCTCACTGATTTCCCCATTCAGAAAAGTAGATTTTACATCCATCTGCTGAAGATTTATTCCTAGGGAACATGCATAAGCCAATAAGATTCTGATTGCTTCTAACCTGGCTACAGGAGCAAAAGACTCTTCAAAGTCTATTCTAAATTCCTGATTATACCCCTGAGCTACAAGTCTGGCTTTATTTTTAATCACATTCCCTGATTCATCAGTTTTATTTCTGAACACCCATTTAGTCCCTATGACTGTTTCATGATCAGAAGGTGGAACCAAGTGCCACACCTTATTCCTGTCAAATTGATTGAGCTCTTCATGCATGGCATTAATCCAATGCACATCCTTAAGAGCACAGTCAATGGACTTGGGTTCTACATTTGATACAAAGGCATATGCATTCAATTCATTTTGAATTCTTAAGTGGCCTCTAGTCCTAGGAGGGTCATGCAAATTACCAATCACATTATCTACAGGATGATCTTTTAGATATCTAATGTTGATAATTTCATTATCATGATTTTCATTTACCTCCCCCTGAACTGTAGGCTCTTCTTCATTAAGCTCTTCATTTCCTTCCTCATCTTCGGATTTGTCTGCAGGATTCCCTTCTTTCAGAATATCACCATTGTCTTCATTCTTGCATTGACCAATATTAGACTTTACCAAAGATTCATCAAAAACAATATGTGGAGATTCTTCAACAGTTTTGGAATTCAGATTATACACTCTATATGCTCGGGTGTTTTCAGAATAACCAAGAAAAATTCCTGGTTCACCTTTAGGTTCAAATTTATCAAGGTCTCTTTTATCATTTATATGTATAAAACATTTGCAACCAAAAACCCTAAAATGAGCAATTGAAGGTTTCTTACCCTTTATGATCTCATAGGGTGTTTTCTGGGTAGAAGGTCTTACAATAGCTCTGTTAATTATATAACAGGCTGTATTTACTATTTCAGCCCAGAACTTCCTTGGTAGACCACCTTCAACCAAGAGTGTACGACCCATCTCCACTAGGGTTCTGTTCCTTCTCTCTACAACTCCATTCTGCTCAGGTGTCCTTGGTGAGGAGAACCTATGGTTAATTCCATTTGACCTGCAGAATTCATCAAACTGTGAGTTTTCAAACTCACCTCCATGATCAGATAGAATATTTTCAATTTTCTGATTTTTCTTTAGACAGAACTCTTGAAATTCTATGAATGCATCACTTTTATGTGATAAGAAGTATACCCAAGTGTACCTAGAAAAGTCATCTACCATGACAAATCTATACCTCCTCCCTGATAAGCTGACAGACCTGGTTGGCCCAAAAAGGTCCATGTGTATCAGCTCATAAGGTTTAGAAGACAGATTTTCTGTCCTAGATTTAAATGACTTTCTAGTTAACTTGGACTGAGTGCATGCATCACAGATTTTATTTTCTTTCTTAAAGGAAACTTCAGGAAGTCCTCTAACCATGCTATGCTTATTCAGTTTATGCAAAACAGTGTAACTAGCATGGCCTAACCTACGATGCCATAAAAATGCTAAGTCTTCTCTACTAGCAGTAAGGCATAGGTTAGAATGTTGAATATCATCTAAATCTATCATGTAAGTGTTATTTATCCTCTTACCAGAAAATTTAACAGTTTCGGAATCAGGTTCAAAAACTTTGCAACATTGAGAGTCAAAAAGCACTTTGCATCCTTTATCACATAGCTGGCTGATGCTAAGTAAGTTATAAGCTAATCCTCCAACCAGCATGACATCCTCAATGCAACAAGTAGTACACTTACCTACTTTACCTATTCCAACAATCTTACCCTTTGTGTTGCTACCAAAGGTGACAATGCCTCCTTGTTTCTCTGTCAGCATGCAAAACTTGGCCTTATCCCCTGTCATATGCCTGGAGTAGCTACTATCCAAGTATCACAAATTATTCTTGGCTGCCAGGCATACCTGCACACACAATCAGGTAGAGAAGTTTGGAACCCAAGACTGATTGGGCTCCAGAGAAGATGAAAAGCAATTAAAACGAGAAAGCAGACTTTTAGGAATCCACATTTGTTTGAAACAGTTCTGTTGAATGGATTTTCCAGATTTCTTTTTGTTTTACTTTTTCTTGTTGACACTAGCATGATTATTTACAGATTGATTATTTCTGTGCCAGTGCCTTGGCCAGGATGTATTCATGAAATTTTGGCAATAGTAATCATTGGGCTGGCTGTGGAAATATTTGTTCCTAGGTGTCCAAGAGCCATACCCATTAACCCAATTCCTAGTGTAAGGTTTATAGGACTGTGTAGCCTGATGTCCATAACCTGTAAACCTTCCTTGAGTCCTAGTCCATGCTGACCTATTTGGATAGGTTGACTGTGCAAAGAAGTGTGACTGCGCTCTAGGTTGGTAGAAATGTTTGGGTTGAGCTCTAAAAGCATTCTGCCTCCCCTGCACCTTGGACCCTGTTGACCTGTTCATAGGTGTGCATTGGGTCTTCTTCATAGGTGGTGGTGATGGTGGAGACTTGGTGACCTTAACATGGGGTTTATAAGACTGTGTAGGTTGACCCCTAACCTGAGACTGAGCTTTGGGATTTTGTTTGGATGTGCTAGCTCTACTTGTCTCATTCAATTTTTGTTTGCCCTTCTCCTCAGCACTGGGCTTTTTCAGATTAGCAGTTTTGTTCATTGAAATGTTTGAATTCATGCTAATTAGAGGTCCTTTCTCTTTTTGTGCAACAAATGAAATAGTTTTCATTCCAAAGGTTTTTGTTGCACTAGAATTAAATCCAAGGCCCTCTTTTCTGAAGTTGACCTTTGACCCTAACAAAGCATTTAGGTTATCTGAACCTTGGGCCATTTTCTCAATAGTCTTAAGCTTGTCCTCATTATCCTTTTGAATATCTTCAATGGATTTCTTAAGTTCTGTATTCACACTTACGACAGCTTGATATTTTTCATTCACTATTTTTATCTCACTCTCACATTTCTGAATTTTCAATTTCAGCTCATCAGTTTCTTTTTCTAACCTCTCATTTTTTTTCTTTAGAGGCTTTTGACTCATTCTTGATTTCTTCTAATTCAGAACATGTGAGTTTCAATTTTTTATTCTCAGATTCTAGACATGCAATTTTATCAGTTAGAGTTTTATCATTTTGCATGGAGTTAATCTTTCTTCTTAGATGTCTATTTTCCTTTCTAATATCATCAGCTCTATCAGCTATGTCATGGTAGGCATCTACCCAATCAGTAATAGTGAAATTTTCGAATCTAGTGATTACCTCATCTGAGTCCTCCTCTCTGTCTTCAGAGCTTGTTGCCATAAGGCAAATGGGCTTCTCAGATTCGGCTTCACTGTCTGAGCTGCTACTGAAGGAACCTTCATCTTCATCACTCCAGGTACTCACCATTGCTTTCCCCTTCGTGTTCCTTCTCTTTGACTTGTCCTTGTATTTCTGATTCTCTAGACAGTCAGCTTTCAGATGGCCTGTTTTCCTGCATTGATAACAAGTATTAGTTTCAATTTTCTTAGCAGGGTTATGTTTATACCTTTTATCCCTTCGGCCGCCACTATATTTCTTTTGGCTGAATTGTCCTGCTCCTTTCCTGAGGAACCGCCTGAACTCTCTGGTCATCATTGCCATCTCAGTACGAGTTATATCTTCTTCATTCAGGCTCTCCTCGGATGATGAACTGCTAGAGCTGGATTTACTGGCACCAGCTTTCAGAGCGATTTGCTTCTTCTTCCTCTCAGCTTCTTCTATCTTTGGCATATTAATCTCATATGCCATCAGCGAGCCAATTAGCTCATCAGCCCTTGTGGTTCGCAAATCCCTTGACTCCTCCATCACTGTAGCCTTAGTATGCCAAGCATGAGTCAGGGAATGCAATATCTTTCTCACTACAATGTATTTTGTCTGAGGTTTCCCAAGACCTCTAAGACCATTTTTGATAATAGTTAATCTAGCGTACATCTCCTTAATGGTCTCGTTTGGCTTCATCTTGAATGCCTCATATTCAGACACTAGGAAATTAGCCTTCGTCTCTCTAACTTGAGAGGTCCCTTCATGGATCACTACAAGTGCATCCCACATCTCCTTAGCTAAACAGCAGGCTGATACGCGGGAGAATTCTGTATGGTGCAGAGAGCACTAAATGGCGTTTATGGCACTCCAATTTAGTGTAGACCTCTTGATCTCCTCCTTGGTCCAGACTTCCTCATTAGGGGACAGCTCATAAGGTCCCTTGCTTACTACCTTCCAGATCTCATAATCCTTCGCCCTTAAAAATACTTGCATACGGTTCTTCCAGTATGCATAGTTAGATCCATCGAAGAATGGGGGCTTTGTGGTTGAGTGTCCTTCAGCTATCATCCCTCGAGCATCCATCTGTACCTTTCTCTTCGGGCGATGAGTCCCTGTAGAAGAGTTAGGCTCAGATACCAACTGTTATGTTAGATGGACGCAGTCTATTACCACAGAGAGTGGATCTAAAGGGGGGTGAATAGATCTAATGTCTAATTTTAGAACACAATTGACTCTAATGCGGAATTAAAACAAGCAACTGTATAGCAGTAGAATGAAGACATTGAAATCACACAACCACAGGCAATCACACAGTAGACACCGATCTTTAAGGTGGTTCGATCTCAATCAAGAGATCTACGTCCACCCCACACTCCAACTTGAATGTGGATCCTGCTGACTAACAGCTTGAACAGCTGGACTTCACAGCTTGCCAACAACCGCTGATACACAGCTTCGCTGGGCTTAACAGCTTGCCGACCAGAGGAACAGATCCTCTGCAACCGCTGGGCAATATAGCTTAGCTGTCCGAGACCTGGTCTCGCCTGCTGAGGATTACAGCTTCACCTGTCCAGTGGAAACCTCCACTGCAATTGCTGCCTCACAGCTTGATAACAAAAGTGTATCGAAAGCAAGAAAGACAGAAACAAACGAAATGTAAAAACAAGATGAATGTAGCTCAAGTATAAGTAGAATCAGCTCTGGTATCAGAACCAAGAGTCTGACTTACAAGATCTCTCGAAAGCTCTCTCAACTCAACTCTCTCAATCTTCTCTTCTCTCTTTCTCTTCTTCTCTCTTTTTCATCTTCTCTCTTTGGATCGTGCAAGCGCTCACTGTCTGTACTTCTCTTTTAGCTCTGGCTTCTTGCTCTTTCGATCTCTTACTTCTTCTGAAGCAGAAGAATTCCTTTTATATCGGTAGCTATTCGAAGGGGGTGTGGCATTTGAATTCCCACCCAATGATTTGGACCACGTGTCAGCATCTCGTCTTGTTGCTGTACACATGTCGCACTCTGAGCACCTCATCCAGCCTTGGATCACGAGCCAAGTCATCAGTCTCTGCAGATAGTCCCTGTCAGACATTCGAAAGGAATTATCAGTTTAAGGGTTAACTGATGTACAAACTATACATAGACAGAGCTAAAGCAATGTATAGACTTCATGAAGCAGAACAATTGCGTTGTACAGACTATGTGAAGACAAAGCTGAAGCAATGTATAGACTTCATGAAGCAGAGCTGAAGTAGTATAGACTAAGTGAATGCGAAGTAATGCAGTGTTCAGACTCTATGAATGCGAGGCTATGTGTTGTACAGACTATGTGAATACAGTGCTATGGCCTGTACAGACTCTACGCATGCAGGGCTTATGCCATGTTCAGACTTTGTGAATACAATGTTGTGCAATGTATAGACTCTGTATATGTAGAGCTTAAGCCCTGTACAGACATCAAATATGCAGAAGTAAACGTGCATCAATGTGTAGACTTAGCAAAACAAAGTGCGAACAAAGCAACACAATGTGCAGACTTCGTGCAGTGCATGAATGCGGTGTATAGAGTTTAGTGCAATGAGTGTTCAAGTGATGTACAGACTCAACGTTATGCAAGCAGACAATGTATAGAGTTGATGAAGCGATGCTCAACAAAAAGACGCCTTACAGTTAGGCGTTGGTTTCAGAAGTGACGCCACTTCTGGTGGGCGTCAAATCTCGAGCATAGAGGATGTATAGACTTGCTACGGCACAAGGTAGCATAATGATGTACAAACTCTGAGTTGAACAATGCACAATGCCTATGGAAATGTATAGACTTAGACATAGGTAAAGATACCAATGTTCAGACTTTGTGCAATGTATGGACTTAGTGTGTGCGAGCCTGCTGCAGCCAGTGTACAGACTTTGAGTGTTGTGCAATCATGCTAAGATGCAGTGTATAGACTTTATGCGAGCATGATGCAGCCAGTGTACATACTTAGACCTGCGTGCATGCAATGCATTGTATTGACTTGCCCATGGCTGTCTAGACTTTGCATGCGTGCCTATAGCAATGTGCAGACTTGCAGACAATGCATTGTGCAGACTTTACGTGCCACAATGAGACGCTGCTTGAGACGATGAGCAGCTAAGAATGATGTATAGACTTCAAATCAAAGAATGCACAACGTACAGGCTTGATTGAGACACTGCATAAGACGAAGTATAGACTTAGCCGATGCAGACTTAGTCCGATGTACAGACTTTGCTTTAAGCAAGGCAATGTATGGACTTGCCGATGTACATACTTAGTGCATGAAGCAAGGCAATGTATGAACTTCGAATCATGAGACGTTAAGTAAGACGGACGATGTACAGACTTCAAGTCCACTTGAGATGCTGAGTGAGACGGACCAGTGTATAGACTTATGCTGTGCTGCAAGATGGCAGTGTACACACTTGGTTAAGACTGTCTAGACTCTGCATGCGAGCAATGGCGATGTATAGACTTGCTAACACACTATTGTACAGGCTTTGCTAGCCACAATGTGCAGACTGCACGATGTATAGACTTGCAAGTCCTACGTAGGTAAAGATCCCTAATGTACAGACTTGCTAGTGTGCATGCCACAATGCAGTGTATGGACATGAGTGTGCGTGCAGTGCTGCAACCGATGTATGGACTTGTGTTGACGCTGTAGGACAACTGCCAATGTATAGACTTCACAAGTGCAAGCAATGCAGCAATGTATGGACTTTGAACTTGTGCATGCAATGTATAGACTTGCTACCCTGCGAGTCATGCAGTGTTTGGACTTGCTGTACCTGCGACGACTGCGATGTACATACTTGCTAGCCTGTGAGCCATGCAGTGTATGAACTTGCTAGCCTACGAGTCGTGCGATGTATGGACTTAATGTGTCTGCTGCACAAGCAATGTCTAGACTTAAGAATGCATGGATGAATAAACTGAATAGACTTGTGACTCATACTGATTGCTATCATCAAAACTATAGATCATCAAAACTACAGGGGCACAACATAGAAAACCCCCTAAACATATGTATATTAACCCTAGGGGCAAAAGGGTAAGGTTGTAGCACAAATGGGTTGGGTTTAATGGGTTTTCGGATGCATTTCGTGAAGCCCGAATTCGTAGTAGAGAATTTTCGGTCGACCGGATTCATTGGGGCGGTCGACCGGGCCAACACAAGTACTGTTTTGGGCGTAGCAGAGAATTTTCGATCGACCGGTTACACTGGGCCGATCGACCGGACAACATATGGTTCTATCTGCAATTAGCCGGTCGACTGGTCCAATAGGGGCGGTCGACCGGTCCTGGTTCTGCTCAAGGCAGACCAGACCAAAACGACAGGTCCGGTCGACTGGTGGCCTAGGGCCGATCGACCGACATTCAGTAAAATGCAAGTTTTTGAGGGTTTTGAGGGGCTAATGCAAGGGATTGATATGCGTGAAGTGTTTGCATGTTACCCCAACATAAAAACAACTAAATGAACACTATGAAACCAATTCACATCTACAATATGCGAATTAAACCAAGCATTAACCAATCCTAATGCATATTCAACATGAATGCTCAATGGTGATGCTAAGTTTCAACAATGATATGCAATACAACCCAAGAACTAATTTCACCTTTTGAAAACTCTAAAAGAATATGCAAGGATGCACTTTGAAGACCAATGAGACACACCTAGCATGAGTGACCTATCATCATGAATGTGAGCAAGGTGTGAAACCCAAAAGAACTATTTTCAACCAATCTTCACAACGCATGATTACTCAATATGCAAGTTCCATCCAAAGCCTTCTAGAATTGCATAAGAATGAACATTTGTTACCTTCACAATCCCAATGACTATTTTACAATATTGGATCTTACCATTCCATCTTTGATGATCATTGTGTGGGAATTTCAACCTGTTTGATCTTGTTGATGACACGATACATGTTCCTTCAATCCTTTGGTTTCAAGAGGGTATTCACCATGAATTTCAGTCCTACAAAACAAAGTTGTCATATGTTGGATGAGATTCTTGATTAACCATTCATTCACTAATTTGATATTTTGCATACCACATGCACACAAGCATGCACACAAGTTTTGTCAACATTAAAACTAAATCATCAAACACACAAAGGGGTCCAACAATCTCCCCCTTTTTTATGATGACAAAACATCATTGTGTGCCCAACATTTGATAAACATACTAGAACGTGTGTTTTGCATGGTTCAGAATAGTGATTGATAATGCCACTAGGAGATGATATTAACAATGCCAATGACAACGTTATGCACACATGTTCTCCCCCTTTTTGTCAACACCAAAAAGCAAGCATGTAAATATTTATATCTCCCCCTAAGTGGGATAGGCGGATAGCAAATGAGCATTTGATTTGAATCAAAATGTGAGACATGAACCATAATCAAAAGAGGTAGTGCATATATATGTTTGAAGCACTGCATAACTCATGATAAAAATAAATTCAAGCTATACAAACATCACAATAATACCCGAGTGAGATATGTGAAAATGAAAAATGAACTTCATACATATATGGATATTGGCAGAATTTCTAGAAAATACTAGAGGGTTATTTCCTTTCTACAATTCCATTTAGATCCTCAACTTTTGGTATCTTCGCATAATCCCCTTATTTTTTTATTTGATTTCACTGTTCGGCATGTGTCACCTCATGTGTCTCAATGGTATTTCCCGGCTACTCGGATTCATCACAATTTTCTTGTGGATTTTAGCTTCACTTTTCGACGCGAGTTTCCTCCTTTATTTCAGGGGAGATTCCCGGCTACTCGGTTCCACATTCCACTTTATTGAATAGGGTAGGCAGCTTTTTTTTCATGATTACTGTTCATTTCCATGTAGAAATTTAATTGCCCTTAAAGTGTTGAAAAGAAGTTCTGAAATCCTTATTAATAAAAGTCATATGCATCATCTTGTGCAAGGTGTGTGGGTAATTGCTATGTATGTAGAACATGAATTTGTCAAAAACATAGCTATGACTCCTCCTAAATATATGCACAATTGAAAATAGTTCCTCCTCCTTTGTATATGTCATGATTCACAAATGATCAAAGTCAAAACATTTTATATAACAAGGAGGTGAGTTCTTAGAAGATTTTCAAGAAATGGTTTTCTAGAAATATATATATACATGCAGTCAAGCAAGGATATGAAAGTAAAGTCATGCAAGATCATTTCCTGCACGTGGCGGAGAACATAGGTCCGAAGACCAACATCACGCATGGGGAAAGTTTCCAGCTGGACATAACCCAACTTTCCACAATCGCCATTTGATATACCGGAGAATCATGGCATTCAAGCACAGTCACTCATTCAAATAGCAAATTCCAAGTTCTCTTCTTAATTGAGTGAATTTTTCAGGAGTTAAGGGTTTTATGAAAATATCTGCAAGTTGATTTTCCGTAGTTACATGTACAAGTTCAAAATGTCCCTTACTCACATGATCTCGCAAGAAGTGATGTCTAATCTCTATGTGCTTTGTGCGAGAGTGCAAAATAGGATTTTTGGAAAGATTAATCGCAGAAGTGTTATCACAAAGAATGGGTGTATTATTCAAAGAAATGCCAAAGTCAACCAACTGTTGTTGGATCCAAAGCACTTGGGCTGCACAACTGCCTATCGTCATGTACTCGGCTCCAGCAGTTGATAATGCCACAGTATTTTATTTCCTAGAGGCCCATGAGACCATGCAATCTCCAAGAAATTGACAGTACCCGCTTGTGCTCTTACGATCCACTAAACACCCAGCATAATCGGAATCCGTGTAAGCTACCAAATCAAAAGTGCAGCTACGTGGAAACCAAAGACCAAGATCTGTGGTGCCTAGCAAGTATCTGAAAATCCTTTTGACTGCTAACATGTGTGAATTTTTGGGATCAGATTGAAATCTTGCACACATGCAAACACTAAACATGATATCTGGCCTACTAGCAGTCAAGTACAACAAGGAACTAATCATCCCTCTAAAAAGTTTCTGATCGACAGACTTATCTTCTTCATTTTTTGTCAATTTCACTATTGTAGACATTGGCGTCTTTTGTGGCTTTGTATTATCGAATTTGAATTTCTTGATGAGCTCCTTTGTGTATTTCCTTTGATTGATGAAGATGCCATCTTTTACTTGCTTCACCTGCAAACCCAAAAAATATGTCAACTCCCCCATCAAACTCATCTCAAACTCTCCTTGCATCAATTTTACAAAGTCATCATTCAATGAGTCAGAAGTGGCTCCAAAAATAATGTCATCAATGTATACTTGAACAATAAGCATGTGTTTATTGTTGCTTTTAATGAAAAGAGTTTGATCGATATTACCTCTCTTGAAGCCATTTTCTCAAAGAAAAGTACTTAGCCTTTCATACCACGCACGGGGGACTTTTTTCAGACCATAAAGTGCTTTGTCAAGTTTGAATACATGGTCCGGATGCTTCTCATCTTCAAAACCCGGTGGCTGCTCAACATAGACGTCCTCCTTCACTACACCATTCAAAAAGGCACTTTTAACGTCCATTTGAAAGAGTTTTATATTCCTAGAGCATGCAAAGGCAAGTAATATTCTAACAGCCTCATGCCTAGCCACGGGTGCAAATGATTCATCAAAATCAATTCCTAATTCTTGACCATAGCCTTGGGCTACAAGCCAGACTTTATTCCTGATCATCACCCCTTGATCACTACGTTTGTTTCCAAAAACCCACATAGTTCCTATCACCGGGTGGTTCTTAGGTCTAGGCACAAGAAACCACATCTCATTCCTTTAGAATTGGTGTAATTCCTCCTACATAGCCAAGATCTAAAAATTATCATTTAATGCTTCATTTACTGATTTGGGCTCAATATCAGAAAGAAATGCAAGATTATCAATTTCTTCAATTTCCCTGATTGAAGCCCTTGTTTTTATACCTTGTTCCATGTCTCCTATGACATTATCTCGTGGATGGTCCTTGTGGAACGTCCATTGTTTGGGGAGCTCCTCATTTTGAGTTGGAGCTTCATCATTCTTGTTGCAATCCTCATTTTGGGTTGGAACTTCATCATTCTTGTTGCTCGACTCAGCTTGATCCACATCTTGATTTTTCTTGTCTTTCTTTTCTTCTCCATCTTCATGCTCTTCATCAAGAAAATGATTATCTTTGTCAGACATTCTTAATGTGTATTCATCAATAATCACATGAGGGCTTTCCTCTACCACAAGAGTATGTAGGTTATATACTCGCTATACTCTAGATGATAGAAAATAACCAAGAAATATACCTCTATCACTCTTTGCGAAAAATTTTTTAAATAGTTTTTAGAATTATTCAATATGAAACGTTGAGAACCAAAAGGTTTAAGATATGGAATATTCGACTTCTTACCTTTATACAGCTCATATGGAGTTTTCTTGAGTATAGGTCTTACCATGGCTCGATTGATGATGTAGCAGGCCGTGCTCACCACCTCGGCCCAGAAATACCTTGATAAGCCATTTTTTGCAAGCATTGTCCTTGCCATCTCCACGAGCGTCATATTCTTTCTTTCCATGACTCCGTTTTGTTGTGGGGTTCGAGGTGATGAAAAGTTGTGTGTAAAACCCTGTTTCTTGCAAAAATCATCAAAGTCATGGTTATCAAACTCTCTTCCATGATCACTTCTAATTGCTTTAATTTGATACCCCTTATCAGTTTGTAAGTTCCTACAAAGATCTTCGAACTCCTGCAAAGCATCATTCTTATGGGTTAAAAACAATACCCAAGTGAATCTTGAATAATCATCTACAATAACAAACCCATAAAGTTTCCCTCCAAGACTATGTGTCCTAGTGGGACCAAATAAGTCTAGGTGAAGGATTTCAAGGGGTCTAGTGGTGGTGACACTATTTTTGGATTTAAATGACACTGATCTGTTTTCCCATAGCACATGCATCACAAATTTTATTTGCATCAAAATTAAATTTTGGTAAGCCTCTTACCAAATCTTTTCTAAATAGTTTTGAAAGAACACTAAAACTGGCATGACCAAATTATCGATGCCACAGCCATGCATCATCCGACTTATTAGCAACTAAATAAAGATTTTTTTTTGAGAATTTTCAAGATCAACCGAGTAAATGTTTCCATCTCTAACACCAATGAACTTTATTTCATGTGAAATTTCATCTACAATGGAGCAGTGTGTGTTTTCAAAAATGACCTTGTGACCCTTGTCACAAAGTTGACTGATGCTAAGGAAACTGTGATTCAAACCATTTACAAGCAAGACATCTTCAATGAATTGGTTTGAATCCTTACCTATTTGTCCCATTCCCACAATTTTACCTTTGTCATTTCCGCCAAAGGTGACCAATCCGCCTTCCTTTTCCTTCAGGTCTGAGAAGAGTTCCTTATTACCTATCATGTGTCTGGAGCATCCACTGTCCAGATACCATTTGTTCCACTTGGCTCTTAAGCAGACCTGCACAGTCAAAACAACTCTCAAGTTGATTTAGGTACCGAAGAAAGCTTGGGTCCCGAAGTGTTAGTCCTACCATGAGAGAAATGCATTCTATTTTTCCTTTCAAAATATTCATCATCGGCCCTCATCAAATCACAAACATACATTGAGTGGCCGAACATTCCACAATAGAAGCATGTGACATTTGGCTTTCCAAACCGACTCCTATGCATGAAAGATTTATCAACAAAAGAGTTCATGCATGAGTCAACATGATTAAAGCCATATGAATCAAATGATTTTTCAACTTTATTTTTCACAAATGAGTTTTTTTTTGTGGTTGAACGTCCCACATCAATTCTCTCATTCCTAGCAGTTCCATTGCTAGTCTCACCATGTTCAACCATTTTCTCTTTTCCTTTCAATTCCTTTTGAACAACATCTTTCAATTTTGTCAATTCAGCATGCATGGTATTGAAGTTGGTTTGTAGTGTTGCCTTAGATTTTTCACATTCACTCAATCTCAATTTGAGTTGATCCAACTCCTTAACCAATTTCTCATTTTCATTTTTCAGGTCGTCCACTTTTTCATAGGCATTCATAAAAGTTTTCCATTTTCCATTCACTCAATCTCAATTTGAGTTGATCCAACTCCTTAACCAATCTCAATTTTCAATTTTCAAACATGCCAATTCATCTTCATACAGTGTCATTTTGGATTAAAAATCTTCTTTGTCTTCTTTGAACTTTTCCATTTGCATTTCATAAAAGTTGTACCTAGCACATGGATTTGTTGAACTAATCAAATCATGAAATTTCATTTTCAAGTTCTTAACAACAGTTTTTGACTTCTTGTACTTTTGGTACAACTCAGCATATGCAAATTGCCATTGATCAGGAGTGAGATTTTCAGAATCGGAATTTACCTCGGAGTGTGCCTCATCCACCATCAAGCAAAGATTCTGGACTAACTCGTCTAGTCTGTCCATGTTCCCTTCAGATGTTGAGCTATCCGAGTCTTCATCGCTCCTGGTGGCTTTCATGGCCTTTCCTTTCTTGGCCTTGTCCTTCTTCATCTTCTTCTGGAGGTCGGGGCATTGACCCCTCATGTGGCCGGGCTTCTTACACTCGTAACATATAATCTCCTCTTTCTTGCTCGGCTCTCCTTTCTTGAAGGTGTTTCTTCTCAAGAATCTCCTCGGGAAGTTTCCTTCCCGTTTTGCCTTTCTAAAGAATTTCTTCGTTCTCCTTGTTACTAGAGCCATCAACTCCTCTTCCTCACTATCAATGCTTGATTTTCCATCACTATCGTCCGACGATGCTGGATATGCCTTCAAAGCAATCGTCTTCTTCTTTTTGCTTTCTTCCTCAGCTGGCTTCATAATGTTGATTTCATACATCATCAATGATCCAATGAGTTGATCCACCGTGAGTGTGGTGAGATCCTTTGAATCTTTGATGACGGTCGCCTTTGTGTGCCATGGAGGTGTGAGAGACCGCAACACCTTTCTTACCAAATCTTGATTCGAGTACTCCTTTCCCAAAGCCTTCAAATTGTTGGTTATCTCACTCAGCCTTGCGTACATTTGCGTGATGTTCTCCTCAGGCTTCATTGTAAAAAGCTCATATTCCCGAACCAATAGATTTGCTTTTGTCTCTCGTACTTCTGAAGTGCCTTCATAAATGGTCTTCAATTTGTTCCACATTTCCTGCACAGATGAACACATAAAATACATGAGTACTCATTAGGATGTATAGTGCATTGAATGATATTCATAGCTCTAAAGTTTGAACATGATTTCTTAATATGCTCTTCTTCCCATCCATCCTCATTTGGAGGTAACACATAAGGACCTTTGTTAATGACCTTCCAAGTATCATAGTCCTATGCTCGCATAAACACAGTCATTCGGTTTTTCCAATAGGGATAGTTAGTCCCATCAAAGAAGGGTAGTCGGTGTAACGAATGTCCCTCGGGGATCATTCCCTTGTTGGCCATATCAAGAGATCTTTTCTCTACAATCGTGAGGTTGTCCTAAAATCAGAGACATCGCACTGATACCAGATTGTTGTCCCTAGGTTCTCGTATGGACAAGAAGGGGGGTTGAATTGTCCCAGCCAAACATGATGGTAATTTTTAAAATTAACACAGCAAATTAATTAACTACCAACCCAAATGATGATTGGACGAAACACACGCTATGAAGAGATTAATTATCTCAAGCTTACCGTTCTCACACGGTCAATAAAAACAATATACTCAAGCAAACCACAATCAACCACAATGCGAGAAGGATTTTTAGGTGGTTCGGGACCACAACGGACTCCCTACATCCACCCCTCACCGAACCGGTGTGGATCCACTCGCTTCAAATGAAGCGCACAGAGCTTCCGCTCCAAAAGACACGGAGATGTAGTCTCCTACACGATCCTACCACGGATCAACAAACACACACACTTGCCGCAACACCCGCGGCACAAGAACACCACAACCGTTCACAGATGGTCAATAGACTCACAGAGTTGAAGTTACAAAAATAAAGATATGTTCAATACAAGCATGCAAACCTGAAGCTAGTGACTCCACTAGACATAAACAGGATCTAGAAAGAAAACTCCATGGAAAGAAAGGGCTATAGAAATTCTTCTCTAAGCCTCGGGTTGGAAGGAAGCCGGATGTTGATGATGTGAACGTCCCCGCGTTCCCCTTCTCATTCCACTCCTTTTCTTCTTCATTCACGAACTCCAGAAATGATCGAAAGTAGATGAAAACCTTGGATCTTTGCTCAGCTTCTTTCCTTCTCCCTTTCTTCTCCTACAAGATAGATAGACAACATTAGAAACCCTTAAGATCTCCCAAATTCGTAACTCATATATATGCCAACAATAGATGCATGAAAAGACCCATAAACCCTTCACTAAACCCATAGAAAATCGCCTAAACATATGTATATTAACCCTAGGGGCAAAAGGGTAAGGTTGTATCACAAATGGGTTGGGTTTAATTGGTTTTCGGATGCATTTCGTGAAGCCCGAATTCATAGTAGAGAATTTCCGATCTACCGAATTCATTGGGGCGGTTGACCGAGCCAACACAAGTTTTGTTTTGGGCGTAGCAGAGAATTTCTGGTTGACCGGTTACACTGGGCCGATCGACCGGACAAAATATGGTTCTATCTGCAATTAGCCGATCGACTGGTCTAGTAGGGGCGGTCGACCGGTCCTGGTTCTGCACAAGGCAGACTAGACCAAAATGACAGGTCCAGTCGACCGGTGGCCTAGGGCCGGTCGACCCACCGATCGACCGACATTCAATAAAATGCAAGTTTATGAGGGTTTTGAGGGGCTAATGCAAGGGATTGATATGCGTGAAGTGTTTGCATGTTACCCCAACATAAAAACAACTAAATGAACACTATGAAACCAATTCACATCTACAATATGCGAATTAAACCAAGCATCAACCAATCCTAATGCATATTCAACATGAATGCTCAATGGTGATGCTAAGTTTCAACAATGATATGCAATACAACCCAAGAACTAATTTCACCTTTTGAAAACTCTAAAAGAATATGCAAGGATGCACTTTGAAGACCAATGAGACACACCTAGCATGAGTGACCTATCATCATGAATGTGAGCAAGGTGTGAAACCCAAAAGAACTATTTTCAACCAATCTTCACAACGCATGATTACTCAATATGCAAGTTCCATCCAAAGCCTTCCAGAATTGCATAAGAATGAACATTTGTTACCTTCACAATCCCAATGACTATTTTACAATATTGGATCTTACCATTCCATCTTTGATGATCATTGTGTGGGAATTTCAACCTGTTTGATCTTGTTGATGACACGATACATGTTCCTTCAATCCTTTGGTTTCAAGAGGGTATTCACCATGAATTTCAGTCCTACAAAACAAAGTTGTCATATGTTGGATGAGATTCTTGATTAACCATTCATTCACTAATTTGATATTTTGCATACCACATGCACACAAGCATGCACACAAGTTTTGTCAACATTAAAACTAAATCATCAAACACACAAAGGGGTCCAACACTCTTCATTTAACTTCCCTTATTATTAGTGAAAGCTTTAATTATTAAGAAATGGCTAATTTTTCTTTATTAAAATTTTGGGGTGCTACACACATAGCCGAGGCGTTGCCGAATATCTGCAAATATGTGTTCGTGATGCTGAAGGCGGTGCTGGATATGGGTCAGTTGTTGTCCCCTATCAAGGTCACGGCACTGCATTTCAGGAGAGCTCGGTTCATGGCATGAAAGGCCTCACGTGAATCCTCATGGCTTTGGGTAAGAGTGGTCTTGTTTGTGGAGAGAGTTTGCATCTGAATGGCTAAGAAATCCAAGGCTATGGAGATAGAGTTAGGATGCTGTGGTATAGATTCCAGCATAGTGCCCATGGTGGCAATATTCTCCCAAAGGTAGATAGTTGTTCCCCAAATGCATCCACTCGAGTTTCCAGCCCAGTGAACCACCTGTCAAAAGTCTCGTAGTCCACCCAAGGGTGCTGTCCAGTCTCCTGAGTATAAGACTCCCCATGATGGAACTATGGTGGGGGAGGCATCTCTTGATCCATGTGATGAGGGGAAGGTGGTGGAGGCTGGTCCTCAGCCTGAACTGGAGGAGGAACTGCCCCTTGAGCCTACTGCTGCCCCTGTTCCTGCTCTGCATCATTTTCAACTTCTTCTTCATAAGTGGGCACATCACGACAGAGTTCACCATTCGGACCCCAATAATATCCCATATCTATGAAAATATTGTGGTGATTGTAAATATCATCCTGTCGAACTCGAATGAATACTTCATCACCAAGGTGAACCCCAGTGTATACAAACACGCCTGTCAGCTGTGAGGCATAAGGCGGTGATCTCCTTAGTTGGGTTCGATAAGTTCCTATCAAATTGGTCATGAGCCGACCCATGTTAATTAAGCTGCCATTCATAACATGATAAAATAGAAACCTTTGAACTTCAGTCACCTCATCTCTACTCCCACTCTTTGAATAAGTACGTGACGTGAACATATGGTGTAGAATCTGCTATAGTGGTGGAAAGTGGTTGGCATTCAACTCAATCAAGTCACTGATACCATGCATAAAATCACAGTTTGTCATGGCAATAAAGGTATCCTCAACTGCACCATGCCCAAAATTCATATCAGCACCCCTAGCTAAGACACCTAGGGCTTGCTAAAAGAGATCGGGTGTGATATGAATCTCTACTCCTTGGACAACTGTATACAACTGTTCATTTCTCTCGACTAGATTTCCATAAAATTACTGTACTAGGTTAGGATAATACCTAGTGTATCTGGTGACAAAATCAATCCACCCTTCTTGAATTTCAAATAGGGCACATAGATCAGGCAAAATCTCATTCATCTCGTCAAAATTGACTAGTCGGGGATTGATGATGGGTCACGGAGGCAAACGAGGTGCTCGACGAGGCATTGGTGCCTGCTGTGGTGGATGAGCTGGGGCCTCTCGTCTCTGACCGCTTGGTCCCCCTTGGGCAGGACGCCGAGAACTCCGCCGAGGCGGCATCTTGAGCTAGAAGAACTCACCGGGAAACCCTTGAACAAACAATATCAACCCAAGGGAGGAAGATGGACCAAAAGGGCACACCGAGGGCTTGAAATGAACTTCTCCACAACCGGGATCCTTGGAGGTGGCTTCACGAATGCACAAATCGGCCGTGGAGATTTCATCCCAAAAACGTGACGAACCAACTGGATCTAGTGCGGGTGAAGGATGAATGATGTTTGTGAGGTTTAGAAATGGGGTTTTGGTGTTTTAGGGTTAGGGGAGAGGATAGGAGAGAGAATAGAGGAGTTGGAATGAAGAAAAGGGGAGTGAAGACCCCTTTAAAAGGGGTTTAGATTGTGGTTCGGCCGGCCCGGTTCGCCGGGTTCGGTCGACCGGACCGGGTCTGGCGGTCGACCGCTAGACCCAAAAAAAAATCCCCAATTTGCAATTTTCTTTGTTTCTTTTTTTGTTTCATTCCTTATTTTGTTTTTTTTCTATATAAGGGGATGACCATCCGACCTTCTGAATTGAACCAACATGAAGGGGAGAGAGAGAGAGAGAAAAGATGGAGATGTGAGGAGACTTCTCTAGCTCCCCCTCAAAAGTTGCCTTAGATCCGGCATCACTGGATCCACATTCATTTCAGCAAGAAATACCTGGCCTTAGAAGTATTTTTCAAGGAGGGCTATATATATAAATACATTCAAGCATGCAGGAGTGTATGTGAACACACAAGGTATTGAAAGTAAATAAAGACAATATGCATGATTTCCTACCCTTGATGCATATGCAAAACTTAACCTAAGTGCAAACCTATTCATGTATGCTCTCACCCCTGCACATCCCAAGTTCTCTTCTTATCTTGTTAAATTGATCCTGATTTAGGGGTTTTGTGAAGATGTCTGCTAACTGATTGTGTGTGTCAATGAAATTCAATTCAAAGACCCCTTTTCCTACATGATCTCTCATAAAGTGATGACGAATATCAATATGCTTGGTCCTATAATGTTGAACAAGGTTTTTTGACAAACTGATTGCACTAGTATTATCACACAATATTGGCACACATTTCATTTCAATATCTAAATCAAGCAATTGATTTTTGATCCAAAGTATTTGGGCTCCACAACTTTCGGCGGCTACATATTCAGCCTCGGCCGTTGAGAGAGCTACTGAATGTTGTTTCTTGGAGGCCCATGAGACTAGACACCTACCAAGAAACTGACAGTACCCACTAGTACTTTTACGATCTACAATACATCCAGCATAATCCGTATCGGTTTATGCAATCAAATCAAAAGAACTACCGATGGGAAACTACAAGCCAAAATCTATTGTGCCAAGTAAGTATTTAAAAATGCGTTTAACAGCCATTAAATGAGATTCTTTAGGGCATGACTGAAAACGGGCACAAAGACATACACTGAATTGAATGTCAAGACGGCATGCTGTAAGATACAGTAGTGATCTGATCATACCTTGAAACAGTGTAGGATCTACTGTTTTACCATTTTCATCTTTGTCTAACTTCGAGGTTGTGGCCATTGGAGTTGACACAGGTTTTACTTCAGCCATCCCATATTTCTCCAACAGCTCCATTGTGTACTTTGCTTGACTTATGAAAATGCCCTCAGATGTTTGCTTCACCTGCAGTCCAAGAAAGAATGTTAATTCACCCATTAAGCTCATCTCAAATTATCCTCGCATAATTTCTACAAATTCATCACATAATGCATTATTACTAGCTCCAAAAATTATGCCATCCATAAACACCTGAACTACTAATATATCTTTACCTGATTTCTTTGTGAAAAGTGTTTGATCAACCTTTATGATGTGAAATGGACATCTGAGTTCGAAAACAATTTGATGTGGAACTAAATGTAGGCCAGGCGGGGTGGGGAGCGGAGGTGGTTGGGAGCCGACCCATTTCACATGGGCAAGCTGGCCTGCTGTCCTTGCTGCTTGCTGCCTGCTACTTGTCGGGGACAGAGCTCCTAGCTGGATTGTCCGATGGGGATGGGATTGAAGGCGTTGGAAAGATTTACGCTTTAGCTTACTTTCGGAAGAAACTTTACCTCTTTCCGATCTCGGTTGCACCTGGTATGACAGATTCGGTAGAACTGCGCCGGGCTTCTCTACTGCAGGCCAGAGAGGGCTTGGAAGAGGTCGTACTCCCAGCTGGAGTATCGGATTGAGGCGGGACCAGGGCCCACTGAAAGAGGGCTCAGTCTATTGTGCTTCCTCCAAAATACTCTGCCTGATTCTCCCAATTACGTCAGTGGTGACTCCTTGATGTTGACGGGGTCAAGCTGGCTGCAGGGGCAAAAATCTGGACTCGAGTTGCCGGTGGTGTAGCTGTCCGATCCGAGGCTGGAATGAGGCGGGGCTGGTATTGTCACGAAGAGGGCCGTCCTAGGGATCTTTCAGTGCTAGAATGGCCCCGTTATGAAGTGGGAGATGCCAGTACCGATGATTCTTGTGAAGTCGCACTATCTAGCACGCAGGCTGGATAGGGGAGGCTTGTCGGGGGTGTAACTCCCAGTGGGAAAATCAGAATGGGGCGAGACCAAGCTTGACTGAAAGCTGACTGACCCCTGATGACCTACTCCAGAGGGCTTGGGAAGAGGATAACAGCAGAGGCCGTGGTGCTCCCTGTGGTGGACTATTTGTTCTGGCCACCAGTGATGTGGACTGTAGGACAGACTTGAATTGTTGACACCGGTGCTCACGACTGGGAACTCCAAATCTGCCGGGACCAATTTTGACTGAAAGCTGGACGACCCTAGTAGGGATCCCCCAAAGGGCTTGATCCAAAAATGGGGGATAAGGCCGGAGCATCTTCCAAAGGCAGACAGGTCGCTGTCCAGACCTGGGTTGCGCGATCAGGGGAGAACGGCTCTCTCGGGCAGCTCGGTGCTTGGATGGAGACGAAACCACCTTGCCTAGAAAGCTATCTGGACGCCCTTTCCAGAAATGTATGGCTTGTCAGCAAAATCCTGGAGATGGTGTCGTAGCCAAGCCTCTAACAGGTACCCCTGCTACTGCCTATGAACTGGGGCAGGGGCTGGTGATAGGTGGGGATGAAGGGGTGGGGATGACTAGGGTTTTTGCAGAGGAATGGGGAGGGATGGCTGTGGGGGAGGGTGATGGAGGTTGAGGGTCAATGGAGGGAGGCTGGAGTGGAAGGGGAGGGGTGAAGCTAGTAGGAGATGGCAGTGTGGTGGCTGGGTGAGCACAAGAGAGGGGGTGGAATGAGAGAGGGAAGAGAGATGGCCAAGGAGGAATGGGGAGATGGGGGGCGACCCTAGGAGCTGAAAGGTCAAGGGAGGTTGACCAAGGGGGGGCTGGGGAGAGAGAAACAGGGGGGAGTTTGAATTTTTGGCTTGGGAGGGGTGAAAGGGGGCTTGGGGAAGTGAAGAGATGTGTTGGGAAGATGAAAGGGTGTCTAGGGGGAGGGGATTCCACCTAGGGGTTGAGGGAATAATTGAATGAGGGTATTGTTGACACCCGTTTTATACCTAATAAGTCGGGTCATCTCCTTATTCATTCTATATGATGCTCCAAGTCGTTCACTCTTCATTGAGTCTCTTGATTTGTTGAAGCTTCTTTCTTGGGTCTTAACTCCGTGATCAGATATGGCTCCTGGTGGCGTTTCATTGGATGAATCTTAGCAAGCCCCTCATTTCATTTTTGAACCTCAATGATAATAACGGTCGGTCCTAGGCGCGTTGTTTCATTCTGACGGATGGGTCCTGGACCGTTACTCTTTGAAGAGTCCTAAGGCTTAAGGCCTCGTTTTAAAGCTTATCCTTTTTGATTACACGTTGATAATAACGGTCTGTCATGCAGCCGTTGTTTCATTCTGACGCCTTATGCCTTGGCCGTTGCTTCCTTGAAGAGTCCAACTTGTTGGGTCTTCTTCCCGTTGATCTTATCTTTTAGGGATAAGGTTGATAGTGACGGATGTTCCTTTGAGCGTTATTTCCAAGTGGCGGTCTGTCGTGCAGCCGTTACTTCCTTCAGAGAGTCCTGACAGTTCAGGCCTTTTCTCTGCTACTCCGTGGCCGAAGATAAGGGTTTGGATTGACGATATCTCTTTCAAATCTGATCCTCAGAACCTTCTGTTTGATTCTATGGACTCTTGGTGATATTATCTTCGAGGATTTGCTAAGAGTTATCCCTTTATCTTGCTGGATTATCCTCTGCTCCACCTAAGAGTTTGAGGGTCTATAAATAGAACCCTTGACTTCATGGCCCAAGGGGGAGGATTTTGAAATTCACGACGAAGTGCTGCCGAACTCAGGAGCCATCTTCATCCAAGAGGAACTGCTTCCCACGTTCATCCATCTCATAATCAAGGGAGTACTTTGGTTTTAGTCTTTCAAGTTCATCATTGCATGCTTAAGTTCTTCCCTGGTTTTTCCTCAATCAAAGCATTGTCCCTCCTCTTTCTCCACGTTTTCTCACTGTTCTCTAAGCATCCAAACATCCTCCTAATCTTTTAAAAACGCCCAGAGGGGTTAAAAAACCAAAAACTCCCCGGTAATCCCCTTTCCTTTTGATGTCCTTAAGTTCTTTGAGAATTGATGCTATATTATTGAAAGGGCTAATTTGGGTTGTTTTGTTCTTGTCTTCTACATCTTTGGCAGGTTTACAGGTTCACCAGTACGAGGCCCAAGTCTTCTAGCCGGCTGGAAGACTTGGAGTTAAAAGAATCTACATTTTGCTACTGCAGGTTATCTGACGGTCTGGTGCAGGCGCGTCATCTTCTCCTGGCGGTCTATCGGGTGGCCGTTACTTTCCGAGTAACGCACAGGGTCCTGGCCGTTATTTCTAGCTGACCTGCAGGTTCTCTTTGGTTTTCTCTCCCGTGGGCGGGTGCTTCATCCACCTATTTCCAAGGTATTTACAGGTCTTGTGCTTGTTTTTACTTTGGTGGCGATCACATCTTTCCTTAGTCTTGGGCATTAGCTTTCTCATTCATCACATATCTCTTTTATTTCCTTGCTTGCTCCACCCCTTGTGGTGTGTTTTATTTACTCTTTTGCTCCACGCCCCGGCGTGTGTTTTCCCTCTTCTTTAGCGTTGTTTGAGCGAGATAGCATGCGCATGCTAGAGCTAGCTTTGATTGCTTAGGTTCATGATCACATGTTCGTAGGTTAAGAGCGGATATTTGATTACTTACTTGTCATTTCATCATTCAAAATCCCAAAGGAAAGATAGATAGGCAAACTAAAATCAACAGATAATTTTTTGGCGGTCACGGTGGGACAACTTGTGCCAATCGTGCTTTTGATTCCTGTTTAGACCTGCCATCATCTGCTTGTTGAGTTGCCCTTGGTTTCCCCCTTTTACTTCCTGCTGATTCTGGTTTTCTGGGTGCTCCGACGGCCCTGTGGCCCTGCGTTACAGTTCTCTGACGCAGGGGCATTAGACCGCCACTTTGGTTCTGCTGTGTGAGCTTCCACGGGTTTTCCTGTTATTTCTGTCCGATTTTGGCTCTGGCTCATTTGACGGACCCATCTCCCTGCGTTATATCATTTCTGGCGGTCTGGCATTCGACCGTTATTTTACTCTGACGCATGGTTCTTCGACCGTCATACTCTTGGCAGGTACGCATCCGAGGTGCATTTATTTCGCAGTTTCTGCTGTGATTTATTGCTTGGGTGGTACTTGACTTCCTCCTTGTTTTATTCATATCTTCATATCATTGTGTGCATCATTGATTGCTAGATTTTAGGCTAGACTTTGCATGCACTCCGGTGCACATAGGGTCATTCATCTTGTCATATCTTAGATTGCATTTTCCTACCTTGTTGTGAGGACCTCTCGTCTCCATATTCCTTGGAGCCGACCAGGAAATCATAGCAGGGACCTCCATAAGTCCCCGCGAGCCGTGGATTCCCACACGGACGCCGGGCCGGTTGTACCTTTCCTACCCCGCGTCTAGGGTTGCATAAGTGAAGGAGTGATTACACTTAGAGTCAAACCAAGTCCCATATCCATCTCCTACTAGGAACCCATTGTTGAGAGCACATATCAATCAAATCCACTAAAGTTCCAAAGGAGAAATCATAAGAACCCTGTCGCATCATTCTAAACAACTTGGTTGCCTTTGAGTGCCTTCATCTTTTATCACTTGCATCTTGTTAGAATCACCTAAGTTTGGTTGCTTATTGTGTGTTTTTGTGTTGGTTGTTTTTGCATTTTGTCAAGGTTGTTCGTTGCATGTGGAGTTGTTTTCGTCCATCCGAATCATCTCCTCAAGTCAATTCCTTCTTCACATTCTATTCCAATCCTCTTTTCGAGTCCACCATGGCATCCTTTAATCCTCCCCGCTCCCAAGAGGACTCCCTTCCTCAAGGGCTCCTTGAGAACCCTCCTAGGGTTGTTACCTTTTCCTCCGGGGAGGGGACTACCCCTCTTCCGTCCTCCACTTCTATGGAAGGTGGTCAAGTTACCCCTTCTTTCACCACTCCTTCCGCGGGCTCCGTCCTTCAGATGATGGCCCAATTGGATCCGGCCCAACTCCAAGTTCTTTATCAGACCATGCAAGGGTCCAACGCATCTCCTTCTACCATCATCCAAAATCAATCCAATCCTTCCACTGTTGGGCTCCCCGCTCAGCCCATTCCAATTGATCTTACTCCGGTCCAACCACGGACCATCACTTTCACGGGCATGGAAACGGGCCAGTCTTCCAATTCGGCCCAACAATCTTTCGATAAGGGAAAGTCGCCCATCCCTTCTTTCGTTCAAATGGATCATCACATATCTGCTCCGGTAGCTCCGCAAGTTCTCATGGGCCCTTCCGACTTCTTACGCTCTCAGCAAGGGGCGGCCCAAGCTTATCCTAATCCGGGTCAAGCTTATGCCCAATATCCTTCTCACGGGCCCCCCATCCCTACTGTTTATCCCTCCACTCCTTCCTGTGGGCACCCACCTTCTGCTACAACCGTTCCATCTGCTCCCCACATTCAACCAGCGTCTTTCACCGCCCCTGCTCCCTCCCGAGAGCAGGACTTGCTCGACAAGTGGGCCGCCATGCAGCAGCAACTCGATTTCCTCCAGAAGCGGGTTGGCCCACAATCTTTGGCCGATATTCCTGTTCCAAGCTTCCAGAATATCTGATTCCCTCCTCAATCAGAGCTCCCCAACTACCGCAAGTACGACGGGAACAGCAATCCCTTTATTCATGTGAGGGATTTTCTATATGAATCGGCGCAATTCCAGTATGATGATCGCCTTATGGCATATTTGTTCCGCCGATCTTTAGATGGTGTTGCTCTGGAATGGTTCTATTCTCTACCACTGGAAGAGGCTGAGAGTTTCAAGGTAGTCAAGGACAAATTCATCCAGCGGTTCCAAGACAGGGTCGGCCCAGAATACTCATTCACCGATCTAGTGGCCGAGAAGATGAAGCCAGACGAAGATTTCGCCACCTATGCAGACAGGTGGAGACAGATAGCCGCCAGAGTGCCTGGTCACATTCCGGAGGAAGAAAAGGTCAAACTGCTGATTTCCAATGCCACCCCGACCTTTCGCAACATCTTGGCAATGAATGACATAGCTAATATGCATCAACTCTACAGCCGGGCGCGCTTCATCCAGACTCAATTCAAGGACTCCCCAATCCATTCCCTCTTCGAAAACCAAAAGCCCAAGTACCACAAGAAACCACAAGGGCCGGTTACCGAGGGAGTCCAAACAAATGAGCAAGTACAAGCCGTTGCCTTCCCGTTTCAGGCCGCACCATTCCGCTTCCCCCAAAACCCCCGCAATTCCCAAAACCCCGCTCCACAAAACTTCCAGGCAACCCCACAAAACCCTCCGCCTACCTTTGTCACTCCACAAAATGCCTTCCCCAATCCACAACAACCACCACCTCCACAATACCACAATGTCCCTCCACCTAACGGCTATAACAACAACCCCAACAGCAAGTGCCCGGCTCCCAGGAGAGCTCAATACCCTCCATTGCCAGAGACACTTACAAATATCTTCTCCGCCCTCATGTCAGTGAATGCGATCCAACTTCCTCCAGAACGGCCTACTTGGAACCCAGCTGTTGATCAGACTAAATATTGTATGTTCCATAGGCAGCCGGGCCATACCATAGAAGGATGTTTCCAGTTCCGGGATCTGGTATATGATCTCCACGAAGGGCAAAGGATAGATTGGGCCGCAATGCATCGGGCCATTGTTGAGATCAAGGAGAAAAGAGGGCAGCAGCCGAGGCCGCAAGTGCAGCAGCAACAGGCACCGCAGCCGCAGCAGCTACCACAACAGTAACCACAGCAACCACAGCAAGTACAGGACCTGGGCATCCACCAGAACCCGATGCCGAATCACCCCCCCGCTCCTCAGCAGCAGCCGCCAGCACCAGCACAAGTAAACGTGGTCCAACCACCGGCTCCCAATGCCAGGTGGTCTTTTGATGATGACAGTGCCGCACCACAAGTCATGGCCCTCCACCATAACCACCGTAATCCTCTCACTCCCTCCTTCGTCCTTCCTGCACACCCAACATCCCCTCCATTCATCCTCCCGATTACACCCGCTTCAGCAGATTCCTTACCACCCACCGTTCCATCATACCCTCCACCACTTAACCCCGTCACCGTCATCACACCACCATCCAACCCTTCATCCATCCTTACCCTTCCGCTAGCCTTCCCTCCACCCGCGTCGACACTCATCACCACCCTGCCTTCCACCAACCCTTCGCCCATCATCCGCTCACCGCCCATTACCACCACCAACCTTACGCTCCACCAAACCGTCTCCCCCGCACCACCTGTTCCATTCATCCACCCCGCAGGGCCCATCATACTATCTTCAGATGCTGCAGCGAATTGTGCGCTGAGGAGCGGGAAGATGTTCCATCGGAATTACCCCACTACTTCTAATCCCCAGTCCTCCCAACCAACGGCTGAGCAAGAAGAAACTGAACCGCTGCCAGGTACTCAATATGACTTGTTACATCATCTAGACCGGGTGCCCGCTAAAATATCTGTGCTAGAGCTGATCAAAAGGTCTACCCTTCATCAAGATGCACTAAGAGACTTTTTACAGAAGGTAATGGTCAGTAAAGATATGGCAGTCGACAGCTTACCGACCGCACTAGCAACCATCTCCAAAGGGCCGGCAATTACGTTTTCAGAAACTGAGCTAGCACCTCCAGAAGCTCGGCAAATGCCGCTCTGCATTACAATCACTCTGAACAAGGTCAGCATTGAAGCAGCGCTGGTTGACACAGGGGCTTCAATTAATGTTTGTCCACTTAGCACCCTCCGAGCATGCAACATATCTGAAGAGTTATTACGGCCTACCCCCACCACTATAGCAGCGTATGACAACTCGAGACGAGCGTGTCACGGGGTGATCACCATTCAGGCAGAGCTCGGGCCCCTTACAATGGCCGTGGAATTCTATGTGCTCGATATCGACCCTATGTTCAAGGCTATCTTGGGTCGTCCGTGGATTGATACGCTCGGTGCCGTGCCCTCCACCGCACATCAGTGCGTCAAATTCCCCTTCCAAGGGAGGGTCGTCAAAGTTAAAAGCCTGTCCGCGGTACAGACAGTTAAGGCCATATCAGAGCAGGTTCTTCCCACACTTTGGCCAAGCAGCCGGCCCGTTATATCAGTGCTGGATCTGAATTTTCCTTGGGCTTACACAGCTCCCAAGCCCATCACTACTCCAGTCAACATCAAAGTGAAGCCGCAGATTAGAGATTCCAAAGGCTGGAACATCATACTAAAACTAGGCTATCAACCGGGGAGAGGCCTCGGTGCGCAATTACAAGGAATGACCAAGCCCGTACCCAAGGGAAGAAAAATGGGCAGGAGAGGTCTCGGCTACAAGGAGACAACATTATGAATGATGGGTGATTCTGGGCCACACACCTGGGATTATCGTCAACATTTTGTCAAGGGGCCTCTCCAGCCCGGTACATTAACTTCAAGACCAGTTCAGCCAGAAAGAAATGCAGTCTGTCCGATTACCAACCCACCCCCATTGCCGGGAGGGTCAGATGATGATATGCTCGACTATGGTCAGGCCTTGCAGGGGCTCTTTAATGAGGAAGAATGTCAGAAGAAGCAAGAGGTTCGGCTTGTGCAGTGGAGGCCAAAGAAGCAGCCTATTATTGATTTACAAAAGGAGGGGAGCTCTCCAATTGCCTTTTCTTGGTCTCCCTCACGCCTCCAATCTATTTCCCAGCAAGGGGACTTCATACCCCGCCTTCCTCCTATCGTAATCAATCCATCCTTTATTGATCCACCAGAAATTCTATTTGTTCCTTGTGCTTGCGGGAGGTGCCCACCCATTGATCTATCCACTCTCTTCACTCCTCCTCCTCCCAACGCCCAACTCCACGAGATGTGGTTCTCTTCTTCCGATCCTTTCTTTGACTGCATTTTCCCCGAGCTGTTCCCTATGCAGCTCCCACCTCCTCCATCTTGCTGTGTAGTCTCCGCTGATCTCCAAAAAAAAACGTCAAATTTGAGATGGAGATTTCAGTGGAAGATTACGCTATCCTGTCGCCATCCTCCTCCCAGGGGCACGAGTCCCCTGCTCCTTCCCTTCCACTAGGCTTCCTCTTCCCTAGGTTAGGATTAGGGTCCGTCGAGTCTAGGGAATTAGAGTCAGTTAGATCTAGAGAAGTAGGGTCTTGTTCCAGGTCGTCCAATCCTTCCTCTGCTGAGCCGCGCTCGCTGGCGCATCCTTCCCGATCTGTTCCCGATAGGTTCTTGCAAGATTTAGCTCAGCGTTGCCATGCTCTTTTGAAGTGCCCGAATTTGTTGCTACGGCAATTGTAATTGAAGACGACGAGGAAATAGAAGGGGTGTGGAGCGATGACGGATTAGGCGTCTATGAGATTTTGGATGAGAAGGATCCAATTAATGAAGACAGCGATGTAGATGACACCGCCGACTTATACGCACAAGGATTGAAAAGATTCGACGAGCCGTCGTCGTCGGTGGACGAACCTACAAAGGAAATCAATCTAGAACCGAAGAAGACCCAAGGCCCATCATTATTGCTGCTAATCTTCCTTCACAAGTAGAAGAGGAATTGATTAAGGTCCTAAGGGAGTATAGCGATTCCTTCGCCTGGTCTTACGAGGACATGCCAGGTCTTGACCCCTCTTTAGTGGAACATCGACTCGTGCTTAAACCAGGGGCAACACCTGTGAAACAAAGGTCAAGAAGATTTCACCCCCACATGGCCTTGAGGATCAAAGAAGAGGTCGACAAGCTATACAAAGCCAGATTCATCAGAGTAGTTTTATATCCTCAGTGGGTGACAAACATAGTCCCGGTTCTTAAGAAAGATGGAAAAGTGCGCATATGCATTGACTTCAGGGATCTTAACAAAGCATGTCCCAATAATGATTTCCCGCTACCCCATATAGACGTCCTGGTGGATAATACAGCCGGGTATGAAGCTCTATCATTCATGGATGGATACTCGGGCTACAATCAGATCCGTCTCGCTCCGGAAGATCAAGAGAAAACTTCCTTCACCACGCCCTGGGGCACGTATTGTTATGTGGTTATGCCATTCGGTCTGAAGAACGCAGGTGCCACCTATCAAAGGGCGATGATGGCCATCTTCCACGACATGATGCATATCTATATGGAAGCTTACATGGATGACATCCTGGTGAAGTCAAGAACTAAGGAAGAACACCCCTCTATCCTGGCTAAGGTGCTACAGAGAGCCAGGGAGTGCAAGCTCAAGATGAATCCGAAGAAGTGCGTATTTGGAGTCTCCTCAGGGAAGCTGCTAGGGTTCCTAGTAAGCAAACGGGGGATCCAAATTGATCCTAATAAAGCACAGGCCGTCATGGACATGCCTCCGCCGAAGAACATTACGGAACTTCGAGGATTGATTGGTAGATTGCAATTTATCAGAAGATTCATATCCCAGCATTCTCAAAGGTGCCGTCCGTTTTATGAATTGCTTAAGGCGGGGGTCAAGTTTGAATGGAATGAAGATTGTCAGAAGGCCTATGAAGACCTCAAGGAATATCTATCCAATCCCCCGGTTCTGCAACCTCCTGTCCCTGGGAAACCCCTAATCCTATACATCTCGGTCATTGAGGACTCCTTAGGGGCGGTCCTAACACAAGTAGATGATGAAGGGAAAGAGCGGGCTGCTTACTACCTTTCTCGGTTGTTTAATCCAGCTGAATCCAAGTACACCGCTATGGAGAAGACTTGTGCCGCCTTAGTATGGGTAGCTCAGAAGCTTAAACACTACTTCCTTGCCCACCCAGTTAGGTTGATCTCTAGAATGGACCCGATCCGCTATCTCTTAGAAAAGCCTGTCCTTTCTAGTAGGTTAGCTCGCTGGCAGAGCTTCCTCTCTCAGTTCGACATCACCTTTGTCGTTCAGAAGGCAGTCAAAGGATATGCCATTGCTGAGCATCTTGCACATCTCCCTATTCCTCGCACCGATTCTATTCAGGACGATTTCCCTGATGAGCATCTTTCTGTTATCTCTCATCACCCCTTCTGGTCTCTGCACTTCGATGGTGCGCTCAATTCTCAAGGCCAAGGGATCGGTGATGTTCTGCTTACCCCAGAGGGGGTAACCATTCCCTTTGCTTATCAACTTCGGTTTCCTGCTACCAACAACATCGCTGAGTATGAGGCTCTCCTGGCCGGCTTGAAGCACGCCTACCTCTTAGGTGCGCGTTATTTGAACATCATAGGAGACTCTCAGCTCGTCCTATGGCAAGTTCTGTCCACTTACCGTACTCGTGACCCCAAGCTCAAACCTTATCGAGATTTGGTCACGCTTCTCACTAGGCAATTCCGTAAGCTGATCTACATTCACACTCCCCGTTCTCAGAACATTCTAGCTGATGCTCGGGCATCTCTTGCTTCCTCTTTATCTTTCCCTCTCAGTCGTAGTACTGAGACTATCGTCGTCCAGAGATTGGACGCGCCCTCTCTTCAGGATCCTTGGTACCTTAACCTTAGGAAATCCGTAGAGGCGAAGGCTGAGAAGGAAGATCTCAAGGAAGTTTCACTAGCAGAACTAGAGGAGATTCTGGACGAAGAGGAATTACCTTGGTATCATGAAATCGAGTTGTTTTGCAAAGAGGGGTCGTTCCCAGAAGGGGCAAAAGTTGAGCAATGCAAGTCAATCAGAAGAGCCGCCGCAAGGTACACCATTGTTGCAGGAGAACTGTACAGGCGCGCTACTAACGGAATGCTCATGAGATGCTTAGATGATGTTGAAGCTTGGAAGGTGGCTGAAGCAGCCCATTCTAGTGAGTGTGGAGGTCATATCAATGGCCAGGCTCTAGCAAAGAAGATCCTTAGGCAGGGCTACTACTGGCCCACTCTAGAGGAAGATTGCTCCCTCTATGTCCGGAGGTGTCTTAAATGCCAACTCCATGCTGATAAAATTCATTCTCCAGCTTCATCTCTCCATCCTATGACCGCTCCTTGGCCATTCTCTATGTGGGCTTTCGACGTTGTCGGCCCGCTCGGTGATCCTAATTCTCAGATCAAGCAGAAGTCCTTTATCTTTACCGCCACTGAGTACTTCACCAAGTGGGCCGAAGCCGAGACGTATGCAGAAATCAAAGCTACAACGGTGTGCCACTTTATTATGAAGAATATCATCTCACGGTTCGGAGTGCCAAGCAGCATCATCACCGACAACGGACCCCAGTTCGTCTCCCAAGAGCTTAAGGACCTCTGTAAGAAGTTCAATATTGCATTGCATCATTCATCTCCATATTATCCTCAAGGCAACGGTCAAGCCGAAGCCACTAATAAAACCCTTCTTAAAATCATCAAGAAAGCATGCGAAGCTCATAAGTTTTCTGATTGGCCAGAAAGACTAGTAGAAGCTCTGTGGGCTTACCGCACCTCCGTCCGTACCCCTACGGGACAAACTCCCTATTCTCTTACCTATGGGATGGAAGCGGTGCTCCCATATGAGATCTTGATCCCTTCCCTTAGAGTGCAGCTCGATAAGGAACTTAATCTCGATGAACGTCGAGAGGCGTTGCTGGTTCAGTTGGAACTCTTAGATGAGAAGAGGATGAACTCGGCCGATCACGTATCCGTTTATCAAAAGAGGGTTTCGCGTTATTTTCAAAAGAATGTAATCGAACGTAAATTTCAAAAAGGTGATATGGTTTTGAAACGCAAATTCATTCGGTTTGCAGGTCCAAGATCTAAGTTACAACCTAACTGAGAAGGGTCGTTTGTCGTAAAAGAAGCTTATCCAGGAAATGCTTATCGTTTAATAAATGCAGAAGGTGAGGAGCTCTCTCACCCGTGGAATGGGTTGTATCTTAAGCGTTTCTTTCCTTAGAATCTAAGCCGCGTGCTTCCCCGGCAGCAGGATGCTCCCTCCTGTTTACTAAGAAGGGTCCCGAGTAAGGCAATCACACACTACACGACATCCCTGGTCAGGTTTTCTGATTCTAAAAGACACCGTTTCTCCTCAGCCATGCTTTAGGGGAAAATCGAAGTCCCTGTCCGCTTCATTCTTCGGCTGAATCCAGGGGCAGGAAGTGAATAAGGAGGCGACAACTAATCCAAACACCCTAACGAGAGGAGGTCTCAAATAGGGGCAAGTCCGTTATGACCTGACGCCACAAGAAACGAAAGGAAAAGAAAAGGGGTAATCTCTGCGACAAAATTAAAAGCATCATCTCAAAAGTCTACCGATTCTAAACTCCAAAACTCCAGGAATGCAAAAAATAGAAACGCTAGGCATGACAAGAGTGGCAGTATAGTTCCCCGCGGGACGTCATGAGCCCGGTCGAATGCATGCCTAGAGTGGACGAAGGTTCGATGACGGACACAAAGCCCCGGCACAACAGACCAAATATCTAACAGGGTTGTACGGTGAAGAAATCAAGTCCCAAAAACTTCCATATATGGCCTAAGCTTACCCCCGTATTCCTTTTTTCTTTTAGGACCAAGATTAGTACCTTGGGTATGGCCTTGTTAAAAACACCGTCATGAGAAGTGGGCCTTGGCCAGGGATTGTCACCCGTATTACACACCAACCTCGGGACTTCTGATTCTGAACAAGGAAGAGATCGTGTTACTGGGCAGGCACTGGTTTTTCAAAATCCAAAAACATCAAATATTTTCAAAATCCAAAAACATCAAATATTTTCAAAATCCAAAAACATCAAATATTGTCAAAATCCAAAAACATCAAATATTTTCAAAATCCAAAAACATCAAATATTTACAAAATCTAAAAACATCAAATATTTTCAAAATCCAAAAACATCAAATATTTGTAAAATCTAAAAACATCAAATATTTTCAAAATCCAAAAACATCAAATATTTACAAAATCTAAAAACATCAAATATTTTCAAAATGTAAAAACATCAAATATTCTCAAAATCCAAAAACATCAAATATTTTAAAAAATCCAAAAACGCCAAATATTTCCAAAATCCAAAAAAAACCAAATATCTGCGAAAATCCCACAAAAATTAGATGTTTTCCAAAACTCCATCATGTACATAGCATGCATTGCATTTTCATTATGCTTTTCCGCCTATTTAATAAGGCTCCACCCCTTGACCAAATATCAAGAAATGGTCATTATCTAACTTGCTTTAAGGCAAGGGGTTGAGTCTAAGAACAGATCTAACTTGTTTCATGTTGGAATGTGTACAGGCAGCAGAACAAGTTCGAAGTGATAATTCACAAAAATGCAGGTCAAAGGCTGTAACACATCAATTCCAGACCGCCACATGAATATAACGGTCTTCTTTCGGCCGTCACTTCCTTCAGGCATGGGGCTTTTATTTCATCAAACATTTATCCCTCTGACGGCCTGGTCTATACCGTCGTTTGTATATAACGGCCCATCTCCCATCCGTTACTTGCTTCAGAGAGCATGATTGATAATGCTTTCATTCTGACGGCTCATCGTCAGGCCGTCGTTTCTTTACAGCGGCCCACCGCCCATCCGTTACATCCTCCAGAGGCTCTGCCTCTTCACATCACTCTGGCCATTCAAACCACAAAACTCACATCCGTTCAGTTGAAGCAATATCATCTCATTCAAGCAAGATTAAACGAAATATAACATTCATAAAGATTCCAACTTTGATTGTTAATAACAAACAACTTCTCTCATGAACAAAAGAAAATCAAGGTACATTTAATTTCTTATCCGCAAGAGGGCGGATTCTTCTCAACTCTTTCACGTAATCACGGCGTGCTGCGTCGTCCTCTTCAACTTCTTCTCGCCACGGGCGCACCTTGCTGATCTCCCACATGGTCAGCGCGGTCCGTACTGCTCTTTCGTCTTCCTCGGTCCCCATCTTCCTAGGTAGAAGGGGAGGGTAGTGTGATAGTGCAGGAGCTTCAGTTCTTGGAAGTCCAATCTGAAGATGGCACCGGTGCGGGTTGTATATCGCCATGGCGGTATTCCCCACTAGCTGGAGGTCCAAGCTTTGACGCCGTGGTATTTTAAGAAGAATGCTTCGAAGGATTCTTGGCCGCATGATGAACTTATCTATTGGCAGAGTGTTGAAGAAGAGGCGCCATTCATCCCGCGTCTTCTTGTCCGCCGTCTTGCATTCGACCTGAGAAGAGTATCCAAATGCCCCTCCAATGAAGAAGAGAGGGTGGCTCCCGAAGATTCGGCTAGCTGAAGTTATGTCTTCCTTTTGTTGGAATTTGACTCTCACTCCTATCCAGCACTCAAGGAGTATCATGGAGCCGAACAAAAGTCCTCCTAGGCAAGCCGAGCTAAGTCCTTCATAGAGGTATGAGAGGACCGCTTGAGAGATAGACATTCCCCGCCACAGCCCGCTAATAATGCTAAGATTTTGGATGTCTAAGAGGTGGTCGGTCGTGGTAAAAAGAAAGACTCCGCATAAGCAAACTGCCACCGCCTTGACTATTGCCTCATGTCTCTCCCACTTGTTTTTACAATGAGACACTATCCATTGCGCTAAGGGTATCAAGTGAATGTGATGTGGGCTGATCATGGTCCTCACGTCCTTTGGATTATGAATGAAATCACTCAAGATCAAGGACTGGTCAATAGGCTCTATTGTGTAGCAAACCCGGTCTTCATCCCCCACCTTAGTCTTAGGAAGGGCTAGATAGGTCTCTACCTCTTCTAATAGGACTGTTGCTTCGAAGGAAGGGAAGATAAAGGTATGAGTTTGTGGATGCCATAGTTCTACAAGAGCTGAAATACTTGGCCAATCTAAGGAAAATTTCTGAAAATTTTTACCTAAAACCAAGAGTGGTTGAAGGTGCCAAACTTTAAGGATGGATGTGACTTCTATAGGGAGGGCCTTTACCATGGGAGCCACCCACTTCAGATTAGAGTAGCATCTTGGGCCAGGAAGAGGCTTGAAGAAAGAAGGAGAAGAAGAAGTCATAAAATGAATTGAAGTGCAGAATTTTCTGAACTTGGATGTGTTGTTGAGAGACTTACCACCCTTTGAACATTGGAGCTTAAGTGCTTGGGAATTGATGTCAACCGTTGGAGCTCTCCATGTTCTTTTCTGGCAGCTTTAGGTCCGGTGTAGACCTTCTCCTCCATAGCCATCACCTCGAAGCTTCTCTTCATCTTGATTTCTGCCCTTAGGATAGGTTCTTCAGCCCTAAAGCAGAGGTTTTCAGCAAAGATACGATTTTTGGTTGAGTTTCCAAGTCTTAAAGGTTTAATTTTGGCTTTGAAAGGATAAGACTTGAGTTGGAAGGCTTTATCTTCAATCTAGATAAGTTCTAGTAAGGGATTAGATGGCTAAACCTCGGGTTTAAGTTCTCACTGCTCAATCCATCTCGGAATACAACCCAAGATCTAACGGTCTATCGTACGGCCGTTATTTCACTCCGACGCGCCAACCTTAGGCCGTCGCATTTTCCTGTGGGGTTTAATTTCCCCGATCATGTTCTGTGGAGATTAACGGTCTAAGGGCTGATCGGCGTTTCTTGTAACACGTGAATCCTGAGCCGTTACACTCTCAACCACTCAATTCGTTCTACTCTGGGCTAAGCACTACCTGACGGTCCTAGTTGTGGCCGTTGCTTCATTCTGACGTGTCTACTTTAGGCCGTCGCATTTTCTGCTAGTCGCCCTGCAAACTATCGTTCTGCCATGATTAACGGTCCAGCTTTAGGCCGTTATTTACCTTTGACGCACCTTCAGTTGGCCATCATTTTGCCTGCAACCTCAGCTACAGGATGGGCCTCCGTTATGATTAACGGCCTTTGGCTGGCGCGTCGTTTGATTATGACGGTCTGAACCTGGACCGTTACTTTCTCTGCGACTGAATTCAGGCTATTCCTTCTGCCCTTGCCTAGACTTGGCGGTCTCTCGCATTGTACACCTCATTCTCTCTACATTTTCACACACATACATTCCTGCAAATAACTCATGCATACATTCATTCCTGCCTATGTCTCATACATTCATTCATACACGCCTCATCCGCGCATGCATATTCAAACACATAACCATTCATCCATTCATTTCATCCGTCCCTGCACATTCAAACACACATCCATTCATTCACGTTTGCACCAAATAAACAGAAAACCCCAGAAAAAGATTTCATTTCATTCCATAAAGTTACATACAAGTAATAAGAAAACATAAAAATGCATCATTCTGCCGGCTTATCCGCCGGACCACCATCATCCTCTCCATCCTCGGGTCTCCTCGCGGGTGGTGGCGCTGTCGAAGCACTCTCCTCCTGCTGTCCCCGCTCCGCCCTCTCATTCCTCCGTTGGCCGGAGGAGATGACAAGAAAATCCCCTACCGAGCGGCTCGGGGCAGCACTCCTCCGTGCCCCACTCTGGGAAGCACTCCGCTCCGGTCCCCGGCCCATCATCTGGACCGTCCGCTCCAGCGTCGGCAGCTCGATCTTCAGCGTGAAGATCTGACACCTCGTCTCCCGTGCCTCGGTCCGGTAGCGATCCAAGTCCGCCGTCCTGATTCGGAGCTTCTCCATCTCAGCGTGAGCCCGAGCTAACTCCGTTCGTAGTCGGTCCCCCTCCACCTCATCCAAGACTGCTCTCAGTCGAGCCATCTCTGCCCGTACAAGCTCTGTCTCCGCTCGAGCTCGATCAGTCTCAGCCCGGCTTCTTTCTGCCTCTCTCCTCGCCTGCCTGGCCTCGGCCACTGCTGCTGCTAGCTCTCTCACCTGTAGATTGCATTTCATATAGTTAATCATAAGGCATTTTTTAGGCAAGATCATAAGCATGAGCATTTTTAGCATCTTACCCGCTCCGCGAGGGTGGCCTCCGCCTCCTCGGCCCGGGCAACCGCCCGAGTAAAATTAGCCTCCTGCTCAGCCCTGCCTCCCGCAGGCTGTGAGGAAGATGATGGGGCATCCGGTCCGGCTCGTTGGGCTCTCTCGGCCTGCTGCATTTAGAAGACAGGGTTAGGGACCATGGTTAATCAGCATGTGCATCATAAACATCAATTGTCATAATCATAAGCATTTTTAGTCTAGGTTTTAAAGTCTCACCAGGAGCTCCAGAGCGATCCGGTACCCGTCCCGCTACTGGATGGTCGAGTGGAGTAATCTCTCTAGCTCAGCTATCCGTCCCTCAGGGTCTAGCTGCATGTAGAAAGCATGAGTCAGTACATCTATCACATTGCATTTTTTTTGCATATAGAAAGATTTTAAGTTTTTGCATACCGGTCGTCGGGTGCCTCGGTACACCTGGCCGCCGTAGAGTCGAGCAAAGGCCTTCAGATATGCCTCGTCGCTCTCATCTCGTTCCTTCACCGCTCGGCCCCGCCTGTTCCAATCATGGACGTACTTCGCCTTCCGGGCACACCAATCCACATTGCCGCTGATGCCCCTTGCTGACTTGCCGGGGTGGTCATCGCTGTGGCGTGGAAAGGTCACCTCGGGCTGATGTAGTCCCCGGGTCCGCAGGATCAGCGTGTAGTGCAGAGGCTCGATGATATGAATGCAATGCAGCCATATGTTTCGTCCCCGGTACGACAAGGCCGCCTCTACCCACGGCTGTCCCGTGTAAACCTCACCGCGGTATGGGGTCCATCTCACCTGAAAGTATTTAGTTCATTCATCAGCATTAGCATATAAAAGCATTAAAAGCATTAGAGGCATTTAAAAAGCATTTAGAAGCATATAGAAATCATTTTGAGTTCTGGACTCACCGACGTATGTGGGAAGGAGTCCAGGTCATCCTGGATCGTTCGGGTCAGTCTGATGGTCGACCCTGTGTCCCTCGCCACCGACCAACGCCTCGCGATTGGTATGCGGTTGGGATGGAGTAGCGCACCTCTCCCGATGCCCGGGAGGTACATATAGCTCCAGATCTGCATTTTTAGAAATCAGGTCAGTCACATGGCATATCATAAACATTTTGGCATAAAAGAAAGCATTTAAAGTGCATTTACCTGTAAGAAAGGTGAGAAGTCGCCCAGCATCGTCTGCCGGTCCGTAGTGCTCAGGGACTCGAACAGGAATGCGAGCACTGCTGCTCCCCAAGCATATCTCCCAACTCTGTGCAAATTCTCTATCATCGGTAGTAGTCTGCAGCTGATGACGTCTGCCCGAGTCGCGAAGAAGAGCTTCCCGAATAGCAGCATCAGGAAGCGTCTGAGCACTCTATCTCCCTCAGGTCCTGCCTCCGCCGCCACACGAGGGCGCACCTGGTCTATCACTCTGCCCAAATGCTCCTTGGGTAGCTCTCCTACAGCTATCGCCACTCCTCTCAGCCCCAGGCTCTCCTGCACTACTGATCTCGAGAGCTGGGAGGAGGACTGTCCCGGCCTGATCAAATCTAATCCGAGCAGCTGCTATGCCATCTCCCGGTAGTCGCCGTATGTCCATCCGGTCACTGCGGCTCCATGGACTCTCAGTCCTGTAATCCTCACTATGTCTTCCAGCGTGGGGATCATGTGGCCCCACGGGAAGATGAAAGCTCTGCTGATCGGGTCCCATCTCTCGTGCAGCGCGTACAGCAGGGGCGTGTCCATTCGGATCACCTCGATGCTGAGCACCTCAGCGAATCCCATGCCAGCCAGTCGCTCCCTCTGGTAGTCCGACAGTGCTTGGTACACGGCCCGGATCTGTAGCCAGGAGATCCTTGTTCGTCGCTTTCCCTGCATTCATTTAGATCACAAGTCAGTCCATTGCATCATAAAAATCATTGCATAAGCATTCCTATAATCAAAACAAAACATGAATTCAAAATTGAAAACCTAAAAATAAGTTTTGAATCCCTGGCACATGTAACGGCCCTGGCGTAGGGCGTTACTTGTCTCTGATGCACTCATGGTGGCGCGTCAGACGTGTGACGGTCGCTGGCAGGACCGTCACATTATCTGCTATTGGGACTCTTTTCCTTTGCACTCCCGTGGTTGCCCACTATGGCCGAATGGCCTACAATTTTTCCTAGTGGGTTCATGGACCCATTTCTACCCTTTCAATCCCACATGCATTCATAATAAAAACACAAAAAGAATAAAAATTGAAATTAGGGCGAGGGGACCTACCTCACGGTCCATGCCTCTCTTCCTCTTCTTCTCTGGTTCTTTGGGTTCCTCTGCACCCAATGGGGCTTCCCCTTGGTCCTCCACGACCGTGGGAGCTTCTTCTTCTTCTCTTGGGTTTCTCCTCGCCGTTTCCTCTTCCGTGACCGGCGGGATCACTTCCCGTTCGAGACGGCGGTGGAACCGCCGTATGGCCATCCGTTTCCCTCTCTCCCTCCTCTGTGGTGGTGGCTGGGGAGCCTCGTCGCCGGCCATTACGGTGGTGGGGGCGGTGGTCGCCGGTGGTTTCTCTCGGTTTGGGTTTTGGGGCGTTGAATGTTGAATGAATGGGTTATGACCGTTCGGTTGTTTTTTTTTTTTGAATGCTCAGGAAATGCGACGGTCTATCGTCTGGCCGTTACATCCTTCTGACGCGTCTGGATATGACCGTTACATATGATTGGACTGTTTTATTGAAGAATGTGAACTGCCTGGTTTATGACGGACTAGGGAGGGTCCGTTACTTGATGTGACGCCCTTTCATCAGACCGTTACAAACTTGCAAGTTTCTGATGAATTAAATGGTCTATTTGATGTCAAAATGATCCCATATTCTGTCAAAATGTTCATTGTTGATGCTTCTCACACGTACAAATGGTTATGCCTTGATTCATGATCATATTTATTTTTTTTGGCTAACCTATCTTTTATGAAGGAATTTATGAACAAAATCATGCTTTACCGTCCGTCCGGAAGGTGAGTCAAGTATTTGTATCTCGTTCCTTATCCCTTAATGCATTACTATATGTTATCTACGATATTATCTCGAGAACCGGCTGGTCATTCATGTGTTCCAGGATCTGATGTTCCCCTTAAACAAAAATGATGATGATCTAAGTTCACATGTTTAATCGTTGGATAGGCCGTTAGATTGGAATAAGTTTGGGGACGATGGTTCTATCTTGCACGCCGTGGTTGCGGATGGTGTCCTGACCCAAATTTCTCCGGTCTAGCAATATTATTCTCGAGTATCTTGCTATTTTATCTTTCTTTTACATTCGCTTTGATGATTTCTTTTCCTTTAGCCCAGCATGCATCATACGCATTCTTTGAGCATTCATGAAGCTTCATCCGTTCAAGGTATCTCAGTGATGGTGAATAGCTGTGTTCTTGATATCGAACGAGGAGAATTATTCCACTCTGAATTAGAAGGTTTTCCTTCGATCTGCTCACTTGATCTGGTTGGCTGAAGATTCCTGTCTGGAGTTTAGTCTCTTATTCTTTCCGTTGCCTCCGGCGGCTAGCCGTGTTTCCTTTCCTTAGTTATTAGCTCCTCCAGACTTGCATCCTTTGGTTGGCTATTTCCTTGTGATCAGTTTTGAAGCTTTCCAGAAAATTCCTATCGCTTGTTGGTTGAGAACGGGTGTCGTTTACCTTAACGCCCTCTTTTTGATCCACTCCGCTTCATTTCCGCTACATCTCCATGTTCCATTTCGCTTTCGCTTCACCTCCGCTCGTTCCCCTGCAAAGAGGACGTTAAGGAGGGGCATCTGTTGACACCCGTTTTATACCCAATAAGTCAGGTCATCTCCTTATTCATTCTATATCATGCTCCAAGTCGTTCACTCTTCATTGAGTCTCTTGATTAGTTGAAGCTTCTTTCTTGCGTCTTAACTCCGTGATCAGATATGGCTCTTGGTGGCGTTTCATTGGATGAATCTTAGCAAGCCCCTCATTTTATTTTTGAACCTCAATGATAATAACGGTCGGTCCTAGGCACGTTGTTTCATTCTGACGGATGGGTCCTGGACCGTTACTCTTTGAAGAGTCCTAAGGCTTAAGGCCTCGTTTTAAAGCTTATCCTTTTTGATTACACGTTGATAATAACGGTCTGTCGTGCAGCCGTTGTTTCATTCTGACGCCTTATGCCTTGGCCGTTGCTTCCTTGAAGAGTCCAACTTGTTGGGTCTTCTTCCCGTTGATATTATCTTTTAGGGATAAGGTTGATAGTGACGGATGTTCCTTGGAGCGTTATTTCCAAGTGGCGGTCTGTCGTGCAGCCGTTACTTCCTTCAGAGAGTCCTGGCAGTTCAGGCCTTTTCTCTACTACTCCGTGGCCGAAGATAAGGGTTTGGATTGACGATATCTCTTTCAAATCTGATCCTCAGAACCTTCTATTTGATTCTATGGACTCTTGGTGATATTATCTTCGATGATTTGCTAAGAGTTATCCCTTTATCTTGCTGGATTATCCTCTGCTCGACCTAAGAGTTTGAGGGTCTATAAATAGAACCCTTGACTTCATGGCCCAAGGGGGAGGATTTTGAAATTCATGACGAAGTGCTGCCGAACTCAGGAGCCACCTTCATCCAAGAGGAACTGCTTCCCACGTTCATCCATCTCATAATCAAGGGAGTACTTTGATTTTAGTCTTTCAAGTTCATCATTGCATGCTTAAGTTCTTCCCTAGTTTTTCCTCAATCAAAGTATTGTCCCTCCTCTTTCTCCACGTTTTCTCACTATTCTCTAAGCATCCAAACATCCTCCTAATCTTTTAAAAACGCCCAGAGGGGTTAAAAAACCAAAAACTCCCTGGTAATCCCCTTTCCTTTTGATGTCCTTAAGTTCTTTGAGATTTGATGCTATATTATTGAAAGGGCTAATTTAGGTTGTTTTGTTCTTGTCTTCTACATCTTTGGCAGGTTTACAGGTTCACCAGTACGAGGCCCAAGTCTTCTAGCCGGCTGGAAGACTTGGAGTTAAAAGGATCTACATTTTGCTACTGCAGGTTATCTGACGGTCTGGTGTAGGCTCGTCATCTTCTCCTACCGGTCTATCGGGTGGCCGTTACTTTCCGAGTAACGCACAGGGTCCTGGCCGTTATTTCTAGCTGACCTGCAGGTTCTCTTTGGTTTTCTCTCCCGTGGGCGGATGCTTCATCCACCTATTTCCAAGGTATTTATAGGTCTTGTGCTTGTTTTTACTTTGGTGGCGATCACATCTTTCCTTAGTCTTGGGCATTAGCTTTCTCATTCATCACATATCTCTTTTATTTCCTTGCTTGCTCCACCCCTTGTGGTGTGTTTTATTTACTCTTTTGCTCCACGCCCCGGCGTGTGTTTTCCCTCTTCTTTAGCGTAGTTTGAGCGAGATAGCATGCCCATGCTAGAGCTAGCTTTGATTGCCTAGGTTCATGATCACATGTTCGTAGGTTAAGAGCGGATCTTTGATTACTTGCTTGTCGTTTCATCATTCAAAACCCCAAAGGAAAGATAGATAGGCAAAATAAAATCAACAGGTATGGGGAAGGGATATGACTTTAATGAGGAGAGAAGGGAGGGAGGAGAGAGAGGGAATTCGAATTTGGGGGAGGGGGAAGAGAGAGAGAGGGGGGCGGCCCCCTTAGAGAGAGAGAGAGTTTTAGAGAGAGGGAGAGAGACGAGGTGGTGAACGGCGGTGTTGGCCATGGCAGAAGAAGTTTATAGGGAGTGGGGAAGAAGTTCAGAAAGGGGGGAAATGCAGGGAGAGGAGAAGCAATAGGAGGGAAGGGAGGGGAAGATCTGGGCGTCGCACCCAGTAGTGGGGAAAGGGAGAGAGAGGGGCATCGCACCCCTAGTAGGAAGGAGATGGGGAAAAGAGAGATAGAAAGGGTGTGGACCTCACATCGGAGGATATCATTCCAAAAATTCTATTCAACTCATTGTATTCTAAAGAAGAGTTACATGACCTTTTATAGACTCTTCAGAGAAAACCAAAAGACAACTCATTAACACCTAATACCTACTCATCATAACTCTCTTGGGAAGACTAAAAGACATAAATAAAAAAAAACTCTTGCATGATTATTGTACACATAATTACTATGAACATAAAACATGACCCATTAGGCTCATACATATGGCCCAATTAACATGAGGCGACTAAAACATAAATAGGTATTTTATAGTTTTGTTGAAGCCGCTTGCCGATCCCATCAAACCCCTCCGCTTGGAGGAGGTTCATCCTCGAACCTCGTAGCTCAGGATCCCGGTTGGTTGGAGCAACCCGGTTCCCTAAGCTCTGATACCATTTTGATGTGAAATGGACATCTGAGTTCGAAAATAATTTGATGTGGAACTAAACGTAGGCCAGGCGAAGTGGGGAGCAGAGGTGGTTGGGAGCCGACCCATTTCACACGGGCAAGCTGGCCTGCTGTCCTTGCTGCCTGCTGCCTGCTACTTGTCGGGGACAGAGCTCCTAGCTGGATAGTCCGATGGAGATGGGACTGAAGGCGTTGGAAAGATTTACGCTTTAGTTTACTTCCGGAAAAAACTTTGCCTCTTTCTGATCTCGGTTGCACCTGGTATGACAGATTCGGTAGAACTGCGCCGGGCTTCTCTGCTGCAGGCCAGAGAGGGGTTGGACGAGGTCGTACTCCCAGCTGGAGTATCGGATTGAGGCGGGACCAGGGCCCACTGAAAGAGGGCTCAGTCTATTGTGCTTCCTCCAAAATACTCTGCCTGATTCTCCCAATCACACCAGTGGTGACTCCTTGATGTTGATGGGGTCGAGCTGGCTGCAGGGGCAGAAATCTGGACTCGAGTTGCCGGTGGTGTAGCTATCCGATCCGAGGCCGGAACAAGGCAGGGCTAGAGTTGTCGCGAAGAGGGCTGTCCCAGGGATGATTCAGTGCTAGAATGGCCCCGTTATGAAGTGGGAGATGCCGGTACCGATGATTCTTGTGAAGTCGCACTGTCCAGGACGCAGGCTGGACAGGGGAGGCTTGTCGGGAGTGTAACTCCCAGTGGGAAAATCAGAATGGGGCGAGACCAAGCTTGACTGAAAGCTGACTGACCCCTGATGACCTGCTCCAGAGGGCTTGGGCAGAAGATGAGAGCAGAGACCGTGGTGCTCCCTGTGGTGGACTGTTTGTTCTGGCCGCCAGTGATGTGGACTGCAGGACAGACTTGAATTGTTGACACCGGTGCTCTCGACTGGGAACTCCAAATCTGCCGGGACCAATTTTGACTGAAAGCTGGACGACCCTAGTAGGGATCCCCCAAAGGGCTTGATCAGAAAATGGGGGATGAGGCCGGAGCAGCTTCCAAAAGATAGACAGGTCGCTGTCCAGACCTGGGTTGCGCGATCAGGGGAGAACGGCTCTCCCGGGCAGCTCGGTGCTTGGATGGAGACGAAACCACCTTGCCTAGAAATCTATCTGGATGCCCTTTCCAGCAATGTATGGCTTGTCAGCAAAATCCTGGAGATGGTGTCGCAGCCGAGCCTCTAACAGGTATCCCTGCTGCTGCCTATGAACTGGGGCAGGGGCTGGTGATAGGTGGGGATGACTAGGGTTTTTGCAGAGGAATGGCTGTGGGGGAGGGTGATGGAGGTTGAGGGTCAATGGAGGGAGGCTGGAGTGGAAGGGGAGGGGTGAAGCTAGTAGGAGATGGCAGTGTGGTGGCTGGGTGAGCACAAGAGAGGGGGTGGAATGAGAGAGGGAAGAGAGATGGCCAAGGAGGAATGGGGAGATGGGGGGGCGACCCTAGGAGCTGAAACGTCAAGGGAGGTCGACCAAGGGGGGGCTGGGGAGAGAGAAAGAGGGGGGAGTTTGAATTTTTGGCTTGGGAGGGGTGAAGGGGGGCTTGGGGAAGTGAAGAGATGTGTTGGGAAGATGAAAGGGTGTCTAGGGGGAGGGGATTCCACCTAGGGGTTGAGGGAATAATTGAATGAGGGTATGGGGAAGGGATATGACTTTAATGAGGAGGGAAGGGAGGGAGGAGAGAGAGGGAATTCGAATTTGGAAGGAGGGGGAAGAGAGAGAGAGGGGGGCGGCCCCCTGAGAGAGAGAGAGAGTTTTAGAGAGAGGGAGAGAGACGAGGTGGTGAACGGCGGTGTTGGCCATGGCAGAAGAAGTTTAGAGGGAGAGGGGAAGAAGTTCAGAAAGGGGGGAAATGTAGGGAGAGGAGAAGCAATAAGAGGGAAGGGAGGGGAAGATCTGGGCGTCGCACCCAGTAGTGGGGAAAGGGAGAGAGAGGGGCATCGCACCCCTAGTAGGAAGGAGATGGGGAAAAGAGAGATAGAAAGGGTGTGGACCTCACATCGGAGGATATCATTCCAAAAATTCTATTCAACTCATTGTATTCTAAAGAAGAGTTACATGACCTTTTATAGACTCTTCAGAGAAAACCAAAAGATAACTCATTAACACCTAATACCTACTCATCATAACTCTCTTGGGAAGACTAAAAGACACAAATAAAAAAAAGACTCTTGCATGATTATTGTAGACATAATTACTATGAACATAAAACATGACCCATTAGGCTCATACATATGGCCCAATTAACATGAGGCGACTAAAACATAAATAGCTATTTTATAGTTTTGTTGAAGCCGCTTGCCGATCCCATCACTTTACCTCTCTTGAAACCATTTTCAATCAGAAATGAGGTGAGCTGTTCATACCATGCCCTTGGTGCTTGCTTCAGTCCGTACAAGGCCTTCTGGAGCTTGTACACATGTTGTGGATGTTTGGGGTCTTCAAAACCTGGAGGTTGTTCTACAAAGACATCCTCTTTGATATACCCATTTAGAAACACAGATTTAACATCCATTTGAAACAATTTGAAGTTAGATGAGCAAGCATAAGACAATAAAATCCAGACTGCTTCTAGACGAGCAACCGGTGTAAATGACTCATCAAAATCAATACCCATCTCTTGGCTATACCCTTTGGTCACAAGCCGGGCCTTGTTCCTAACAACCAATCCCGTATCATTTAACTTATTTCTGAAAACCCATCGGGTTTTAATTATGGATTTATTCTTAGGTTGCGGCACAAGAGTCCACATCTGGTTTCTTTCGAACTGGTGTAACTCTTCATGCATAGCCTGGATCCATGATTCATTTTGAAGAGCTTCATAGATATCCTTAAGCTCTTCCTGTCAGATTAAGGCTATCAAATTCTCTTCTTCTACATGCCTTATTGATGATCTGGTTCTTACCCCGTCTTGAGGATTATCGATTATATTTTCATATGGATGATCCTTTAAGAATGTAGAGGTGCTGGGCAAGTCGGGGTGCTGCACTTGCTGCTCTTGCAGTGTTTCAATTGAAGGATCTTCATCTTCCTCACTCTTGCTGGGTATTCCTTCCTTTGGTTCATCCTTGGCTTTAGATGTTACAGCATTAGTTGAGTTTTGGGGGGCATCTCCTGCATCCACAATTTGAATAGATTGGTTTGTCAGTTTTAGTTCAGATTCATCAAAAATCACATGAGGACTTTCTTCAATAACCAAAGTCCGTTTATTAAACACTCGATAAGCTCTAGAGTTAAGTGCATAGCTTAGGAAAGTTCCCTTGTCACTTTTCTCATCAAACTTACCTAGATTGGACTTACCATTGTTCAGGATCAAACATGAACATCCAAAGGGTTTAAGATGGGAAATATTCAGTTTCTTACCCTTGTAGAGCTCATAGAGAGTTTTCTTCAAAATGGGCCTTACCATTGTCCTGTTAATGATGTAGCACGCTGTACTTACCGCCTCAGCCTAAAAGTATTTTGGTAGAGAATTTTCACTTAACATGGTCCGTGCCATGTCTATCAATGTTCTATTTTTTCTCTCTACCACTCCATTTTATTGGGGCGTCCTTGGTGATGAAAAATTATGCGTCTACCCCTCCTCTTCACAAAAATTGTTGAATTCATCATCTTCAAATTTCCCACCATGATCACTTTGAATGGTGGTGATAAGGTAGTCTCTATCATTTTGGATTTTCCTTCAAAACACTTGAAACTCCGTCAAGGCATCACTTTTATTGGCTAAAAATAATACCCATGTAAATCTGGAGTAGTCATCAACATTAACAAATCCAAAAGATTTACCTCCTAGGCTGGATGTCCTAGTAGGTCCAAATAAATCGAGATGCAGCAATTCAAGAGGTCGGGAGGTAGAAACAATATTCTTATTTTTGAAAGATATGCGTGTTTGCTTGCCTTTTGTGCAAGTCTCATAGATTTTATCACTTTCAAATTTTAATTTGGGCAAACTATTCACCAAGTCATGTTTAAACAACTTGGAGATTACTCCAAAACTAGCATGACCTAGTCTTCGGTGCCATAGCCAAGCATTTTCATGATTGTTTGCTACCAAGCACATGTCATCACCGGAAACATCATCTAGATCAATAGTATAGACATTGTTGCTTCTCTTGCCGATGAATCTGATTTCATTTGAGGTTTTATTTATGACAAGGTAGTGGGTTTGAACAAAATAATTTTAAAACCCTTATCACACAGCTGGCTTATGCTCAAGAGATTGTGATTTAAGCCTTCAACTAAAAGGACATTTTCAATCAAGATTTCAGAGTTTTTACCTATGTTGCCAATCCCAATGATTTTACCTTTATCTTTGCCTCCAAAGGCAACTAATCCTCCATCCTTGTCTTGTAGTGTGGAGAACACCTTCTTGTCCCCTGTCATATGCCTTGAACAGCCGCTATCCAAGTACCATTTGCTCCCCTCGGCTTCAAGATAAATCTGTAAGAAACAACATTCTCATGCAATTGATTTTGGTACCCAAACTAGTTTGGGTCCGTAGGAGTTAGTCCAATTCTGTGCATATCTTTTCTTGGTCCAAAAAGCATGATTTCTTGGTGAGTTTTGTTTGAACCAGCAATTGGCAACAACATGACCAAATCTATCACAATGATAGCAATTAACAGGTGCAAACTTTCTTTGGAATTGTCGTGGTTTGGGTTGGACATGTTTTGGCTTAGAGTTGGAACATGAAGCACGGATATTTTCTTTTTCATGAACATAGGATGTAGTGATCTTATACTCAAAGGATTTTTTATTTTGGGGAGTATATCCTAATCCTTCCTTCTGGAAATTGACTCTTACTCCCAACAAGTTATCTAGATTTTGTTTGCCCTTGACAAACCTTGATAAGGTGGACTGAAGTTCAGCCACTTCTTTATCCAAACTCACAGTTTTATTTTGAAGTTCTGAATTTTTGAATTTCAGAATTTTTTCTTCAATTTTCATTTTTTCACACACTTTCTCCATTTCAAACATTTTGCAAGATAACTCCTCTTTGATTTTTTCACAATCTGAAATTGTTTGTAGCAGACTTTCTTTTTCTTCTGTTAGTTTGAACCATTCCTGTTCCAAATTTTCAAACTTAACAAAAATATCTTCATGTGACAAATCATCAATTTTCTTTTTGAGAGTTTTGTTTTCAGATCTGATTTTTCTGTATTTTGTATACAATTTTTCGTCTTCCGACTCCCATTGTTCATTGGAAATAAAATCAAGGTCAGAATTTACCTCTGTTGAATCATCTTCGTGTGCCATGAGACACAAGCTCTCCACAAGTTCTTGGATCTCCTCGTCGGACGGTTCATCCTCTTCGTCGCTCCATGTGGCGACCATTGCTTGGGGTTTCTTGAGTTTGTCCTTCTTGAACTTCCTCTTTAGATCCGGACATTCTCCTCTCATGTGCCCGGGCTTCTTGCATTCATAACAGAGGATATTATTGGGCTTGCTAGGTTCGCCTTTGGTCTGAAAGGGCTTCCTCTGCCCCTTTCTAAAGTTTTCTTGGAAATTTCTCTTCTTTCTCAAAAATCTCCTTACTTGGTGAGTTATCATGGCCAAGTCTTATTCTTCATTGCTTCCCTCGTTGGATTCTTCTTCTTGAAAGTCATCATCAGATTGATGAGCTTTCAATCCAACCACTTTCTTCTTCTTCGTATCTTCCTCGGTTGTTCTCTTCATGTTTATCTCATAGGTCATAAGTGACCCTATGAGCTCGTCCAAGGAAAGTGTGGACAAATTTTTTGAATCTTCAATTACTGTGGCTTTTGTGTGCCATGCTGACGGAAGTGATCTCAAGACTTTCCTCACAAGATCGGAGTTTGTGTACTCCTTCCCGAGACTTTTGAGACCATTTGTGATCTCCGTTAATATTGTGAACATCTCTGAGATGGTTTCTTCAGGCTTCATTTTGAACAGCTCATAATCTCTTACAAGGAGATTTGCCTTGGTCTCCTTGACCTTGGAGGTTCCCTCATATATGAGCCGCAACTTGTCCGACATCTCCTTTGCTGAACTGCGCATGGATACACGAGAGAACTCATTAGGATGTATAGCACATTGCATGATATTCATAGCATTAAAATTCACAGTGCATTTTTTAATTTCCTCGGGTGTCCATTTTTCTTCATCATCTGAGAGTTTATACGGACCCTTGTCCACAACCCTCTAGATCTCATACTTTTGAGCTCTCAGAAAAACATGCATTCTATTTTTCTAATAGGAGTAATTTGAGCCATCGAAGTATGGAGGATGATAAATGGAGTGACCCTCATACATCATACCCTTGTTTGCCATTGATCTGGATCTTACTCTAGATCGTTAGATCTGAAAGAATTAGAGGCTTAGCTCTGATACCAATTGAAGTCCCGCGATCAATGACACCTAAGAGGGGGGAGAATTGGGTGATTACAGATTTTAAGAGCTTTTACCTGATTTTTGACACGTATTAAGAGCAAGCAACAAACAAGTATAGATCTGATGGATTACAAAATGAATCTACCTAAATCAACCCCTACAGCAGTTCTTTGGTACCAGGCGGAGTCCGGGAATCTAAAGATTCTCTCACACAAGGTATTTTCCTCTCGATAAGACTAACCTTGTCGATGAGAAACCACCTTTTGATATACCAGAGATCTCCCGTAAAAAGGTTAATAGAACTAGATCTAAACAAAGAAAATAGATGATGCAATATGCAAATATGCTGGTGCAGAATTGGAGGTAGAAGATAAGGAGCAAACCACACAAAAGATCATGATTTTTAGGTGGTTCGGATGCAACAACTGCAACCTACGTCTACCCCTCACCGACTGTGAGGATTCACACACTATCTTGTAGAATGTTACAAGATCAGAGCACACACACACACTCGTGTGAGTTTAGAACTCCCACGATGATGCACAAGCACCGAATCACAAGGCAATGTGAAGAAATAGACACATACACACACACACACACACACACACACACACGGATCTGCGTTGATCCACACACACACAAGTAATCAGATGTTACAAGAACATACACTTGAATCTGAAATAGAAATTGAATGGAAAACACAAAGTAGAAACTTCATATTCAAGCTTCCCGTTAGTTGATGAAGAAGGTTTTAGATGCAGCTTGATCTCCACTTGGCTTGGGGTTGATATGCTCCAGATGTGGCTTGGATCACTTGAAGATGGATGAAGAACTTCCTTCCCGGAGCACTATTCACGGCTACAGTAGCAACACTCTTCTCTCCCCTTGATAGCCTCCTTGAGCCTCCTTGGATGATTAGGGTTTCTTGCCCCAAAGAGATGTTTTTATAACTCTTGAATGGTCAAGAGACAAGCCAGGAACCAGATCCATAAATCATGGAAGGTTTGGTGGCTTTGGGATTAAAAAAATCCAAGAAGAGGGACTTCCTACGTTGAGAATACAAAGTCAACAAAAATGGCTTTATGAGACTGGCGGTCGACCTGAGGTAGGGGCGGTCGATCGAAATTTTACAGAAATGGGGGTTTCGTTGTTGGGAAAATCGATCGATCGATCCTTGTTGGGCGGTCGACCGCCACTGTAAAAAAATGTAGTTTTGAGATCCCTGGAAAATTAGGTCGACCGCTCTGTGCCTTTAGGTCGACCGCCAACTGGGAATTCTGCAAAAAGTATTGTTCAGTCCATGAAACATAACCGAACATCTGAAGACTTATGTTTGCATAGGGATACATATTAAATGAGCTTGTTTGACCGTCAATCAACTCATGCATTTGGGTTTCAATCTCATTAGAGAAGTTCAAACAATTAAACAACCCATTATAATTCTGGGGTTTTGTTATCATCAAAATCGTCTGGGGACTCAACAAAGGTGTCTCGAAGCAGTGGAGAAAGTAGTGAAGACTCTAAAATTTTTTCAGATCTAGATGACTCCCAATAGGCACTTCTGACCAGACAATTCCAAAAATTCTTGAAAATCAGAGGTAAGTGTTGACACCCGTTTTAGCCCACAAGTTGAGTCATTTCTCTTATTCATCATTTTTGATGTCCCGAATTAGCCATTATTTTAGAGCTTCTTTGGATGGATTTTGAGCCATTTTTTACCATTCCCTATCCTTTAAGTCTTGGAGATCATGATTTCATAGAGCCCTGAAGCTTATCTTATCAAATTCTGGCTTCCAAGTCAACTTACGGCACATTTAGGCTGGCTTCCCTCAAATAATCGGCTCTCTCCCACTGCGCAGTCCTAAAACTGGTCCTTTTTCATCTCTTTATGTCCCTCTATTCAAAAAGTTGTCTTCACCAAAGTTGTTCCTCTTTCAAAGATCTACAATTTTTTATTCTACGCCGTTGGCCAGTTCTGCCCCGTTTGTGAGCTATTTGCATTTTTTTGGTGTGCTGTGCTATTCACCTATGTTCAGAATTCTTTCTCTCTCTTCTAGCACAATTTTCTCCCTCTTCTAATCACTTTCTCAACTTTCTTTCTTTGTAAAAGTTGTTCCTCTCTCAGTTATCAACAATTTCCTCTTCTACCACTTTCGCTAGTTCTGCCCCGTTTGAGAGATACGCTTCAATTTTCAAAGTCACGCGCGGTCTGTCCAGAATTTTCCTTCATCGGTGTGAAGGTCTAGTGTAGGTGCATCAGAGCACATGTGATGGTCTAGTACAGATGCGTCAGAGCACTGTGACAGTCCTACACTAGACCGTCACAGTCAAACTTGTCCGAAATCGTCCCGTTCGACCCCCTGAGCATGACGGACCTACCCTAGGCCGTTACATAACTCTGACGGTCCTACGATAGACCGTTACACACAGCAGAGAGTCCAATTTATGCTGGACTCTGCCCCTAAAATTACACGGCGAGCCTATCTTACAGAGCCCATAACTTCTTCAATTCTTATCCAAATCGATCCCCATGTTTTCCTACTTCTAGCCCTTTGTATTATCTTGAATTTGGTTCATAGAAATCAAATTTTCATTGGCCATATCTCTCGGGATCTGGGTCGCAAGATCAGGATTTAAGCATCCTGGTACAACTAAAACTCTGTTTTCTAGTTCGACGAGGCTACATTCCAAGAGTCATATCTTCTAGAATCCTCCTCCGAATTGATCCCCGTTTGTTCCTATCTTATGTCCTTAGTATTATCTCGAGTTTGATCTAAAGAACTCAATTTATCTTGGACTATATCACTGGGAATCGTGATAAAAAGATGGGACTCTCTTGTAAAACTCTATAAAAAACTGCCCAGTTCACAGTCGCGACGGGGGGGCTCTTTCTTGGTTCGGGGGGAAGCCATGCTGCAATTCCAACTCACAACTTCGACCTTGGCTTGAAGAGGGAAGTATTAGATTTCTATTGCATCCTTCTGGGCTTGATTTCATGATCTATATTCTTAGTTCTCTTCCTCTCAAAATCACAAATTATCATAATTTTTTGCACTTTTCTGCTACACATGCACTTTTGCACGTTTTGCATCAACGATTTCTCTCTATTCTCTCAATCAAATCTCATGATTTCAAATCTCATGCATGCACAACACACCCACCTATTATTTTCACCCTTCCACAGGGGTTAAAAACCTCCCCCCGGTGAGTTTGCCCTCAATTTCTACCCATATTTTATCACTCCGGGATTGATACTACACATGCATGTTCTAATAGGTTTTTTATCCTTGTCTTGGCTTTGTTTTGCAGGAGAGCATGAATACAACGTGAGGCCCTCTTCCTCTAGCCGGCTGGAAGGAGAGGAGGTTTGAATCCACAAGTTCTCCGCACCCCGTTTCAAGCGCGATCAAGTCTTTAAGTTCCAAGGTACACGGCGCCATTCTTTACACTTCTTCATCCTTTGGCATTGTTGGAACCTTGGTGACGATCACGGTTAGTATTTCTCATCCTTTCATCCCCCTTGTCTTTGATTCACATGTTTATGCAAGTATGTATTTAAAGGGGGCGGGATAGGAATCTAATTAAAACAAATCCACAGTTTTTTGGCAATCACGGTGGGACACCAATGCCCATCACGTTTGTTTTAATGCTCTTTTGTAAGTTGGGAGTGTGCATGTGCATGTTTAGGTGATATTTTATCCATTCTTCTATTGTTTGGGGCGTTTTAAGGGCTTAGGTAGTGTGACGGTCCTATAGTAGACCGCCACATGAATGTAACGGTCCTTTGGTAGACCGTTACAGATTCTGGCAGTCCTGTGCGCATGCTCACGGGGCTGTGTTTGTCGGTGCATAACTTTTGATGCTGATGTCCGATTACGCTGATTTTTCTTCCGTTGGATACCCTTTGTATTGTCTTCCCATAAATATATCATTTACATCATTTGGTTAACATTTGCATATTCTAATATTGTCCAACTTTTTGAGTTTTGTGCATAAGTTCTGCAGGCAAGCTAAGGGACAGGTTCACTGGTACATCTTTACTTAGTGATTTGACTACCTTCCCAGTGTCTGATTGCACTAATTGTTGTTCCATTGGATAGTCCTTTGTATTGTCTTTCCATCCATAGCTTATTTGCATCATTTGGGTCTCATTTGCTTAGTTAAAAATTATCATCATTTTAGCATTTTATCCATAAAATATGCATGTGGTCTGCGCACAGGTTCACGAAGGCAACATTGGTCAGTGATTTGATTGACCTCCCGGGGTCAGATTGATCTATTTTTGGGCCCGTTGTGCAGACCTTTGTATTGTCTTTCCATCCATATAGTATTTATCTTTGTTGGATCAAGTTTGCTTAGTTTAATCTAGTCTTGATTTTCTAGTTTTAAGCTAGAATTTGCATGCACTCCGGTGCACATAGGGCCATACATTGCATATCATAGTTGCATTTCCTACCTTGGTAAGTGATCCTCTCGCCTCCATATTCCTTCGAGTCGACTAGGTGATCTTATCCGGGACCTCCATAAGTCCCCGTGAGCCGTGGATTCCCACACGGACACCGGGCCGGTTGTACCTTTCCACCCCTTAGACTTGCATTTGCATAAGTGTGAGGGAGTTAACCTTAGTCAACCCAAAGTTTAGACCTTATTCCCATAGGATTCCCATCTTGAGAGAATTATTATTAATTCAAATCATTAAAATGTCAATTAAAATCTCTAAAATATTTCCCATCATATCAACTTACTTGACTTGGGTGAAAACTCTCACATTGTATTGTTTGTGTACTTTGGGCTTGTCCAAGCCCATTAGTGGTGTTTTGTATTGCATCCACATATTTTGTTGTTGTTAGGCCCACTTTAGGCTAGCCCATTTTGTGTGTTCATTTGTCTAGTCCATTGTCCCGTGGTCCGTTGTCCATTGGTCTTTGCATTAGTGGGTCATCCCCTCCTTGTTCTCAAGCCCATTAAGCCATTGCTTCCCCACTTGTATTCTCCTTGATATCCTTGTATTAAGTCTCCATTTTCCCTCATGGAGTATCATTCTAACCCCTTGTATCATTCTTTTTTCCAATCTTCTTCCCATTCCCGCGTGGAATTCTCTTCCCACGCGGGCCCATCTTCCCGTGGTCCCTCTGATCCCTCCGAGGAACAGGCTAATCTCATGGCCCATCTTTCAAGCCTTGTTCGCCAAATGGACCCGACCCAGGCCCAACGCCTCATTGCATCTCATCTTAATGGGCCTTCTTCTCATAATGGGCCATCTTCTGTTCATGGGCCTCTTTCTTCTCCTTCATATGCTACTGGCCCGATTTCCAATGGGACTTATTCTCTTAATGGGCCTCATCCTTCTGCCCATGTTGCTGCTGGCCCATTCAACCCATATGCTCATGCCTCTTCCAGGCCCACATATCCTTCCATTCCTGGAATGGGCCCTTCTTTTTCTCAGCCTGGATCCTCTTATCCGGCCCATTATCATCATACTGGTCTGAATTCACATCCCCTTGCTCAAGCTGGCCCATATTCTTCTCGATCTCTCCCTTCCCAAGAGATGATTGTTCAAACCCAACGCCAACTTGATGAGCTTCAACGTCGAATCGATCCTAAATCCTCTTTAAGTGTTCCGTTCGCTTTCCAAGGTCTTCGGCTCCCACCTCCATCACAAATTCCCACATATCGCCGTTATAGTGGAGTCGGTGACCCATATGTGCACTTGAAGGAGTTTGTTTATGAGTCGGCCCAATTTTGACATGACCAACATTTGATGGCTTATCTGTTTGGTCTGTCGTTGGAAGGCCCAGCTCAGGATTGGTTCTTCTCTCTTCCGCAAGAGCAAGTTGTGAGTTTTCATGCCGTTAAAGAAAAGTTTATTCAACAGTATCAAGACCAGGTTGGGCCCAAGTATTCTATGGCAGATCTGGCCCATGAGATGATGAAGCCCGACGAGGAGTTCTGCACCTTTGCTGACCGTTGGCGTCGCCTTGTCGCGCAGGTCCCAGGGCACATTCCAGAGAGAGAGCAAATCAAGATGCTGATATCAAATGCCGTGCTCGAGTATCGGTTTATCTTAGCCCTCAACGACATCACCTCCTGGCAACAACTGTACAGCCGAGCCCGCTTCATTCGCCAACAAATCCAAGATTCCCTTGACTCCGAGTCTCCACCATCCACCTCCACATATCAACCTTCACCATCCACGTGCCAACCCTACACTCCCATGAGTCAACCCGCCATGAGTCAACCTTCCGCCACATATCCCTCCACGAGCCAACCCCCCGCCTATACATACCTATACGCCTCTACATATCAACCTTCCATGAGTCAGCCTCCTGTGTCCGCATACCCGTCTCCATTTCCACCCCCGGTCAAGGTCACACCACATCCCGAGCAGGTGGATGACATCTACATACCTCCCCACTCCGTTCCACATATGCCTTCACCAAATCCATCCTCCGCCGGCCAAGCACTATTGCCTACGCAACATTCACTTCCGTCTCCACAACCTTCTCCACCACCTCATACCCCTCGGCATCCGCCTTGCCCGAAGTGGGCTCCTTGTCCTCCGTTGCCGGAGTGTTTCACCGACATCTTTAGGGCTTTGATGGCCACTCACGCGTTGTCGATCCCTCCAGTTGTGCCTTGCCGACCCATGGTCGGGGATATGCTCCAGTTCTGTTATTTCCACCGCCAGCAGGGGCATTTGGTTGAGGATTGTCCCGAGTTCCGATATTATGTTTATGATCTGGAAGATAATAAGAGGATTGATTGGGCCGCTATTCACAAAGTCATTTTACATCTTCGCAGCCAACACACGCAGCAAGAAGTGCCGCCCGGGCAGCCGTCTCCGTTACTTCAAGGCCAGGGGCACCCTTGTGATTCCTCATCTAGTGCTGCACTCGCTCCATCACCTACTCCGTTACCTTCACCGTCTCCTACCCCGGCTCCATCGTCGCCACAAACCCAAGCCTCTGCTCATGCTAGTGCCTCCCCTTCTTCTCCCGCCGCCACTACCACTACTTCTATCCCTAACACCGCTCGACGCGTTGTGTCAACACGTCGACGGTGGACACCACAACCTCCCTATTCACCCTCTCCATCTCCATGTCCACTACCCCCATCGCCTTCATCACTATCCTCACCATCTTCATTGCCATCACCATCATCTCCATCTCCACCACCAGTGCTTCCATCTCCACCCTCGCCTCCATCTCTACCATCACCTTTGCCCGAGCCTGAGCAAGCCACACCTTTGCCTTTACCTTTACCCTCAGCCACGCCTTCACCTTCGCCTTTGTCGCCACCCGAGCCTATCATTGCCACATCGCATGTGCCTTCACTTTCCATTACCACTCCCGTTGGAGCCTCCATGCCTTCCAAACCTTCACATGTGCCACCCAAACATATTCCCTTTACTTCTCCAACCACCTACACCCCACGGAGCGGGTGTGCGCTTCCTTTGGTGCCCCTCGGGTCTGGTCCCCAGGGAGACAATGAGCCGAGTCAGGGTAGTTCGGTGTCGGTTGTTCCATTCATGATTCAAGATTTCATCTACCGCATGCCGATCCGGGTCCTTGTCTCGGGCTACTTTGGGGCCGATGAGCCTATGCTTCCGAAGATGGTTGTCAAGAAGAGTTCCCTTGCACTAGTGCCAGATTCTTTACGAGCAAGGCCGGTGATAATCTCCTTGCTCGCCGGTGGGTTTATCGTTGATGCTGTTATTTCCTCACGCTCGATTGCTGTTTAGTTCGTTGGTCAAGAAGGGTTCTCTACCCGCATTGTGCTAATGCATACGGCTGCTAGAAGATTGATGGATTCTATATTCAAGGGGTAGTTTGTCGTATCTTCTGCACTTTCTAAGGACATTCTGCACATCTTATGCAATCTCTCTCGATTTATCAGTACGCCGGCCACGTCAACGCCGTGCATTGATCTCCCTTAGCTTCGCCCGTCTCTTCTATCAAGGGAGTTGTGCTTCATGCCTGATTTTCGAGTGGAGTTACCGAATCTCATGCTACTAGTGCCAAGAGATGAAACTCCATGGTTTTATGATATTCATCCTTCTAAGGAGTCACTTGCTCAAGAATGTCCGCATATTGTTAACACCGGGTGTCTAGGGGCAACCGCCCCGATGAAGTTGCATGTTCACAGTCAGGCCAGGCCGTCTGCTAGGTGGGCCCGTTATTTGAGAAGGTATTATAGATTAAGAAGCACGAAGGTCCAAGCACGCACCAGACGGGTCTATTTTCATGAGATTTCTTCCAAGAAGAGGCGGCGACGCAAACTCAATGGTCGTCGGTTGTGCATTAAGGGGTCCACTTCTTCTTCTTCTCCTTTCTATTCATCATTTCATCTACTCAGCTCCCACCCTTGGGTGGTGTATTTTCCCTCTTCAGATCCAGCTTCTATGATCTTCTCTTCTCTTCTTGGGTCCGCAAGCCCCTATTCTTCCTCTTCTCTTCTTCATCCGGAGTCTCCAGATTATCCCTCCTCTCACAATTCTGGGCCTCGGCCTATGTCTTTTCATCCCGATCTCGGGACATCTCCCAGTTCGTCTCTAGTATCTCTGGGTTCCGTCTCTAGTTTTCCTTCCCCGACCTTGTCGAGTGTCTCTCATTCTCCTTCTCCGACCCCGTCGAATGATTCTCATCCCTCTTCTCCGACCATGTCAGATGATTCTCTTTCTCATCTTTCTACTCATTCTTCTTCACCCTTTCAGGGTCATTGCCCTTTTTCATGTTGTTTTCGAGACTTTAGTCCGCCTTGATCTGAGCTAATCTGGTTTCTTCTGTATCTGGTTCCTTGTTATCAGGGTCTCTGTGCCTTAATGAGGGAGTTCTAGCCCTCGTCTCTCTTCCTTTTTATCCTCCTTCGTCTAGTTTGGTGTCCATTGCTCCTCCATGTCAAGGAATCTTTCAATCCCTTTGCTATCCTCTCCCTTTTGTCCTGTCAAGCAAGGAAAATAAAGCTCGCACTCATCAACGCTCGATGGTCAAGATCACTCCACAGATTTACAAAGGTATTTTTATTTTGTACAAGAATATGTTATCATTGCTATTACTCTTATTACTCCTACACAAGCTTATAATGCTATTTCTCAACATGGTTAAGTGACTTTTAGAAATTTGCTTAGTTCATTTTGGTCATTTAAAATGAGTTCGCTTCTGCAGCATCCTTAGGCCAGTGATAGCTCCGCGCTGGGAGTCTAGTTCTTTCCCCGATCCTTGAGGGTGACCATTGAGCATGGGTTTTCACACACCACACGGCGAGTCATAGCCGATTCCTCTAAGGCACACCGTTGCTGCTTTGGCCATACTTTGGGTATGCACAAAGGTCTTTTTCTCTTCTCTTCTCGGCCAAGTGTAGGGGCAAGAGATTGATGGATAAGATGACTAACCTAAGCGCTCCCTAATACGAGAGAGGTCTCAAATAGGGGTAGTCTTGACCCTCAAAAATGAGCGTTCATGCAATATCTAACCAAACAAGGGCTGTCAAAAATAAGAATGAATAAATATGTAAAATTATGAATCAAAGGCATGGCAAGAGTGGCAGTAAAGTTCCCCGCGGGACGTCTAGAGCCCGGTCGCATGCATGCCTGATAAATATGGGTCTCAAAATCAAAGACACAAATCCCCGGCGCAACAGACCTATCTCTTTGAGGGGTAGTTCCCTGGAAGGAATTCGAATCCTGATATCTCCCATCCTGCATAAAGCTTGTCTCCAATTTTCTTCTGCTCCTCCCTCTTAGGCTAGGTTGAATCTATTGTGACTCCTCTGTGTTGATGATGTTGACAATATGTTTTACTTCATTAGCAACACCTTATTTTGATTGATTGGCAACTGTTTATGCTTTGATGAAATTATTCTTATCAGATTGTATGTGTGTTCCATGCATTTTACAGGTTCACACACTACACACACACTCAAAGTCTACACATTGCACGTAGAGCCTATACACTGCTTTGTGTTGTGTTTGTGCATCGCTTAGAACATGTCTATACATTCATGCATCATGGGTCGACCCCCTTCTTTGATGGGTCGACTCCCCCCCAGATTTCCAAGTCTATACACTCGTCTTCATGCATAGCAGAGTCCATACATTGCAGCTCATATAACTAGCAAGTCTATACATTGTTTCAGCGTCTCATGCAGCGTCTTATTTGAAGTCCATACATTGCATTGCATTGGCTAAGTGTGTACATCGTCCGTCTTATTTGAAGTCCATACATTGCATTGCATTGGCTAAGTGTGTACATCGTCCGTCTCGTTGGAAGTCTATACATTGGAAGTATGTACATCGGACTGTTCATGCATCAACATTCAAAGTCCATACATTGGACTGTAGCATGCACAAAGGTAAGTCCATACATTGGACTGTAGCATGCATCAGTGAAGTCTGTACAACATCATGCATTGTTCTTCAAGTACATACACTGCACTGTAGATTGCTCGAGGTGAAGTCTGTAAATCCATCAGTGAACTTCCAAGTCTGTACATCCACTAGTTCAACTTGCAAGTCTATACATCGGTAGCTTTACCGACGTTGCACTCGAAGTCTATACACTGATAGCTTTACCGTCGTTTCCCTTGGCAAGTCTGTACATCGCAGTTGAGTGGAAGTCTGTATAGCCGTTGTGTTGCCAAAGTCTACACATTGTGAAAGACTGTACATCGTTCAGTTGTCTTGGCAAACTCTATACATTGTGAACCTTGAAGTCTGTACAGACCCTACCTTGCTCAAGTCTGTACATCGCCCCGTTGGCAAGTCCATACATTGGAAGTCTATACATTCGTTTGCCTTGCATCGTTCATCAAGTCTGTACAGCCCTTTCACTTGGCAAGTCTATACATTGTGAATGTCTATACACTCGATTGCCTTGCTTTGATCAAGTCTGTACAGAGTTTCCTTTGGCAAGCCTGTACATTGTTCATGATGTCTGAACAACAAGCAAGTCTGTACATCAGACTAGTCTGCATCGGCTAAGTCCATACATTGTCCAGTGCATTGCATGCATCATTCTTGAAGTCTGTACATCATGTTGAAGGCTGCCTAAGTCTATACATAGTCTGTCTTCCTTATAGTCTAATGCATAACATGAAGTCTGTACATTGTGCATCTTTGAGTTGAAGTCCATACATCGTCAGTTGTCTGTCCAAGTCTTTACATTGCCTAGTCTATAAACTGGCTGTAGAATGTTCTTCTAAGTCTAGACGTTGCACGATGAGTCTGCATATTCATTCAGCATGTCTGTACATGGCATAGCTCTGCATATATGAAGTCTATACAGTCTGAAGTCTATACACTGCATCCTGCAATGTCTGTACAGGGTTTACACTTAAACTAATAATCCTATTTCATCTGTCTAACAAGGATACTCTGCAGGGATTGATGACCTGGCTCGTGATCCAAGGAGGACGAGGTGCTATGATGGTGACACGTGGAAGCAGCCCATCAAGGATGCTGCCATGTGGATGAAATTGCCTCGGATCTGGTGAATTCTCTGGGCGGGAAATGTGGAAGCCATGCACCCTTATCCAATCTACTGCTGTGTATATATGAGTCTTCGTCTTCAGATGAAGGCTGATCAATCAACCAGTGGCAAAGTCTATACAGAGAGGTAGAATCCTGAAGCAGCAGAGAGCCACCGATCCACAGAGAGAAGAAAAATAGAGAAGAAGAAAAAGAGAGAAGACAAGAAAAGAGAGATGAGTTGAGAGAGTGAGATTGAGAGAGTTTGATTGAGAGGTTGTATCTCAGACTCTTGGTTCAGATACCAGAGCTGAGCCTTTGCTCATTCGAGCTACATTCCCATTTGGGTTTTCTACTTTTATTTGCTTCTATCTTTACTTTCCGAACTCTTGTTTCTTCAAGCTGTGAGTCAGCTATTAGCAGAGGTGATGTCTCTGGTCGGGTAAGCTATAAACCCCAGCAGTTGCAGTGGAGGATTCCACTGGACAGGTGAAGCTGTAATCCTCAGCAGGCGAGAATTGTCTCGGACAGCAAGCTGTGTTGCTCAGCGGTTTGTAGGCCAAGCTATAGTGCCCAGCAGACGCAAGCTGTACTGCGCAGCAGTAAGCCATACTCGGTTGAGTGTGGGGTGGACGTAGGTCTTTGACCGAACCACCTAAAAATCTTGGGTGCCTTGTGTTTGTGTGATTGTCCATGAACTGTGTGCATGACTGAATCTTTTGATTATCTTCACAGATTGCTTGTGCTTCTGCTCAGTTTATACACTCGAGTTAGTGTTTTAATAGATTTGTCTATATTCCGCATTAGAACCTCTTACTGGTTTTTAATTAGGCAGTAGATCTATTCACCCCCCTCTAGATCCACACTTCGTGGAGATAGACTGCGTCCATCTAAAATAACACTTGGTATCAGAGCCATACTCTTCTATAGGGACTCATCGCCCGAAGAGGAAAGGCAAGATGGATGCTCGAGAGATGATAGCTGAAGGACACTCAACCACAAAGCCCCCATTCTTCGATGGATCTAACTACGCATACTGAAAGAACCATATGCAAGTGTTTTTGAGGGCTAAGGATTACGAGATCTGGAAGGTAGTCAGCAAGGGACCTTATGAGCTGTCCCCTAATGAGGAAGTCTGGACCAAGGAGGAGATAAGGAGGTCTACACTGAATTGGAGTGCCATAAACGCCATTCAGTGCTCTCTGCATCCTACAGAATTCTCCCGCGTATCTGCCTGCAAATCAGCTAAGGAGATGTGGGACGCACTGGAAGTTATCCATGAAGGGACTTCTCAGGTTAGAGAGAAGAAGGCTAATCTCCTTGTGTCAGAATACGAAGCCTTCAAGATGAAGCCGAACGAGACCATCAGTGAAATGTATGCTCGATTAACTATCATCACAAATGGTCTTAGAGGTCTCGGGAAACCTCAGACAGAATATGATGTAGTAAGGAAGATACTACGCTCCCTGACTCATGCTTGGCATACTAAAGCTACAGTGATAGAGGAGCCAAGGGACTTGCGAAATACAAGGGATGATGAGCTAATTGGCTCGCTGATGGCATATGAGATTAATATGCCAAAGATAGAAGAAGCTGAGAGGAAGAAGAAGCCGATTGCGCTGAAGGCTGGTTCCAACAAATCCAACAAATCCAGCTCCAGCAGTTCATCATCAGAGGAGAGCCTGAATGAAGAAGATATAACTCATTCTGAGATGGCCATGATGACCAGAGAGTTCAGGCGATTTCTCAGGAAAGGAGCAGGACGATTCAGCCAAAAGAAGTACAGTGGCGGCCGAAGGGACAAAAGGTATAAACATAACCCTGCAAAGAAAACTGAAACTAATACTTGTTATCAATGTAGGAAACCAGGCCATCTGAAAGCTGACTGTCCAGATAATCAGAAATACAAGGACATGTCAAAGAGAAGGAACACGAAAGGGAAAGTAATGGTGAGTACCTGGAGTGATGAAGATGAAGGTTCCTTCAGTAGCAGCTCAGACAGTGAAGCCGAATCTGAGAAGCTCATTTGCCTTATGGCAACAAGCTCAGAAGATAGAGAAGAGGACTCAGATGAGGTAATCACTAGATTTGAAAATTTCACAATTGCTGATTGGGTAGATGCTTACCATGACATAGCTGATAGAGCTGATGATATTAGAAAAGAGAACATGCATCTAAGAAGAAAGATTAACTCCATGCAAAATGATAAAACTCTAACTGATAAAATTGCATGTTTAGAATCTGAGAATGGAAAATTGAAACTCACATGCTCTGAATTAGATGAAATCAAAAATGAGTTAAAAGCCTCTAAAGAAGATAATGAGAGGTTAGAAAAAGAAGTTGATGAATGGAAACTGAAAATCCAGAAATATGAAAGTGAGATAAAAATTGTGAATGAAAAATATCAAGCTGTCCTAAGTGTGAACACAGAACTGAAAAAATCCATTGAAGACATTCAAAAGGATAATGTGGACAAGCTTAAAACCATTGAGAAGATGACCCAAGGTACTGATAATCTAAATGCTTTGTTAGGGTCAAAGGTCAACTTCAAAAAAGAGGGCCTAGGATTTAATTCAAGTGCAACGAAAATCTTTGGAATGAAAACTATTTCATTTGTTGCACAAAAAGAAAAAGGACCTCTAATTAGCATGAATTCGAACAATTCAATGAACAAAAATGCTAATCTGAAAAAACCCAGTGCTGAGGAGAAGGGCAAACAAAAACTGAGTGAGCCTAGTAGAGCTAGCACATCTATGCAAAATCCCAAAGCTCAGTCTCAGGTTAGGGGTCAACCTAAACAGTTTTATAAACCCCATGTTAAGGTCACCAAGTCTCCACCATCACCACCACCTCTGAAGAAGACCCAATACACTCCTATGAATAGGTCAGCAGGGTCCAAGGTGCAGGGGAGGCAGAATGCTGTTAGAGCCCAACCCAAACACTTCTACCAACATAAAGCACAGTCCCACTTCTTTGCACAGTCAACCTATCCAAATAGGTCAGGATGGACTGGGACTCAAGGAAGGTTTACAGGTCTTGGACATCAGGCTACACAGTCTTATAGACCTTACCCTAGAAATTGGGTTGATGGGTATGGCAATTGGACACCTAGGAATCTGAATTTCTTTAGCCAGCCCAGGAACTACTATGGCCACCAATTCATGAATGCACCCTGGCCAAGGCACTGGCAAAGAAAAAAGACTGTGAATAATCATGCTGGTGCAAACTACAAGAAGAGGAACAACAACAGAAGGAAATCTATAGAATCCACTGAACAAAATTCATTTAAACAAATGTGGATTCCGAAAAGTCTGCTTTCTTACTTTGCTTCTATTTCATCTGTTCTGGAGCCTAATCAGTCTTGGGTTCCAAACCTCTCTACCTAATTGTGTATGTAGGTATGCCTGGCAGCCAAGAACAACTTGTGGTACTTGGATAGCGGCTACTCCAGGCATATGACAGGGGATAAGGCCAAGTTCTGCATGCTGACAGAGAAACAAGGAGGCTTTGTCACCATTGGCAGCAACACAAAAGGTAGAATTGTCGGATCAGGTAAGGTAGGTAAGTGTTCTACTTGTTGCATTGAGGATGTTATGTTGGTTGAAGGCTTAGCTTATAACTTACTTAGTATCAGCCAACTATGTGATAAAGGATGCAAAGTGCTTTTTGACTCTCAATGTTGCAAGGTCTTTGAACCTGATTCCGAGACTGTTAAATTTTCTGGTAAGAGGATAAATAACACTTACATGATAGATTTAGATGATATTCAACATTCTAACCTATGCCTTACTGCTAGGAGAGAAGACTTAGCATTTTTATGGCATCGTAGGTTAGGTCATGCTAGTTACACTGTTTTGCATAAACTGAATAAGCATGGCATGGTTAGAGGACTTCCTGAAGTTTCCCTTAAGAAAGAAAATAAAATCTGTGATGCATGCACTCACTCAAAGATAACTAGAAAGTCATTTAAATCTAGAATTGAAAATCTGTCTTCTAAACCCTATGAGCTGATACATATGGACCTTTTTGGGCCAACCAGATCTGTCAGCTTATCAGGGAGGAAGTATGGGTTTGTCATGGTAGATGACTTCTCTAGGTTTACTTGGGTATATTTCTTATCACATAAAAGTGATGCATTCTCAGAATTTCAGGAGTTCTATGTTAAAATAAATCAGAAAATTGAAAATATTTTGACTGATCATGGAGGTGAGTTTGAAAACTCACAGTTTGATGAATTCTGCAGGTCAAATAGAATTAATCACAGGTGCTCCTCACCAAGGACACCTGAGCAGAATGGAATTGTGGAGAGAAGGAACAGAACCCTAGTGGAGATGGGTCGTACACTATTGGTTGAAGGTGGTCTACCAAGGATGTTTTGGGCTGAAGCAGTAAACACAGCCTGTTATGTAATTAACAGAGCCATGGTAAGACCTTCTACTCAGAAAACACCTTATGAGATCTTAAAGGGTAAGAAACCTTCTATTGCTCATTTCAAGATTTTTGGTTGTAAATGTTTCATTCATATTAATGATAAAAGAGACCTTGACAAATTTGAACCTAAAGGCGAACCAGGAATCTTTCTTGGTTATTCTGAAAATGCCCGAGCATATAGAGTGTATAATCTGAATTCCAAAACTGTTGAAGAATCTCCACATATAGTTTTTGATGAATCCTTATTAAAGACTGATGTTGGTCAATGCAGGAATGAAGACAGTGGTGATATTCTGAAAGAAGGAAATTCTGCAGACCAATCCGAAAATGAGGAAGGAAATGAAGAGCCTAATGAAGAAGAGCCTACAACTCAGGAGGAGGTAAATCAAACTCATGACAATCCAATTGTTAACATTAGATATCTTAAAGATCATCCTGTAGATAATGTAATTGGAAATCTGCATGATCTCCCTAGGACTAGAGGCCACTTGAGAATTCAAAATGAATTGAATGCTTATGCTTTTGTTTCAAATGTTGAACCCAAGTCCATTGACTGTGCTCTCAAAGATGTGCATTGGATTAATGCCATGCATGAGGAGCTCAATCAATTTGACAGGAATAAGGTGTGGCATTTGGTTCCACCTCCTGATCATGAAACAGTCATAGGGACTAAATGGGTGTTCAGAAATAAAACTGATGAATCAGGGAATATCATTAAAAATAATGCCAGACTTGTAGCTCAGGGGTATAATCAAGAATTTGGAATTGACTTTGAAGAGTCATTTGCCCCTGTAGTCAGGTTAGAAGCTATCAGAATATTATTGGCTTATGCATGTCCCTAGGAATTAATCTTCAACAGATGGATGTGAAATCTGCCTTTCTAAATGGGGAAATTAGTGAGGATGTCTATGTGAGGTAGCCTCCTGGGTTTGAATGCTTAGACTTCCCCAATCATGTTTATAAACTCAAAAAGGCTCTCTATGGTTTAAATCAAGCTCCTAGAGCTTGGTATGACAGGTTAAGCAAATTCCGCAATGACAAGAACTTCACAAGAGGTGTAGTTGATCAAACATTGTTTACCAAGGTGAGTCATTCAGATATTATTATCGTTCAAATTTATGTGGATGACATTGTGTTTGGGTCAACTAACCCCAAATTGTGTGAGGAATTCTCTCAGATAATGACTAATGAGTTTGAATTGAGCTGAATGGGCGAGCTCAGCTCAAATTGTTTCTTGGACTGCAGGTTATACAAACAAAGGATGGAACTTTCATCTCTCAGTCCAAGTACATAAAGAATTTATTGAAGAAGTACAAAATGGACAACCTCAAGGAAATAGCTGCTCCAATGGGTACCTCAACCAGTTTGGATGAAGATCCTAAAGGTAAACCAGTGGATCAAAGGCTATATAGAGGTATGATCGGATCCCTTCTATATCTTACAGTATCTAGGCCTGATATTCAATTTTCAGTATGTTTATGCTCTAGATTTCAGGCTAGTCCTAAAGAATCACATCTTAAATCAGTGAAAATGATTTTTAGGTATTTACTAGGCACCCAAGAGTTAGGTCTGTGGTATCCTGCCAAGTGTGAGTTAGAACTTCTAGCTTACACTGATGCAGATTATGCTGGGTGTCGAGTAGATAGCAAAAGTACTAGTGGCTACTGTCAATTCTTAGGTGGATGTTTAGTATCTTGGGCATCTAAGAAGCAACACACTGTAACCTTGTCTACAGTTGAAGCTGAATATGTTGCTGCAGGTAATTGTGCTGCCCAAGTACTATGGATCAAGCACCAACTGGATGATTATCAGATAAAATTGGGATGTATTCCAATGTTATGTGATAATACTAGTGCTATATGCCTTGCTAAAAATCCTGTTCATCATTCTAGGACTAAGCATATAGAGATAAAACACCATTTTCTTAGAGATGTTGTAAATAAAAATGAAATTGAAATGAACTTCATTGAAACTGAAAAATAAATTGCTGATATTTTTACTAAGCCTCTTGGGAATGAAAGGTTCAAATTTCTTAGAAGAGAACTTAGCTTGTGTAAATCTCAGCATGATAAATAATTTTTTCAGCAGCTTTGAATAAAATTTATGATTTGGACTTGCATCTGATAGCTTGAATAAAACTCTGTGATTGTTGAATGTTAGACTAAACCATGCATGCATGACATATTTTTTCATGACATATTATTCATTGCATATCATTTAGTTATGATTGTGTCGAAGCTTTCTCTCATCTAAAATCACATGCATATAGAATTGAGCAGAGTAATGCATATCATAACAGTGGTATCTAATTCTTGCCATTCATTAGCAAAACTGCATGCATATAGACAGGGGGAGTATTATTAGAAATTCAGAGTGGTCATCAACTTACTTGAATTCATTCATTCTTTGACTCTGAATGATTGAGTCTGACATATGGCAATCTGTTAGTCAGTTCTGATTTCCAAGCAATAGAAAATGGACTTCTTCAGTTATAAGAATTTCAATTGCTTAAAGACTGACTTAATGGTTTAAATTTTATAATTTCTGGAGTTTAAAGATTGCAATCAGTAAATAAGAAAGCTGAAAATTGATAAAACTCTCAACCCTTTTCTTATTTCATGTCAGACAAGGCTAATCATATCTGAAATATGAAAACTCATCTGAAATCATGTTAGAGAAGCTAAGTATGTGTATTGTTCTTAAACAAGTCATTCTGAAACAAATAAAGGGCAGCTAAGAAAGATATTGAAAAACATTGAAAATCAATTGAAAAATGACATTGGCAGAGCAATGACTGGTAAATCACTGAGAAACTGAGTGATCCATCAAAGAAATGGACAACACTCATGTCATGAGGTGTATCAGCTATCTCTGTATAAAATGATCAAAACAGTAGGTTGGTTTCACTGAGTACCTGGGGGTAACTGGCGTCTGATAAACGTGTACCCTCACACAAAAAGGTGTAAATCAGTTTTATTGTGTTTAATCATAGGCAGAATGGTGCATGATGTTAAGTATCTAGGGGTATTGGCGTCTGATAAACGTATACCCTTACACAAAAAGGTAAATAGTACCTGAATGCCCTAAATGAACTCATGTTGAAAATGCTGTTCCTTCACAAGAATATTCTTGGATGTCAATTTGTTTATTTTCAATACATGACCTAGTATCTCTTAATCATCTTTTTAATGAGTCTATGAAAGTAAGATATTTTGAAACTTAATCTCTCATGTAAATGTGATTCTGGTTTATTATTTTATCATGCACAGAAAACTTATCCATTGATTGTAGTGCATGAACTCAAAATTTTATAGTCTTTAAACCAGAATTCTATCTGAAAGTAGTTTATAACTTCATATGACTGAAGACTCTGTGCTTTAGAATGCTTATTCCTGAACTACTTGTTCAGAATGCCAGTCAGATGATATCCCTTGTTCCTTCCCATGTACTCACTTTCCCTCCTCTTTGTTGATGGCAAAGGGGGAGAATATTGTATGAATTCTGAATTCATTCCAGGGGAAGTGTATGCATTATGTTATGGCAAAGGGGGAGATTTTGTTAGCAGGGAGTTGCTTACATTTTGTAGCATGCATGCATAGCATCTGCATGACAATCTGAATAACAAATCATGTCTTTCATCATCTGTATGACAGGTAATTGCTATTCTATATGATAGGGGGTTGCCATCATCAAAAAGGGGGAGATTGTTATGACTCTTCTGTGTTGATGATGTTGACAATATGTTTTACTTCATTAGTAACACCTTATTTTGATTGATTGACAACTGTTTATACTTTGATGAAATTGTTCTTATCAGATTGTATGTGTTCCATGCATTTTACAAGTTCACACACTGCACACACACTCAAAGTCTACACATTGCACATAGAGTCTATACACTGCTTTGTGTTGTGTTTGTGCATCGCTTAGAACATGTATATACATTCATGCATCATGGGTCGACCCCCTTCTTTGATGGGTCCACTCCCCCCCAGATTTCCAAGTCTATACACTTGTCTTAATGCATAGCAGAGTCCATACATTGTAGCTCATATAACTAGCAAGTCTATACATTGTTTGAGCGTCTCATGTAGTGTCTTATTTGAAGTCCATACATTGCATTGCATTGGCTAAGTGTGTACATCGTCCGTCTTATTTGAAGTCCATACATTGCATTGCATTGGCTAAGTGTGTACATCGTCCGTCTCGTTGGAAGTCTATACATTGGAAGTATGTACATCGGACTGTTCATGCATCAACATTCAAAGTCCATACATTGGACTGTAGCATGCACAAAGGTAAGTCCATACATTGGACTGTAGCATGCATCAGTGAAGTCTGTATAGCGTCATGCATTGTTCTTCAAGTCCATACACTGCACTGTAGATTGCTCGAGGTGAAGTCTGTACATCCATCAGTGAACTTCCAAGTCTGTACATCCACTAGTTCAACTTGCAAGTCTATACATCGGTAGCTTTACCGACGTTGCACTCGAAGTCTATACACCGATAGCTTTACCGTCGTTTCCCTTGGCAAGTCTGTACATCGCAGTTGAGTGGAAGTCTGTAGAGCCATTGTGTTGCCAAAGTCTACACATTGTGAAAGACTGTACATTGTTCAGTTGTCTTGGCAAACTCTATACATTGTGAACCTTGAGGTCTGTACAGACTCTGCCTTGCTCAAGTCTGTACATCGCCCAGTTGGCAAGTCCATACATTGGAAGTCTATACATTCGTTTGCCTTGCATCGTTCATCAAGTCTGTACAGCCATTTCGCTTGGCAAGTCTATACTTTGTGAATGTCTATACACTCGATTGCCTTGCTTTGATCAAGTCTGTACAGAGTTTCCTTTGGCAAGCCTGTACATTGTTCATGATGTCTAAACAACAAGCAAGTCTGTACATCAGACTAGTCTGCATCGGCTAAGTCCATACATTGTCCAGTGCATTGCATGCATCATTCTTGAAGTCTGTACATCAAGCTGAAGGCTGCCTAAGTCTATACATAGTCTGTCTTCCTTACAGTCTAATGCATAACATGAAGTCTGTACATCGCATAGCATTCAATTCTGCACATTATGCATCATATGAATTCAAGTCTGTACATTGTGCATCTTTGAGTTGAAGTCCATACATCGTCAGTTGTCTGTCCAAGTCTTTACATTGCCTAGTCTATACACTGGCTGCTGAATGTTCTTCTAAGTCTAGACATTGCACGATGAGTCTGCATATTCATTCAGCATGTCTGTACATGGCATAGCTCTGCATATATGAAGTCTATACAGTCTAAAGTCTATACACTGCATCCTGCAATGTCTGTACAGGGTTTACACTTAAACTGATAATCCTATTTCGTCTGTCTGACAGGGATACTCTGCAGGGATTGATGACCTGGCTCGTGATCCAAGGAGGACGAGGTGCTGTGATGGTGACACGTGGAAGCAGCCCATCAAGGATGCTGCCATGTGGATGAAATTGCCTCGGATCTAGCGAATTCTCTGGGCGGGAAATGTGGAAGCCACGCGCCCTTATCCAATCTGCTGCTGTATATATATGAGTCTTCGTCTTCAGATGAAGGCTTATCGATCAACCAGTGGCAAAGTCTATACAGAGAGGTAGAAGCCTGAAGCAGCAGAGAGCCACCGATCCACAGAGAGAAGAAAAACAGAGAAGAAGAAAAAGAGAGAAGAGAAGAAAAGAGAGATGAGTTGAGAGAGTGAGATTGAGAGAGTTTGATTGAGAGGTTGTATCTAAGACTCTTGGTTCAGATACCAGAGCTGAGCCTTTGCTCATTCGAGCTACATTCCCATTTGGGTTTTCTACTTTTATTTGCTTCTGTCTTTACTTTCCGAACTCTTGTTTCTTCAAGCTGTGAGTCAGCTGTTAGCAGAGGTGCTGCCTCTGGTCGGGTAAGCTGTAAACCCCAGCAGTTGCAGTGGAGGATTCCACTGGACAGGTGAAGCTGTAATCCTCAGCAGGCGAGACTTGTCTCGGACAGCAAGCTGTGTTGCTCAGCGGTTTGTAGGCCAAGCTGTAGTGCCCAGCAGACGCAACCTGTACTGCGCAGTAGTAAGCCATACTCGGTTGAGTGTGGGGTGGACGTAGGTCTTTGACCGAACCACCTAAAAATCTTGGGTGCCTTGTGTTTGTGTGATTATCCATGAACTGTGTGCGTGACTGAATCTTTTGATTATCTTCACAGATTGCTTGTGCTTCTGCTCAGTTTATACACTCGAGTTAGTGTTTTAATAGATTTGCCTATATTCCGCATTAGAACCTCTTACTTGTTTTTAATTAGGCAGTAGATCTATTCACCCCCCTCTAGATCCACACTTCGTGGAGATAGACTGCGTCCATCTAACATAACAGAATCCCGGGTATGGCCTTAGTAGGGGCACCGTTCTTTAGAGGCAGTTGGTTGTGGTAAGCCACCCTCACATGCACGCCCTGCTTAAGGGAAGCCTTTAATGAGAGGGGTAGGAGCGAGGATCCCTGGCCAGTAGTTCGAGCCCGTCTTTGGATGCTTTGCAAAAAAATAAAATAATGTTAAAATTTCAAAAAAAAATGAAATAATGTCAAAATCCAAAAAAATGAAATAATGTCAAAATTCTAAAAAAATTAAATATGTCAAAATTCCAAAAAAAATTAAATATGTCAAAAAAATCCTAAAAATTTGAATATGGCAAAAAAAAATCAGAAATATAAAAATCCAAAAATACTTCTCTTTGTTCTTTTTATTTTGAGGACAGATGCGTAATCTGTTTGCTAAGTGTGCAGGCTGCAAGTTGCAGGTTCAAGCTTTCCTTGCTCTATCTTTCGCTCTGCCTCCTGCTCATATTCTTCGATCTATTCTCATCTCTTCAATCCTATCTTTGGATCTGTTCTGAAGCTCATGGCCTTCTCAGCTTTCGCCTATCTGCCTAATCATGTCTCCATGAGAGGGAATTGCCTCACGATTTTGAACCTGGCGGTTACGCTTCATCTGATCTTGGGCTTTGATTGAATAATGTGTTTGTTGTCTTTATCACGTCTATGGTCCTCCATCTCTTTTGTCCCGATGTGTCCTTGTCATATGTGTTTATGTCCTCTCGTGTTGGTCGTATCTTTTATCCCACCGTGTCATTCGTCACGCGTGTCCCTATCTCGCCGTGTCATTCATCACACGTGTCTTTGTCCTCTATGGTATTGTCATCCCACGTGTCTTTGTCCCACCATGTCCTTATACCACCGCGTGTACTGTCCCACTATGTGCATGTTGTCTTGTCCCACCGTGCCTTTAGTCGCATGCTTGCTTCCCATTTGTTTGTTTGTTATGTGTTATCCATCTTCGTTATGTTATGTTGTGCCATGCTTCATTCATATTTCTCTTATTATGTTATGTTCATGTCGTGCTCAGTCATATTTGTTCATGTTCACATCATGTCATGTGGTTGTGTCTTATCATGAAAATCCATAAAAATCTGAAAATCAAAATCCAAAAAATTGCCGCTTCACTTGACATGTAAGTCAGGTATGGCTCTCTATCCCTTCTCATTGTTGCATTACTATATGGTAGCTACACTATTATAGCCTCTCAAGGATCGGCTGGTTGGCCGTGTGTTCTGGGATATGATGTTCCCCTTTAACAAAAACGATGATGATCTAGGAGCATACGGTTAATCATTGGATAAGCCGCTCAGTTGAGTCAGGTGGGGGACGATAGACTCTGTCTCACACGCCGTGGTTACAAGAAGACTCTTGACCCCATCTTGGCTCAGTCTAGCAATATTATTCTTGAGTACTTTATATTTTATCTTTCTTTACATTCGTTTTGATGATTTCTTTATTTTAGCCCAGCATGCATCATGTCATTTTGAGCATTCATGCCTCGTGATCCATTCAACGATTTCTCCTCAACAATGGTTGATTGCACTTAAGCTCTCTTGGATAAAAGATTCTTCATTCCACTCTGAATTCAAACGATTTCTCTAATCTTGCTGCTCGGTCTGGTTGACCAGCGTGATTCCTGTCTGGATTTTATCTCAGTTTTATCTTTCCTTTTCCAGCTCTTACGTTGTGTTTCTTCCGACCCACTCATTGTCCGTGGATTGTGTCCCCAATGAGGCTGGTCATGTTTCCTTTCCTTTAGTTTAGTTCTCCAGACATGTCTCATCTGCGTCATCCATTTCAGGTGGTTAGTTTGGCATTTTCGGAAGAATTCCTGTCACTTGTTGGTTGTGACGGGTGTCTTTTTACCTTGATGCCCGCTTATCAGTTATCTCCGCTTCATATCCACTTCATCTCCATTTCATGTCGCTATCGCTTTTGCTCCATCTCCTTTCCATTTCGCCTCCGCGTCACTTTCACTTATTCCCTTGCAAAGCGAACATCAAGGAGGGGCATCTGTTGACACCCGTTTTAGCCCACAAGTTGAGTCATTTCCCTTAGTCATCATTTTTGATGTCCCGAATTAGCCATTGTTTTGGAGCTTCCTTGGATAGATTTTGAGCCCTTTTTTACCATTCCCTATCCTTTAAGTCTTGGAGATCATGATTTCCTAGAGTCCTGAAGCTTATATTATCAAATTATGGCTTCTAAGTCAACTTACGGCCCATTTAGACTGGCTTCCCTCAAGTAATCGGCTCTCTCCCGCTGCGCAGTTCTAAAATTGGTCCTTTTTCTTCTCCTTATGTCCCTCTATTTAAAAAGTTGTCTTCACCAAAGTTGTTCCTCTTTCAAAGATCTACAATTTCTTATTCTACACTGTTGGCCAGTTCTGCCCCGTTTGTGAGCTATTCGCATTTTTCCAGCGTGATGTGCTATTCACCTATGTTCAGAATTCTTTCTCTCTCTTCTAGCACCATTTTCTCCTTCTTCTAATCATTTTATCAACTTTCTTTCTTCATACAAGGTGTTTCCCTCTCAGTTATCTACAATTTCTTCTTCTACCACTTTCGCTAGTTCTGCCCCGTTTGAGAGATACGCTTCAATTTTAAAAGTCACGCGCGGTCTACCCAGAATTTTCCTTCATCGGTGTGAAGTTCTAGTGTAGGTGCGTTAGAGCACATGTGACGGTCTCAGATGCGTCAAAGCACTGTGACGGTCCTACACTAGACCGTCACAGTCAAACTTGTCCGAAATCGTCCCGTTCGACCCCCAGAGCGTGACGGACCTACCCTAGGCCGTTACATAACTCTGACGGTCCTACGATAGACCGTTACACACAGCGGAGAGTCTAATTTATGCTACTCTGCCCCAAAAATTACGCGGCGAACCTATCTTGTAGAGCCCATAACTTCTTCAATTCTTATCCAAATCGATCCCCATTTTTTCCTACTTCTAGCCCTTTGTATTATCTTGAATTTGGTTCATAGAAATCAAATTTTCATTGGCTATATCTCTCGGGATCTGGGTCGCAAGATCAGGATTTAAGCATCCTGGTACAACTAAAACTCTATTTTCTAGTGCAACGGGGCTACCTTCCAAGAGTCATATCTTCTAGAATCCTCCTCCGAATTGATCCCCACATGTTCCTATCTCTTGTCCTTAGTATTATCTCGAGTTTGATCTAAAGAACTCGATTTATCTTAGACTATATCTCCGGGAATCGTGATAAAAAGATGGGGCTTTCTTGCAAAACTCTATAAAAACTGCCCAGTTCACAGTCGCAACAGGGGGCTCTTTCTTGGTTCGGGGCGAAGCCATGCTGTAATTCCAACTCACAACTTCGACCTTGGCTTGAAGAGGGAAGTATTAGCTTTCTATTGCATCCTTCTGGGCTTGATTTCATGATCTATATTCTTAGTTCTCTTCCTCTCAAAATCATAAATCATCATAATTTTCTGCACTTTTCTGCTACACATGCACTTTTGCACGTTTTGCATCAACGATTTCTCTCTATTCTCTCAATCAAATCTCTTGATTTCAAATCTCATGCATGCACAACACACCCACCTATTATTTTCACCCTTCCACAGGGGTTAAAAACCTCCCCCCGGTGAGTTTGCCCTCAATTTCTACCCATATTTTATCACTCCGGGATTGATACTACACATGCATGTTCTAATGAGTTTTTTTGTCCTTGTCTTGGCTTTGTTTTGCAGGAGAGCATGAATACAATGTGAGGCCCTCTTCCTCTAGCCGGATGGAAGGAGAGGAGGTTTGAATCCACAAGTTCCCCGCACCCCGTTTCAAGCGCGATCAAGTCTTTAAGTTCCAAGGTACACGGCGCCGTTCTTTACACTTCTTCATCCTTTGGCATTGTTGGAACCTTGGTGGCGATCATGGTTAGTATTTCTCATCCTTTCATCCCCCTTGTCTTTGATTCACATGTTTATGCATGTATGTATTTAAAGGGGGCGGGATAGGAATCTAATTAAAACAAATCCACAGTAAGATCTTTAGAAAAAGAAGGCCGCAGCAGACAAGTAAGAGTTCAAACTTTAAGCTGGATAGGAACAAAAATTCTGATAAAATTATTTGTTACCAATGCAAAAAGGCAGGTCATATGAAGGGAGATTGCCCGAATTGTTGAAGAAGACTATGAAAGCTAAAGGCAAGAAACCATGAGCCATTCTGTGCATGTGGAGTGATGAAGAAGAGGACGTTGAAGAAGAAACCTCTGGAAAAGAAGAAGAAGGCATGTGCTTAACAGTAAACAACTATGAGGAGGTAACCAATATCTTCAAAAACTACTCTATTGATGATTGGGAAGATGCTTATGCTGAACTCCTTGATAAATTTAACTCCATGAGTACAGAGCATAGAACGTTAAAAATAAAATTGAATGCTGTAATTGAAGATCAAGTTTTGATTGAAAAAGAAACGAAAAAACTCAAAATAGAAATGGGAGAGCTAAATTCACTTAGAAATGAAAATGATCACTTGAAAGCTGAAAATGTTAGTATTCACAAACAATTTGATGAATTTAGATTGAAATTTCAGGAAGTTCAGAATGAAAATAAATTGATTGCTGAAAAGAATGAAGCTATAAAAAGTGTCAATTCTGAAATTCAGAAAACATGTGAAAACTTCAAAAGGATCTGGAAGATAAACAGGTCACACTTGAAAAGTTTGTTCAAGGGAAGTCCAACCTAGACACCATGCTAGAAATGAAAATTAATTTTAATAAAGAAGGTCTAGGTTTTGATCTCTCAAATAAGAGACCATTTGAATTTAAGACAGTTACATTCTACCCTGGGAAAGGAAAAGAGAAGCTGGACATTCCATCCAACTCAAACAGTAATGCCCAGAATTCAAGGGCTGAAAATTTTGGTAACACCATAAAAGCTGTCAATTGGAACACTAAGTCTAGCTAAACCATCAAAGCTCAGATTCCACAGAAGAAAGATAACCCCACATTGGATTCTGAGCGGACCCATTCTGCAACATATAGAAAGTTCAATTCAATGAGGACATACTCTTCTTATCATCAAAATGTCTTCAATCCACATGCCTTCTATAGGCCAAGGGGGTTTGTTAATCAACCCAAAAATCACTTTGGACAGTGGACTAATGGATTCACCAAAAAGAACCAATTCACTAAAAGGAACCAAACAAATTCAAAACCAAGGGTTGCTGTCAGTAGGGATGACAGTGCTAAAAAATTGAACCATTATGTCAATCAAAAGAAAATTATTAGGCAAATTTGGATTCCTAAGAGTTTGCTGAAAAGCTTTAATGATGCATGTGGACCCAATTTGTCTTAGGTTCCAAAATTCTCTGCATAATGTGTCTTGCAGGTCAGCCTGGGAGCCATACACAATAGATGGTACTTGGATAGTGGCTGCTTGAGGCACATGACTGGAGATCGGACTAAATTTAGTAAGCTTGAAATGAAGGTTGGTGGAATGGTCAAGTTTGGAGGGAAGAACAACGGTAAAATAATTGGATCAGGCACAATTGTTAAGCTTCCCTCAAACACTATTGAAAAAGTTTTAACTGTAGACGGTCTTGAACGCAATCTGTTGAGCATTAGTTAACTCTGTGACAAGGGTCACAAGGTTGTTTTTGATGATCATGCATGCAAAATTTTAGAAATCAACTCATAATCAATAAAATTCATAGGCCATAGAATAAATAATGTCTACATAGTAGACTTAGATGATAACTCTGCATCTAATCTTTGTTTGACTGCTAACTCTGATAATAATGCCTTCAATTGGCATAGGAGATTAGGCCATGCTAGCTATAACATTCTGAATAAAATAGTCAAGCATGATTTAGTTAGAGGATTGCCTAAAATTCAATTCAAAACAAATGCAAAAATCTGTGATGCATGTGTTTTAGGAAAAGAAACTAGAAAATCCTTCAAAACAAGAACTGAATCTCTGTTATCTAAACCATTAGAATTCCTGCATATGGACCTGTTTGGTCCTACCAGAACTCAGAGCTTCCATGGCAAGAGATTTGGTTATGTCATTGTGGATGACTTCACTAGGTTTGCATGGACATTCTTTATAGATCACAAAAATGATGCATTTTATGAATTTCAAAATTTCTTGAACAAAATAAAATAGGAAGGTAGGCACAAAATTTGCATCATTCAATCAGATCATGGGGGAGAATATGAAAATACATTATTTTCAGAAGTTTGTGATAAAGAGGGACTTACTCACAAGTTTTCTTCTCCCAGGACTCCCGAGTAAAATGGAGTTGTTGAAAGGAGGCATAGAACTATAGTGGAGATGGCCAAAACCATGCTTATTGAAAGCCAACTCCTAAGGAAATTTTGGGCAAAAGTTGCAAATACAGCCTGTTATATAATTAACAGGGCAATGGTAAGACGTGTCTACAAGAAAACCCCATATGAATTGTTGAAGGGTAAGAGACCTAACCTAACTTATTTTAAAATCTTTGGTTCCAAATATTTTATTCACAACAATGATAAAAGGGACTTAGATAAGTTTGAAGCCAAGAGTAGTCCGAGGATTTTCTTGGGGTATTCGGAATAGTCAAGAGCTTATAGAGTTTTTAATATTCATGATCAGTCAGTAGAAGAATCCCCTCATGTGATATTTGATGAAACAGTTAACTCTATTGACATGAGTGATGATGATAGGAAACCAAAAGAAGATGGAGAATTTATGGAAAAGGAGCCACATGTAGAACAAACTGAACCAGCTGCACAGATTGACACAGAATAAGGTAGGTCGACTGAACCACACCTTCAGTCGACCGAACAAGATGAGTCTTCAAATAACATCAGATTTCTAAAAGATCATCCGGCTCACAATATTATAGGAAATCAGCATGATCCCCTTAGGACTAGATCTTTTCATCAGGAAGTCAATAATAAGGATCTAGTAGCATTACTCTCACAATCTGAACCCAAATCCATAGAAGAAGCCTTAAATGATGAATCATGGATAAATGTAATGCATGAAGAATTGGGTCAATTTGAAAGAAATAAAGTCTGGACCTTGGTTCCCATACTTGAAAATTATTTTGTCATAGGAACTAGGTGGGTATTTAGGAATAAAGTGAATGAAGATGGTATAATCTCTAGGAATAAAGATAGGTTGGTAGCACAAGATTATAATCAAAAATTTGGGGTGGATTTTGATGAATCCTATGCACCAGTTGCTAGGATGGAAGCCATTAGAATCTTAATATCTTTTGCATGCTCTCGTAACATAAAACTTCAACAAATGGATGTAAAGAGTGCCTTTTTAAATGGCATCATAAAAGAGGAAGTTTATGTTGAGCAACCCCCGGGTTTTGAATCATCTGAGCTGCCTAACCATGTTTTCAGATTAAATAAGGCATTATATGGACTGAAACAAGCCCCTCGGGCTTGGTATGACAGACTGACTGATTTTCTGCTCAGTAAAGGGTATTATAGAGGTAAGGTTGACCAAACTCTTTTTACCAAAAATTTGAATCAGAAAATCATCATAGTTCAGGTATATGTTAATGACATTGTCTTTGGTTCTACATGTTCTGAACTTTCAGATGAATTTGTAAGTTTAATGTCAAAAGAGTTTGAAATGAGTCTGGTTGGTGACTTGCAATATTTTCTAGGTCTGCAGGTTACACAAACGAAGGATGGATGCTTTATTAGCCAGACCAAGTATGCATTGGAGATTTTGAAGAGATTCGAGATTGACAAATTAAAACACATGGCTACACCAATGGGAGCAAACACATCATTGGATGCTGATGAGTCAGGTAAATTAGTGGATGCCAAGCTCTACAGAGGTATGATTGGCTTATTACTCTATCTTATTGCTTCTAGACTGAACATTCAATTTAGTGTGTGTTTGTGTGCTAGGTTTCAAGCTAATCCTAAAGAATCACACATTTTTGATGTTAAAAGAATTTTTAGATACATTGCTGGCACACACAACTTAGGCTTATGGTTCTCTACATCATGTAATTTAGATTTGATTTCATATACTGATGCAGATTATGCTGGATACAAACTAGATAGGAAAAACACTAGTGGATATTGTCAATTCTTAGGAGGGTGTCTGGTTTCTTGGGCCTTCAAGAAACAACACTCAATAGCTCTGTCTACTACAGAGGCTGAGTATGTAGATGCTGGTAGTTTTGGCACACAAGTCATATGGGTTAAACACCATCTACAGGACTACAATGTAGATCTTTGTTGCACACCCATCTACTATGATAACACCAGTGCTATAAATCTGTCTAAAAATCCAATTTAACACTCACGTTCAAAACACATTGACATTAGACACCATTTTATAAGGGATGAAGTTTTAAAGAAAAATTTTGAATTGATTCATGTAGGCACAGAACATCAAATTGCATATATTTTCACTACGCCACTACATCATGAAAAATTTTCTACCTTGAGAAGAGAGTTGGGTCTTTTTAGACCAACTTGAATTTGTAACATTTCTTGATTTCAGTCACCTGTCTGTCTTAGTCTGTAGATGCAATAAGTGAGGGGGAGCTAGCCCCATTGTCCATCTTTAGTTTTTCAAATCTTGTCTCTTTTATCACTGGCTGCTAACCACGCTATGGTATGTCAAATGGTGTGTTGCTGAAGGGCAAGTAAGTCCTGACTTGGAGCTCTCACTAAGCGTGAGGTGATCTTTAGACCTAAGTTCTCTGCCAAGTACCAAGGGCAATAAATGCATCTAGTAAGGGGGAGATAAAGGTCTTTGATTCTATGTCTTTAAGCTTCCTCACATTCTTATGTCAATAAAATCTGATTGTCAGGGAGAGCAATCTTAGACATTTCAATTTTCTGTCAGCCATTTCAATTCTTTCTCCTTCAATCATCTTACTTGTCTTAGACATATGCATAAAGTTCCTTGTGAGAATAATTCTGAGTCTCCAACAGTCCTTTTACAGACTTGAAGATTTCTACATTCAGAAGTTTTCTAAATGGACAAAAGATTAAGTATGTTGGCCATGCTAAGTCTAGTGGTTTAAGATTTATAACCCTGCAAAGACTGAATCAAAAGTTTTCTGAAGAATATCTCTATACAGAACTAAAGGGTCTAGAATATTTGTGAAATATTGTGTCCTGAGGATCTCTAAATGCCTGAAATTCGAAAGTAGGGAGACAACTTTAGTTGAAAATGTTTATATTCAATATTGTCTTCAAACATTCAAACAAACTCATGCATTCAAAAAGGGGATAACAAAATTCTCAGAGCAATGGTTCTGGTTTACTGAGAAACTAATCATCATTCACCGTAAAGTGAAGAGAGTTGTGTCATGAAGTGCCAGACTACCTCTGCTTAAAAATTATGTCTATGCAAAATCATGACAGAGTAATGACATAGTGTGTTGAGTAACTGGGTCACTTCACATGAGACGTGTTGTGCCTCACGTAAAAAGACACTACTTTTGTTATCTCTGCTCTTTCTAGAGGCAAAATGGTTACCACATTGAGTAACTTGGGATTTTGGCATCTAAACAATGTGTCTCCTCATGTCAAAAAATGTGGATTCAACCGGACTGCTCAGATAAGAAAAACTTTCTATCTTAAAAAAAAATGGTACAATCAACCTTCAAGTAAGTGAACCCCTAAATAAATTCAGCATGACTTGTTCTACTATGTTTGTCATCAATACCAATTGAAGAACATCCTAGAGGAGTCTCTGGAAATTGATTAATAAAGTTGATAGACAGGTTCTCAAGCTTTATATATCACACTATTCTTTTTCCATTATTGATGTATACAAACTCTCAGATACCTTTGCATGCCTTTTATGGATTATTAGTCTTAAACCATGCAGCTAAACTAGCTAATGCATTTATCTTCCTACAGGATAGCTTATGAAGGAAGTTTTACCTCTTGTCTGTAACCTTACTATTTTTTGTCACTCAACGTTTACTCTCCTTTCTGCATTTCTTTGCACTATATCCTCCCCATTATTTATTTTTTTTATGATTTCAATGGGGGAGAGGTTTTGTGAGTCATTGCATATTTCATTGCATGTCTGTGCATATCATTCTTTCATTTCAGTCATTCAGTTAGTGTCTCATTTCAGTCACTCAGTTGGTACTCAGTTTTTGGTCACTCATTGCATTGTTGATCCAACTGTTTACTCAGGGGAATTAATTTGCCAATTTCAAACCTTCACATAATAAGCTCAATGACTCATGTGGTTGCCATTACCAAAAAGGGGGAGATTGTTGGGTATAGTTTTATTTTGATGATGTCAAACCAACATGAAGTCATTAGGTTCTAAGTCTGAAAATACTTCAATACAACTCTACATATTTTGTACTACATGTTCTGCACACTCTACAATGTTTTTCAGATTGTAATTGCTAATTTAATGAAGTTTCAGGTTGTCTGCATGATAAAGAGATGATGCCAGACCTTGAACAAATGAGAAAAATGGCTAAGAAGAAGTGTCAAGAAGAAGAGTCTAGCTTCGAGCCGACTCCAGCTTACAAGCACCTTATCGCTAAGGAGGAAGATAAGGTTTGGAGTCAACTCCAGAAGCTTATGGAGTCGACGCCAGAGCTACCCGTCAGCAGAAGCAAATACGGATGACAAATGAACCGCTATAGGTGACAAATAGACAAATAGTGGTGACAAATAGGTATATAGAGGTGACAAATAGCTTGGCATGAGAGAAAGAGGGCCGAGAAGAAGAAAAACTCGAGTGGAGTCGACGCCAGCAGCTCATGGAGTCGATGCCAGAGCCACCATGCCAGTTGAAGAGTACAACAGCGACAAATAGCTTCACAAGGGCGACAAATGTGGAGCTAAGGGTGAAAAATAGATCGATAGTGGTGACAAATAGCTTGTCATGGGAGATGAAGAGTTGAGAAGAAGAAAAGCTGAAGTGGAGTCGGCTCAAGGCTTAACAGAGTTGACTCAGTCAAAGGCAAACATCAAACAAGAAAGTCAAATGTCGAGCAAGGATGATAAATGATGGTCCAAGTCTTATAGTCAACATAGTCAACGTAGTAAAGCAGTCAAGCACCAGAGTCAACTCAGTCAACATAGCATCATGAAGAGTCAATGCAGAAGCCTAGAGTCAACATAGTCAAGCCAAGCTCAGAGTCAACGTAATCAAGCCCAGAGTCAACAGCAAGACAGTCCACGTGTATTAGTCAACATAACATGGAGTCAACTCCAGGCAAGCTCAAGACACTCAAGCGAACAAGGCTGACAAATAAACACATAAGGGTGACAAATAGGTGTTCAAGGGTGAAAAATACCCAATATGGGTGACAAATAGGTTGCAAGGCTAACAAAGGCGACGATCCTCAAGTAAGAGAAAGAAACCTAAAGGCGACGGCTTATGCAAGCTAAGGGTGACAAATGAGTATGTAAGGCCGACAATTAGCTCCTTAAGGGTGAAAACTAGGTCAGTATGGCTGAAAAATGGCTAAGCTTGTGAGCGACTTAAGAGAGTCACGTGCCTTCGACCCCCAATGATTGGCACGTGATCCTAGGAAGGTTGGCACGTTCACAAATTATTCCAAAGAGAAAATATTCCACCTTGCCAAGTGGACCAATGGAAGATTAACATATTAATTAGGTTATCCAAAGGAAATTCGGAGGCTCTGTTATATATAACCCTTGAAGAAAGAGGAGCTATCGCTGCTGCCTTCGAAGAAGAACGAGAGTCCATCTGAGAGGAAGAAAAGCCACTTCATGAGCAAGAAAGAAAGAGAGATAGAAAGAAGGAGAGAGTGGATCGCAACCCAGTTGAGAGAAGCTTGTCCCGTGTTTTAGAGAAAGCTTTTGAATCATATTCAGAGCTACATTTGCTTTCTTTTCTGCTGTATTTTCATTTCTTTTATTTTGTTTTCCTGATTTCCTTTGAGTTTGTTCTTCCAGTTTTCTCTGATAGTGCATTGTTGCACAAATCGGAGGTGTGGTCAGTCATTACTGGTCACAATCTGGTCTACGGACCAGGGTTCCTCGTGTGCTACCGTAGTGCAGTGTCATTGATTCTACTGGGGTAGAATCAGGGGTGTGTTCATCAGGTTTGGTGAGCACGGGTTCCCTCTGTGTCTTCAGAGGAAGAGAGGAGGCTATCCTCCGATGTGAAGCTGTGTGATCAGCTAGGGTAGCAGATTTATCCTTGGATAGCATTGTGCTAGTGAAGTCTCATCCTGATCAGGTGAGGGGTGGACGTAGATTGCTAGAAGCAATCGAACCACTTAAAAATCTTAGTGTCTTTTGATTGGTTTCCATTTCTTCTATCCCCGTTCTCTAGCTTCGCTTCAGTACTTTGTGCTTTAAGTGTTTGTGAATGCCTCTTTATGATGGGTTGAACTTAAATTGTCATTCATTTGTCTAGTTAGTCTCCATCGAATCTAAGCGTTAGCTTAAATTTCTTAAATCGGTTTATTAAAGGGGCTGATCTATTTACCCTCCCCTCTAGATCCACATTGCCATTCTCATCAAAAAATCCCCACAAAAGGATTGTAGAACGGATGTATGCTCTAAGATGATGCAAAATAAACTAAAACAGTCAAATTAGAAAGAATAAGGGAAGAGAGGGAGGTTGGTCCTCCAAAATAGAGAAGCAGGGGGTGAGGTTCCGGCGGCCTTCCTTCACAACACGGGGCTCAATGTGCTCCCTACAGTCTGCGAGAGGATCAAAAGACACCCTCCAAGAGAGAAGGATTGAGGAAGCTTCAGCGCGTTTCTAAGAGCCTTCTTGAGAATCTAGTGGCTTAGAAATCTCTATATGTTTCACTAACCCTTTTTTTGGTTTTTTGCTTGCTAACCTTCCACAGGGAGCTCTGTAGTACCCTAGTAAATTATAGGATGAAAACTATAAAGAGAGGAAAAAGAAAAAAGAAAGAAATAAATGAAATAATAAATCCTTAATAGTTAAAAGGTTCAACCCAAATGAACTTTATTAAACCTTAAATTCTTTAAAGGCCTTAAACCCCCCCCCCAAAAAAATCGTAAATGGGCTTTAATACAAGAAGACCCGTAGATGGGATGTGGGCTTTCAAATTAACATTAATATTAATACTAACTAGTTTAGGTAATGAACTTCTAAACTAACCTATGGTGGTGTTCAATGGACTCTATTCGATGGTTATTCGAACAGTAGGTCGACCGCGCCTGTTAGGGTTTTGGATGATCAGAACATGGATAGCGGCTGTGGTTTTGGAAAGATAATATTGTCTGAGGGAAATTTGAAACCATCTAGGATTCTTGTTCGACGTAGGACTCTGGGAGGTAAAAAATCCTATAAATAGACCCTTGCATGCACAATAGACTTACTGCTGCTGCTGTTGCATTCGAAGGAAGAAAGGCCCCATTTTTGAAGGCTTCTTCCACCTTGTGTCGACATACCATCTTCTTCCTCCTTCGTCTTCCTCCGTCCTGTAAAACGGTAGGTTTTCTCTCCGGACAAAACTCTTAATTAGCATGCATGGAAGTGAACTAGATCATCCATCATAGTGTAATCACGTTCCTGTAAAGTCCTCTACATGTTTACCTTCATGTTCATGATGTTTTACATAAGTTTTAAACATTCTGTTTCACAAAGAATCTGCGACAACAGTAGTGGGCGCAAATTAATCTGTGCCTGTGAAGCTGTTGCAAATTCCTATATTTGCATCAGTCTAACAGACGTAAGTTAATTTACGTCAACAGCCCTGATGCAAGTTCCTTATGTGATTTAAATAATTAACCAACATTCAAAATTGAATATCTATTGAACCGTGATGCATACAATTAACTTGTGCATATTTTTAGAATTCCTACAATTTTCTCGTAATTGTCATGTTTTTAGTTTCCTGAAAAGCCTTATAGATCAAAAGTAGCACTGTTCATCTCTTGTTTTAGAAATGAACAGTGATCGCATTAAATGCTAGATTTTACGTCAGATATCTAGACGCTAATTCTCTGATTTTATTAAAATTTGGGAAATTTAAAAAAAAAAGCATCCAAAGGATAGTCGCATATTCAAGATTCTGCGCCTCTTTATAGAGACACAAATTCTTGATGCATGTATGTCCCCTGGCGTTCTAAGGAAGTAACGTCCAGATGACAGACGTTTCTAATGATTTAGCGCCTCTCCAAAGAGATGCAAATTCTTTAGGCTCAGCTGTCTTCTAACGTTCAAAGGAATTAACATCCACATCTTGGATGCAAATTAAAGAAGTTATGCCTTTGTAAACTGACGCAAATTCTTAATGTTTTTGCACTTAAAGGAATCAACGTCCAGGATTCAGACGCTACTTATAGTTCTTGCGCCTCTTTATAGAGACGTTAATTAATGTGCGTCTGTCACTCTAACGTTAATTCTCTCTTTTATTTTTTATAAGGATATTGATTTTAATGAATTGACGACGTGATAGTGGACGCTAATTCCAGTAATTAACACCTACTACCACTGATGCCAATTCCTTATAGAACTATTTTATCGTGGGTTTTGATCCAGTACCGTTGGATCTCATGGCATCTTGACCTCAAGACCGAGGCGTGGTCCCTGTTTGGGTTTACCGCTTACCCTTTATCTCTTGGTGACGTTAGGACCCTCCGTCGGATACTCTTTCTGTCGGATCGAAACTTTCTTCATTGAGACCTCCATAAGCCTCTTCTAACCTTGGAATCCCTCAAGGAAGCCGAGCGAGTTGTACCCTAAAAACCCTTGAAACCTGTTTGGTCATGTCCCTCTGAAGGAACATGACTTCCAGCCATGATAGAGCATTGTGATTGGTGTTCTGTGAGAGTCCTGACTCTATCAAGAATTGGCGTCTGGTACAATTGTTGCCATATCTTGAATTGGCGTCGAGACGGTGGATGCAAATTCTTCCGTGCCTACTATTCATCAGTATTAGTGCCCGTTCAAGTAGACGCGAATTCTTGAATTCAAGGCATCCTGAGTGGACGTCAATTTACCCAGATTTATGAATGTCCCAGTTTCCATAAGAGATTTTTTGATATATCATCCCTACATAAAGTACTGTCCTTGAATCCCTCAAATCTGTGAATCTACCTTAACATTCCTACAATGGCTTATTCCTTTGGAACACTATTGGCTATAAACTATGGTAGATGTCTAGATATTTACATGACTCAATGCCTGGCGTTAATGGGGCCCGGTCTGGTCCTAGGAGGAGCACCCAAAAGTACTTGTGCCCATGGGAGCTATATTGACCACGGTGTGACATTGCGCCGAAGTGCATGACTTGCTTGATTGATCGACGGCATTCCACTTCCGTACTTGATATTACTTGACATGACATGACGTGACTTGCTTGCCCGAAATCGGGTATTTACTTGTTAAATTAAATAGCCAATATCTCGTGACATGACTTGATATTACATGCTTGATGTCCTTGTTAACTTTACTCGATTTATCTTGAAATCTTGATATTTCAACGATATTTATCGTTCCCTTTTCAATATTCTCTTACGTTCTTTCATACATGATCATGACTCATTGCATAAATTGTTAATTACTTTAAGCAAGCCTATTTATAGAGACGCAATTCTTACTTAGCATGCGCTCACCTAGTATTTTCCTTTATTTTTCAGATAATTCTGATGATGAGGTCCAATCAGATGGGGATGGCTAAGAGAGTTGAGCGTAGAGCCGATCCCGGACATCACTTGTTATCGTCGAGTCGAGTCTTTCTTTTGTCTTGAGTGGTCATTGTAATTTTCTTTTATTGAGTCTAGTCGGACTTAGGCATTTGAAATTTGAATTTGAACGTTGGAGTCATGTAATTGAAATATTGGAGTTATTATTATGAATAAAGGACTTGGTTATTTTCTTTAGCGTGCTCTATCTTTGTGTTGAACACCTTGTGCTCTAATTGACATGAATGATATAAACTCGTGACGTGCTCCTGGGTTCCTTCCGCACTAAGGGCGTGACAAGCTCGGAGAGATATTTTTATAGGGATTCAATCCTTGCTTCAATAGGATTTGAACATGAGAAACCCTTCCATAACAGGGCTTACTTGTCAAAGAAGGACACTGGAACCCAATCCCAATTACAATGCCATGCAAAAGGAGGTAAGGGACGAACCAAATAGGGAACAAAAACAATGTCAACAGTAAGTGGTGTTAATTAAATTAGCGTCCAGTGCGAAAGATGTTGCTTTCTGGAACAAAATAAGAAAGTAAAAGTTTCTTAAAATCAAAAATATAATTAGTTTCAAGGACAAAGATGCGTATTAATATGCATCTTCTCAGAGAGGTGCGAGTTCTTCGAGTTATGAATTTTTAATTCAAAGCAAATTTCAAAAAAAGTAAGGAAACTTGCGACTGGGTCATAGACGCATATTAATATGCGTCTCCCCGAAAAGATGTAAAATCCTTAAAATTATGAATTTTAATTTGAAATAAAAAGCAAAAATAGTAAGAGAATATGCGTCTAGGTTGTAGACATAAATTAATACTCGCCTCTCCAAGAAGGCGCAAACTCTCTGAAATGGCATCCATGTCCAAGACGTGAATTCTAAAAATTCTATAAAAATAGAAAAATCACCCTATTAAACCAATAATGAGATCCTCTTCGGGGCATTATAATGTTGTAGATATATATTTCTCCTCTCCTCACTTGGCGGATGATATGTTATGAATAAAGCAATAATATCACGAGTAAAACAAACGAAACGCAGTGAGAGGAGGGAGAAAAATAGAGAGTGACTATGATCGCCACCAAAGCGCAGCACATGACTAGCGTACCGTACTTTGGAAAGGAAGGAGAGACACTCGCCTTGATGCAGCACTGGGAGGAGGCGCGGCCGATGCGGAACCGCCTTAAAGACACACGGTCCTACGATAGGCCGTCTAAGAGTGCTGCCGAACGCGCGGGAAAAAGAACTCCTGGAAGATGGGCGGCTTGAAGTGAACCGCAGAAGGAGTAAGGGCGGTGCAGAGGATGCCGCTCGTATCCTTGAACGGGCCTAAAGGAACCGTGCAAGCCCACCACGCCAAGAGTTGCAAAAGGGTTCACCTCCACCCTCTCCGACCAGCCAGAGGGGATGGGCCTCGTGCTGATGAAGTACTGACCTGCAAAACAGTATGAAGACACAGAAGGAACACCCAGATTAGAGCTGAATGACGTAGTACACGTTCATGTAAGAAGAATGAAGCATAAACAAATGGAAGGGGGGATACCTGGGGGGTTTTAAACCCCTAGGGTGACAAAAACGTAGGTGGGTGTGTGCATGAGGAGAAAAACGAGGGAAACGTAGAGAGAGAACAATGATGAAGAAATCGAAAAATGATGCTATGACTCGACACACAGACTACTCCCTGAACCGGAGGCTCGTAAGGACGTAGAGAGCCTCCCTCCTTGGTGCTAGGTCGTTCGGAAACGCGGCAGGGCTTCGCCGTCGACCAAAATCTTCCCCCCTTTCGACGTCCGGCCACTAGGGTCTATTTATAGAGCCTAGAAATCCAGCCTCGAAATTAGGGTTTAGAGGTATTTTCAGGTCGAGATTATAAAAGATAAATCATAGATATTATCATAATCTCTTATCCAGTCGAAACGGCATCAAAAATGGTTAATTATCCAGGGAGAAATCATCAAAACAAACTGGGGATAAAGCCATGAATAAAAGAGATAAAAGTCTGTTAAAAAGCCTCATCCGACGGGATGAGCGGTCTTACGATAGACCGCACAACATATGGGCGGTCTGGTTCAGACCGTCCAAGCTGTCGGTGGAAATTCGGATAATCAGAAAATCAACCCAATTATCTCTCTAACTGGCAGAAACGCCCGCCGTTGGACCCTCAAAGGTGAACGGTTCTAGTGAGACCGTTCTAGTGTAGAGCGGCCAATAGCCAACCGTTTCACCCTGTCGGTGATAATTCGGATAATTGGATAATTATCTGAGAAAATGGCCGTACGTAGGACTCTGAGGTATAGGCGGTTGTAATAAGCCCGTCCATTGGTTTGAACGGTCCTAATAAGGCCGCACCACAGCCTATCGGTGAATATTCAGAAAAGACCTCAGAAATTAACAAAATGTATGAACGGTCCATATTCAACCGCTCATCATCTGAACGGCTGAGGTTGGGCCGTTTATGCTATGAAACGTTCAATTGACCAAAGCCAAGGCCCATTAAGCCCTGAATCGGCACGGACTTCACCAAGGAGGGAGACGATCCATAAAATGAGCCCAAGACGTGCCACAAAATGGCCCAATGAATGATGGACAACTCAAGGCATCAACTAATGGGAGTAAGAGAAACGACTCAAATTATCGGTATAAAACGGGTGTCAACAGATGCCCCTCCTTAACGTCCTCTTTGCAGGGGAGTGAGCGGGGGTGAAGTGGAAGTGACATGGAACATGGAGGTGGAGCGGAAATGCAGCGGAGTGGACCGAAAAAGCGGGCGTTTAAGGTAAAACGACACCCGATTCTACTAACAAGTGATGAGAATCTTCCGGAAAACCTTGAACCAAATGCCGGGAATAGTTAACTGAACGTGACGCCAAATCTGGAGGAACTAAACTAAATGAAACAAATCGACAAGGCCGGCCTCATGGGGGACACAATCCCGCGGTCCAATGAGGGGGCCACAAAAGAAAAAAAGGCTAAAACTCCAGACGGGGACCTTTCAATCAACCGGACCAAACGAATCGACCAAAGGAAACCTTCGAGATCAGAGTGGAATTAGTTCTTCTTACTCGAGCATTTGAACACACAGCTGACCATTACTGATGGGACATTTCTTAAGCCAATCATGGGGCATGAAAGCTCAAAAGGATGCGTATGATGCATGCTGGGCTAAAACAAAAGGAAATCATTAAAAAAAATGCCAAGAAAGATTAAAATATAAAATATTCGAGAGTAGTATTGCTAAGCTGGGAACATCAGAGTCAAGATACCGTCCGCAACCACAGCATGTAGATAGAACCGTCCTTCTCGTGACTTCCCAACTTAACGGCCTATCCGAAGATTAGGTACATGAGCCTGGATCATCATTGTTTTTGTTGAAGGGGAACATCAGATCCTGGGACACGTAGATAACCTGTCGGCTCTCGAAATAATATAATATAATACCATATAATTAATGCAATAAGGGATTAAGGATAGAAGGCCATACCTGACTTACCTGTATAGGCGAAACGGCGAGACTGGAGGAAATGATGCTACATAAGATGGTTAAGAAATAATTTTCCAAAGAAAATATCAATATTCATGATCTAAATACACTATCCAGATAAACGGCCCTATTGTAACCGTGCAATATGCCAAACGGCTCTATGTTAATCGTGTGTACCTGACATTCAAACAATTCTTACAGGGCCGGTTGCCAGGGATGAACGGTCCAGATCATACCGTTTAAATAAGAACGGCTCATTCAGAACCGCTCGGGATTGGAATTTCAACCGACTTAAAGTTAACGGTCACCAGAGTTGCACGGTCATATTGGAACCGCCCACTGGACAAACAGTCTAACGATAGACCGTTCTTCTCTGTAACCTCGAAAAACTGAAACCCCCTCACCTCCCTCCACCGTAACCGACGGTGGAAGGGATGAAGGGGAAACAAGGCCTCACTCTCCCACTCCCTCACTCTAACTTCTTCAAACTTCTCCCCCCCCTTCTCTCCATCTCTCTCTGAAGCTCCCTCGATGACCCGGACGAAGCACCAGGCGGCCCGGCCGTCGGCCGCCGGTGAGGGTTCACCGCCGCCGAGGCAACAGCCACCACCGCCTGAGGAGGGAGAGTCGCCAGGAGTGACGATGGAGGAGCTCGCCATCGTCGCCGCCGAGGAAGAGGTCCCTACCGGAGAGGAGGAGATCGCCGGAGAACAACCACCGACGGGGGCGGCCAAGAAGCCCTGTGATCCCGAGGTAGGCCCCCCACCCCAAACCTCATTTTCCTTCCAATTTTTATCAATGCATGTTAGTTTAGAAATCTTTTAGGGGGGTTTAGATGCTTAGGGGTCGGTTAGGGGCCATGATGGTCTTCCCAGCCGGCCGGGGGGCGTTCACCGTCGTCGGGGACGATGACGGCAGAACGGTTCAACAGAAACCGCACAGTATAACAATGCGGTCCATATAGGACCGTCCAAATTCACACGGCTTAGGAAACGCCGTTCAAATTCACACAGCAAACGAACCACCACAAAGTAGATACGGTGAGGTTATCACCGTTCAAATAGTAAACGGACCACATCGGTCCGTTGAAACAAGCAGCCAAGACGAAACAATGCGGTCCACATAGGACCATCTATAATTCACACGGCCAAAGGTGGGCCGCTTCTATTTAGGAAGATAGGAAGACAGACGGTTTGAAAGGGGCCGCTCAATTGTCGAGCGGTCCGTGAATAACCGTTCTTCAAATTAAGGATTGGACCTTGAGAGATTTTATTTAACTGAAACAAAATGCAAAAGCTAAATTACTAATATGAATGAAATGGATAAAATGAATGCAGGGGAAGCGCAGGACCCGCACCTCGTGGCTGCAGGTCCGTGCAGTGTACCTGGCACTGCCGGACTTCCAGAGGGAGCGGCTGACGGCCATGGGGTTCGCCCCCTTCCTGAGCATCAAGGTGTGTCGTTTCGACGCAGCTCTGCTCTACGCCCTGCACGACCGCTGGGATCCAGTGAGTCGGACGTTCCTTTTCCCGTGGGGGCACATGGTCCCTACGTTGGAGGACGTGGCCAGGCTCACTGGCCTACGTGTGCACGGGTCACCGGTCAGTGGGACTACCTTTCCCGACTACCGGGGGATGGCTCGGGAGTTGCTCAGCTTACAGCTACGGCGCCCCTCCTTCCCCGGGCTACTCTCCAAGACAGCCTGGGTCTACGACGAGCGGGAGTTGCGGTTGGGGAGCGACTGGAGGAGCACTTGGAGCGGCTCGTCAGGCTAGCGAGACTGAGGGTTGCAGCGGGATCGGGACCTGAGGCGGACAGAGTACTACGACGGTTCCTGATGCTGATGTTCGGACGGCTTCTCTTCTCCACGCGGGCGAACGTGATGAGCTGTCGCTTCCTCCCCTTCCTCCAGGAGCTTGAGCACGTGGGTGACTATGCTTGGGGGGCGGTGGTCCTCGCCTTCCTCTTCGACACTGTCAGTTCGACGGCACGTCGGACGATGCTTGGGGGCTTCTCCCCCTTACTCCAAGTATGACTTTTATACCCTAGACTCGGTTATGCTATACTACATGCTTGCTAAAATGCTGACACGACCTTGTGATGCAGGTGTGGGCCTACGTATGCCTACGCGGGCTAGGTAGGGGCGAGGAGACCCGTCCTGGGCTCCTGTCGATTGCGCAGAGGTGGACAGCACCTCGGGAGATGACAACCCTGAGACGACAGGTCCGGGAGCTGCAGGATGATCTGGACACTCTACCGTATACCTCGGTATGCTTCTAAACTCAGACTCCTTAATTAAATGCAATTCTTTCATGACTATGATGCTGATGCAGTTTCCTATGCTTGCAGGTACGGTGGACTCCTTATACGGAGGAGAGCCCGGAGGGCCAGCCGTGGGTGGCCGAGGCCCTGGCCTTTTCTGGCCGGGACGTGTGGCTTCACTGCATGAATGTGGTGGAGCCACTGTACTTCAGGTTGGTGATGAGGACCATCGGGGTCCATCAGCCGGCTGTTGAGTTTCCCACGCCCGAGAAGGCGGGGGAGCGAGTGACGAGGACGACACGAGGACTCCGTGAGGTGTACGATTGGACCGCGAGGAACGCCACCCAGATCACCGACTGGATCGCACGAGGGCTAGTGGTGACCGCCCGGGCTGAGAGCGACAGCACGTACTACACCGCTTACGCACGCCACTACCGGGACCAGGTGTTCCGGGGTGCTTACCGACCGGTACGACTTCTAAACTTGAATTCTTTCTATTATGCTTATGATTCCTATATGATGATGCACTGACACATGGGCTTCTAAATGCAGCTGGACCCTGCGGGACGAGTGGCGGAGTTGCAGGGACTTCTGTACTCTACCATCAGGGAGCGGGATGAGGCCCGACAGGCCCTGGCCTTACTGGTGAGTCTTCTACACCTTACACTCTTTGAATTATTCAATTCTATATGATTATGATTATGCATGTGACTGACCTGGAGTATTTGGATGCAGCGTGCCGAGGGTGCTCAGAGGGTGAGACCAGATGCCCCTTCCTCCTCTACGACCCAGACTCCGGCCGACCGGGCTGCGAGAGATGCAGAGTTCACTCGGATGGTAGCGCGGGCCAAGGCGGCCTAGGTGGCGCTCACTGAGAGGGTACGCAATTCTAAACTTCCCCTTGCTTATTGTGCTTATGAATGAAATGCTTATGAAACTGCCTAATAATGATATGCAGACGGCCGAGCTGACCCGCCTCCAGACAGAGCTGGAGCAGAGCCGGGTAGTGGCTAGGGAGGAGGTGGCCCGGATGCGTGAGGAGGCCACGCGGAGTCGACCGGCAGACGCAGTGGAGACGGCCCTCCTCCGGGTCGAGCTAGAGTGACTACGAGCCGGTGCTACCGAGGCGGACCGTTACCGGGCAGAGGCTGAGCGCTACCGGAGTGAGGCAGAGCAGGCCCGTCTCCAGGTTTCCAGGTTGGAGGGCAAGGTGGAGGGTCTGAAGGAGGCGAGTCGGGAGCGCAGCAGGGCGACTGTGAGTGGCAACCACGGCACCCATGGCTCTGTGAGGAGTTACTTTACTGGTTCCTCCGGCCATCGGAGGAACGAGGAGGAGGAGTGGCGACGGGGACGGCGTAATGAGGCGACCTCCGCGATGCCTCCCCCAAAGAGGCATGAGGGCGGTGGAGACAGCGACGGGTGCCAAGGAGAGGGACAGGCTTGACTGTGTACTGGGCCCGCCTTTTGTACATGATGTGATATGATATGATAGTGGTATGCATGTTTTTTGTTTTGATTTTTGTTTGTGGGTGACTGTATGTATGCATGAATGAACGTGACTTAGCTACTAGAGGGGGTGAAGCAAACATGCGAGATTGAAAGGTGCGCCCGACCTGAGAGGGGGACGCACACGCCGACTTGAGTGAGATGAGTGACACACCCGCCGATTTGAGTGAGATGAGTGACGTACACGCCAACTTGAGTGAGACGAGAGACGCACGCCGACTTGAGGCGAGAGACGCACACGCCGACTGAGTGAGACGAGAGACGCACACGTCGACTGAGTGAGACGAGAGACGCACTCGCCGACTGAGTGAGACAAGAGACGCATACGCCGACTGAGTGAGACGAGAGACGCACACGCCGATTGAGTGAGACGAGAGTGTAGGAGTTTGATTGGGGGGCTGAGCATATGGGCGGTTCTTATAGAGCCGTTCGTGGAGAAGAGCGGTTCTCCAGAGACCGCTCCAATTTCATTGGAACGGTTCAGTATCAACCGCAAGAATATGTGAACGGAGGATTTTAGACCGCACAAGTCACTGGACTCGGGCTTTCTGAAAGCGATGAACGGTCGATGATGGGCCGTACATTAAGATGGATGGTCTATCGTAAGACCGTCCAATAGGACATCCTATCTGCTCGAACGGGGACTCCCTGGAGAGTCCCTAGCCCGAGGGTATGACGCTTTGAACTCATCACAACCCTATCTTAACCCGTCCTAGACTTATCCGAGCCTAATCCCAATAGGGTTAGGTTTCCTAACAAGTCTATAAGTAACACAGGGGCCTAAACTCATAGCTCACACATCCCCTTACCTTCAAAGCTTGAAATCTCTGATTCTCACCACCAAAACATCATGAAGAGGTCCCTAGAGGTGAGTTCGATGGAGGGAGCACTTTTTGAAGGGCCCAAGCCGGCCAGAAAAGAGCGGGAAGTGCTCCAACGGCTGACCGCAATCCCACTACATCTGAGCTCAAGTCCCATGAGAGAGGTAAGCTTATTATGGTACATTCAGTTCAATTAATCTCCTTCCACTTATATTTCCTCCTTTCCCTCTCTTTTGGCATCCAGCTTCTTCCTGGCGCGAGGTGGTACTCTATCTTGATGTGGATGGCTCCCATGGTCCGTGCTTTACCCCTAGGTGTGACGGCCATCCTTCGATCCTGGCATTTGCAACCTCTCCTAGTGCTTGGTCAAAACTACCCAAAACTTTCCCTTGACTGGCACAGCATCTCAGCTATAGTTGAAATATGGCACCCTCAGACCCATACTTTCTTCTTTCCATCATTTGAGGCCACTATCCTACTGGAGGAGGTAGAGACCTACTTTGGGTTCCCTAGGTCCAAGGTGGGGGAGGAAGACTTGATATGCCATACGGTTGCCCCTATAGACCCGAGACTCATTCTAGGGGGATTCATCCCAGACAGTAGAGAGGTTCACACTTTCGTAGGCCCGCGTCAGATCCACCTTCTTCCCCTCAGCCAGTGGGTAGTGGAACATTGTAAGAACAGGAGTAAGCGGGACGACGCTATAGCCAAAGCCGCCTCCATTTGTTTATGCGGGGCCCTCTTGTTTCCCTCAGTCGACCACATCCTAGAGATGCCCCTTCTTAGTACCATCAGCGGACTGTGGCAGAGATTTTCCATCTCCCAGGCCATCCTTACTTACTTGTACGAGGGTCTTACTTCAGCAGCCTTGGGAGGTCCCCTCTTTGGTTCCATGATCCTACTGGAGTGCTGGTTGGGAGTTAGGATGAAATTCATTCAAAGGGAGGAGGTCACTACGGTGAGCAGGATCTTTGGGAGCCACCCCCTCTTCTTCATAGGTGGTGCGTTCAGATTCTCCCCACAGGTTGAGTGCAGGACAGCTGAGATGAAGACCAGGGACGAGTGGCGATTGTACATCAATCGGTTGCCCCTGGACAGGTTCGTGATGCGCCCGGGCTTCCTTCATGACACCACCGTCAGAGTTCGCAGGAGGATCGGCTTGGACTTGAGGCTTGTGAGCGACACTGCACTGGCGATGTACAGCCCACACCGGTGCTACTTGCAGGTCGGGCTACCCCGGACGGTTCTACCGGCACTACCCCACCTTCCCGCATTGCAAGTGCGGAGGATCGGTGCGGAGGAGGACGAGCAGGCAGTCAGGAGTGCCCTGATTATGTGGGAGGTGAGCAGGGTACTTACCCTACCGGCAGAGGTGGGGGAGATCTCGACGACACGCCAGGCTTATCTTGGTGAGCTGAGAAAGATACGTCCCCGCGGGGATGCCCAGCGGAGGATTGAGTGATTTCCCTTTTCTTGTTTGATGATGATTGTTGGATGAGACTCATGTTTAGATAGCTTGATATATGAAATGAATAAAGTTGATGGGTTTGATTGAATTTGGGCTTTGTGGGTCTGATTATGATGTGATTGCGAGGATTGAACATTCATGAGGTCATGAGCCAACTGTCCTTCCAACCTGCCCCTGTACACATGCAAACATGAAAAAGATTAAATCTATTTTAGGCTTAGCCCCTTGCCTATAGCAAGTTAGGAGGTGACCGTTTTCTTGATTTTTGGTCAAGGGGTTAAGCCTTATCAAACAGGCAAATATCAAAAAAATGTGAAAAATGCCAATGAATGCTATGAATGCAAGAGGGACACATATGATTTGTGAGTTTTGGAATATTTTATTTTTTGGGTTTTGAAATATTCAATTTTTTGGGTTTGGGTTTTGAACCAGCTCGGGTTTTAATAGCAGGGACCTTCTCATCTTGCTATGGACTTCCCAGGCCCAGCGCGTGCAGGAGGGGGACTGCCTGTGGTCGGAGTCAACTTTGCTCAACAGTGTTTCTACTAAGGCCATATCCGGGGTGGGGTTCATTCCTTGGGAAAGTAAAAAAAAGATCAAGTGGGAAAGCTGACGACAGTTATAGAGGTTTTTAGGGCTTGAGTTCTTTCCCAGGACACCCCCTTTTCAAAGAATCCGGTATGTTGCGCCGGGGCTTTGTATCCGTTATCGAACCTTCATCCGCTCTAGACACGCATGCGACCGGGCTCATAATGTCCCGCGGGGAAACTATACTGCCACTCTTGCCATGCCTAGTTGTATTCTTTTGGGGATTTTGAGAGCTTCGAGCCTTATGTGCTTTCGGCCTTATCTTTTGATTTTGCCCCCTTTTCTTTCTTTTTTTCTTCTTGCTTTCCTTTTCTTTCTTTGCAGAGTGAGGTCTTAATAGATTGCCCCTATTTGAGACCTCTTTTAATGGGGGGTCTAGGTCAGTTCTCGCCCCCCTTATTCACCACTTGCCCCTATCTTCAGCCGAGAGAGAGGAAATACAAGGATTTCCACCTTTCCCGAGTATGGCCAAAGGAGAAACGGTGTCGGGTAGCATGAGAAAATACCGAACCACAGGCAATCGTGTAGTGTGTGAGATGCTGGACCTGGGTCCTCCTTTCGCAATCTAGTGGGGTATACCATGCCATTGAACCGTTACTGATTCCATCTTTTATGGATAGAAACGTTTTAAATACAACCCATTCCACGGGTTTGACAATTCTTCACCCTCCGCGTTGATCAGACGATACGCGTTACCTGGATAAGCTTCTTTGACTACGAAGGGCCCTTCCCAGTTGGGTTGTAGCTTAGAGCTGGGACCTGCTAACCTGAGGAATTTACGTTTCAAAACCATATTACCTACTTGGAATTTTCTTTCAATGACCTTCTTTTGAAAATATCACGAGACACGCTTTTGATATACTGAAACATGATTGGCCGCATTCAGCCTTTTCTCGTCTAAGAGTTCCAGTTGGACTAGCAACGCCTCTCGACGTTCGTCAAGATTAAGTTCCTTGTCCAGCTGCACTCTTAGGGAAGGGATCAAAATCTCATACGGGAGTACCGCCTCCATCCCATATGTGAGAGCAAAGAGAGTCTGCCCTGTGGGAGTGCGGACGGAGGTGCGATAAGCCCATAGAGCTTCTATCAGTTTGTCGGCCCAATCAGCAAATTTATGTGATTCGCATGTTTTCTTGATAATCTTAAGAAGGGTTTTATTCGTGGCCTCAGCCTGGCCATTACCTTGGGGGTAGTATGGTGATGAATGATGCAGAGCTATGTTGAATTTCTTACAGAGGTCCTGGAGTTCTTGAGAGACGAATTGAGGCCCGTTGTCGGTGACGATGTCGCTTGGTACCCTAAACCGCGAGATAATGTTCTCCATAATGAAGCGGCATACCGTGGTGGCTTTGATTTCTTCATAAGCTTCAGCTTCCGCCCACTTGGTGAAGTACTCCGTAGCCGTCAAAACGAAGGACTTCTGTTTAACTGTGGAATTCGGATCACCGAGGGGTCCGATGATATCAAACGCCCACATGGAGAATGGCCAAGGAGCAGACAGGGGATGAAGAGAAGAGGCAGGAGCATGGATTTTGTCAGCGTGGATCTGGCACTGAAGACACTTATGGACATAGGTGGAACAATCTTCTTCTAGGGTTGGCCAGTAATAGCCCTGCCTAAGAATCTTTTTCGCCAACGCCTGTCCATTCACATGCCCTCCACACTCGCTGGAGTGGGCTGCTTCCATGACTTTCCAAGCTTCTTCGTCATCTAGGCACCTCATTAGAACTCCATTCAGAGCCCGCCTATATAATTCACTAGCAATGATAGTGTATCTCGCGGCAACTCTTCTAATGGCCTTTCGTTGCCCCGCGTTTGCCTCTTCCGGAAATGTACCGTCATTACAATACTTCTCAATTTCATAAAACCACGGCAACTCCTCTTCTTCGATGATCTCCTCGAGCTCAGCTAACGATACTTCTCTCACTTCTTCCCTGTCTATCTCCTTCTCCACAGACTTCCTAAGGTTGTCAAACCAGGGATCCTGAAGAGAGGGAACATCTAGCCGTTGGACCACAATGGTCTCAGTGGCACGACTTAGGGGAAATGATATGGAAGAAGCGAGCGATGCAAGGGCATCAGCCAAGATGTTCTGAGAACGAGGAGTATGAATGTAGACGAGTTTCCTGAATTGCCTAGCCAAGAGCGTGACCAGATCTTGATAGGGTTTAAGCTTAAGGTCACGGGTGCGGTAAGTTGACAAAACTTGGCGCAGCACCAATTGAGAGTCTCCTATGATGTTAAGATATCGCGCGCCCAAGACGTAGGCGAGCTTCAGACCGGCAAGGAGAGCCTCATACTCGGCTATATTGTTAGTGGCAGGAAATAAGAGTTGATACGCCACAGGGATAGTTACTCCTTCCAGAGTGAGAAGAACGGCGCCAATTCCGCTGCCCTGGGAATTGAGGGCACCATCGAAATGAAGAGACCAGAAAGGAAGATGAGTAATCACTGCCAGGTGTTCATCGGGGAATTCATCCTGGATGGAATCAGTACGAGGGATAGGAGAATGAGCCTGGTGTTCGGCAATAGCATATCCCTTGATTGCTTTCTGCACTATGAAGGTGATGTCGAACTGGGAAAGAATGCTCTACCAGTGAGCTAGTCGACTAGAAAGGACAGGCTTTTCCAAAAGATAACGAATGGGGTCCATTCTAGAGATGAGCCTAACCTCGTGGGCGAGGAAATAGTGTTTAAGCTTCTGCGTTACCCACACCAGTGCTGCACAGGTCTTCTCCATGGCAGTGTACTTGGATTCAGCGAGATTAAATAACCTTGAGAGATAGTACGCTGCCCTTTCCCTTCCTTCATCGTCTACCTGTGCCAGGACAGCTCCTAGGGACTCCTCAATCACAGAAATGTATAGGATCAGGGGTTTCCCAGGGACGGGTGGTTGTAGAATCGGGGGATTGGAGAGATAGACCTTGAGTTCCTCATAGGCCTTCTGACATTGTTTATTCCATTCAAATTTCGCGCCTGCCTTTAGTAATTCGTAAAATGGGCGGCATCTTTGCGAATGCTGAGATATAAATCTCCTGATAAATTGCAAACGCCCGATCAGACCTCGAAGTTCAGTGATGTTCTTCGGTGGCGGCATTTCCATAACGGCCTTTGCTTTGTTCAGATCGATCTGAATCCCCCGTTTGCTAACTATAAACCCGAGCAATTTCCCTGATGCAACTCCGAACACACATTTCTTTGGATTCATCTTTAACTTGTATTCCTTAGCCCTCTGCAACACCTTAGCTAAAATGGCGGGATGTTCTTCTTGTGACCTCGATTTGACTAAAATATCATCCACATAAGCTTCTAAATAAACGTGCATCATATCGTGGAAGATAGCCATCATTGCTCTTTGATATGTGGCACCTGCATTTTTCAACCCAAATGGCATAACGACGTAGCAGTATGTGCCCCAAGGTGTGGTGAACGAGGTCTTTTCTTGATCTTCCGGAGCCAGAAGGATTTGGTTATACCCCGAATACCCATCCATGAAAGAGAGGGCTTCGTACCTAGCTGTATTATCGACCAAGACATCGATGTGAGGAAGTGGAAAATCGTCTTTCGGACATGCTTTGTTCAAGTCCCTGAAGTCAATACAAATTCGAATTTTACCATCCTTCTTCATTACTGGGACTATGTTTGCCACCCATTGTGGATACAGCACAACTCTAATGAACCTGGCCTTATGCAATTTATCAACTTCTTCCTTAATTCTCAAGGCCATCTGCGGGTGGAATCTCCTCGCTTTCTGCTTAACGGGTGTTGCCCCTGGTTTGAGAATCAGCCTATGTTCAACCAAGGCGGGGTCAAGACCGGGCATGTCCTCGTAGGACCAGGCAAAAGAATCGATGTACTCCCTCAAAACTTTGACAAGCTCCTCTTCAACTTGAGGAGGGAGGTTAGCAGAGATAAGTATGGGCCTGGGATCCTCTTCTGTTCCGAGATTGATCTCCTTAGTGGGCTCATCCACTGCCGCGGAAGGTTCGTCAAATTTCTTCAAACCTTGTGCGTATAAATCGGCAGTGTCATCCACCTCATCTTCCTCATCATCCGCTGGGTCCTTCTCATTCATAATTTCATATACTCCTAATCCATCATTGCTCCATAAACCTTCGATTTCCTCATCATCTTCCAAGATAATCGCGGTCTCTACGAATTCAGGACATTTCAACAGGGCATGACATCTTCCAGCCAAATCTTGCAGAAACCTATCGGGAATGGTTTTGGGAGGATGCGTTACGGCAGGTGCCGCAGACGTGGATGGGCTGACTAGACACGAACTAGATTTTATTCTGACCGACTTGACTATCCTAGGAGACTCTGCGCACTGTACATCTAATCTAGGGGAGAAGAAGTCTACCGGAAAAGAAACAGGGGTCTCGTGCCCCTGGGAATCTGGGTAGAACATAGCGTAATCTTCCAAGGAGACCTCCGTTTTGAAATTGGCGTTTTTTTTGGAGGCTGGAGGTGATCACGTAGCAGGAGGAGGAAGAGGATGGAGGAGGAGGTAACTGCATAGGAAACAACTCAGGGAAAATGCAGTCAAAGAAGGGGTCGGAAGAGGAGAACCACATTTCATGGAGCTGAGCTCCCGGGGGAGGAGGAGTGAACAGGGTTGATAGATCAATGGGCGGGCAGCGCCCGCAAGCACACGGAACAAATAAAATCTCGGGTCTCTCCGTGAAGTACGGGTCAACCCCAATTGGAGGGGAACGGGGAACGAAATCCAACTGTTGAAACCAGGAAGTAAGACGGGATGGGGATATAGAATAAGTAGTGACAGAGCTCCCCATCTCCCATGGCCCCTGATGGACCAATGGTATCGGAGGACGCTTCACCAGCTGCGTCTCCTTCTTCTTCGGCTTGGCTTCTTTTTCATGAAACATCTTCATAAAGCAATTGGAAAGATCTTCCAAGTCACTGACCAATCCTTGTAGTGACGGTGGTGGATCAGCAACAGCACATGCTTCGTTTGTCTTCTCTTCAGGGCTGGACGGCAAGGTCTTCAAGGTGCCGGGCTGCAACGGACCCTTCACAAAATGTTGCCGGTAATCCCAGGTCAATGGCCCAGAATCACCGAGCATCGACATGGAGGATTCACGGTAGCCGAGGCCCCGACGGCCCATCTTCCTTCCTTTGGGAACGGGGTTGGTCCGGCCCTGTAACTGCGCCCCGAGACCTAAATCGGGCTGGTAGCCCAATTTTAGAATCATGTGCCAACCTTTAGAATCTCTCATTTTGGGCTTGACTTTCACGTTGACTGGTGCAGCGGGGGGCTTGCGTGACGCATATGCCCATGAATAGTTCAAGTCCATGACGGAGAGAACAGGCTTGTTGCTTGGCCACAATGTAGGCATAATCTTGGCGGCTATGGCGTCAACATTTTGAACCGTGGAAATACTCTTCACTTTGACCACTCGTCCTTGGAATGGGAATTTTAAACATTGATGGGCTGTCGAGGGGACGACATTCAAACTATTCAGCCATGGATGACCCAGAATGGCTTTGAACATCGGGTCTATGTCCAACACATAAAATTCCACATCCATAACTAAGGGCCCTAGCTCGGCCTGCACAGTCACCACCCCGTGACAAACACGTCTGGAGTTATCATAGGCTGCTATTGTGGTCGGTGTCGGCTTGAGCATGTCCTCTGATATATTGCAAGCACGAAGGGTACTCAATGGACACACATTTATTGACGCGCCCGTGTCTACAAGTGCAGACTCTACGGCCATTCTGTTCAGAGAAATGGTAATGCATAATGGCATCTGTCGTGCTTCAGGGGGTGCTAACTCTGACTCGGAAAATGAAATAGAAGGCCCCTTAGTAATCGTTGCCAAGACCGAGGGCAGGCTATCCACTGCCACGTTTTCACTCACCATCACTTTCTGCAGGAAGGTCTTCAAGGCATCTTGGTGGAGTGGCGACCTCTTGATCAATTCTAACACCGAGATTTTAGCCGGCATCTGGTCTAAATGCTGCAATAAGTCATATCTTGTGCCCGGCACGGGGTCTACTTCCTCTGTTTCAGCTGTGGGGGGATGCACTTGGAGGTTAGGTGCAGATGCATCGGAAGGGGGGAAAATTCTCTGGAAAGGACGCCCGCTCCGAAGGGCGCAGTTTGGTGCCGGCATGGGCTGAGATGGGCCCCCGCTTGGCCCGGTGGGGTAGGTAAGTGGCGTAGAAATGGGGGTGAGGATGGTGGAAGTGGGTTTAATAGGCCCAGGTGAAGGGAGAAGGGGTAAAGTTTTAAGCGGAGGGGAAATAACAGAGGGTACGGTGGGCGGCAACGGAAGGACGGGAGGAGCGGAGGGGAGTGTAATGGGCCTAAGGGGCGATGTGGAGGGAGCGACCAGTGGTGTGGTGGGCAAAATAGCGGGTCTGAGAATGGAGGGGATAGTAGGTGCGGGAGAGTAGTGGTGGTGGAAGGCCAAGAGGTGTGCGGGGGTTTCATCATCAAATGTCCACCCAGCGCTGGCGGCCGGGCGCTGGACCATATTTACTTGTGCCGGGGCCGGTGCCGGCGGCTGCTGTTGCTACTGAGGAGCGGGTTGATGTACTGGCATGGGGTTCTGATGGATCCCGAGGTCTTGTTGCTGTTGCTGTTGGGGTTGTTGTTGCTGCTGCTGCTGGGGCGCCGCCTGCTGCGGCCTGGCCTATCTCTGCCTCTGCTTGATATCCTCAATCAACTGGTGCATCTGGGCCCAATCAATTCTCTAGCCCTCATGCAAGTCATACACCAGATCTCTGAACTGATAACATCGTTCTATCGTGTGCCCGGGTTGCCGATGGAATATGCAATATCGGGATTGATCGGCAGCTGGGTTCCAGTTCGGACGCTCAGGAGGCAACTGAAGATCAGCAGTATACATTAGAGCAGAGAAAATATCTGGCAAAGTCTCCGGAAGAGGAGGGTAATGAGCCCTTTTCGGAGCTGGTCCAGCAGAGCCATAGGCGGCGGGTGGAGGAACATTATTGTACTGCGGGGGCCGCTGAGGCTGTTGGGGTGGCGGAGGTGCCTGTTGAGGGTATTGCGGGACTTGGAAGGTGGCCTGGGGAATTGGCGGAGTGGCAAACTGGGGGTTGCGCTGAGGCTGCAGGAAGCGAGGTGGAGCGGCTTGATGGGGGAATTGAACAGCCTGGACCTGCTCATTAATTTGTACTCCCTCAGTGACGGGGCCGTGGGTTTTCTTGGTGGCTTTGGGTTTCTGTGCCTTGAATAAAGAATGGATGGGGGAGTCTTTGAACTGGGTTTGTATGAATCGAGCTCTGCTGTATAGCTGGTGCATGTTTGAGATATCATTCATTGCCAAAATGTTCCTGAAAGTCGGCGTAGCATTGGAAATTAATAACTTCACTTTTTCTTCTTCCGGGATCTGCCCGGGCACACATGAGGCCATCTGCCTCCAACGATCTGCATAGGTTGCAAAATCCTCCTCCGGCTTCATCTTCTCTGCCACTAAATCAGTGAAGGAGTATTCGGGTCCAACCCGGTCTTGAAATCTTTGTATAAACCTTTCCTTGACTGTCTTGAAATTCTCGGCCTCCTCCATAGGCAAGGTGTAGAACCATTCCAGAGCGGCCCCTTCCAACGACCGGTGGAACAAATAGGCCATCAGGCGCTCGTCCTGCTGGAACTGTGCTGACTCGTACAAGAACTCCCGAATATGGATGAACGGGTTGCCATTCCCATCGTATTTACGGTACACGGAGAGCTCGGACTGTGCTGGAAAATGAATGTCCCTGAAGTTAGGGATAGGGACGTCAGCAAGGGATTGCGGACCAACTCGTCTCTGGAGGAGATCAATCTGTTACTGCATAGCAGCCCACTTGTCAAGGATCTCCCGCTCCCGGGAAGGAGGAGAAGGAGCAGGAAGAGCAATATTTGGATAGGAAGCCGGAGGGTGAGCCGTCTGAAGGGGCGACGCGTAAGAGGGATAATGGGCTGAGGAGGGGCCCATATCCGCGCGAGCTAGCTGAGCAGCCCCTGGCTGCAGCCTAACAAAATCCGTCGGGGCCACGAGGGCCTGCGGCGATGGAGAAGCTGTGGTGTACGGATCAAGATAAGGCATGGAGGGGATCTGAGACTTCCCCTTATCAAGCTGTTGATGGACCGAGGTGGAGGCCTGGCCCATTTCCATGTTAGAGGAGCAAAGGATCTGAGGACGGAGAGGCGTGAGATCAACGGGAGCCATAGAGGTGGTCCCGATAACGGGGGAAGTGGTGGCAACAACAGCCGTGCCACGAGGAAGAACTGGGGTCGGGGCATCACCCCCTTGTAAAGCCTACCGGATGAGATGGAGCTGGGTCGGATCCAGCTGAGCCATCATGTTGAGGATTTGACTGGCGGGATTCTGAATGGAGGGATTTGATTGAGAACCCTCACCAAGAACGGTCGGGAGCGGAGGGGCATTGCCCTCCCCTCCTTGCACATGGGCGACCCGAGGTGGGTCTTCTAGGAGACCACGAGGAAGAGGGTCCTCGTGAGACTGAGAGAAGTCGTAGGATGACATCGGGTAAGCTGAATCAAACAAGGGGTTGAAATAAGAATGGAAATGAGAACGGACCCTAGGAGATGATCCTGAGAGACAGAAGCAATCCCACATACACCAAGACACCTAGGACTAGCACCAGCAAAACTAATCAACTAGATCTACCAAGCAACTACCAAGCATACAATGGAGAGAGATGAGAGCAGAATCACTCGGCAATGCAATCAAGTTCTTAAAATGATGCTCGTCAGTTCCTTATATCTTCTTCTTTGAGCTTTAGTGGATTAATGAAGATATAAATCCTCTCAACCACTAGGCACCTAGCTGGGATAAGAAATGAAGAACTGTGTGACTCTATCAGGATCTCTCACTCACGGATGCAACCCTATACTGGGGGTGGATACGGTACAACCCGCCCGGCGTCCGTGTGGGAATCCACAACTCACGGGGGCTTACGGAGGTCCTCGGCAAGGTCCCTAGTCGGCTCCATGGAATATGGAGACGAGAGGAAACCCTACCTTGGTAGGAATGCAACTAATATAAGAAAAGATCGATGCTCCTATGCGCACCGGAGTGCATGCACAAACTAGCCTAGCAGCTATCAATCAATGAGCAAGTATACACATGAACAATAAAGAGCATGGTGATGCAATGATGATAAGAGAGCAGGGGGGAATCAATGAATAGCGCCAGGCATGGCAAACCACATGAAATATGACAATCAAAGTGTAACATAAATACACTGTGGCACCATATGGACGGCCCCTCTGCGACCGCTCCAACCGTAGAACGGTCTGTGTTGGACCGTCTAACCCAGGGAGAAAACACAACTGCAGAGCAACCACAGGACCTAAAAACACGAGGGAGCAATGGCAGAAAATACCAGAAGGACGGTCACTGGGCAGCCGTGTAGCCTCACAAACGGTCCTCTATCAGCCGCGTACCTACAATAAGAACAGAGCAAATCGTACCTGTGCTGGAGAACAGAACGGCCAGATCCAGGCCGCTCTGGCGTATAGACGGTCTATATCGCACCGTCTGTAACAGGGAAGACCGGCGAAGCTGGTTTGACTGGAGGGGTCGAACGGTGGAATCTCAACCGTGCCTGTTGTTGGGCGGCTTTGGGGGAACCGCTCAGGTCCCAGGGGTCAGCAATCTCAACAGCACGATGGGCATTAGGTGTCCCACCGTGATCGCCACAAAAGGGGTGTAGATATATATTTCTCCTCTCCTCACTTGGCGGACAATATGTTATGAATAAAGCAATAATATCACGAGTAAAACAAACGAAACGCAGTGAGAGGAGGGAGAAAAATAGAGAGTGACCGTGATCGCCACCAAAGCGCAGCACGTGACTAGCGTACCGTACTTTGGAAAGGAAGGAGAGACACTCGCCTTGATGCAGCACTGGGAGGAGGCGCGGCCGATGCGGAACTGCCTTAAAGACACACGGTCCTACGATAGGCCGTCTAAGAGTGCTGCCGAACGCGCGGGAAAAAGAACTCCTGGAAGATGGGCGACTTGAAGTGAACCGCAGAAGGAGTAAGGGCGGTGCAGAGGATGCCGCTCGTATCCTTGAACGGGCCTAAAGGAACCGTGCAAGCCCACCACGCCAAGAGTTGCAAAAGGGTTCACCTCCACCCTCTCCAGCCGGCCAGAGGGGATGGGCCTCGTGCTGATGAAGTGCTGACCTGCAAAACAGTATGAAGACACAGAAGGAACACCCAGATTAGAGCTGAATGACGTAGTACGCGTTCATGTAAGAAGAATGAAGCATAAACAAATGGAAGGGGGGATACCTGGGGGGTTTTAAACCCCTAGGGTGACAAAAACGTAGGTGGGTGTGTGCATGGGGAGAAAAACGAGGGAAACGCAGAGAGAGAACAATGCATGCAACAGATGACGAAGAAATCAAAAAATGATGCTATGACTCGACACACAGACTACTCCCTGAACCGGAGGCTCGTAAGGACGTAGAGAGCCTCCCTCCTTGGTGCTAGGTCGTTCGGAAACACGGCAGGGCCTCGCCGTCGACCAAAATCTTCCCCCCTTTCGACGTCCGGCCACTAGGGTCTATTTATAGAGCCTAGAAAGTCAGCCTCGAAATTAGGGTTTAGAGGTATTTTCAGGTCAAGATTATAAAATATAAACCATAGATATTATCATAATCTCTTATCCAGTCGAAACGGCATCAAAAATGGTTAATTATCCAGGGAGAAATCATCAAAACAAACTGGGGATAAAGCCATGAATAAAAGAGATAAAAGTCTGTTAAAAAGCCTCATCCGACGGGATGAGCGGTCTTACGATAGACCGCGCAACATATGGGCGGTCTGGTTCAGACTGTCCAAGCTGTCGGTGGAAATTCGGATAATCAGAAAATCAACCCAATTATCTCTCTAACTGGCCGAAACGCCCACCGTTGGACCCTCAAAGGTGAACGGTTCTAGTGAGACCGTTCTAGTGTAGAGCAGCCAATAGCCAACCGTTTCACCCTGTCGGAGATAATTCGGATAATTGGATAATTATCTGAGAAAATGGGCGTGCGTAGGACTCTGAGGTATAGGCGGTTGTAATAAGCCCGTCCATTGGTTTGAACGATCCTAATAGGGCCGCACCACAGCCTGTCGGTGAATATTCAGAAAAGACCTCAGAAATTAACAAAATGTATGAACGGTCCATATTCAACCGCTCATCATCTGAACGGCTGAGGTTGGGCCGTTTATGCTATGAAACATTCAATTGACCAAAGCCAAGGCCCATTAAGCCCTGAATCGGCACGGACTTCACCAAGGAGGGAGACGATCCATAAAATGAGCCGAAGACGTGCCACAAAATGGCCCAATGAATGATGGACAACTCAAGGCAGCAACTAATGGGAGTAAGAGAAACGACTCAAATTATCGGTATAAAATGGGTGTCAACAAATGTGACATGAGATTTTCTCAACTTAGCATTAATTTTAGCGTGTCTACACCCAATAAGTTAGCCCTCCATCACTGCTACCTAAATCCTCCACCATCCCTGCAATCCCAAAGCTAATCATACCCAGTCCTCCAGTTGACCCTTCACCCAAAACCATGGCTGAGCCCGAGCAGGGTCCAGCTATTTCCACACTCAAGCCAACCTCGTCTGCTTCCGAGAAAAGGGTAAAGCTCGCCGTGTTTGAATCTCCACCTGCCCTTCTCCCAATAACACCTTCCATTCAAACCTCATCATCCATTGAGCCTGCCACTTCCATCTCAGCTTCTTCCATTTACCCTCGGATAGGGTGTACGTCTACAAATACATGTGCAAAGATGACTCTAAAGAGCAGGGTAAGGAGAACTTGGTCACGGCTATACCATTCAAGATTCAAGACTTTATTTGTCGAATGCCGATACGTGTTCTCATACCAGGCAAGTTTTAAAAGACCAAGTCTCCACCGATACTCACCAAGAAAACTGTTTATGAATTGATGCCATGCCGACCAAAGGCCACGACAATGCAAGTTGTATTGCTCATTGGTAAGGATATTTTCGAAGGTCTCATTACCACTTGTTCTATCATAGTGTAAGTACCTAGCAAAGAGAAGTGGTTCTCCTCAAGTATTATAATAACACATTCTGCTGCCAAGGAGATGATGAAGTCTATGCTCAAGGGCGGGTCAGGGCACCCCCTGCCAAGAGTCTTCAATGCCATGTCTACTCCATCTCTACTTTCATGAAAGAGGCAGGTGCCCATGTTACCAAACATATGTAAGAAAAATATTCCAAGAGCCTTGGGCATTATAAAGCTTCCGATGCCAAAGGTTAGACTCCCACGTATTAACATTCCTCGTCTGTCAAGGGAGTTATTTTTGAAGAAGCCGTCTTGTGCCAAAGTTCCCACACCATAGGTGGAACTCTTAAAGTTATGCTGTGATTATTTGTCGAAAGAGTTTTCATTTACTCAAGAGTGTTCAAGAAATCATTTGGCTGTAGAAACTTCATCAAATGAGAGCTTATGGGCACCAATTCCATCACTTGAGCTGTCCGTCCGGGCATGTCATTGGACATGGCAAGATAGTACATGGAAGAGCAAGCAACCATTGAGGGGTGAGGATTCCCATGTTGAGGGGCTTTCTACTGATCCATTCATTCCCTACTCTATTCCATCTATGCTTTTATTGATTATTAATTTCTTTCTATGGGCCACCCACTAGGTGAGAAGGAGATTCTCTTCTCTCCATTCTGTGCATCTCATGCATTTGCATTTGTATTCATTCTCTCCTGGGTCCTTAGACCCTCATCTCTCTCACCTTAAGGAACCTTCAGATTCTTTATCTCATTTTCCTATCCCCCGGACATCGTGCCCTTTATTATTCTTCTTATCCAAAACCTCTGGATTTCTCCCTCTTTAATCTTTCTACTCTTTTAGGGCATCACATCCCTTCTTATTTCCTCCCGCCGGAACCCCCGGACTTCTCCCCTTTTGATCCATCTACTTTCCTCTGATTAATCGTTCTATTTTTCCAAGACATCGTGTCCCTTGCTATTCTCTTCATCTGGAACCTCCGGAACCATCTTTATCCATCAATTTTCCCAGGGTTTCACGCTCTTTCTCATTTTCTCCCTCCGGAACCTCCGAATCCTTCCCACCATGATTCTCATCCTTTACCTCCGGGTCCCCTTCTTTCTATTTACCAATTCATTCTTCTGATTCCTCCTAATCATGGGTCCGACCCAATTTCTCCTATGTCGATTACTTTGGGCACCTACCTTTTCTCCCACTATTTTTGAGGCCTTAGTCGTCAATACTCCCATTAATCTCCTTTTCCTTCTGTAAACCCCTTTCATGTGATTAAGGTTTCCACACCTTAGTGAGGGAGTTCTAGCTCTCACCTTTTTTTTTTTCCTTATTCATCTAAGTTTAGCCTTGGCACCTCTCCCTCAAGTTAAGTCACTTCAAATCATTGTCTCCCTATCTTTTCTCTATTGAGTGAGGAATACAAATCCCATGCTGATCAAAGTCACCACCGGTAATTGCCTTTTGGCAATAAACAGTCACAAGGTAATTCATTTGCAAAAGTCTGTATTGTTATGATTTCATTATCTCATTCATCTCAACGCATGATTTTTAACAAGAAGTTCTTCTTAGCATGATTAAGAGTGGTAGTCTAGGTCAAGTCCTAGGTCTTTCTTTGTTGCCTTTGTTGACTCTGGCTGATGAGATCCACTGGCAGATGCATCTCGGTCATGAGATCGCTTGGACCGAGGTTCCTTTCATCCAGATACATCAGCCGCAGGCTATTTCTCTGAGACTGTCTGCTTTCCTCTGCTTCTTGTAGTTGGCGAAGACATTGAAGTAGACGAGAGGTCGGAGAGAGATACTGCAACGGCTAACACCGCATAGTGGTGACAAATAGTCATCAGTGGTAACAAATAGGCTTCAACTTCAAGGCTGACAAATGTCTCGTAAGGGTGATAAATGGATAATAGAAGTCACAATATGTTATGAAGCAAACCCTTTCGACGGCGAGCGAGCGATAAGGGTGACAAATAGCTTGTTATGAGTGACAAATAGTCATTAGAAGTGACAAATAGCTCTATAACGGTGACAAATAGCTCATGGCAGTGAAACTTGAAGAAACTCAAGTTCGTTTGAAGGATTTAACCGTGTATAGGATCCTAACTCTACCAACACGGATCTGAAGCTTTCCTAATCATCAAACGACATTGATTATCACTCATCACCCTATCATTTATTTTTTTATCTGTTCAGATGCTTATCTGGCTTGATCCCACTGTAAATTAGTAGAACTAGAGATAAATCTCGTTCCTTTATCTTAGATGAGTTTAATCAGTGTCGTTTGATGACTAGGAAAGCTTCAGATCCGTGTTGGTAGAGTTAGGAAACCCATACATGGTTAAACCCTTCAAACGAACTTGAGTTCCTTCAAGTTTCACTGCCATGAGCTATTTGTCACCGTTACAGAGCTATTTGTCACTTCTAACGGCTATTTGCCACTCATAACGAGCTATTTGTCACCCTTATCGCTTGCTAGCCGTCGAAAGGGTCGCTTCATAACATATTGTGACTTCTGTTATCCATTTATCACCCTTACGAGACATTTGTCAGCCTAAAGCCTATTTGTCACCACTGATGACTATTTGTCACCACTATGCGGTGTTAGCAGTCACGTTTGATTTTAGTTTATCTGACTTATTGGCTCCAAAACTTTAAAACTTGTTATTCTTTCTGTCTAACAATGATAATTAAGAAATATAATTGTATAATTATAATAAAATAGATACAGAAATGATATAAAATATTAAAACTGAAAATCAAGGGTTGCGATGTTGCCAAGACATTACGGTAACAAATGGCTAAGGCGACAGCTATTGAACCTAAGGGTGGCAAATAGCCTGTATGACTGACAAATGGACGATAAGCGTGTAAAATAGCCAATAAGGCTGACAAATAGGCTGAAAGGGTGAGTCACAGCTTCGGTGTGTCTGGCAGACGCTCAACTCCAAGGCCAGGCTTTGCACGTAATTCGATGCTACCCTGTCAGAGGTATATTCTCTATCATGGGACATGGATATTTCCATATTTCAGTCTGATCATCTATTATTCACCCTTTATGGCCTCTTTTACACCCGTAAGGCCTATTTTTCACCATTGGCCACCTATTTGTCACCCTTAAAATGTAGCCAAAGCCCTTTTCATCCAGCAGGTGACTTGGGTTTTTCTCTTTAATTGAATGGATGAATAAGTGATCTAGAGGGGGGGGTGAATAGATCTATCCCAAATTAAAATTTCTACAGTAGTGAATAATAGTGCGGAATTAAAGTAAACTACTGTGAACAAAAATACTTAGAGTAATATGAATTATCAGCAAGATAATCTACTATGAAGTTGCTGCAGATCACAGTAAGAACCAAAACAATTGATCACTCAACTCAGTATAGTACCTAGCGGAGGTCGATTAGAAAATCTCCTCACGCAAAGGTCAGTTTTCCAAATAGATGAAATCTATCCTTCTAACTTAACCAATTTTATATACCACTGAGTTGAATAAAGCAGATAAGATGAGGAAAGTAAGTCTATTATGTAATTCACAACAATGATAGTTTTCAGATGAATCAAAGTAGTTAAGTTCAGAATATATTTAAATAGACAGATGTAGAATTTGATTGAATGCAACAGATGAATCATATGAATTGATTAGGAAATAGCAGTTAAAGATCCTAAGCATTCATCTATTCACAGTGATGAAAAATCCAATCGCATACATGACAAATCAATTTTAAGGTGGTTCGATCTCAAGCTTGAGATCTACGCCCACCCTTTACTCAACCGAGTAGGGATTCTGTTGCCACACAGCTTGAATACCGCTGATCCACAGCTTTGGGGATATACTCCCTACAACTGTTGATCCACAGCTTTGGAGAACATGTCCCAGACCGTTGAGCTTCACAGCTTGCTAACCGAGGATCACACCTCGCCGCTGAGCACCACAGCTTACTGACCACTGATACACAGCTTACGAATGGAATAACAAACAAATAGAAAAAGAAACTCACGATGACAGAGACAATGTAGCTCACTACGGAGCAAATTGATTCTAGATCTGATCCAGGAACCAAGACAGCAACAATTTCTCTTAGACTCTCTTTTCACTCAAACGATCGTCACCATCTTACGACGCTCTTTTTTTCTCTCTATTCTTTTGCAGTAGGCTCTTTCTCTCGATCTCCTCTTTGACTCTTCTCTCTCAGACTCTAACTCTTCTCAACTCTCTCTCTTCTCAGCTTCTCTGAACTCTTCTACTCTTCTGCTTCGTGTATTTCGTATGTCTTTAATTTGAGAGTGCGATCCCTTTATATAATGGAGATCGTCAATCTGTGGTCCCACAGGAGTTTCAAATTTGGGCGCGTGGAGGACACACTCCAACCCAAAAATTTAATCCATAAAGCACTTCGAGAGGCCACGTGTCAGAGGTGGAGGTTGTGACGATCCACGTGGCAGAATATCAGTTCTGCTCCCTACCTTGGATCACGTGCCTTTAATCTGGTTTTTTAAATTCCATGTGAGACTGATTACAGACTGTCTTTATGCTGCCTAGGTGTTTGATCATATAACTAGGTTGGTTCTTCCTTTTTCTATCCAAAGCAGAATCCAAGATTTATCAGTTTAATGAAGCATGTAACAATTGATAGTCAATACAATTTCAGATACTTCATGAGGTTATGCAGTTTCTCTAAGTGAATGCTCAGAAACTCTTCAAGTGCATCGATGCATAAATAAAGTATATCAACCTGTAAAGCTAACACATGCAGTAGGTCATAGAACAGCAATGACCTTAGTAATATATAGGTAGACTTTCATTGTCAGACACACTGACTTGAAATGAAGATGCATCGACCTTACCTTATGGTAAATGCGCAAGGTGCATCGATCTTGAGAATAATAACTAACAAGCATTGACCCAATTTTAACATGCACAGACTTATGCTGCAGTAGCTAGCTTAATAGCATCGACCTTACTAAGACCTGCATAGACGTGTCCTTCAGTCGCTAACTTGCTAGCATCGACCTTACAGTGCAGGACTCCACATATGCATCGACCTTGTAGTGCAGGATTTCACATATGCACCGACCTTCTAGTGCAGGACATCACATATGCATCAACCTTCTAGTGCAGGAATTCACATATGGATCGACCTTTACTTGACAAAAATTAATTCTTATAAAAGTAAAGATATCAAAGTAACAGTGTTGCCAAAGTCAAAATAAAGTCAACTAAACTGTTGCTAACAAAAAAACACATCATTCTTCTCACTAAGCATCAAATCCAGAGGAGAGACAACAGAGTCGGCTCCAAGGTCGCCTCTAGTCAACACTTGTGCAAGTAAAGCCTTCATCTTTTCACACTTCAGCCCAGTTCCTTAACCAAACTTGAATCTGTCTTCAGAAAACTCATTAATATTCATGAATTAACATTATCAAGCACACATTAACAGCATTAAAACATATGAAACTTTGAATATCAAAATGTATGACAATTAGGTTATCAACCAAGACAGGTATGCCACATTCTGAGGTTTGAGACGTGAAATTGTTTAAGATCTTGTATTTCCAAAGGTAATGAGAGCGGCCCCAAACTGGGCTCTAATCATATTACAATCAACCTCAATAAATGTCCATGATGTCTCCCTCTTCCTTGACAATTCATCAACATATTTCAGTACATAAATGCCACAGTTGAGGCTTCCAGCTGCCTGTTGGGGACATTCGTTGTTGGACACAAGTTTCCATTCATCAACTCCCTCGAATGTCCAATATTCCTTCAGTAACGCCCGTATAACTGGGTCCTGCAAATGAAATATTTGACATTATTAAGGAATAATTAATAGACACATTATAAATATTTTTAATACAAGTACATGGATAAGAAAAAGTACTCATTTTCTTATAGTGGATTCATGGATGGCCATGCCTCTCATGGAATTGTATGAGACAAAGTGATGATTCTCCGTGTCAACAGTAAATAGAAGCCAGTGATTACTTGAGTGTAACATAAAGAATAAATATTTGTTCTGATGCAGTTCTGATAATTCATCATTCTCGAATACGCACTGTAACAATTCCATCTTTTTTGCATCGTTGGCCACTATGTTGTCGTCATTGATGTGATTCACTACAATGGTGGGAAAACAAACCCACCGATGAAAGATGCCAGATTCATTACATCTTGTGTGGAGGAGGAACATCATGGCATCTATCACCTGCAAACAATCACGATTCTATTAATAGTAGAAGCACAAGTTCAGCGTAGGGCGAGGCGTAAAATTGTACAATCAGTGAAAGAAAGTACCGTATCATCTATTATCTGGCCATATAATAGATCAATGACATGACGACGTTTCAAAACAATCCCGTTCTGTAATTGAAATATGGGGCCACTATATTAGACAAAAATTTTCATGGTAGTCAGAGTAAGGTGAAGCAGGATAATTACAGAAACTATAAGAGGATAGCTTACTTAATATCCCCCAAGGCACAAGCATCAATGAATTCATTCATAGTCTTGTTATCTGTCAGCTTTAGCCGGCCTTTATAGATCCAATCAGTACTCTGTATGAGCTTTCTGTAATGGTCGACTTCATCTCCCTTCTACATTTATGCCAATATACCAATCTTAGATTCTATATTGTAAGAAGTAGGAACAACGCATACTCACCTTCTTCTTCCCCCGTCCTGTTTTATTTGCAGGTGCCCGTCATTTCCTCACAGGCTTCTCATCCCGTTGATGAAGGGACTGAGAAAAGACACCTGGATGATGGTCACCATGCCCATTGGTCACCTCCACCTGAGCTTGGATATTGCCTTGCACATCCTCTTCAGGGGCTACCTTAGATGGCACAGTATCATCTGTACTTTGTTCAAGAGGCAATATTGGAAGAACAACATTGGCGGCAATGTCCACCAAAGTTTGACAGGTACTTTTCTCAACATTTTCATCCCCCTGCACTTCCTCTCCTCGATCTACTTGCGGTTGCATGGCATCATCTGTCACCTTTTCGATGGGCCTAGGAGGTGCTGCATCAGCGGCAATGTGAGCCCCTTGCACCATAGTCGAGAAGAAGGCCCTCATTTCCTCAAGTAGCCGCTGCTGGATCTTCAATGTGGCGGCAATATCCTGTAGCACAGGCATGTATGGAGCTGATGAGGATGTCTCCTCATCACTGGGTCGGGTCATCATCTGACCACCGTACACCATGTCCCTTTCACTTGGCTCAACATGGAGTCCTTCGATCACCTGCATTTCAAACCACATCACTTTGGTTATTCATTAATGTTGAATGACAAAGAAGAAGTTTTTAGTACTCATAATACATGTTAGCCTCGCAGGGATCCAATAGAGAATTTTAATTTCCTATCTAGAAATGGCCCCCACCTAAATAGTCGGGGAAATGCCACCTGCCTTAGTGGCTTCCGTACCCACGTGTGCTCAAAAAACCAGACCTGTAATATGAAATATAGCAAGCTATTTTACAGTGCAATAGAAATATTGATTGACACATTAATTATTACATAATAAAAATAAAAAAAATTACAACAAATGCGGCAGAACAACCAAATATAAATGTATGGGCCTGGGATGCATCCCGGGCTCTTCTCTTAGCACGGTCAATTGTACCTGACCGTCATTTCTGGACCGTCGACACTAATTGCTCAAACTTGTGCATCGTTACCTGTTGCACGACGGCTGCCCAATTGTAATCTGATACTCTGTCAATGTCATCTAAGCATGACATCATCTGTTGTGGACAAGAATGCGTCGATTGTGGGCAAAGGAAAGTGGATAGTAGGAGTACAATCCACAGTCGGACAGTGTTGGCAACATCCTGCTCTTCATCGGACTCAACAATTTGCTGGATGAGAGAGCACAATTTCTTCCGGTCAAATGTTGCTGCAAATCCAAATCGATGCTGCAACTTTGACTTCTGTTTTGCGGATCCATAATGTTGAACCGGCTGACCGGAGCAAGGTAATCCTAAAATTATGGCCACATCTTCCAAACTAATGCGACCTCCTTACTACCCATACGGAAGTAATTTCCTCCACTATGCGCGCAAATAATCTCCTCCAATAGTGTCATGGTGAAGGTGACGGGAGACGCATTGTCAACATATGGACCAAAGGGTGTGGTCCTCATCAATGACTTGTGGTATTATCGAAATGCCATCTGATCCCTATCCTTCATGTAAATGTCCATAGAACACTGGGCCGAGATGACCTTTGTGTTCACTAGATTCAAAAAAATATGTAAACAAGATATTCAGTTAATTGACTGATCAAGAAATACAAAAAATATTAAGATTAAGACAAGGGTGACAAATGTATAGACAAGGGAGTTTAGGTGTGGCAAATAGGTGCTTAAGGGTGACAAATGTATGAAATTCAGTGACAGGTAGGTCTTTAAGAGTGACAAATAGGTAGATAAGCGTGACAAATAAATAGGTCATTATCTAGGGGGGCAAATAACTATGTAAGGGAGATAAGGAACCCCCCTACCTTTAACTTGTCGTCCTGAAGTGGAGCCCTTAGAAACCCTAAGTTCCTCAGACGTTTCTTCTTCGGCCGTAGGAACCGTAGGTTCTTGAGATGCAGGGGGGACATCCAGTTTACGGCGGACCGTGCGTTTGTTGGGTGTCTCCTTCAGCTCCATGGCTGCCAGTGATGAAAGATTATTGACAATTGAGGATGACCGTATAGCAAATGATGGAGAGCTCGCAATTGGCTTGTAGGGGAGATGAATAGCACCGCAAGGAAGAGGAGATGCTGAGCACGATGGAGAGACGAATCGCCTTTTGGTAGGTTTGTTAAGAGGCAAGACATGGCGGGAAGGGTAAATAAGGAATTGGGGATTTTTAATTTTGAGGTCCAGTTTGGCGTCATCATTTCTGTTGATGTGGCCTGCGGCGTTGCATCGGCGGCAATAAGCGAACAACACCCATGTGTGGCCGACGTGTCCCGTTTTCCACGTGGACCAATTAGAGCTTAAGGGTGACAAATGGGTTAGCAAGGGTAAAAAATACTCTGCTAACGATGACAAATAGGGCTCAATAGAGACAAGCCCGACACGTGACTTTCAAGGCAGTGTAAGAGTAAGGGCGACGGCTTCTGGACTTTAGCGGTGACAATTAGGTGAGTATGGGTGACAAATGCTCAACTGGAGTAACAAATAAATTCACAATGGTAACAAATGAGAAGGAAGCTGAACGTGAAGAAGAACAGAAGAAAGAGGAATTGGAGGAGAGAGATACATGCTCACTAGAAGACAAAGGACCTACAGTGCTCACAAGAAGACAAATGTGAACAGTGATCCTAAGGGCTCTAAAGTAATCTGAAGAACAAGCCAGGGCTAACCACAGTCGTCAAAGTCAACGCCAAGACAAAGAAGCTTAAGTCAACTGGAATTTTGTGATGACCCAATACACCAATGCTAAAGGCAAAGTCAATATAAAAGTCAAGCTTCAACAACTTCTAAAGTCCAGTTAAAGCCCGATCAAGCTTCGGCCACCGACCGTGGACACAGAAAATGACAAAAAAGGAAGAACAACAGAAGAAGACTAAAGGTAACAAATAGTCTCCTAAGTGTGACAAATGAAGAATCAGCGGTGATAAAGAGATATGTAAGGGTGACAAATGGATTTAAGGCGACGGTTCCAGCTTTGAGTGTGAAAAGAGTCGAAGGCGACGGCTTCTACCAAATAGCCGTTAAGGGTATAAAATGGTTTCGCAAGGGTGACAAATAAAAAATTATGGAAACTTTATGTTGAAGCTGAGATTCGAAGTCGAAGAAACCCGTTGAAAGGATGGAACACTTAACCAAATGAGATAACATATGATTTTAATTATTTTAAAAATTATATATATATATATTATAGTTTTCGGTATCGGTACGCAATGGTACCATCCCGTCCCGAGCCGTCGTCGGGATGGCCGGGACGGCCAGACCTGCCCCGAATGATGTGCACGTGACTCAAGGAGGTTGGCACAAGATCAGAGATCTTCCATGTGGCATTCCCTGGGAGGAGCCTTAGCTCCCGAAAAATCATTATAGACGTGTTGGTAAAATCACAACACATGAGTTTAAGGGGCCACGGAACAATAAGGAAATTGTCAACATGTGACTGATACGGCTCTTAATATCTTTTCGCACCCCGGCGTGGGGCTTTCAAGGCTTTTCAACACGCTCTCTCTTCTTTTCATTGGAATCGGCTTATCGGCCATGCAACCCCATTGCTTGTCGATTAATCAAACGTGTTCCCCTCTTATCGCTGTGATCGACCTTTATGGCACGGCGGGTCTCCAGTCCCAACCCGATGCCCACCATCGTCTGCTTAGTGATCAGAAGGAGCGCATGTAATGTCCCAAGTTTTTTGTACATTTTTCGGATCAGGATGCGTGGGTTTCGGATTACTTTCGGGGGTCCCGAAGCGCGTTTTGTGGTTTACGCGTATTTTTCCATGACGAGCCTTTGGAACCCCGTACAGGGTGAACCGTTGTGTTCTCCTACTCCAGATCGAGGAAATAATTTTTCCCAATTTTTCACATTTTTCATATTTTTTAGATTTTCTATATATAACCCTTTTCTTTTCTCTTTTCTTCTTCGTTCTTCTTCTTTTCTCCCCTATGAGCCGGCCGACTGTAGCAAGCCCTCTCCCCCGTCCAAGCTTGCGGTGCCCTTTCCTCCTCTGTTGGCGGACTACTGACCAAGGTGGCGGCGCGGTGACGACGGCGGCGGCGAGGTGAGCATGGAGGTGGCACTCTCGCGGAGTGGGGCGTGGAGTTTATGTTCGGCCAAGATTTCGAGATCGGCAGCGATCCGACCGCTTTCGAGCTTCCCTGAGGTAGGGGGATGGATCCTTACCTCCTTTCCCACTTTTCCCATGATTTCTAGGCTGTGGGGAGGTCGAGAGGGGCTTCTTTCATGCTGAGAAGGGAAATCGCATGTTTGGAGTTTGAGCGCCATATCTCTTGATTCCTGAGGTTTTTGATAGATCTATGGGTGTAGAATCATGCTAGGAGGGTTGGGGATGGATTCCCTTTTGTTTTCCCATCATCGGGGGGTGGAATGGATTTTTGGGCCGTTCCTACCGTTCCCGTGCTCAGGTTGGGGTTGCATTCCTTGTAGTGACCACTAGGGCCCCTTTGGCGGTCCGTAGGGGACCGCTAGGGTTTATGATTTGGCGGTTGGGCTTAGTGGCCCCTAGGGGACCGCTAGGCCTGGTAAGTGGTCACACGACTGACCGTTACCCATTGGGTAGCGGCCAGCCCATGATCGTTGGCCCGTTTGGTCAGAGCACCCTTGGGGTGCGGGTTTTTGATCGTTGGGAGTCACATGCAGGGTTGCAGTTAGGGCATGACCGTTTCTTTGTGCCTTGCGGTCCGATGAGGATCGTTTGGTTTGGGTAGCGGCCTGGTGATAGACCGTTTTCCCCTCTGTGGCTCGAACTTGTTTTCCCGTTGCTTCGAGGTCGGTTTGTTCGATACACTTAGTTGTAGAGATGATGTGACACCAACTTTGTGAATGCAGCAACTAGACCGAGGGTCCTTGGACTTACCAAGCAAGCACAACGCACAAGAGTAGAGAATTACGCAAGTTGCCAAGCCACCGTTGCGCACACGATTCTCGGGTGACTCGGCGATGCCGAGTGGAGGTAGTGGAATAAATCCCTTGTTGGTAGAGGACCAGCAAAGCTATGGTCGCCCTCCCGAGGGTACGGTGCCCACAATCAAGGGGCTGGCTAGGTGCCGAAAGGGCACCGGGTCGCTCTCTCACAATCCCACGATGACCACTCGTAAACGGGGAGCTTCGGGGTCGGGCGCTCTCTCACCGTCAACAGAGCAATTCCACGGACATTATATGAACAAACTACTGATATGAGAGCAAGGGATAGAGCTTACCCGGTTGGTTTGAAGAAACCAACCCCGTTCGGAGACGAGGGCGAGCGGGGAAGTGTGGGTTCCCCGCACACTGCGTCGATGACGCTTGATCCCTGCTAATTATTTACAAGCACTACGTCTCACGCAGGAGGGTGGATCTCGGGCTGGGGAAAAGTGGATTACACACAAACACTACCTCCACACAGGGAGGGGCGGTAAGCCGGCCAGGCGGGGAGGGGCGTGAAGCTAAGAACGGAACCAGATTGCCCTCCTGGGGTTCTGTCCGACGGTTCTGCCCGCTGACAGGCACTTGCTATCGACTCTGCTGTGATCGCTCCCAGACTTGAAAGTGAACAAGACCAACTCCAAAATGTTGGTTACTGACCCGGGATGAAGCCTGAATTTTGTTGGCACCAGGAGTTATCGATGCTGGCCGGGACAGATGCTGGACCGGCGCTGCTCTGCTCTGCCTTGGACTGAGTTCAGGTTGTTGCAGCAGGTTGGCGACTTCACCACGATCGCTCCCGTGATCCAATCGAGACGGGATCAGGTTGGTTACGAGTGTGGTCGAATCCTCTTCGATCAGCAACCAAGATGGGCACCATAGGAGGTTGGAGCAGGGAGGTGGAACCCAAAGAGTGAGAGGGGGTCTGATCAATCCCTGACAGAACTGACCTGCGCACCAGGGGAAAATAAGTTGGAACGGGGAACTCCGAACTCCAAACGAGGTCCTGCTTGCTGTGTTTGACAGAGGACTGGTGGATCTTCGCCCCGGTCAAGTGGCGCACCAAGTGGAGCACCGGTGTGGTCGTAGTAACTTCTGAATGGCAGCTCTGGTTTCTGGCCGGACTGGTTCTACGCAGTCGGTGAAGAATCGCTCTCCCAGACAGCTCCGAACTCGAATTGGGGCGGGGTCACCTCGCCTACGAAGAAGACTGGACAAGATTTCCGGAAATGTAGGATACGCCTCCAGAAGATGGGCGGTGAAGACGTGGTTGACTCTGCAACTGGACTCTTGACTACTACCTACGGACTGAGATGAATAAGGTGATGATAGGTGATGGGAGACAGAGTAGAGGGGGTGGGAAATGGGGTGGATGGGTGTGGGGATGACACCTGACTATGTGGGGGTCTGTTAGGGGGTGATACAAGGTGTGGGAGGGGCAGAAAGGGGGCTGGGAGGTGGTCTAGCAAGTGGAGGAAGGGGGAGCTACGAATTTGGGTTGGGAAGGAGAGAGGGAGGAGAGATCTCTCCTTTGGTTTGAATGTGGGGTTAATGGTGGTTGGTTAATGAAGTCTTGGGGAGGGGAAAGGGTGTGTTGGGAGATGGGATTCTCCCTTGGGAGATGGAGGGGTGACTTGGGAATGGGGAGGGTTGTCTTGGAAGGTGGAAGGTTGCTTGGGACTTGGTGAGAGTAATGGTGGGAGTGATGGGGCCTTGGGAAGAGGAGGGGTTGGGGTGAGGTGGATGATGAGGTGGCAAGGGAGGAAGGTGAAGGGGCAAGGGCGCCCAAGGGAGAGAGAGAGGGGAGGAGAGAGAGAGGGGGTCGTCCCCTTTAGAGAGAGAGAGAGATAGAGAGAGAGAGAGAGGGAGAGAACACAAGGGACTTCAAGATTTCTCTTAAACTTTCATTCATTCATTCATTAGTTCTCCATGGAGGGATTGGGGTCCTATTTATAGGAAACACTCAATTTACAAAAAGTCCTCACCTTTTGGACTATTGACAAATGACCAAGGGGGGAAGGGGGCGCCCATGGGCCAAGCCCATTGAAGTGGGCCCGTTAACCCACTAGGCCACCTAATGATACTCAGACTTAGATGACTCACTAACTTAGGTACTTGACTCAATAAAAGGAAAATTACATGGTTAAGACTCAAACAAAGATATGAAAATTACATAGCTAGACTCAGAAAATCAAGATGAACACAATAGCGAGTATCGGGACCCTTGGAGAAATGAGAAGTGATAAGCGATGTCCCCATCAAGAGAGCTTTTCCATTTATTTGTTATTGCTTGCTGCCACTGCCGTACTCCCGCTAGGTAGTGTTACCTTTCGTGCTTGTTCGCCCTTTGCTGTCTTATTTCTCTCGTGCGAGGTGGGGGTCCACGGGATTCCTACTGAGCCTATGAAATGAGGCATACCCCTGTGTTTTCAGGTGAGGCAGGGTCATCGAGAGGCGCGGCGGAGTTTCAGCGTGGTTCCAGTAGCCAGGGTTAGCCGCTAGTTGCCAGGGCTGGGGTATGCCCCGTGTACTTGTACTTTTCTTTCCGTTGACTGTACTTATATTGGACATGAGATACTTTGGACCTTGTAGCTGTTTAGTGGTTATTTATATTAATTTTTGCATTATTTTTTTTATTATTGTGCTAGCACTACAGTTATTTAACTTCTCTTGTGCCCTCACACCATCCCTTAACCCTTCTGAGTCTTCGCACTCGTGGGTGGCGGGCCGAGGTTCGAGACGCACCGGTTCCTTTCTGGTACTCAGATCTCGGGTCATTACAGCGTACCTTGGGCTAGTCCAGACCATCCCAGTCTTAGAACCTGAACACATTGTCACACACATGACTGGCACGCCCTATCATGAGTAAAATTGGTAAAAGATATAATGATATTTTATTATTATCTTGAGTGCTTCCACGTGGCATTCCCCGCGAGGAGCCTTAGCTCCCGAAAAATCATTATAGACGTACGTGTCGGTAAAATCACAACACATGAGTTTGAGGGGGCACGGAACAATAAGGAAATGGTCAACATGTGACCGATATGGCTCTGAATACCTTTTCGCACCCCGACGTGGGGCTTTCAAGGCTTTTCAACACGCTCTCTCCCACTAGCTCCAACATGCCCCCGCGAGGAGCCCTAGCTCCCCATCGTCGGTGCCGCTGCTCTCTCGCACTAGCTCTAACATTCATGGGTTCCGGAGGGTTTCTGTGCATAGGTCCCGTGTTTTGTTTCATAAAAAAATTAAAATTTTAAAAATTACAGATCTTCAGATCTCTAAATAATAAATAATATTTTTTAGATGTAATGATATTTTATATTGAGAGAGATTTTATCCTATTAGAAGAAATGAATGAATGAAAAAACATCACAAATGAATGAATGAAAATATGGCGCCAAATTAAAATATGGCGGCAAATAAAAAGAGACAAGAATTATAAAAAGTGTCCCCTCTCCTCTCCTCCTTAGTCCTTCCCCCTTCCTCCTCCTCTCGGTCTCCCTTTCCTCTCTCATGATTGCACCCCCCTCTCAATCTCTCACTGGCGGGCAGCGGAGTGGCGAGGGCGGGCGGGCGCGGCAGAGCTACGCAGGGATGCCGGTGAGGGGCGAGCGGAGGCGGCACCGGCAGTGAGGGCGCAGCAGCTGCGGTGTGTTCCGACAGCGGCGGCGATCAAATTCTTTCCAGCAGACACCCCTGTTTGGATCGTTTATTTTACCAATGGTATTTTATTATGTAAGTCCAACCGGGCGTGCCAGACTTGTTTGCCGACGCAGTGGATGGGTGGGTTTGTTTGGTTTATTTACGTGTCGATCAACTAATTAACTAACCAATAATTAACTAACTGATTGACTACGCAGGCGTGCCAGTCACATAAGTGACGAGTTTATTGTGCGCTCATTCTGACCCGTGTCGGGCGAGAGTGAGATTCGGTCGGGACCAGCAGTCCGCCATTCCATAAAGGCTATGGCGTTAATTACATCCCCCACGAGGAGAGAAAACCTTTGATTAATTACCGAGGTAATGGGCTGTCGAGGCTGAAATAAAGAATGCAAATGATGCAGATGATCATGCAAGATATTATAGCCTATCATGCACAGTTTATTACAGCGAAACCCTCAATACTTGGTGGAGGACTTAGGCCCGGAGACCATCATCACACGTGACAAGAGCTTCCAGTCGGGCGTTGCCTGGCTTTCCGCTAATGCCATTTGATATACCAAGGGCTCGCGCACTCAAGCATACATTGATGCGATGTGAATGCTAAACTCAATCATGACGATGAAGCTATGAAGCTAATTAATCCAGGTTTAGACAAACCAGCTTATTTGGCTTATTGATTACAGGGTTCATCTAACTATGTTATTAGCATCGGAAGTCACCTCGGAGATGAAGAGAGAGTATCGAGCGTAGATGTGAAACTTGAAACGGCGCAGGAAACGTAGGTAAAAGCCTGAAACGGCACCATTGGAACGTGGGTATAAGGGATATGTTAAAATGGCATGATACTTATTTGAATGTTAAAATGGCGCGGTGGCCAAATGGGGTTAAACCGGCGCGATAGTTAGCTAAGGCTAATACGGCGGGATGGTTAACTAAGCGAAAATGACGCGTTGGCCAGAGGGGAGTTGAATACGGTGCGCCCTGGGCGCGCCGGATAGGGGCTCAGTAAGTTCAAAGAACTTATGAGTCTAGTGTTAAAATGGCGCGAGGGGGGGCGCGTCAGATTCGGGCCGCGCCGGATTAGGGGGGTTTAAGGTTTATTCTGTTGCATCCCTACGGTTTTGATGATGTCTCACACTATAAATCAATCAGTTTCTATCAATAGATTAATTCATGCCTCATGTAGGATAGTGCAGTTCATGTGGTTGTCATATAGACATGCATTACTTGTTCGAGTCCATACTCTGTCAGCACAGTCTGGATAGTAGTGGGTCGACCCCCCTTCCAGATGGGTCGACCCCCCAGATTCGCAAGTCAGTTCATTGGCGTTGGGCATCCAAGTCTATACATTGATTCACTATTCATGCCTTCCTTCAAAGTCTGTACAGCCATTCCTTGAGATCAAGTCTATACATCGGTTTGTTTGATCAAGTCTGTATAGCGGTTGCATTCATTGGAAGTCTATACATTCCCAGCCTTTAACATAGTTGAACCCCAAGTCCGTACATCGCCTCATATCTTCCAAGTATATACATCCTCAGTTGAACCCCAAGTCTGTACATCGCTTGCTTCTTCAAAGTCTATACATCCTCAGTTGAACCCCAAGTCTGTACATCGCTTGCATCTTCAAAGTCCATACATCCATAGCAAGTCTGTACACTGACACTTTACTTACGTTCAGAACTTCAAGTCTATACAGTGGTAAACTCTACACATCGGCTTCCAAGTCTGAACATCGCTGTTGCATTCACGCAAGCCGTTACATTGCACTGTTCATGCACGGCACACCAAGTCTGTACAGAGTTCGCATCTCATGCATCATCTACATAAAGTCCATACATTCACTGTAGCTTGCTGATGTGACACACCCTTGGACTTAGCAAGCAAGCACAATCGCATTCAAAACGGGCCAAGTTGGGCCACCGCTCTATCGTCACTCACCCAAGCCCGGGGTGACTTGGCAATGCCAAGATGAGGATGTGGGGTTGGGCCCTTGCTGGTAGAGGGCCAGCAAGGCCAAGACTTTATTCCCAATGGGTGGGGATGCCCAAATCAAGGGGGCCGACAAAGTGCCAAAGGCACCGGTTGCAATAGTCCCACGGTGATCACTCAAATTTATGGGGCTTGAGGATCGGGCTCTCACTCGCATAACCAGCGGAATTAGAACTAATATTGAAAGACAAGCACTAAGTGGAGTGAAGGTTTGAGTACTTAATCGACCGGTTTGAAGAAACCGGTACCGGTCGGAGACGAGGGCGAGCGGGGAGGCGAGTGGATCCCCACACGCCGCGGCGGTGTTGCTTGACCTGCCCAAACAAAGTACACCACTACACCTCTCGCAGGAGGGGGATCTTGGGGTGGGGGTTAATGAAGTTACAGACAATACTACCTCCACGTAGGGAGGGGCCTTCAGCCGGCCAAGCGGGGTGGGGAAACTATAGCAAAGAACGAGGAATAAGGGTGGACGCCGAATCTGCTTGTTGTCTGTGAGCCGAGACAGAGGGTCGGTGTTGCTGCTGTAGATCTTGATCAAGAATTTTGTTGATGACGAGACCAGAGGGAAAACTTTCGTAGCTGGAAGGGGATTGCCTCAGAATTTTCTTAATTTCTTCTGGAGTCACTGCCGGTCGGGGCGGGAGCTCGAACAAGGCTTCTGATTTTCGGACAGGAAGTAGCAGGTCACCAACAGTAGGAAGACGAGGCTGTCCCGACCGTTCCTGAACTCTGAATGAGGTTCCGTCAGCGCCGTTAGAACCGTGGGAGAGTCCTCTTTGCATAAAACAAAATGGGGACCCCAAAAGATGCCAGAGATGATCTGTGGAACCAGAAGAGTGAAGAGGGGTCGGTGCAGACTGTGGAAAGCAGAGTCGCGCGATTGTGGGAGAAAATTGGTAACTCCTGCTCTCGGATGCTGAATGGACTTCTGCTTCCTGATTATGAAAGTAGACAGGCCAAGGTAGAACTTTTCAGAATACCCTGAAGCCTGATTCCTTAAGGGATCATCGTGATGAAGCGTTTCCTCCAGTTCTGAAACTCTGCCGTGGCCGACCTGTGCAGTCGTGGGAGAACGGGACTCCCGGGCAGCACCGAGCTCCGATGAGGACGAACCCACTTTTGTTGCGAAGAGGACAGGCAGCCGCTTCCGTGGATGTATCTTGTGTCTTCAGAATCGCTTGTAAGTGACCGTGGTGTCTGCTGCAAGCTATGGATACAGCTGGACCCTCTTGAACAGCAACCTGCAACTTTGACAAACCTCCAATGGAACTAGCAAGAAGATGAAGAGGACAGCATAGGATGGAAGGGGGAGATTGGGGTTGATGGAGGGGAGGTGTGGGGATTATAGCAGGGTGTTAGAGGTAGTGGGGAGGTGGAGGAAGAAGAGTGGCGGGCGATGGTTTCAGCTGGTGGAGGGAGGGTGAGGGTGCAAGTGGTGGTGGAGAATGGAAGGAGAGGGGGGCGAACTAGGCTAGAGAGGAGGAGAGGGGGGCGGCCAAAGGATATGGAGGGAAGGGTATTTGAATTTCAAATGGCTTTGGAAGTTGGAAGATGGTGTGGGGAAGAGGGATGCTTGTATTGGAATGGGGAAGATTTCGTTGGAATGGGGAGAGTGGTGTTGGAATGGTGAGAACTCTTCCTTGGAACTAGGGGGGGAAAGTAAATGGGGGTGTGGGGAAGTGGAGGGCTTTAATGGTGGTAGGTGGGGGTTGGAGGTGGATGGGAGTAGGAGGAGAGAGGGAATGGGGCGAACCCCTCTTGGGAGGAGAGAGAAAGAGAGAGTAGAGGGGGGGTTGGGGATTCACTCACCCTAGGGCTTCTCACCCTAATGGATTCACTCCACTAAACTAGGCTTTGATCTTTCAAATGGTATTTTCATTGATTCATTCGTTCATTAAGTTCCAAATGAAGGAAATGGGGCCCTATATATAGGAAATCCACATTTTATAATAAGACCCTGACAAAAGACTCAATGACAAATAACCTAAGGGGTAGGGGGGCTTATTGGGCCAAGCCTGCAGAATTGGGCCCAATTAGCACATTACACCATCTAATGACACACAAACTTAGGAAAATAAATGCAAGACCTAGGGACATGACTCAAATAAAATGAAAATTATATCAAATGACTCAAGTAAATAGCACAAAAGGATAAGTGGGCCTTTATGGAAAGAGGCCCGAACTCAAATGATGCCGGAGTGTGAAGAGGACCCTAGCCAAAGGGAATTGTGGATGATGTCTCCATCAAATCCCCTGGGCTGTGAAGAGCTCGACTCCGTCGAGTAGGGGTCCATCCGGCTGTGGTACTGCTCGAGGAGGTCCGGATCCAACCGCTAGAGATCCTCTCGACTCACCCAAGAATCCTCCGAAGGAGGCCGATCCTTCCACCTGACGAGATAGCGCTCATAGACCTTGCTCCGAGTGGTAGTGACTTGTTCATCCAATATTTGTTCAATTTGTTCACGCTGGGCTCTCTTGGCTGGTGGTCTCTCCTCACGGGTGGGTGCTCTCTCAAGGGAAGAAGTAGGCTCAATCGCCTCACTAGGTACCACCATGGGTCCCTTATATGGCACTAGGTCGGCAACATTGAATGTGGGACTTATTCCATACTCCTCAGGGAGATCTAACTCGTAGGCATTTGCACCAATGCGCCTCAAGACCTGGAAGGGACCAGCCCCACGTGGCCTCAGTTTAGAGTTGGCTCCCGGGGAGAGCCTCTCCGCCCTTACCATTACAAAGTCACCCACATAAAATTCTTGGTCACGCCGATGAGAGTCGGCCAGCCTTTTATAAGCCTCATTCTTTTTGCTGATGTGCTTGCGAATTTCTTCATGCAGTTCTCTAATATGTTGTGCAAAAGACTCGGCTGAAATGGACACTCTAGCATGCTGGGGAAGAGGAATGAGATCGGAAGGCTTTCTTGGTTTGTATCCATGCACGGCTTCAAATGGACTCATCCCTATGGACTTATTGATGGAGTTGTTATATGCGAATTCAGCCTGGGGTAGGATGAGATCCCAATTTCCCGGTCGGTCCTCAACAAGGCACCTAAGGAGGTTCCCTAGACTCCGATTGACAACTTCGGTTTGGCCATCTGTTTGGGGGTGGTAGGCAGTGGAGAATTTAAGGAGGGTACCCATCATGTGCCAAAGAGTTTTTCAAAAGTAGCTAGTGAATTTGACATCTCTATCGGAGACTATGGTTTTGGGTAACCCATGGAGGCGGACAACCTCATCAAAGAACAATCGGGCCACATGGGAGGCATCGGAGGTTTTGGTGCATGGGATGAAATGGGCCATTTTGGAAAATCTATCAACCACCACATAGATTGAGTCATGCTTTCTAGGAGTCTTGGGTAGTCCTAGCACAAAGTCCATACTTAAGTCTTGCCATGGTCGGTCGGGGATGGGGAGTAGGGTATATAGGGCGGTGTTTTGTTTCACTTGTTTGGCCGAGGCACATGTTCGGCATTGACCCACAACCTTGCCTACATCTCTCTTGAGACTAGGCCAATAAAACTATCTCTCAACTAGGGCAATGGTTTTGTGGACTCCAAAATGGCCAGCTAGCCCTCCCGCATGTAATTCCCAAATCAAGAAGTCACGGAGTGAGGTCCGTGGGATGCAAAGCTTGGGTCCCTTGAAGAGGAACCCATCCTCTAAGACAAATCCCTCATGCTCCTTGCTAGAAGGGGTGGTCAAGGTGGTATAGATGTGCCCAAATTCGGGGCAGCTAGGGTACTCATCCTTGATCCTATCAAACCCGGTCACTTCCACTTGGATAGTGGATAGCAAGGAAACTTTCCTACTAAGGGCATCCGCCGCTCGATTCTCACTCCCGGCCTTGTGTTTGATGACAAAAGTGTAGGATTGGATGAACTCAATCCATCGGGCATGTCGGGCATTTAACTTTTGTTGGGAATTGAGGTATTTGAGGGCCTCATGGTCGGAAAAGATGACAAACTCCTTGGGCAACAAGTAGTGCCTCCAATGTCGGAGAGATTGAACCACGGCATAGAACTCCTTGTCATAAGTGGAGTATCTTGTCCTAGCATCACAAAGCTTCTCACTGAAGAAGGCTACCGGATGTCCCTCTTGACTAAGAATCCCTCCTATCCCTATCCCGGATGCATCACATGTGACTTCAAAGACTTTAGAGAAATCGGGAAGGCATAAGACCGGAGCTTGGGTCAACTTCTCCTTAAGTTCTTGGAAGGCTTTAGAGGCCGATTTGGTCCATACAAAAGTCCCCTTCTTGAGACAATCGGTGATGGGGCCAGTGATAGTGCTAAACCCTCGAATAAACCTCCTATAGAATGTAGCCAATCAATGGAAACTTCAGACCTCGTGAAGGGTGTGGGGTTTCGGCCAATCAATGATAGCTTGGACCTTCTCGGGGTCCATGGAGACGCCTTTGGTTGACACCACAAATCCTAGGAATGTGAGGGATGTGGTCATGAAGTGGCACTTTCCTAAGTTGGCAAATAGGCTCTCTTGACGAAGGATGGTACAAACTTTCCTAAGGTGATCAAGGTGGGCTTCTTGGGATTGACTATAGATGAGTATATCATCAAAATAGACCACTAGAAAGATCCCAATGAAGGGCCTAAGGACCTCCGTCATAAGACGCATGAAAGTACTTGGGGCATTTGAAAGCCCAAAAGGCATGACTAACCATTCAAAGAGGCCATCTTTGGTTTTGAAAGCCGTTTTCCACTCATCCCCGGGCCTTATCCTAACTTGGTGATAACCACTCTTAAGGTCAACTTTGGAGAAGATGGTGGCTCCGGCTAACATATCAAGCATGTCATCAAGCCTAGGGATGGGAAACCTATACTTGACGGTGATTTTGTTAATGGCCCGACTATCCACACACATTCGCCATGACCCATCCTTCTTGGGAGTTAGAAGGGCTGGGACGGCACATGGGCTTTTGCTAATGCGAATGAAGCCCTTCCTAATGAGTTCCTCTATTTGCCTCCTAAGTTCGGCATGTTTCGTAGGATTGAGGCGATAATGAGGAAGGTTTGGGAGAGTGGCTCCCGAGACTAGATCAATTGCATGTTGCACATCCCGCATGGGAGGGAGTTGGTCCGGGAGCTCCGTTGGGAACACATCATGGAATTCTTCTAGGAGTTGTTAGATTTCTATGGGATGTGGATTGGTGGAAGTGGATTCTCCTAGGCAAATGACCACCACACATAATGGTACTTCTTGAACTATCTCCTCTTCAAGTTCCTTCCTAGTGATGAGATGAAGACCCTTGGTCAACCCCGAGGTCCCACTTTGTTTGGGAGTTTGGGTAGGGGATGGAGTTGGAGGGGTGGAGTTCTCCGAGACTTGTATGGTGGTGGGGTGTTGTCCTTGAGGGGGAGTGTCCCTCTTGGTCATGGGACGAGGTGGGGAGGGGTTAAGACGGATAGTCTTACCCTCATGTTCAAAGGTGCATTTGTTGCTCCTACCTAAGATGGTGGCATCTACATCATAAAGCCAAGGTCTTCCTAGTAGGATGCTACCTACTTCCATGGGTATGATGTCACACCATATTTGATCATGGTATGAAGAGAAGGTGATGAGAGGCACAAGACATTGAGTGTTGACCGGGATGGAGTTGTTGTTGATCCATGAAACCCGGTATGGGCTTGGGTGAGGGGTGATAGTTAGCCCAAGAAGCTTGACGGTATCGAGTGACACGGCATTGACACAACTCCCACTATCCAAGATCACTTTCCTTACATGGTTCCCTATTTTGACAAAGGTGTGAAATATTGAAGTTTGACGCCAATCCTCTTCTTGGGATTTGGTGAGGGTGCATCTAATCACTCCTAGATGAGAGTTGGAAGATGGAGTGGTGTGCTCTAGACCCGACTCTAGGTATTGGGTTTCATACTCCTCTTCCCAATCTAGTGAGGCTTCATGGTCCTCAATGACATCTTCAAGTTCTTTTTGGGGTGGAGCTTCTTCCTCAATAAGCAAGCTAGACAATCCCTTGGATGGACATTACCCCGCAAAGTGGCCAAACCCTTGACACCTAAAGCATTGTTGACGCCCGCTACCCGAAGTAGTTCCTACATTTGGGCCTTTGGGAATGTCTTCCCTCCGTGGGAGGGGGTGACTAGGGGTGGGTTTGTTTGGAGTGATGGTGGGAGGGGGGTTGTAAGGCCTTAATGGGGTGCTCCCACTTGGATTATGGGCTTTCATGGGAGTGGCCGGAATGGGCCGTGGTCCCATGTTTTTGGGATCGACCGGTCGGGGAGTAGCAAATCGAGGGATCCTAGAGAATCTTTCTACATCCCTAGCTATTTGATAAGCTATCTCAAGGTTATCAACATCTCTCATGAAAAGCTCTCTTTTGATGTGACTTTGAAGTCCATTCCTAAAGCGGGACAAGGTAACGGCCGGGTCCTCATGAACTCCACACTTCAAAAGATAGGAGTCAAACTTCTCAATGTACTCAACTACGGTCTTCCCCTCTTGGGTGAGGCTTTGCCATTCATCTAAGAGCATGTGATGGTAGGATTGGGGAAGGTATTTGTTCCTAAGTTGATTCTTCATACCCTCCCAAGTATCAATAGGCTCTACCCGCCTAATCCTTCTTAAACCCTCTTGGTTTAGCCAATAAGTTTTGGCTAATTTAGTGAGATGCATCTTGGCCAATCTTACCCTCCTTTGGTCGGGCATTGGGTACCATTCAAAGTATTGGTCCATGGCGGTCTCCCATTCTAAGTAGACACTTGGTTCATGGGAACCATCAAAGTTTGGGGCCTCTACTTTAATCATCCTTAAGAGAGGGTCATCCGGGTCGTCCCGTGGATGCCTTTCATGAATTGGAGGGTGGCGGGGTCTCTCATGGTTATAGTAGGGGTCAAAGTCCAAGTCCTCCCTATAAATTTCAGCATGTGGATGATAGGCTCTTGGTCCATGATTCCTAGGATGGAACTCTTCCCTATGAGGCTCAACATGTGGAGGGTAGATTCTTGGGTCATTGTTCCTTGGGTGGAACTCATTCCTATGCAACTCACCATGTGGTGGATGAACTCTTGGCTCATTATTCCTTAGATGGGGATCTTCCCTATGAGGCTCAACATGTGGAGGGTGGACTCTAGGCTCGTTGTCCCTTGGGTGGACCTCAAGTTCTTCTAACCGAGCAATTCAAGTGTTAAGGGATTCAAGTTGGGCAAGGATGTTTGTAAGGGCAGCATCTACCCTATTCATTTGGCCTTGGGGTTCCTCCCTAAGAGCATCTTGATTGAGTTGGGGATTGGGATCCATGGGTGGATTTGAAGATGACGGATCGGGTCGGTAACTAGCACCACTACGGGTGGACATGCAAAACAAGGGGCAAATGAGGTTGGACACACAATGCAAAGGTCCTAGGACTTAGACTTGATAGAGACAAGTCAATAACCTGGCTCTGATACCAATTGATGTGACACACCCTTGGACTTAGCAAGCAAGCACAATCGCATTCAAAACGGGCCAAGTTGGGCCACCGCTCTATCGTCACTCACCCAAGTCCGGGGTGACTTGGCAATGCCAAGATGAGGATGTGGGGTTGGGCCCTTACTGGTAGAGGGCCAGCAAGGCCAAGACTTTATTCCCAATGGGTGGGGATGCCCAAATCAAGGGGGCCGACAAAGTGCCAAAGGCACCGGTTGCAATAGTCCCACGGTGATCACTCAAATTTATGGGGCTTGAGGATCGGGCTCTCACTCGCATAACCAGCGGAATTAGAACTAATATTGAAAGATAAGCACTAAGTGGAGTGAAGGTTTGAGCACTTACTCGACCGGTTTGAAGAAACCGGTCCCGGTCGGAGACGAGGGCGAGCGGGGAGGTGAGTGGATCCCCACACGCCGCGGCGGTGTTGCTTGACCTGCCCAAACAAAGTACACCACTACACCTCTCGCAGGAGGGGGATCTTGGGGTGAGGGTTAATAAAGTTACAGACAATACTACCTCCACGCAGGGAGGGGCCTTCAGCCGGCCAAGCGGGGTGGGAAAACTATAGTAAAGAACGAGGAATAAGGGTGGATGCCGAATCTGCTTGCTGTCTGCGAGCCGGGACAGAGGGTCGGTGTTGCTGCTGTAGATCTTGATCAAGAATTTTGTTGACAACGAGACCAGAGAAAACCTTCTTAGCTGGAAGGGGATTGCCTCAGAAGTTTCTTAATTTCTTCTGGAGTCGCTGCCGGTCGGGGCGGGAGCTCCAACAAGGCTTCTGATTTTCGGACTGGCAGTAGCAGGTCACCAACAGTAGGAAGACGAGGCTGTCCCGACCGCTCCTGAACTCCGAATGAAGTGCCGTTGGCGCCGTTAGAACCGTGGGAGAGTCCATTTGCAGAAAACAAAACGGGGACCCCAAAAGATGCCGGAGATGATCTGTGGAACCAGAAGAGTGAAGAAGGGTCGGTGCAGACTATGGAAAGCAGAGTCGCGCGATTGTGGGAGAAAATTGGTAACTCCTGCTCTCGGATGCTGAATGGACTTCCACTTCCTGATTCGGAAAGTAGACAGGCTGAGGAAGAACTTTTCCGAAGACCCTGAAGCCTGATTCCTTTAGGGCTCGTCGTGATGAAGCGTTTCCTCTGGTTCTGGAACTCTGCAGTGGCCGACCTGTGCAGTCGTGGGAGAACGGGGCTCCCGGGTAGCACCAAGCTCCGATGAGGATGAACCCACTTTTTTTGCGAAGAGGACAGGCAGCCGCTTCCGTGGATGTATCTTGTGCCTTCAGAATCGCTTGGAAGTGACCGTGGTGTCTGCTGCAAGCTACGGGTACAGCTGGACCCTCTTGAACAGCAACCTGCAACTTTGACAAATCTCCAATGGAACTAGCAAGAAGATGAAGAGGACAGCATATGATGGAAGGGGGGGATTGGGGTTGATGGAGGGGAGATGTGGGGATTATAGCAGGGTGTTAGAGGTAGTGGGGAGGTGGAGGAAGAAGAGTGGGGGGCGATGGTTTCAGCTGGTGGAGGGAGGGTGAGGGTGCAAGTGGTGGTGGAGAATGGAAGGAGAGGGGGGCGAACTAGGCTAGAGAGGAGGAGAGGGGGGCGGCCAAAGGATATGGAGGGAAGGGTATTTGAATTTCAAATGGCTTTGGAAGTTGGAAGATGGTGTGGGGAAGAGGGATGCTTGTATTAGAATGGGGAAGATTTGGTTGGAATGGGGAGAGTGGTGTTGGAATGGTGAGAACTCTTCCTTGGAACTAGGGGGGAAAGTAAATGGGGGTGTGGGGAAGTGGAGGGCTTTAATGGTGGTAGGTGGGGGTTGGAGGTGGATGGGAGTAGGAGGAGAGAGGGAATGGGGCGAACCCGTCTTGGGAGGAGAGAGAAAGAGAGAGTAGAGGGGGTGTTGGGGATTCACTCACCCTAGGGCTTCTCATCCTAATGGATTCACTCCACTAAACTAGGCTTAGATCTTTCAAATGGTATTTTCATTGATTCATTCATTCATTAAGTTCCAAATGAAGGAAATGGGGCCCTATATATAGGAAACCCACATTTTACAATACGACCCTGACAAAAGACTCAATGACAAATAACCTAAGGGGTAGGGGGGCTTATCGGGCCAAGCCTGCAGAATTGGGCCCAATTAGCACATTACACCATCTAATGACACACAAACTTAGGAAAATAAATGCAAGACCTAGGGACATGACTCAAATAAAATGAAAATTACATCAAATGACTCAAGTAAATAGCACAAAAGGATAAGTGGGCCTTTACGGAAAGAGGCCCGAACTCAAATGATGCCGGAGTGTGAAGAGGACCCTAGCCAAAGGGAATTGTGGATGATGTCTCCATCACTTGCTTAGCTGAAGTTTGTACATCCATCGTCTCATGAATTGTGTACATTGCGTCACATTGTTAAACTCTACACATTGTGCTTTAAAGATCACCAAGTCTATACATTGCTCACAGCACACACGTTCAAAGCCTGAAGTCTGTACAGCCTTGACATATGCTCCTAAGTCTATACATCACAAAGTCTGCACATCGCAGTGTTCAAGCCTTTCAAGTCTATACACTGGTTCAGGGTTCCCAAGTCTATACATCGGTCCTCAAGCGTTACAAGTCTGTACAGCCTGCTTCATCGTTCAGAGTCTGTACATTCCTTAAGGGCCAAGTGTATACATTGTCCACGTGTTCACATTTACAAAGTCTATACATCGTGGGGCTTCGAATCTTCAAGTCTGTACATCCTTCAAGGGCCAAGTCTATACACTGTCTCGCTTACATCTTCAAGGGGTAAGTCTATACATCGTTCGCTCAACTTCAACTTTTGCATTAAAGTCTATACAGTGGATTGAGCATCGTGAAGTCTATACAGTGGCTGAGCATCGTGAAGTCTATACAGTGGCTGAGCATCGTAAAGTCTATACATTGGTTAGGCCCGTTCATGCAGCGTTCATCTCAAGTCTGTACACTGCCTTCCACATGCACTCATTCATCAAGTCTGTACAGTCCCTTGGTTGCAAGTCTATACACTCGATTGCTTCATGCATTACCAGAAGTCTACACATCCCCCTCTGCTATGTAATGCATCAGTTTTCAAGTCTATACACTGAGGATGCTGAAGGCCCTCAAGTGTATACATTCTCACATTGTACACACTTATTCATTTGCTGCTTCTAAAGTATATACACTCGTTGTTATAAGCCTGAACTAACTAATTCGATTCATTTCTTTTGTCTCTGCCTGCAGATGACTCAGGTTAATGATTGGGCACGTGAATCGAGGATGATGCCTGGCACGTGATAGGAGGATGCTCTGGAAAAGGAGGGAACGAGACCCACTCGTGTGAAGTCTTGGAATGTAGGTCGGTAGCCATATAAAAGGTGTCTTCTGCGAACAGGAGAAGTGAACGAAAAGAAAAGGAAGGCTGAAGTGAAAAATCCCTGAGCAGAAGAAGAAGAGAGAGAGAGCCTCCACGTTCCAGAGAAAAGACAGAGAGAAGAATTTGAGAGATATGAACTGAGAGAAAAGTCCTTGAGAGATAGAAGAAATCGTGCTGTGGAGATTTGCTTCTTCGGAAGCTACATTTGTTTTTTTGGTTTTTCATAAACGATTGTCATTCATCGTTGGTTTTGTTTTCCTTTTTGTTTTTCATTTCTTCATTTCTGATTCCGAAGTGTTACCCTCTAGTGTTTGGAGGAAGGGAGTGTTACTCAAGTTCCCCTCTGGGCTACAGAGGAAGAGAGATCTGTGATCTCTGGTTTTGCCAGTGACGGACTGTCACTAGCAGGTTCCCTACGGGTTGGAGGAAGGGAGAGCCATCTCCGGTTCTGGTCTTGCTGGTTGCAGGTCCAGGTGTCAAGCTCTGTGGGTAGCAGAGTTTGGTTGAGGGATTTGTTTCCCTTGATTATTCAAGCTGTGTGGCAGCATCTTGTTCGCAGACTGAGTCTGCAGTTTTCTAGCAGTGGCTAGTGGAATCCTCACTCTAGTTGGAGTGAGGGGTGGATGTAGATTGTGGACTACAATCGAACCACCTTAAAATTTCTTGTCTCCTCTGTGGTTTGCTGTTATCGATTGTGCTCTCCATCTGCTTGGCATTGTGTTTGACTGTGGACAGTCTTTTTCAATCGCACCTTCTTATTCTGTCTTAGTTATTCACTGCGTTAGCTATATTGTTTTGCTGTATCTGAAGGGTCGAAATTCGAAGTAGTGATTTTCCATTGAAGTTTTCTAAATCGGGAGTGATCTATTCATCCCCCCCTTCTATATCACTCTTCTCTGCGCTAACATTTGGTATCAGAGCGGGTTTGCATCATGTGGATGAACGTGTTAGCGCAGCAAGAGTTATATAGAAGGGGGGGATGAATAGATCACTCCCAATTTGTAAAAACTTAGGTGAAAAATTAATTCTACAGCTTACGCCCCTCCTGAACCCACACACAAAGAAATGCAAACGTAGTCACCAAACAAGGCAGTATAAGTAAATGAGAATGAAGAACTGATCACATGGAAGCAAAGAGACAAGCAGATGGAGAGCACAGATAATAACAGCAAACCACAGAAGAGGCACTCAGTTTTTAGGTGGTTCGATTGCAGTCCGCAATCTACATCCACCCCTCACTCCAACTAGAATGAGGATTCCACTAGACAATGCTAGATCACTGCAGACTTAGTCTGCGAACAACATGCTGCCACACAGCTTGAACAACCAAGGGAAACAAATCCCTCAACCAAGCTCTGCTACCCATAGAACTTGAAACCTGTTCCAACTACCAGCTAGAACAGAACCAGAGACACCTCTCCCTTCCTCCACACACCGGAGGGAACCTGCTAATGACAACCTGTCACTAGCAACACGAGAGATCACCGATCTCTCTTCCTCTGCAACCCAGAGGGAAACCAGAGTAACACACACTTCCTCCACACACCAGAGGGGAACCAATTCGAATCAGAAGAATGAACAAAATAAAACGAAAACAAAATAGAAACAAAGACCAACGAAGAAGCAGTCGGTTCTGAAACCAATACAAATGTAGCTTCAAAGGAAGCAATTCATCAAACCACAGACACTGCTCTCTCTCTCTCGAACATACTCCTCTCGGATCTGGACAATATGGAACTCTCTGCTCTTTTTCCTTTCTGGATCATGCAAACTCACACCAATGGCTTCTGCTTTTTCTTTTCACGATCAAGCTTCTACTAAAGGACGAAGCTCCATATTTATAGCAGGTATTTGGCGTGTGGCTGCCAGGTTCCCGCCCATGAATTTTTTGCCAGATCATTTGAATTTCGACCACATGGCAGCATCCTGACTAGGTTGCCATCCACGGGTCATGTTCCTGGTTTCTTGGATCACGTGCCAGGTGCCAACCTCGGTTCACGTGCCCAATCATCAGCCTGAATCGCCTGCAGACAGAGACAGAAGGAATGTATATACTTAGTTAGTTCAGGCTATTAACACAAGTGTATATACTTCAGAAACAGCAACTGAGTAAGTGTGAACAACGTGAGAGAGTGTATAGACTTAGGCCTTTTGTTCAGGACAAAACCAATGTACAGACTTTATGCTGTACAGACTTGATGTTGATCAAAAGACCTTTGGACATCAGCCCAAGGCGTCAATGCTTCCATCGTGCAGCGTCGCCTCAGCTCCTCAAGCGAGATGCTCACGCCCTTGGCAACTGGCCAATGCGTCAACGCATCCAGTGTCAGCGTCGATGCAGTGAACAAGACAGATGATGAATAATGCGTGAACTAGCCTTACCAATGTGTAGACTTTACATTGCTCAACCACTGTATAGACTTCACGAAGCCTAACCAGTGTACAGACTTGGAACGAGTGTGCTGTGATCACTGTATAGACTCAAGATATAACAACCAAATGTATAGGGTTGTGGTCGGACAACCCAATGTATAGACTTGAAGCAAGAGGCCAGTGTTCAGACTTTGATGCCCAACGGCGATGTCTAGACTTTGACAAGCTTGAGTCAGTGTATGGACTTTGCGAGAGTGAGACGATGCATGAGATGCTGAAGAACCGATGTACAGACTCTGAATATGAAGGCAGGCTGTACAGACTTGAATCGCTTGAAGCGATGTACAGACTTGGTGATTCGAAGCCACTGTACAGACTTTGAAGAACAGTTCAATGTATAGACTTGAAGCCCTTGAGCTAATGTTTAGACTTCACGCTGTACAGACTTTGAGGCTTTGAACGTGTAAACTGAATGCAATGTAGAGACTTAGCGCTGTATAGACTTGACCAGGAAAGCGTAGGAAAAAGTATGAGTGTATGGACTTGGTTCCTGTAGCAGTGTATAGAGTTGAAGTTTAGACAAACCAATGTATAGACATGAAGCTTGACAGGATGTATAGAGTTGAGTTGTACTGACTTTGGCAATGTGTAGACTTAACTGGTCGGGCAGTGTACAGACTTAGAGTATTAAGACCAGTGTATAGACTTCAGTTAGAAGGTGCCCGATGTACAGACTTGAAGATGATATGCCAATGTACAGACTTAATCGATCAAGCTGGTGTATAGACTTTAGTACCCAGACACTCAATGTTCTGATGCGTCGACCCACCCTTACTGATGCGTCGACCCACTACTTGTTCATTCTAACTGAGCAGAGTGTATAGACTTTGGTACCCAGATACTCAATGTTCTGATGCGTCGACCCACCCTTGCTGATGCGTCGACCCACTACTGTTCATTCTAACTGAGCAGAGTGTAGATAGATGAACTTATGAAACATCATATGAACTGTACACACTTACATGATGAAACATCATAACTCTAGAGATAGAAGATTGATTTATAGTGTGAGACATCATCAAAACCATAGGGATGCAACAATCTCCCCCTTTTTGATGATGGCAACACTATGAATCAAGCAATATCAAAGTTCAACAAGAAATTAATATCAGCTGCAACAAGCAGAGTAAATTCAAGGCATGCTCATGCAAGTGAATTAAACATTCCCTACCACACACTCTCATCTCCCCCATAACTCATAAACATATCTTCTCGGAAGCAACATGATTCCCCCAAAGCTCAAGATAAATCTAAGACTCACTGATATTGCAGAACTTCTCTCCCCCTTTGACATCAGCAAAAAGAAATACAGAATGTATGATAGTGCTGGAAACATGAAGAAGAAGTGAGGTAACTTCTTAGTGCATAAAGTCACTAGTAGGTCTTAAGAGAATAAGTGAGTTTCTAATCTCAAGAGAAGATTCTTTAAACTCCAGTACACAATAGAGAAGTAGAATGATAGTAAAGTTTATCAGCATACATAGTGTATGATTTAGAGCAGGAGTTTAACAAGTATGGCCAGATATAGCTGATCACTCAACTATCCCACAAGACAGCAAGAGACGAAATCAGAGAGGTGTTCTCAAGGTATTGAGGACAAGCAATCCATTAGTTGTATAACAACAAGGAATATTTTTCTTTTTGAGATGATTTCAAGAAGATCAATGAGTAAGTTGGTAGTTCACTCCTTTAACATTAGGGAGACACCTTGATTAGAGACCTGAATCCCCAGTTACTCAGAGTGAGTACGTCATTACTTCCTTCTTTTTTTTAAGGAACAGAGTTAGTAACTGTGGCTTTTGACATGAGGAAACACCTTGATTAGAAGCCAGAGTCCCCAGTTACTCACCAGCAAGTCACCATTGCTCTGTCATGTCTTTTCATTCATTTTAAGCATTTGACACCTCATGACATGGGAGAAATATTCATTTCATTGATGAAGCTCCCAGTTTCTCAGTGTTCAAAACAGAACATGTTTGTTCAGTTAAGCCCTTGAGTTAAAGAGATACAATGATTGAGAACAATACCAGAAGGACTATTTCTTGAATTGAGTCTTGAAGTCTAGATTTCAAGCTGATTGGGTCAGATATCAAGACATATAGGTTTTGACCTGAACCAGAATCAATGACAATGTAGGAAGATATACTTTATGCAATTAGTCCAGATCTCTAAAGGAGTACTAAAGGAAAGATTCTAACTGGATTTTAGAGTCACTGACTTATAGACTTAAGAGATAAGTGACACTCTACTGTCTGAGAGAACCACTCTAGATCAGTCATGCAAAAAACCAGCAAAGTTACACATCTGGACAATCCTTTTGAAACTGTCAAAGAACTTCCCTTCTCACATTTCAACTCAGCTCCCCTTAAGACATAGCATTCCTCAATAAAACAATCGAGCATAATCTCAAAGCTTCCCCTTACTCAAAGCATTCCTGAAAGCTAACCAGCAGACATTCTGAACTCCCCCTTAAACCAGCTTGACATAAGGCTCATCATCAGATAAGCACAACTCCCCCTCACAACAAGAACAGGCTTCATAATTAAGACAATTTGTATAAGCCTAATTCTCTTCTCAATGTGGTGAATTTTTCATTATCCAGAGGTTTTGTGAATATGTCAGCAATCTGATTATCTGTGCCTACATGAATCAATTCAAAATTATTCTTAGACACCTCATCTCTTATAAAGTGATGTCTTATCTCTATGTGTTTGGTTCGTGAATGCAAAACAAGATTTTTAGCAATATTGATGGCACTAGTATTATCACAGTAGATTGGTGTGCACCCCAGGTCTACTTGGTAGTCCTGAAGCTGGTGTTTAATCCATATGACTTATGTTCCACAACTCCCTGCAGCCACATATTCAGCTTCTGCAGTGGAGAGGGCCACAAAATGTTGTTTCTTGGAGCCCCAAGACACTAAACACCCACCCAAAAATTCACAATGGCCACTAGTGCTTTTCCTGTCTAGTTTACAGCCTGCATAATCAGCATCTGTGTATGCTATTAAGTTAAGTGTGTGAGATGCAGAAAACCATAAACCAAGAGAATGAGTAGCTGACAAATATCTGAAGATTCTTTTAACTACAGCTAAGTGTAATTCAGTAGGTCTAGACTGATACCTTGCACACATTCCTACACTGAATTGTATATCTGGTCTAGAGGCTATCAAGTAAAGAAGTGATCCAATCATATCTCGATAAAGTTTGGCATTTACTTCTTTACCTGTCTCATCTGCATCCAATGAGGTATTGGTGCCCATGGGTGTTGTAATGTGCTTTAAGTTTTCCATACCAAACCTCTTGCACAGTTTCATTGTGTATTTGGTTTGGTTGATGAAGCACCCGTCCTCTAACTGCTGTACCTGCAATCCAAGAAAATATTTTAGTTCACCAACCAAGCTCATTTCGAATTCAGCAGACATCATGGTAGAAAATTCATCACATAGTTCATGCTTAGTTGATCCAAATACAATGTCATCTATATATACCTGAACTATGATGAGATCTCTATTTATGCCCTTGGTGAATAAAGTTTGATCAACTTTACCTCTTTTGTAGCCCTTGCTGATCAGAAATTCAGACAATCTTTCATACCATGCTCTTGGAGCCTGCTTTAGACCATACAAGGCTTTGTTTAACCTGAAAACTTGGTTAGGTTGAGGAGAGTATTGAAATCCAGGAGGTTGTTCAACAAAAACTTCTTCTTTAATGACTCCATTTAAAAAGGCACTTTTAACATCCATTTGTTAGAGTTTTATATTCTTTGAACAAGCAAAGGCAAGCAACAATCTTATAGCTTCCATCCTAGCAACAGGTGCATAGGATTTATCAAAGTCTACACCGAATTCCTGACAGTAGCCTTTGGCTACTCATCTGGCCTTATTCCTCGAGATGATTCCATCTTCATTCATCTTATTTTTGAACACCCACTTGGTTCCTATGATATTAATACCATCTGGTCTTGGGACAAGCTCCCAGACATTATTCCTTTCAAACTGACCTAATTCCTCACACATAGCATTGACCCAAGCTTGATCAGCAAAGGCCTCTTCTACTGTTTTGGGTTCAATTTGTGAGACTAAAGCAATTAAGTCATCATTATTCACATTTCTAAAATGAGACCTAGTCCGGAGAGGATCTTCAGGATGGCCTATGACATTATCTAATGGATGGTCTTTAAGAAATCTAATATTTGTTGAGGACTCACCTGTTTCTCTTGGCCCTTCTTGATTGGGGGAAATTGTTTCTCCACTCGACTGAGTCTTCTCTTCTTCTTGTTGGTCTTCTAGAAAATCCCCATCATGATTGGAATCCCTGTCAAGATTTTCAACATTAGAAACATCTTTCTTTTCACTAAAAAAGATGTGTGGAGACTCTTCCACTTTCTGATCTGATATGTTAAATACCCTATACGCCCTTGACACTTCAGAGTAACCCAAGAATATTCCTGGGGAGCTTTTAGCTTCAAACTTGTCTAAATCTTTCTTATCATTGTTATGAATAAAATATTTTGCTCCAAAAATTCTGAAATGAAACAAGTTTGGTTTCTTACCTTTTAGAAGCTCATAGGGTGTTTTCTTGTGAATGGGTCTTACCATGGCCCTGTTGATTATGTAAGTTGCTGTATTGGCCGCTTCTGCCCAAAACCTTCTAGGTAATTTACTTTCAATCAACATGGTTCGGGCCATCTCCACCACAGTTCTATTTCTTCTCTCCACAATCCCATTCTGTTCAGGTGTCCTGGGAGAAGAAAACCTGTGAGTTAGTCCCTCTTTTTCACAAAGATCAGTAAACATGGAGTTTTCAAACTCACCTCCATGGTCAGATTGAATAGAACAGACCTTGCATTTCCCTTCTTGTTTGACCTTATTGAAAAACAGATTAAACTTTTGAAATGCATCACTCTTATTTGCTAAGAAAAATATCCATGAATATCTAGAGAAGTCATCTATGATGACATAGCCAAACCTGTTTCCATTAAGACTCTGAGTTCTAGTGGGACCGAAAAGGTCCATATGAAGAAGTTCCATTGGTCTAGAAGACAATGGCTCAGATCTTAATTTAAAGGAATTTCTGGTCTGTTTGCCTAGAGCACAGGCATCACATGCTTTTGATATCGAGTTGAATTTAATTCTAGGCATGCCTCTAACTAAATCATGCTTGACCAATTTATTTAAAGTTGTAAAGCTAGCATGACCTAGACGTCTATGCCATTCAAAAGCATCATTTTCAGAGTTGGCAGATAAGCAAATAGTAGATTCAGATTCCTCATCTAAGTCTACAATGTAGACATTATTAATCCTGTTGGCTACAAATTTAACCACATCAGAATTTATTTCAAGGATTTTGCATGAACTATCATCAAATACAACCCTATGACCCCTGTCACATAACTGACTAATACTAATCAGGTTGTGTTGAAGCCCTTCCACAAGTAAGACTTTTTCAATGGAATTTGTGGAAGACTTACCTACTGTACCAACTCCAATTATTTTACCTTTATTTTTTCCTCCAAACTTGACCAGACCCCCTGGCTTCATCTCTATCTTGCTAAACTTGGATCGGTCTCCTGTCATATGCCTGGAGCAGCCACTGTCGAGGTACCACTTGTTGTCTTCAGCTGCCAGGCCGACCTACACAGATACATCAAGCAGAGTGATTTGGAACCCAAGATGAGTTGGGTCCAAAGACATTGTTCAAATCTCTGATCAAGTGTTTAGGTATCCAGATTTGCTTCAGCATGGTTTTCTCTGGCACCTTGCTTTCTGGTTTATTAAAGTTGAATCCAGCTGGACTGGAGAATTGAGTTCTATTCCACTCATTAGTCTTCCTATTCCAAGGAAATTTCCTGTAAGCTTGTTGATTAACATATTTTTGACCATGAAAATTATTTCTCCAGTATGTCCTGTTTGGACCCATCTGATTGTTGTATTTCCAGCTCTTATTCTGATTCACTTCCTTGGTCCATCTACCATTTGTGTTCTGGTGAGTGGGCTTAGTGATATTCTTCATAAAATTCATTCCCATTTTAAATGGTTGTCCAGCACTGGTTTTTGTGTTTTCTTTAGGACTTTGAATTCCCTTAGTGCTGTTTGAGCTGGATGGTGTGTCCAGCTTCTCTTTTCCCTTCTCTAGGCAGAAGGTGATGGTCTTGAATTGCAAGGGTCTCTTGTTGGTTGGGTCATAGCCTAGACCCTCCTTATTGAAATTGACCCTAGTCCCTAGTATAGCATCTAAACTAGTTTTTCCTTGGACAAACTTTTCTAAGACTTTCTATTTGTCTTCCAGCTCCTTTTGAAGGGACTCAGAATTTTTTAGGAGTTCAGCATTTACTTTCTTCACAGCTTCATATTTCTCTGACTTCACTCTAATTTCATTCATGCTTTCTTCAATTTTAGTTTTGAATTCATTGAGCTATTTTTGACTTTCTTGAATTTCTCCCTTGAGCTTATCATTTTCTTTCCTGAGTGAGGTCACTTCTTCTAGTTGTTCTTTTAGCTTCTCATTTTCCTCACAGACCAGAGTTTGTTCTTCAACATTTGTGTTAAATTTTCTTTTCAGAACTCTGTGCTCTTTACTAAGAGAATTAAATTTATCTAACAATTCACCATAAGCATCCTCCCAGTCATCAATTGAGAAATTTTCAAAAATATTTATTACCTCCTCTTCACTATTTGCCATAAGGCAAATTCCATCTTCATATTCTTCTGAGGAAGTGTCTTCGGGGTCTTCTTCTTCCTCGCTCCATGTGCAGACCATCGCCTGTGGCTTCTTCTTCTTCTGCACCTTTATGTTTTTCTTCTGAAGATAGGGACCCTTCTTCTGGAGGTCTGGGCATTCGCCTCTCATGTGTCCCTGTTTGTTACAATTAAAACAAGTCAGTCTCTTAGGATTTCTATCCCTGTAAGTGGTAAATTCAGCATTCTTGTTAAAAGAGTGTGGCTTCTTCTTCCTAAAGGTCTTTCCCTTTTTCTTCAAAAACTTTATGAACTGTCTAGTGAGCATTGCCTGCTCCTCCTGGTCGAGATTTGAAAAACCTTCAAGCTCAGACTCGGACTCGGGGCTACTGCTACTGCTCCCGCTGTTGCTACCCTTGTTGCGGGATGCCCTTAGAGCCACATTCTTAGCCTTCCTCTCACTTCCTTCTCCACCTCTTTGGAAATTCATCTCATAGGTCATAAGGGATCCTATGAGTTCATTCACAGTCAAGATAGTCAGATCTTTTGACTCCTCAATCACAATGGCCTTAGTGTGCCATGCCGGGGATAATGATCTAAGAATTTTCCTGACTATATCTACCTCAACAAGATCCTTCCCTAGCCCTTTAAGTGTGTTTGTGATCAAGGACAACCTGGCATACATTTCAGTTATATTCTCATCTGCATTCATCTTAAACATTTCATACTTAGAAGTGTAGAGGTTTACCTTCAAGACTTTCACTTGAGCTGCACCTTCATAGATCAATTGCAGCTCATCCCACATTCGCTTGGCAGTCTTGTAGGCAGATATACGGTCATACTCCTCTAGATGAACAGCACACTGGATGATGTTCAGCGCCGTCCAGTTGAGTGAAGAGAGCTTGACATGGTCATCTGTCCAAGCATCCTCGTTTGGTGGCAGATCATATGGCCCCACAGTAATTACTCTCCACAGTTTATGGCTCTGAGCCCTGATAAACACTTCCATCCTGCTCTTCCAAAACAAATAGTTACTACCATCAAAATACGGAGGGCGACTAATGGATTGACCTTCGGCCATGAAGGTTCTAGGACCACTAGCATTTCCTTGACCGTTCGTCCACATGGCGTAAATCTGCTCTGATACCAAGTGTTAGCGGAGCAAGAGTGATATAGAAGGGGGGGGGATGAATAGATCACTCCCAATTTGTAAAAACTTAGGCGGAAAATTAATTCTACAGCTTACGCCCCTCCTGAACCCGCACACAGAGAAATGCAAACGCAGTCACCAAACAAGGCAGTATAAGTAAATGAGAATGAAGAACTGATCACATGGAAGCAAAGAGACAAGCAGATGGAGAGCGCAGATAATAACAGCAAACCACAGAAGAGGCACTCAGTTTTTAGGTGGTTCGATTGCATTCCGCAATCTACATCCACCCCTCACTCCAACTAGAATGAGGATTCCACTAGACAATGCTAGATCACTGCAGACTTAGTCTGCGAACAACATGCTGCCACACAGCTTGAACAACCAAGGGAAACAAATCCCTCAACCAAGCTTTGCTACCCACAGAACTTGAAACCTGTTCCAGCTACCAGCTAGAACAGAACCGGAGACACCTCTCCATTCCTCCATACACCGGAGGGAACCTACTAATGACAACCTGTCACTAGCAACACCAGAGATCACCGATCTCTCTTCCTCTGCAACCCAGAGGGAAACCGGAGTAACACTCCCTCCTCCACACACCGGAGGGGAACCAATTCGAATCAGAAGAATAAACAAAATAAAATGAAAACAAAATAGAAACAAAGACCAACGAAGAAGTAGTCGGTTCTGAAACCAATACAAATGTAGCTTCAAAGGAAGCAATTCATCAAACCACAGACACTGCTCTCTCTCTCTCGAACATACTCCTCTCGGATCTGGACAATATGGAACTCTCTGCTCTTTTTCCTTTCTGGATCGTGCAAACTCACACCAATGGCTTCTGCTTTTTCTTTTCACGATCAAGCTTCTACTGAAGGACGAAGCTCCATATTTATAGCAGGTATTTGGCGTGTGGCTGCCAGGTTCCCGCCCATGAATTTTTTGCCAGATCATTTGAATTTCGACCACATGGCAGCATCCTGACTAGGTTGCCATCCACGTGTCATGTTCCTGGTTTCTTGGATCACGTGCCAGGTGCCAACCTCAATTCACGTGCCCAATCATCAGCCTGAATCGCCTGTAGATAGAGACAGAAGGAATGTATATACTTAGTTAGTTCAGGTTATTAACACAAGTGTATATACTTCAGAAACAGCAACTGAGTAAGTGTGAACAACGTGAGAGAGTGTATAGACTTAGGCCTTTTGTTCAGGACAAAACCAATGTACAGACTTTATGCTGTACAGACTTGATGTTGATCAAAAGACCTTTGGACATCAGCCCAAGGCGTCAACGCTTCCATCGTGCAGCGTCGCCTCAGCTCCTCAAGCGAGATGCTCACGCCCTTGGCAACTGGCCAATGCGTCAACGCATCCAATGTCAGCATCGACGCAGTGAACAAGACAGATGATGAACAATGCATGAACTAGCCTTACCAATGTGTAGACTTTACATTGCTCAGCCACTGTATAGACTTCACGAAGCCTAACCAGTGTACAGACTTGGAACGAGTGTGCTGTGATCACTGTATAGACTCAAGATATAACAACCGAATGTATAGGGTGGTGGTCGGACAACCCAATGTATAGACTTGAAGCAAGAGGCCAGTGTTCAGACTTTGATGCCCAACGACGATGTCTAGACTTCGACAAGCTTGAGTCAGTGTATGGACTTTGCGAGAGTGAGACGATGCATGAGATGCTGAGGAACCGATGTACAGACTCTGAATATGAAGGCAGGCTGTACAGACTTGAATCGCTTGAAGCGATGTACAGACTTGGTGATTCGAAGCCACTGTACAGACTTTGAAGAACAGTTCAATGTATAGACTTGAAGCCCTTGAGCTAATGTTTAGACTTCACGCTGTACAGACTTTGAGGCTTTGAACGTGTAAACTGAATGCAATGTAGAGACTTAGCGCTGTATAGACTTGACCAGGAAAGCGTAGGAAAAAGTATGAGTGTATGGACTTGGTTCCTGTAGCAGTGTATAGAGTTGAAGTTTAGACAAACCAATGCATAGACATGAAGCTTGACAGGATGTATAGAGTTGAGTTGTACTGACTTTGGCAATGTGTAGACTTAACTGGTCGGGCAGTGTACAGACTTAGAGTAATAATACCAGTGTATAGACTTCAGTTAGAAGGTGCCCGATGTACAGACTTGAAGATGATATGCCAATGTACAGACTTAATCGATCAAGCTGGTGTATAGACTTTAGTATCCAGACACTCAATGTTCTGATGCGTCGACCCACCCTTGCTGATGCGTCGACCCACTACTTGTTCATTCTAACTGAGGAAAGTGTATAGACTTTGGTACCCAGATACTCAATGTTCTGATGCGTCGACCCACCCTTGTTGATGCGTCGACCCACTACTGTTCATTCTAACTGAGCAGAGTGTAGATAGATGAACTTATGAAATATCATATGAATTGTACACACTTACATGATGAAACAGCATAACTCTAGAGATAGAAGATTGATTTATAGTGTGAGACATCATCAAAACCATAGGGATGCAACAGAACGGTCAGAGAAATGCTAATGGTCCTAGAAGCTTCATGCCTGAAGGTCAATCCATTAGTCGCCCTCCATTTTTTGATGGTAATAACTATCTCTTTTGGAAGAACAGGATGGAAGTGTTTATCAGGGCACAGGGCCACAAGCTGTGGAGGGTAATTACTTTGGGCCGTATGATCTGCCACCGAACGAGGACGCATGGACAGATGATCATGTCAAGCTATCTTCACTCCACTGGACGGCGCTGAACATCATCCAATGTGCTGTTCACCTAGAGGAATATGCCCACATATCTGCCTACAGGACTGCCAAGCGAATGTGGGATGAGCTGCAATTAATCTACGAAGGTACAGCTAAAGTGAAAGCCTCGAAGGTAAATCTCTACACCTCTAAGTATGAATTGTTTAGGATGAATGCAGAGGAGAATATTACTGAAATGTATGCCAGATTGTCCTTGATCACAAACACTCTTAAGGGGCTAGGGAAGGATCTAGCTGAGGCAGATATAGTCAGGAAAATTCTTAGATCTTTATCCCCAGCATGGCACACTAAGACCATAGTGATAGAGGAGTCAAAAGATCTGACGACCTTGACAGTGAATGAACTCATAGGATCCCGCATGACCTATGAGATGAATTTCAAAGGAGGTGGTGGAGGAAGTGACAGGAAGGGTAAGAATGTATCTCTTAAGGCATCCCGCAACAAGAGTAGTAGTAGCAGCAGCAGCAGCAGTAGCGGTGAGTCCGATGGTTTTTCCGATCTCGACTAGAAGGAGCAGGCAATGCTCACTCGACAGTTCAGTAAATTTTTAAGGAGAAAGGGGAAGACCTTTAGGAGAAAGAAGCCATACTCCTTTAACAAGAATGTTGAATCTACCAATCATAAGGATAGAAATTCTAAGAGACTGACTTGTTTTCATTGTAACAAACAGGGACACATGAAAGGCGAATGCTCAGATCTCCAGAAGAAGGGTCCCTACTTTCAGAAGAAGAGCTCAAAGGTGTAGAATAAGAAGAAGCCACAGGCGATGGTTTGCACGTGGAGCGAGGAGGAAGAAGATCCCGAAGACACTTCCTCAGAGGAGTATGAAGAAGGAATTTGCCTTATGGCAAATAGCGAAGAGGAGGTAATAAATGTCTTTGAAAATTTCTCTATTGATGACTGGGAAGATGCTTATGGTGAATTGTTAGACAAGTTTAATTCTCTCAGTAAAGAGCATAGGGTCCTCAAAAGAAAATTAATACTAATGTTGAAGAACAAACCCAGGTCTGTGAGGAAAATCAGAAACTAAAAGAGCAACTAGAAGAAATGACCTCACTAAGAAAAGAAAATGATAAGCTCAAGGGAGAAAACCAGGAGAGTCACGCCCAGCTCAATGATCTGAAAACTAAAATTGAAGAAAGCCTGAATGAAATTAGAGTGAACTCAGAGAAATATGAAGCTGTTAAGATAGTGAATGCTGAACTGTTAAAAAATTATAAGTCACTGCAAAAAGAGCTGGAAGACAAACAAAAAGTTTTGGAAAGATTTGTTCAGGGAAAAACTAGTCTGGATGCTATTCTAGGGACAAGGGTTAACTTCAATAAGGAGGGTCTAGGCTATGACCCAACTAACAAGAGACCCCTACAATTCAAGACCATCACCTTCTGCCCAGAGAAGGGAAAAGAGAAGCTGGACACACCATCCAGCTCAAACAGTAGTAAAGGAGCTCAATGTTCGAAAGAAACTTTAAAGAACAGTGCTGGTCAACCATTTAAAATGGGAATGAATTTTGTGAAGAACTTCACTAAGCCCACTCATCAGAACATAAATGGTAAATGGACCAAGCAAGTGGATCTGAAGAAAAGCTGGAAATACTACAATCAGATGGGTCCAAACAGGACCTACTGGAGAAATAATTATCATCTTCAAAAATCTATTAATCAACAAGCTCACAGGAGATTTCCTAGGAATGGGAAGCCTAATGAATGGAATAGAGCTTACTTCTCCAGACCAGCTGGACTTAATTTCAATAAATCAGAAGTAAAGGTGCTAGAGAAAACCATGCTGAAGCAAATATGGATACCTAAACATTTGATCAGAGATTTGAACAGTGTCTTTGGACCCAACTCATCTTGGGTTCCAAATCACTTTGCTTGATTTTGTTTGTGTAGGTCGGCCTGGCAGCTGAAGACAACAAGTGGTACCTCGACAGTGGCTGCTCCAGGCACATGACAGGAGACCGATCCAAGTTCAGCAAGATAGAGATGAAGGTAGGGGGTCTGGTCAAGTTTGGAGGAAAGAACAAAGGTAAGATATTAGAGTTGGCACAGTAGGTAAGACTTCCACAAACTCCATTGAAAAAGTTCTACTTGTGGAAGGTCTTCAACACAACCTGATTAGCATTAGTCAGTTATGTGACAAGGGTCACAGGGTTGTGTGTGATGATAATTCATGCAAAATCTTTGAAATAAATTCTGATGTGGTTAAATTTGTAGCCAACAGGATTAATAATATTTACATGGTAGACTTAGATGAGGAATCTGAATCTAATATTTGTTTATCTGCCAATTCTGAAAATGATGCTTTTGAATGGCATAGACGTTTAGGCCATGCTAGCTTTACTACGTTAAATAAATTGGTCAAGCATGATTTAGTTAGAGGCATGCCTAGAATTAAATTCAATTCTATTTCAAAATCATGTGATGCCTGTGCTCTAGGCAAACAGACCAAGAATTCTTTCAAGCTAAGATCTGAGCCATTGTCCTCTAGACCAATGGAACTTCTCCATATGGACCTTTTCGGTCCTACTAGAACTCAGAGTCTTAATGGGAACAGGTTTGGCTATGTCATCATAGATGACTTCTCTAGATATTCATGGATCTTTTTCTTAGCAAATAAAAGTGATGCATTTCAAAAGTTTAATCAATTTTTTAATAAGGTCAAACAAGAAGGAAAACACAAGATCTGTTCTATTCAATCTATCCATGGAGATGAGTTTGAAAACTCCATGTTTTCTGATCTTTGTGAAAGAGAGGGACTAACACACAAATTTTCTTCTCCCAGGACACCTGAACAGAATGGAATTGTGGAGAGAAGAAATAGAACTGTTGTGGAGATGGCCCGAACCATGCTAATTGAAAGTCAATTACCAAGGAGGTTTTGGGCGGAGGCGACCAATACAGCAACCTACATAATCAACAGGGCCATGGTAAGACCCATTCACAAGAAAATACCCTATGAGCTTCTAAAAGGTAAGAAACCAAACTTGTTTCATTTCAGAATTTTTGGAGCTAAATGCTTTATTCATAACAATGACAAGAAAGATTTAGATAAGTTTGAAGCTAAAAGCTCCCCTGGAATATTTTTAGGATACTCTGAAGTGTCTAGGGCATATAGCGTCTTTAACATATCAGACCAGAAAGTTGAAGAGTCTCCACACATCATTTTTAGTGAAAAGAAAGGTGTCACTAACATTGAAAATGTTGACAGGGGTTCCAATCATGATGGGGAATTCCTAGAAGACCAAGAAGAAGAGAAGACTCAGCCGAGTGGAACAGTAAATCCTCCCAACCAGGAAGAGCCAAGAGAAACAGGTGAGTCTTCAATAAATGTTAGATTTCTTAAAGATCATCCGATAGATAATGTCATAGGCAATATCCTCTTCGGACTAGGTCTCATTTTAGGAATGTGAATAATGAAGACTTAATTGCTTTAGTCTCACAAATTGAACCCAAATCAGTAGAAGAGGCCTTAGCTGATCAAGCTTGGGTCAATGCTATGTGTGAGGAATAGAAATAATGTCTGGGAACTTGTTCCAAGACCAGATAATGTTAATATCATAGGAACTAAGTGGGTGTTCAAAAATAAAATGAATGAAGATGGAATCATTTCTAGGAATAAGGCCAGATTAGTAGCCAAGGGCTACTGTCAGGAATTTGGTGTAGATTTGGATGAATCCTATGCACCTGTTGCTAGGATGGAAGCTATAAGATTGTTGCTTGCTTTTGCATGTTCAAAGAATATAAAACTCCAACAAATGGATGTTAAAAGTACCTTTTTAAATGGAGTCATTAAAGAAGAGGTTTTTGTTGAACAACCCCCCGGATTTCAATTCTCTCCTCAACCTAACTAAGTTTTCAGGTTAAACAAAGCCTTGTATGGTCTAAAGCAGGCTCCTCGAGCATGGTATGAAAGATTGACTGAATTTCTGATCAGTAAGGGCTACAAAAGAGGTAAAGTTGATCAAACCTTATTTACCAAGGGTACAAATAAAGATCTCATCATAGTTCAAGTATATGTAGATGACATTGTATTTGGATCAACTAAGCATGAACTATGTGATGAATTCTCTAAAATGATGTCTGCTGAATTTGAGATGAGTTTGGTTGGTGAACTAAAGTACTTTCTTGGCTTGCAGGTACAACAGTTAGAGGATGGATGCTTCATCAACCAGACAAAATACACAATGGAACTATTCAAGAGGTTTGGTATGAAAAATCTGAAGCACATTACAACACTCATGGGTACCAATACCTCACTGGATACAGATGAGACAGGTAAAGAAGTAAATGCCAAGCTCTATCGAGATATGATTGGATCTCTTCTTTACTTGACAGCTTCTAGACCTGATATACAGTTCAGTGTAGGAATGTGTGCAAGGTATCAGTCTAGACCTACTGAATTACATTTAGCTGCAGTGAAAAGAATTTTCAAATATTTGTCAGCTACTCATTCTCTTGGTTTATGGTTTCCTGCATCACACACATTTAACTTAGTTGCATACACAGATGTTGATTATGCAGGATGTAAACTAGACAGGAAAAGCACTAGTGGTCATTGTGAATTTTTGGGTGGGTGTTTAGTGTCTTGGGGTTCCAAGAAACAACATTCTGTGGCCCTCTCCACTGCAGAAGCTGAATATGTGGCTGTAGGGAGTTGTGGTACACAAGTCATTTGGATTAAACACCAGCTTCAGAACTACCAAGTAGACCTGGGGTGCACACCTATCTATTGTGATAATACCAGTGCCATTAATCTTGCCAAAAATCCTGTTTTGCATTCACGCACCAAACACATAGAGATAAGGCATCATTTCATAAGAGATGAGGTTTCTAAAAATAACTTTGAACTAATTCATGTAGGCACTGATAATCAGATTGCTGACATTTTCACTAAACCTCTAGATAATGAAAAATTCACATCATTGAGAAGATAATTGGGCTTATACAAATTGTCTTAAATGTGATGTCTGTTCTTTTTGTGAGGGGGAGTTCTGTATGTCTGTTGGTTAGCTTTCAGGAATGCTTTGAGTGAGGGGGAGCTGGTTGAGCTGTGAGAGGAAGAGTTCTTTGACAGATTCAAAAAGATTGACCAGATGTGTGTCATTGCTGGTTTTCATGATAGATCTAGTGTGGTTCTCTCAAACAGTAGAATGTCACTTATTTCTTAAGTCTATAAGTCAGTGATACTAAAGTCCAGTTAGAATCTTTCCTCTGGTATTCCTTCAGAGATATGGATTAATTGTATAAAGTATATCTTCCTACATTGTCAATGATTCTGGTTCAGGCCAAAACCTATATGTCTTGATATCTGACCCAATTAGCTTGAAATCTAGATTTCAAGATTCACTTCAAGAAATAGCCTTTCTGGTATTGTTTTCAATCATTCCATCTCTTCAACACAAGGGCTTAACTGAACAAACATGTCTTGTTTTGGTCACTGAGAAACTGGGAGCTTCATCAATGAAATGAAGTTTTCTCCTATGTCATGAGGTGTCAAATGCTTAAAATGAATGAAAAGTCATGACAGAGCAATGGTGGCAAGCGGGTGAGTAACTGGGGACTCTGGCCTCTAATCAAGATGTTTCCTCATGTCAAAAGCCACAGTTACTAACTCTGTTCCTTTAATAAAAAAAAGGAAGTAATGAGGTACTCACACTTAGTAACTGGGGATTCAGACCTCTAATCAAGGTGTCTCCCTAATGTCAAAAGAGTGAATTACCAACTTACTCATTGATCTTCTTGAAAATCATCTCAAAAAATTCCTTGTTGTTATGCAACTAATGGATTGCTTGTCCTCAATACTTTGAGAACACCTCTCTGACTTTGTCTCTTGTTGTCATATGGGATAGTTGACTGTTCAGCTATATCTGGCCATACTAGTTAACTCCAGCTCTAAATCATACATTATGTATGCTGATAAACTTTTCTATCATTCTATTTCTCTATTGTTTACTAGAGTTCAAGAACCTTCACTTGAGTTTAGCACCTCACTTATTCTCTTAAGACTTGCTCGTGCCTTTCTGCACTAAGAAGTTACTGTACTTCTTTTTCATGTCTCCAGCACTTTCATATATTCTGCATTTCCTTTTGCTGATGTCAAAGGGGGAGAGGTTCTGCAATATCTGTAAGTCATGAATTGTCATGAGCTATGGGGGAGTTTTATTTATGAGCTGTGGGGGAGAATTCATGTCATGGAAATTTTTGAGAATGAGTTATGAGGGAGCTGAGAGTGTGTTGTAGGGAGTGTTTAAATCGTCTGCATGAGCATGCCTTGAATTTGCTTTGATTGTTGGAACTGCAGTTAATTTCCTGTTAAGCTTTGATATTGCTTGATTCATAGTGTTTCCATCATCAAAAAGGGGGATATTGTTGCATCCCTACGGTTTTGATGATGTCTCACACTATAAATCAATCGGTTTCTATCAATAGATTAATTCATGCCTCATGTAGGACAGTGCAGTTCATGTGGTTGTCATATAGACATGCATTACTTGTTCAAGTCCATACTCTGTCAGCACAGTCTGGACAGTAGTGGGTCGACCCCCCTTCCAGATGGGTCAACCCCCCAGATTCGTAAGTCAATTCATTGGCGTTGGGCATCCAAGTCTATACATTGATTCACTGTTCATGCCTTCCTTCAAAGTCTGTACAGCCATTCCTTGATATCAAGTCTATACATCAGTTTGTTTGATCAAGTCTGTACAGCGATTGCATTCATTGGAAGTCTATACATTCCCAGCCTTTACCACAGTTGAACCCCAAGTCTGTATATTGCCTCATATCTTCCAAGTCTATACATCCTCAGTTGAATCCCAAGTCTGTACATCTCTTGCTTCTTCAAAGTCTATAGATCCTCAGTTGAACCCCAAGTCTGTACATCACTTGCATCTTCAAAGTCCATACATCCAAAGCAAGTCTGTACACTGACACTTTACCTACGTTCAGAACTTCAAGTCTATACAGTGGTAAACTCTACACATCGGCTTCCAAGTCTGAACATCGCTGTTGCATTCACGCAAGCCGTTACATTGCACTGTTCATGCACGGTACACCAAGTCTGTACAGAGTTCGCGTCTCATGCATCGTCTACATAAAGTCCATACATTCACTGTAGCTTGCTTAGCGGAAGTGTGTACATCTATCGTCTCATGAAGTGTGTACATTGCGTCACATTGTTAAACACTGCACATTGTGCTTTAAAGATCACCAAGTCTATACATTGCTCACAGCACACACGTTCAAAGCCTGAAGTCTGTACAGCCTTGACATATGCTCCTAAGTCTATACATCACAAAGTCTGCACATCACAGTGTTTAAGCCTTTCAAGTCTATACACTGGTTCAGGGTTCCCAAGTCTATACATCGGTCCTCAAGCATTACAAGTCTGTACAGCCTGCTTCATCGTTCAGAGTCTGTACATTCCTCAAGGGCCAAGTGTATACATTGTCCACATGTTCACATTTACAAAGTCTATACATCGTGGGGCTTCGAATCTTCAAGTTTGTACATCCTTCAAGGGCCAAGTCTATACACTGTCTCGCTCACATCTTCAAGGGGTAAGTCTATACATCGTTCGCTCAACTTCGGCTTTTGCATTAAAGTCTATACAGTGGATTGAGCATCGTGAAGTCTATACAGTGATTGAGCATCGTGAAGTCTATACAGTGGCTGAGCATCGTGAAGTCTATACAGTGGTTGAGCATCGTAAAGTCTATACATTGGTTAGGCTCGTTCATGCAGCGTTCATCTCAAGTCTGTACACTGCCTTCCACATGCACTCATTCATCAAGTCTGTACAGTCCCTTGGTTGCAAGTCTATACACTCGATTGCTTCATGCATTACCAGAAGTCTACACATCCCCCTCTGCTATGTAATGCATCAGTTTTCAAGTCTATACACTGAGGACGCTGAAGGCCCTCAAGTGTATACATTCTCACATTGTACAGACTTATTCATTTGCTGCTTCTAAAGTATATACACTCGTTGTTATAAGCCTGAACTAACTAATTAGATTCATTTCTTTTGTCTCTGCCTGTAGATGACTCAGGTTAATGATTGGGCACGTGAACCGAGGATGATGCCTGGCACGTGATCGGAGGATGCTCTGGAAAAGGAGGGAACGAGACCCACTCGTGTGAAGTCCTGGAATGCAGGTCGGAAGCCATATAAAAGGTGTCTTCTGCGAACAGGGGAAGTGAACGAAAAGAAAAGGAAGGCTGAAGTGAAAAATCCCTGAGCAGAAGAAGAAAAGAGAGAGAGCCTCCACGTTCCAGAGAAAAGACAGAGAGACGAATTTGAGAGATATGAACTGAGAGAAAAGTCCTTGAGAGATAGAGGAAATCGTTTCGGAAGCTACATTTGTTTTTTTGGTTTTTCAGAAACGATTGTCATTCATCGTTGGTTTTGTTTACCTTTTTGTTTTTCATTTCTTCATTTCTGATTCCGAAGTGTTACCCTCTAGTGTTTGGAGGAAGGGAGTGTTATTCAAGTTCCCCTCTAGGCTGCAGAGGAAGAGAGATCTGTGATCTCTGGTTTTGCCAGTGATGGACTGTCACTAGCAGGTTCCCTCCGGGTTGGAGGAAGGGAGAGCCATCTCCGGTTCGGGTCTTGCTGGTTGCAGGTCCAAGTGTCAAGCTCTGTGGGTAGCAGAGTTTGGTTGAGGGATTTGTTTCCCTTGGTTGTTCAAGCTGTGTGGCAGCATCTTGTTCGCAGACTGAGTCTGCAGTTTTCTAGCAGTGGCTAGTGGAATCCTCACTCTAGTTGGAGTGAGGGGTGGATGTAGATTGTGACTACAATCGAACCACCTTAAAATTTCTTGTCTCCTCTGTGGTATGCTGTTGTCGGTTGTGCTCTCCATCTGCTTGGCATTGTGTTTGACTGTGGACAGTCTTTTTCAATCGCACCTTCTTATTCTGTCTTAGTTATTCACTGCGTTAGCTATATTGTTTTGCTGTATCTGAAGGGTCGAAATTCAAAGTAGTGATTTTCCACTGAAGTTTTCTAAATCGGGAGTGATCTATTCATCCCCCCCTTTTATATCACTCTTCGTTGCGCTAACATATTCAAGTCTGATTGAGACTTATGCATATTTATTGAGACCTTGTTGATGCTTTTAGAAGATTAGAAGATTTATTTGGCCACAGAAGCACTATAATTGAGGCAGTCATGGACTTATGCGAGGTTCCTACTCAAGCATAGTCGTTAATCGATGTGTCATGGCAAATTTGACTAAGTTACCAGTCCGAATTTTGGCAGCACCTCCCCATGACTGGGGGGTTTGTAGGGGCGAAGTGGAGAGTCCCACCAGTTAGGGGTACACTCCTTCAAAGCTGAGAATGCCAAGCGGTGACCGACGGACTTCCTCGGAGAGGAAAGACCCCGAGGACTAACCTGCTAGGGGTATCCAACTCCACGAGTCAAAACAATTAAGGGACGGCCAAGATGAGACATCACCTCGAGGGCCAACCTACGAGAGGTGATCTTCTCATAGCTACCACCCCTCCCTCGAGAAGAAGGTGGATTTGATGTTGGGTTGGGGTCAACCCTATTGATGTTCATTATATGAAACACAGAGTGCATATCATCGGGGGATATGACTCCGTGCCTCGACAATGATTGAAGATGATGGGAATGTTCCCCTCCCCGGGTGGCGAATCCCTCAAAAGGATAAATCACTAAAAAACACTATGATTGGAATGCATTTGTTTGGGGAACGAGCATTAGATGACTATATACATACGCATTCGTTGAAGGGGTAGGCTAAATAGGAGCCAACAGACCAGACTTAAGACCCAGGGGTTGGCCAGCAGACTGAGCTTATGGAAGAGGCACAAGGTCGAACAACTCCACAGCATTTGCAGTACGCACAGTTATATGATAGGAACGGCGGAGATGTTCATTCTCTTAACCCTGAATCGTGAACAGGGACGGACTGAGGAGTTACCTCCAGGGACAAAGGATGATGCAATGATACGCACCCCTCTGGCCAAGGGAGAACATCTGAGCGCATTGACTCGTTCATTATCATTTATACGACAGAGAAAGAACCCCGGGGAGGGGAGATTTTTGATATTGCCTCAAGGATCTGAGGCGTATTCGGCGATGGAGAACTCAAACGAATAACATAAAAGGGGTGGCGGAGATAAACTACGAGGCAACAGCAAACACACCCTTTCATTCATTCAGTCACATAATGAAAATGTTACAACCCATTCGGCTCAGTGTTGTCGCCTGAGACCGATTTCATTCTCAAAAGGGGGAAAGAAAAGAAATAGAGGCGATTAGAGTGAGGGGGTTTGAGAAAAGCCCCGGGCTCATATCATCGCCCCTTGGGAATAATGCTCCGTGGAGCTACATCAACAGAGAAAGAAAAAGAAAAATAGTAGAGGCAGACACCACCGGACTCGCCAACCAACCTTGAAACTTCACAGCAAACGGCGGGAGGAAGAACAGGGTATCGGAACGAGACGGGCACTCTGCTCCCCTTTCTTCCTCTCCAAGCTCTCTTCTCTCTCTTTTTCTCTTCCTCGTTTCTTGTTGTTGCCTCTCCCCTTTTTTTTGCTATTTTTCTTCCTTCTTTGTTCTCGAACATGAGGTCCCTTATATAGGAAACCATTCGAACGAGCTTAATCCGGCGCGGGGTTTAGCGCGCTGGTTTACAACCATCTTGTGCACTGGATTCGAGCTGAACGGGGTGCGCAGGTTTAGGAGGCTGCCCAAGGTTAAAAGGGGCGTGTCAGATTTACGGGGCACAATGGTTTAGCAGGAGCACGCCGGATTCGAGCCATTTGATCGCCTTAACCCGGTGCGGACCCGATAACAGGCTTCGAACTGACCTCGAGGGCTGCTGCGACCTTTCATTTCTCCATAGTCTTGCCGGGTCATAGAAGAGGCCATGGACGAGAATTCTGGGCCGCCAAATGGTTGCTTTTAGCATTCGTGTGCCTTAAGCTCGAGCACACGGGTTTTCCACTAACACGGCTCTCAGCATCACGACTTGTATTGCCGACTCGTCTCGACTTGTATTGGTAGCTCCCACGGGTAGGGATATGCCGCCCGGGGTGTTTTCGCCTCAATCGGGCGATCATCTGGCCGCCAATGGGCCCCATGTGTTGAGAAGTCATGCCCGTGCCGGGTAATCGGGGTCTTCTACTGACAGAACCTTCAATCCTATGCTTTGAGGGGTCGAGGGCATTCTTCCTCTGCAGGAGAGTCTTCATTGAGGTGGCGAGCCACTGGGTAGACCGTCGTCTTGGTCGGGCGATGGGTGTGGGGTAGCGGCATGACGGAGTCGACGCCGAATCATTAGGCAGGCTTGGTCGTGCTGCTGGTTGGTTGTGGATTCATCTCGACTCTCCCGAGGTGAAGTCCTCGGTGTTCATCCCAGGTGACCCGAGGCTCTGGTGGATTGAGAAGTATTCAATGTGTTGATCTTCATCAGCTTCTGTGCTTCAGTGGGCCGTATCATTTGTCTTTGCGACTTGATCACCGTTGATCATATTTTGCGTGCCAACAAATGCCCCCCAGCCACGGGTGCTGCGGGTGAGTCACGAGCGAAGCGGGGCCCGTGGATGAGCCTCATCTGGGTAGATTCCCGTCTGGCTTGACACGGTCTTGGAATGGCCTTTGAATACAGCGCAGCCTTGGGGGTTGTGCTAAAACGGTGCCCGTTTGCACATATAGGCCTAATCCGGCGCGCTCCTTAGAGAGGGGGCCTAATGTGGCGCGCCCTTTGGAATTTTGGGAGTAGGCCTAATACGGCGCGCCCCTTTGGCTTTTTTGGGAGAGGGCCTTCTTGGGGCAGAGGAAGGAGAAATTGTGGAAGGAGGAGGCCGTTGCTTATAAGGCTTTGGCCGCCATCAAGGAATCTCCTCTCGTGGAAGCCGATGGGACTGCACGGGAGGAGCAAGTATCTTCAGCTATCAAGACGGCCACCACGGGCTCACCTCAGGGGGCAGGCAAAGAAGTCACCGTAGCAGGGACTCCTCCGGTTGTATCGGCTGCTATTGTCGAGTCCAGCGCTGGTGCCCTACTGTCACGCCCTGAGCGCGGAAGGAACCCGGGGAGAACGTGACGAGTTTACGTCAATCATGTCAATCAGAGCAAGTAGAATTTTGACATCAAAACAGAGTGCGTAATAAGATGAGAAATTTTAAAACATAACCAAATACTAATACCATTGATAACAACTTAATCCATTAAACAAGGACACATAACTCTAAGACTTAACAATTCTAATCAGGCCCACAAGCCTTAAATGACACAAATTGAAATAACAAAAGATCTAACAACAAGACTCCAAGGAATGAACTAAGGATGACTCGACATGATAAATTGTAGTAGCATGACGCTTGCAGATTCTACGCTCGTCACTCTTACTCTTGCCCATCCGAGTCTGAGTCAGGGTCCGTATTACCTAAAAAGTTTGGGGAAAAGAACTTTGTGAGCGAACGCTCAGTAGGAATTATATCTCAAGAACTAGAAATTGGTTTAAGTAATTACCTCTTCAAAATGAGAATGTAAGTCTAGCATGTCAATCATGTAAAATGAAACGCTATGGAATTGAACATGATAACGAGAGGAAATAACATGTGCTGTTGCTCCAAGATAGGGTATTTCAAGTATTTAAGATTTTCAAGTATTTGAACGAGTACCAAGTATATCAATAAAGTTTTTCATGTCATCAGATAATGGCTATTAACAAGCAAGTACTTTGCCTATTCCGGGCCACGCAAGTCGTGTCAAGTCAATCAAGTCAAGCACGCGAGAGAGAGAAATAGATAGTGGAGTGTCGTAGATTCAAGCAAGTACTTTGGTGCAATGCCACACCGTGATCAATATAACTCCCATGGGCACAAGTACTTTCGGGTGCTCCTCCCAGGACCAGATCGGGCCCTATATGCGCAGACATTGTTACATGTAATATCTAGACAACCACTTTAGTGATAGCCATGGAATTCCAAGAACAACTCATGTAGGATATCAAGGTAGATTTGTGGATAGGTTCCACAGAATTCAAGGAAGAACATTAGATGGACAATGATAAAACCAACGAGAACCATGACATGTCGATAACCTGGGTAGAATTGGTACCTTAACTAGGTAGCCGTGATAACTTGAGTGGATGACTAAACCAGCCACCAATCAAGGGACATGAATCAAGCTGAGAGATTGACCCCATCTATAAGGGACTTAATCCAAGACATCGCCTAGTGGAATATCATCATTCCACCGGCTAGGTTTATTCTCTCATGGACCAAGATAGCACCATGAGAGGGCCGGTTTACCACAAGACGTGGCAATCAAAGGCACAAGGTGTTTAAGGTAATTCCAGCTCAGTCGGCCTTGAGGGAATCCAAGGCTACGAGGAGACTTACGGAGGTCCCAATGACTAACTTGCCAGTCCGAAGGAACGGAATGTCCAACGGAGGGCTCCTATGTCACGAGAGTTGAGGTGTATACGTAAACCAATCATGAAACAGTGACTCCATCTACGGACGTGAGATGAGAGTGCCAGAAGACCTGCGGTATGGGTCAAAATCGGAAGAACATGAATGCGTTAATTATAGAATTCATGTCCCGCCAATTGTAAAATTAACAATAATTAAATAAACTTATATTATTTGACGCCCAGGGGTGACGTCATTTTTTAATTAGCATCCTCTTGGAGAGACGTTAATTTTATGATTTTTAACTTAATTTATTTAACAAGATTTCACATTTATATCTATTTAATTGAATGATTTCAAAAACATACATTCAAAGACACATTGATTTATTTAAAATAATTTAAGGAAATAGAATATATGATAATTAGGAGAAAAATACAAGGATTCTAAATATATATTTTTTATCATTTTCTGTTACATATTTTAATAAATATGGATTTTCAAAGATATACATACATGATATATATATATATATACCTAACCAGACGTTCAAAATAATTTTTCGTTGAGAGATGGGGGATCTTGAGATAGGGGGCACGAAAAATGGTGCAACCACTTTCACTACCTCGGTCTCCACCCCAATAGTACGCCCATAAATTTTTATGGCCAAAGGATACTCCTATACCCATGAACAAACTATTAATGCGAAAACTCATAACTAACATATATAAATAATTGACGACTGGTCGTTGATCAAATTTTCAGAATTTCATTAAATGGCGACTTGGTTGTTGCCATCTTCTATGAATATAGCGCCCTAGACAGGGTCGCTATTTCAAAGAAACGTCATAGTGCAAGGCATCATTTCTTTTCCACCAGATTGATTTATGAACAGTAGCATTTTTTTCAATCTAAAAAGTTTATGACACAAGTATATAGACAGGTCAATAAAAATAGCAGGATTCCAAAACTATATTCATGCATTAAATCGGATAATTGGTTATAGAGATATTAAAATTTTAACATGTGTAATTATTAATTCATATGGGAATTGACGACCGTTTGCGAGGGCGTCAAAAAGAATTGACGCCCTAGGTTGGGTCGTCTTTTACAAAAAAAATTTCAGAACTCGATAGAACACAGCGATAACTACATGCATGATATATATATATTTGATTTTTGGCTTTTAACCATGATTAAACTTTGTTTGGGCTACAAAACTTGAGAGAACCTACCTTTTGGAAGATTTGAGGGATGAACAGTGCCGAAACCGGTACTCTGTTTCTGAAGAAGAAGATGCCCTTCGTCTCGTGCAGGTACTCAATAGGATGAAGGTGGAAGATGGGGGGAGAAGGCCACGCCTTCACACGTCCGGCAGACAGGAAGAAGAAGGAAGAAGAGGATGAAACCTCTTCTTGCACGTCTGCACAGCAGGAGGAAGGAGAGGAAGACGATTGCCTTCACACTTCCGCCAGCAGGAAGAAGAATGGACACAGAGGAGGATGATCGCGGTAGCAGCAGGAGGACGTAGATGTAGCAGTAACGTTGCTACGTTCGACGGAGACGTAGTCTTATAGGGTTGTGTGGGTTCTGGAGGATTCTAATGCTCGGTTACGGAAGGGGTTTACGATCAAAATTGGTAGGGTTTTAATCCATTCCGGGCAATTGCTCCATTAGATTAATCTCTTGCTAATAAGATCGATGCCTGCCATGGTTTGAACCTAAACCCTAAAGGCTTGATCGAACAAATTGTGATTTCGGTGTTTACAACAAACCCGTAAACTTCATATATTTACATATTTGTATCTAAAGCCCAATGCAAGGCACATTCATCTATTCACCTACGTGACCTACTCAACTATATATTCTTCACAAGTTGAGGCCCTCTATAATGAGCATGGGTTGGGTTGCTAGATATCTATTTTACGTGATTTTGGGCTTCAACATATTTGTACACATATATCCCTTCATTATGTTGTGAACGTAACCCTTGAGGCCCAAAAAGCCTTTAGCTTCCCCAAGCCCATTCTCACGTGAAGCCATTCTATGTGTTAATAGGAAACTAAATTCATGGGCAAAGAGGGAACCTGTTTAACGTAAGGCCCTCAAGGCTCAGTAGTTTTGGGCTTGTAGCCCTTTTATATTGGATTTTCTACTATTTTCCCATTTGTACTAAGCCCATTAATGTCATGTATTTCTCTTGGCTTGTTTTATATATGCGTTAAAGCTCATTAAGTACCTCTAAATATATATATATTGCTTAATTATTTTTATTTATCCTTTTCACACACGTTTAATTCATTTAGAATATGTTTATTTCTTTATTATTTATCCGGTGTCTTACACCCTCCCCCACTTAAAAGAATTTGGTCCCCAAATTCAATTGCGTGAATGGAGACATGGAGGGTATAGAGTACTTACAGATTAGAATAATTCCCGATATCTCCTTCGCATAGATTCTTCAGTTTCCTAGGTAGCTTCTTATTCCAAGCATTTGTTCCACTATACTTTTACTATGGGAATGGTCTTGTTTCTTAAGACTCGGACCTCTCGATCAAGAATCTTCATTAGCTTTTGTTCATAAGTGAGGTCCTTTTGAATCACTAAGTTACTATGATCAATGACGTGGAAAGGGTCGTGCACATATTTCTTCAGCATGGAAATGTGGAACACATTATGCACTTCCGACAATTGAGGAGGCAAAGCAAGACGATAGGCTACCTCGCCAACTCTTTCCAATATTTCGAATGGACCAACGAATCTCGGTGTGAGCTTGCCTTTAACTCTGAACCTTCTTATTCCTCGACCAGGTGAGACCTTGAGGTAAACATGGTCTCCGACTTGGAACTCTAATTCCCTTCTTCTATTATATGCATAAGATTTCTGTCTGGATTGTGCTACTTTGAGTCTCTCTCGGATAAGTTCAACCTTCTCTGTTGCGTTTCTTACAATATCTGGCCCTAGTAGTTGCTTCTCGCCAACCTCATCCCAGCATATAGGAGATCGGCAACTCCTGCCATACAAGGCTTCAAATGGAGCCATCTGTATACTGGCTTGATAACTATTGTTGTATGCAAACTCAGCTAAGGGTAAATGATCATGCCAACCTCCGCCAAAGTCAATAATGCAAGCTCGTAACATGTCTTCAACTATTTGGTCTGTTCTCTCGGTCTGACCATCGGTCTGGGGATGGAAAGCAGTACTGAAGTTGAGCTTCGTCCCCAAAGAGTGTTATAGACCCTTCCAGAAATGAGAAGTAAAGCGAGGGTCTCGGTCAGACACGATCGATGTTGGGACTCCATGCAATCTCACGATCTCCTTAATATACAATGCGGCCAAAACATCAACCGACCATCGACTTTTAATTGGCAAGAAATGCGCTGACTTGGTCAGTCGGTCGATGATTACCCAAATACCATCATGTTCACCTCTAGACTTAGGCGATCCTATGATGAAATCCATACCAATTCCTTCCCATTTCCATTTGGGAATATCAAGGGGGTGTAACTTTCGACGGGTCTTTGGTGTTCCGCCTTTACTTGTTGGCACGTGAGACAGCGAGATACAAAGTCCGCTACCTCCCTCTTCATGTTCGGCCACTAGAAAGTTCTCTTTAAATCTTTGTACATCTTAGTTGCTCTAGGATGAATGGTATACCTAGAGCGGTGAGTTTCATCTAGAATTTTCCTTTTCAACTCAAGACAGTCCGGGACACATGTCCTTTCCTGAAACATTAGTCTTCCATCAACTGCCAGCTTGAACCCAGATCTTTGATCTAGTTTCTCCCTGATTTCAATCATTCTAGGATCTTCATCTTGTAACTTCTTGATTTCGGATAGCAAGTCCGGATGCACACTCATGTGAGAGAGAGTAATACACCCGTCTTTCTGGTCCGTGCTTATATTTAATCTAGAGAATTCGTCTAATAGTTTCCATTCCCGTATCATACAGTTGGCTATAAGGGCTCTCAACTTTCGACTCAAGGCATCAACTACCGAATTCCCTTTACCGGGGTGATACTGAATAGTGAAATCAAAGTCTTTTAAATATTCTAGCCATCGATGTTTCCTCATATTAAGCTCCTTCTGAGAGAATAGATATTTGAGGCTCTTATGATCGGAGAATACTGTGAATTATTCTCCGTAGAGATAGTGTCTCCAGATCTTTAGTGCAAATACTACCGCGGCCAACTCCAAGTCATGCACCGGGTAGTTTTCTTCATGCTTCTTCAACTGCCTAGAAGAGTATGCAATAACTCTCCCTTGTTGCATTAATACACAACCGAGGCCAATACCGGAAGCATCGGTATATACCTCGTACTTCTCTCCTTCCATAGGAAGGGCCAAGACCGGAGCAGTGGTTAAATAGTCCTTCATTGTTTGGAAGCTTTGTTCACATTCCTCATTCCACTCATACGGCACTTCCTTACGGGTCAACCTAGTGAGTGGTACTGCAATCGTCAAGAAGTTTTTAATAAAACACCGGTAATAACCAGCAAGACCAAGGAAACTCCTGATTTCTGTTGCATTTGCTGGTTGTTCCTAGTTCTTTACCGCTTCGACCTTTGCGGGGTCCACTGAGATTCCATCCTTTGAAATTACGTGTCCTAAGAAGGACACTTCTTCCAGCCAAAACTCGCATTTGCTAAATTTAGCATATAGTTGATTATCCCTCAATATCTGTAATGCTATCCTCAAATGCACTTCATGCTCCTCTTCAGACTTTGAATATATCAGGATATCATCGATAAAAACCACAATAAATTTGTCCAGATGCAGTCTAAAGATGCTATTCATAAGCTGCATAAAAGCTGCAGGGGCATTTGTTAGTCCAAAAGGCATAACAGTAAATTCATAATGCCCTTACCTGCTTCAAAATGCAGTTTTGTGAATATCCTCGTCCTTGATCCTCAATTGGTGATAACCCGATCGAAGATCAATTTTTGAGAAATACTTGGCTCCAGAAATCTGATCGAAGAGTTCATCAATCCTCGGTAGTGGGTATTTATTCTTGATAGTGAGGTGGTTCAGCTACCGATAATCGATGCACAGCCTCATCGATCCATCCTTTTTCTTGACGAACAGCACTGGTGCTCCCCATGGGGAAGTACTTGGTCTGATAAATCCTTTCTTCAATAACTCCATAAGCTGCTCCTTCAATTCCTTCAATTCTACGGGGGACATTCTGTAGGGTGCTTTGGAAACAGGTCCGACACCCGGAACAAGGTCTATAGTGAATGAGACTTCTCTCTCTGGTGGCAAACCAGGCAAGTCTTCAGGGAAAACATCGGGAAACTCCCGAACCACTTGAATGTCTTCTAGTCTAGCTACCTTAGCCTCCGTGGCAGTTACAAATGCTAAGAATGCCTCGCATCCTTTCTTGATAAGTTTATGGGCTCGAAGAGCAGAGATGACTGGTGATCTCTTCCGGGGAGTAACATAAGTTAACTCCGTGTAATCCACAAAAGTTACTTTTCCATTTCGGTAGTCTACAGTTGCCCGATGGGTGGATAGCCAATCGGCCCCTAAAATTACATCGTACTCCTTGAAGTCTAAGCATATTAAATCTGCAGGTAAGTTGTGGCCTTTAACTATAATCTTGCAGTTAGGGTAATGGAAAGTGACATCAGACTCATTCCCTAACGGGGTAGAAATCACCAAGTTTATCCATTCAGGTTCCATAGAGAATGAAGCAGCAAATTTCTTTGAAACAAAAGAATGTGTGGCGCCAGTATCAAACAGCACTTGAGCAGATTTAGAGCAGACAGACAAAATACCTTCCACCAACTCACCCTCGGTTGGTTCTGTCTCTTGGAGAGCTTGTAAACATCCTTGCTTCTTTTCCGGACGCTTCTCTTCCTTTGTCTCCGGCTCACTTTGCTCGTTCATCATTGGACAGTCGGGAATACGGTGTTCCTTACTCCCACAACAAAGGCATGCTCCGATCCTTCTCCAGCATTCTGCAGCCTGATGACCCGGCTTGTCGCAATATTTACAATTCTCCTTTGGCGGTGCCGTGATGGAGAAAGGTTTGTTGTTGCCCTTCTTGAATTTCTTCTCCTGGGAGGGTTCGCCTTTATTATTGGTCCGCTTCTTGAAAGACGGTTTAAAAGTGTTGGGGCTTGTGACATTCTCCCTTTTATCTTTACCACGGATTTTTTCAGACAATTCTGTGGCGTCTTCTAGCAACTGGGTACGGCGCACCATCTCTGAGCACACTTGAATATCCAAGGGAGCGAGCTGGGTGATAAACTGGGGTTGTAACCCATTCAAGAACCTTCTTGCCTTCATCTTTTCAGTGCAAACTAAATGTGGTGCATATCTAGATAGCCTGGAGAACTGGGCTTCATAGTCGGCTACTGACAGGGATCATTGCTTCAAGGCAGCAAACTCTGCGGCCTTTTTCTCCTGAACACGGTCGGAGAAATACTTGCTATTGAAGTGCTTGACAAATTCGGCCCATGTAACATGATTTTCAAGCAAGGTGGCCTCGACGGACTCCCACCAAGCACGGGCGTCCCGTTCCAGTTGGAACGTGGCCAAAAGCACCTTTTCACCATCCGCGCATTGCATGACGCGGAAGATTCGCTCGATCTCCTTTATCCAATTCTCCGCATCCTCGGGATTTGATGATCCTGCGAACCTCGGAGGGATGAGGTTTCTAAAACTCCGGTGGAGGTCTCCAGCTCCATGATGTGCCCCACCTTGAGCCACCTGTTGCAAGGTCTGGGTCAAGCCCTGAACAGTTCGTTGCATCTCACGTGATTGTGCGCGTTCAGCAGCCATAGTCCTACAAGAAGTTAACCTTAATTAGTTTCATGTTGAAATTTGTAGTCGGATGCCCTACAAAGACTTATACCCACGGCACTACCCATCCTCACAGTTTAGGGATAGACCTAACTTGGACTTGGGTTTCCTAGGACTTGAAATCCTAGGCTCTGATACCACAAAAACTGTCACGCCCCGAGCGCGAAGGAACCCGGGGAGAACGTGACGAGTTTACGTCAATCATGTCAATCAGAGCAAGTAGAATTTTGACATCAAAACAGAGTGTGCAATAAGACGAGAAATTTTAAAACATAACCAAATACTGATACCATTGATAACAACTTAAACCATTAAACAAGGACACATAACTCCAAGACTTAACAATTCTAATCAGGCCCACAAGCCTTAAATGACACAAATTGAAATAATAAAAGATCTAACAACAAGACTCCAAGGAATGAACTAAGGACGACTCGACACGATAAGTTGTAGTAGCATGGCGCTTGCAGATTCTACGCTCGTCACTCTTACTCCTGCCCATCCGAGTCCGACTCAGGGTCCGTATTACCTGAAAAGTTTGGGGAAAAGAACTTTGTGAGCGAACGCTCAGTAGGAATTATATCTCAAGAACTAGCAATTGGTTAGGGTAATTACCTCTTCCAAATGAAAATGCAAGTCTAGCATGTCAATCATGTAAAATGAAACACTATGGAATTGAACATGATAACGAGAGGAAATAACATGTACTATTGCTCCAAGATAGGGAATTTCAAGTATTCAAGATTTTCAAGTATTTGAATGAGTACCAAGTATATCAATAAAGTTTTTCATGTCATGAGATAATGGCTATTAACAAGCAAGTACTTTGCCCATTCCGGGCCACGCAAGTCGTGTCAAGTCAATCAAGTCAAGCACGCGAGAGAGAGAGAGAGATAGATAGTGGAGTGTCGTAGATTCAAGCAAGTACTTCGGTGCAATGTCACACCGTGATCAATATAACTCCCATGGGCACAAGTACTTTTGGATGCTCCTCCTAGGACCAGATCGGGCCCTATATGCGCAGACATTGTTACATGTAATATATAGACAACCACTTTAGTGATAGCCATGGAATTCCAAGAACAACTCATGTAGGATATCAAGGTAGATTCGTGGATAGGTTCCACAGAATTCAAGGAAGAACATTAGATGGACAATGATAAAATCAACGAGAACCATGACATGTCGATAACCTGGGTAGAATTGGTACCTTAACTAGGTAGCCGTGATAACTTGAGTGGATGACTAAACCAGCCACCAATCAAGGGACATGAATCAAGCTGAGAGATTGACCCCATCTATAAGGGACTCAATCCAAGACATCGCCTAGTGGAATATCATCATTCCACCGGCTAGGTTTATTCTCTCATGGACCAAGATAGCACCATGAGAGGGCCGATTTACCACAAGACGTGGCAATCAAAGGTACAAGGTGTTTAAGGTACAACCAGCTCAGTCGGCCTTGAGGGAATCCAAGGCTACGAGGAGACTTACGGAGGTCCCAATGACTAACTTGCCTGTCCGAAGGAACGGAATGTCCAACGGAGGGCTCGTATGTCACCGAGAGTTGAGGTGTATACGTAAACCAATCATGAAACAAGGACTCCATCTACGGACGTGAGATGAGAGTGCCAGAAGACCCGCGGTATGGGTCAAAATCGGAAGAACATGAATGCGTTAATTATAGAATTCATGTCCCTCCAATTCTATAATTAACTATAATTAAATAAACTTATATTATTTGACGCCCATGGGTGACGTCATTTTTTAATTAGTGTCCTCTTGGAGGGACGTTAATTTTATGATTTTTAACATAATTTATTTAACAAGATTTCACATTTATATCTATTTAATTGAATGATTTCAAAAACATACATTCAAAGACACATTGATTTATTTAAAATAATTTAAGGAAATAGAATATATGATAATTAGGAGAAAATTACAAGGATTCTAAATATATATTTTTTATAATTTTCTGTTACATATTTTAATAAATATGGATTTTCAAATATATACATACATGAAATATGTATATATATATATATATATGTTAATCTGACGCCACTGTACAGTGGCGTCCAATTTTTATATGACGACCTATAGTGGGTCGTTAATTCAAAAAAAATGTATTTTCAAACCTCCCGTTTCTATACGTAACCATGTTGGAATCTAGCTTATAATATACCGAAATGACGGGCTCGAAAAACTCTACCTAACCAGACGTTCAAAATAATTTTTCGTTGAGAGACGGGAGATCTTGAGATAGTGATGTGACACCAAGCGGGGAGGGGAATTCGAGCTAGAAGTGTTGAAAAGGCCGCCGATGCCGATGCTGTCCACTCTCTGCGCTTGAGGATAGATAGTCGGTTTTCTTGACACTGCGGCCACTCCGGATTTTTTCTGAAGACGAAACCAGTGGGAAACTCTTCGTGGCTGGACCGGGAAGACACCAGAATTTTCTTGAATTCTGTGGACGCCAATTCTGGTCGGGGCAGACGGTTGAACAGAGTGGCAGGTCTGTTGCGCAGACTGTAACAGGTTCTCAACAGTGGGAAGACGAGGATGCTGCGATCGCTCCCGAGCTCAGAATCAGGCACCGCTGAAGTCGTTGGTTCCGTTGACGAGTCGTCTTTGCAATGAAACTGACGGGGCTGCCAGATATGGTCGGAGATGGCCGATAGAGCTTGAACACTAAAGGTGGTTGATGCCGACAGAGTGGAAGCAGAACTGCGTGCCTGGTGGGAGAAAATTGATAACGTCTGGATCCGGATGCCAAACGGAGCTCTGCTTCTTGGGGATGAAAGAAGACTCAGGGTAGAAGATTTTTGATGAAGAATGCCTGCTCAGATTCCCAGGAGGTTGGCCGCTGCAGATCTTCCACTCCGGCTCTGGTCTTCTGCCCAAGCAGTTTTACGCAGTCAAGGGAGAATGGACCTTCTGATCAGCCCGGTGCTCGGATGGAGACGAAACCACCTCACTTGGAAAGCTCTCTGGACAACCTTTCCAGAGATGTATGCCTTGCCACCAGAAGATTCAGGGAAATGCCGAAGATGATGCAGCTTCTAGGACAAAATTTATTGCCTGCAACCTGCAATGAAGTTGAAACCTTGTGGTGGCAAATGGTGGTGGAATGAGATGGAGGGAAGGGGAGGGCGACCTTGGCTGGGTTGGGGCTGGAGTTGGGCGATCTAGGGTGTGGGGGGAATGGGAGAGGGGAGGGAATTTTGAATTTGGGCATTTGGAGGAGTTATTTTAGCCTTGGGAAGGTGGTGGGATGCATGGGGAAGGAGAGTGGGGTAGTTGGGGGTTGGGAGGTGAGGAGAGGATTGGAGGAGAGCTCTTGGGGTTGGGTGAGTTAACGGAAGGGTGTGGGAACTAGGGAAAGAGTTATTAGGGGAGGGGAAGAGAGAGAAAGTGGTTGGGAGGTGGTGGAGAGAGAAAGGGGCGCACCCCTTAGAGAAAGAGAGAGAGAAAGAGAGAGAGAGAGGGGAATCCACCCCTTAGAGAGAGAGAGAGAGAAGTTAGAGAGAAAGAAAGAACCCAGGAGAATCCACTCCTAGAGAGAGAGAGAATATTGGAGAGTCCACTCCAAAGAGAGAGAGATAGAAGGAGGGTAAGGGACCTCATGTTGGAGGTAGTTTTCAAATATTTTTGATTCACATCATTATTTTTAAAAGAGAGGTTACATGACACTTATATAGACTCCACTAAGAAGACCAAAAGACAACTCACCTAACACCTAACACCTACTCATCATAACTCTCTTAGGAAGACTAAAAGACACAAAATAAAAAAAAGACTCTTACGTAATAGTTGGAGACATAATTACTACAAAACATAAAACATGACCCATTAGGCCCATACATATGGCCCAATTAACATGAGACAACTAAAACATAAACATGAGACAACTAAAACATAAATATCTATTTGATAATTTTGTTGAAGCCGCTTGCCGATCCCATCAAACCCCTCCACTTGGAGAAGATTCGACCTCAAACCTTGATTCTCGAATCTCGAACTACAGGACCCCCACTTGTTGGGACAAATCAGACGACTTGCTCTGATACCATTTTGATGTGACACCAAGCGGGGAGGGGAATTCGAGCTAGAAGTGTTGAAAAGGCCGCCGATGCCGATGCTGTCCACTCTCTGCGCTTCAGGATAGACAGTTGGTTCTCTTGATACTGCGGCCACTCCGGATTTTTACTGAAGATGAAACCAGTGGGAAACTCTTCGTAGCTGGACCGGGAAGACACCAGAATTTTCTTGATTTCTGTGGACGCCGATTCTGGTCGGGGCAGACGGTTGAACAGAGTGGCAGGTCTGTTGTGCAGACTGTAACAGGTTCTCAGCATTGGGAAGACGAGGATGCTGCGACCGCTCCCGAGCTCAGAATCAGGCACCGCTGAAGTCGTTGGTTCCGTTGACGAGTCTTCTTTGCAATGAAACTGACGGGGCTGACAGATATGATAGGAGATGGCCGGTAGAGCTTGAACACTGAAGGTGGTCGATGCCGATAGAGTGGAAGCAGAACTGCATGCCAGGTGGGAGAAAATTGATAACTTCTGGATCCGGATGCCAAACGGAGCTCTGCTTCTTGGGGATGAAAGAAGACTCAGGGTAGAAGATTTTTGATGAAGAACTCCTGCTCAGATTCCAAGGAGGTTGGCCGCTGCAGATCTTCCACTACGGCTCTAGTCTTCTGTCCAAGTAGTTTTGCGCAGTTGAGGGAGAATGGACCTTCTGATCAGCCCGGTGCTCGGATGGAGATGAAACCACCTCGCTTGGAAAGCTCTCTGGACAACCTTTCCAGAGATGTATGCCTTGCCACCAAAAGATTCAAGGAAATACCGGATATGATGCAGATTCTAGGACCAAATTTGTTGCCTGCAACCTGCAATGAAGTTGAAACCTTGTGGTGGCAAATGGTGGTGGAATGAGATGGAGGGAAGGGGAGGGCGACCTTGGCTGGGTTGGGGCTGGAGTTGGGCGACCTAGGTTGTGGGGGGAATGGGAGAGGGGAGGGAATTTCGAATTTGGGCCTTGGGAGGAGTTATTTTAGCCTTGGGAAGGTGGTGGGATGCATGGGGAAGGAGAGTGGGGTAGTTGGGGGTTGGGAGGTGAGGAGAGCTCTTGGGGTTGGGGTGAGTTAATGGAAGGGTGTGGGAACTAGGGAAAGAGTTATTAGGGGAGGGGAAGAGAGAGAATATGGTTGGGAGGGGGATGAGAGAGAAAGAGGCGCACCCCTTACAAAAAGAGAGAGATAATGAGAGAGAGAAAGAGAGAGAGAGAGAGGGGAATCCACCCCTTAGAGAGAGAGAGAGAGAAGTTAGAGAGAAAGAAAGAACCCAGGAGAATCCACTCCTAGAGAGAGAGAGAATATTGGAGAGTCCACTCCAAAGAGAGAGAGATAGAAGGAGGGTAAGGGACCTCATGTTGGAGGTAGTTTCCAAATATTTTTGATTCACTTCATTATTTTTAAAAGAGAGGTTACATGACACTTATATAGACTCTACTAAAAAGACCAAAAGACAACTCACCTAACACCTAACACCTACTCATCATAACTCTCTTAGGAAGACTAAAAGACACAAAATAAAAAAAAGACTCTTACTTAATAGTTGGAGACATAATTACTACAAAACATAAAACATGACCCATTAGGCCCATACATATGGCCCAATTAACATGAGACAACTAAAACATAAACATGAGACAACTAAAACATGAATATCTATTTGATAATTTTGTTGAAGCGCTTGCCGATCCCATCAGATAAAGGGCACGAAAAATAGTGCAACCACTTTCACTATCTCGGTCTCCACCCCAACAGTACGCCCATAAATTTTCATGGCCAAAGGATACTCCTATACCCTTGAACAAACTATTAATGCGAAAACTCATAAGTAACATATATATATAATTGACGACTGGTCGTTGATCAAATTTTCAGAATTTCATTAAATGGCGACTTGGTCGTTGCCATCTTCTATGAATATAGCGCCCTAGACAGGGTCGCTATTTCAAAGAAACGTCATAGTGCAAGGCGTCATTTCCTTTTCCACCAGATTGATTTATGAACAGTAGCATTTTTTTCAATCTAAAAATTTTATGACACAAGTATATGGATAGGTCAAGAAAAATAACAGGATTCCAAAACTATATTCATGCATTAAATCAGATAATTGGTTACAGAGATATTAAAATTTTAACATGTGTAATTATTAATTCATATGAGAATTGACGACCGTTTGCGAGGGCGTCAAAAAGAATTGACGCCCTAGGTTGGGTCGTCTTTTACAAAAAAATTTCAGAACTCGATAGAACACAGCGATAACTACATGCATGATATATATATATTTGATTTTTGGCTTTTAACCATGATTAAACTTTGTTTGGGCTACGAAACTTGAGAGAACCTACCTTTTGGAAGATTTGAGGGATGAACAGTGCCGAAACCGGTACTCTATTTTTGAAGAAGAAGATGCCCTTCGTCTTGTGCAGGTACTCAGCAGGATGAAGGTGGAAGATGGGGGGAGAAGGCCACGCCTTCACACGTCCGGCAGACAGGAAGAAGAAGGAAGAAGAGGATGAAGCCTCTTCTTGCACGTCTGCACAGTAGGAGGAAGGAGAGGAAGACGATTGCCTTCACGCTTCCGCCAGTAGGAAGAAGAATGGACGCAGAGGAGGATGATCGCGGTAGCAGCAGGAGGACGTCGATGCAGCAGTAACGTTGCTACGTTCGACGGAGACTTAGTCTTATAGGGTTGTGTGGGTTCTGGAGGATTCTAATGTTCGGTTACAGAAGGGGTTTACGATCAAAATTGGTAGGGTTTTAATCCATTCTGGGCATTGCTCCATTAGATTAATCTCTTGCTAATAAGATCGCCGCCTGCCATGGTTTGAACCTAAACCCTAAAGGCTTGATCGAACAGATTGTGATTTCGGTGTTTTCAACAAACCCGTAAACTTCATATATTTACATATTTGTATCTAAAGCCCAATGCAAGGCACATTCGTCTATTCACCTACGTGACCTACTCAACTATATATTCTTCACAAGTTGAGGCCCTCTATAATGAGCATGGGTTGGGTTGCTAGATATCTATTTTGCGTGATTTTGGGCTTCAACATATTTGTACACATATATCCCTTCATTATGTTGTGAACGTAACCCTTGAGGCCCAAAAAGCCTTTAGCTTCCCCCAAGCCCATTCTCACATGAAGCCATTCTATGTGTTAATAGGAAACTAAATTCATGGGCAAAGAGGGAACCTGTTTAACGTAAGGCCCTCAAGGCCCATTAGTTTTGGGCTTGTAGCCCTTTTATATTGGATTTTCTACTATTTTCCCATTTGTACTAAGCCTATTAATGTCATGTATTTCTTTTATATATGCGTTAAATCTCATTAAGTACCTCTAAATATATATATATAGCTTAATTATTTTTATTTATCCTTTTCACACACATTTACTTCATTTTGAATATATTTATTCCTTATTATTTATCCGGGGTCTTACACCTACAAACAATGCCGTCGACGTCCTCTGGGGCAAGCGACGATATCTGGGCTGAGGTAGACAGCAGGGTGGACTTTCAGCTTCCTGAGACTTCACCTCTAGGTTTACAATTTTCAGCGACATGGTATGGCAGTCTCTAAATAATCTTCAGCGAGCCATGTCGGCTTCCCCGGGCTTGACTTATGTGCAGCTGAGGAGTCTGATAGAACACCTCTCCCGCTCATTATTAGCATTCAGGTGTCCAATGGATGATTGGACCCCAAGGGTTACAATGTTGCTGAAATACGCCAATCGGCGGGTGTACCTTAGACAGGAGGTATCCGACCAGCTAGCGGCTATTAAATTAGAGAGGGCTAATTGCCGAGCTGTTGCCACTTCATTAAGAGGGAGCGTGGGGCAACTGAAAGATACTGCCAGCTCCACTTCAGAACGTCGGTCCTTCCTCACAGTGCATATAGCGGAGCTACGAGCAGAACTTACCAGGGCCGAAGCTGAATTGCAGGAGGCTGAGTGCCTGGAGGTTCGGACTATAGAAGAAGCTGACCTAGCTGAAGGGCGGCTTGCCTCTCTTGATGGAAAGTTATCGCAGCTGACAGCTACCGAGTCTCGGCTGCAAGAGCTGACTCAATATCCTTCCTTGGGCCTCTTGGAATTGGAAGACATTTTCCGGTGCCCTCTATAGTAGCTTTATTCCATTTCCCTTTTTTCTTAGTTTCGCCTTTTTGTCTTCGGAGCTTCTGTATCTCGGGGAATGCCCCGAGTATGGATGTATTCTGACACCTTATATCAATGAAATGTTTTTGTTTGTCGCTTCAATCGTGACTCCTTTCTTTCTTTTCTTTTCTTTCACCTTCCGGCCGATTAACTCAGTCCAGGGATGTAAATTACTGGCGCAAGAGAGTGCTCACGTCTTCAGCGAAGAGGTGAGGTGTTCGCTCCACTGCGAATTAACTACTCCCGGCATCAAGCTTCGACCAGGGTGGGACATGGGTAGAGTAGGCGGATGCGTCCTACTAATTTCGCCAATGGTGACGAAAGCTGAGAGTGCGGTTTATTCATCGACATGGTTCAAATGTTGAAGCAATGGTAGTTTATCTATCGATGAGGACGGAAAGTCCAAGTTAAAGGATAGTTGACTGGGCTCGCCGATGGTGACGAGGGTCGAAAGGTAGCGACCGATTTTGCCGATGGTGACAAGGGTCGAAAGGATGGGCGGTCTTGCCGATGGTGACAAGGACCAAAAAGGTAGCGACCAATCTTCCCAATGATGACAAGGGTCGAAAAGGATGACCGGTCTTGCTGATGGTGACAAGTGCCGAAAAGGGTGGCGATCGATCTTGCCGATGGTGACAAGGGTCGAAAAGGATGGCCGGTCTTACCGATGCGAAAAGGGTAGCGACCGATCTTGCCGATGGTGACAAGGGTCAAAAAGGATGGCCGATCTTGCCGATGGTGACAAGGGTCGAGAAGGGTAGCGACCGATCTTGCCGATGGTGACAAGGGTCAAAAAGGATGGCCGGTCTTGCCGATGGTGACAAGGGCCGAAAAGGGTAGCGACCGGTCTTGCCGATGGTGACAAGGGTCGAAAAGGATGGCCGGTCTTGCCGATGGTGACAAGGGCCCAAAAGGGTAGCGACCGATCTTGCCGATGGTGACAAGGGTCGAAAAGGGTGGCCGGTCTTGCCGATGGTGACAAGGGCCGAAAAGGGTAGCGACCGATCTTGCCAATGGTGACAAGGGTCGAAAAGGATGACCAGTCTTGCCGATGGTGACAAGGGCCGAAAAGGGTGGCGATCGATCTTGCCGATGGTGACAAGGGTCGAAAAGTGTGGCCGGTCTTGTCGATGGTGACAAGGGCCAAAAAGGGTAACGACCGATCTTGTCGATGGTGACAAGGGTCGAAAAGGGTAGCGACCGATCTTGCCAATGGTGACAAGGGTCGAAAAGGATGGCCGGTCTTGCCGATGGTGACAAGGGCCGAAAAGTGTAGCGACCGATCTTGTCGATGGTGACAAGGGTTGAAAAGGATGGCCGGTCTTGCCAATGGTGACAAGGGCCTAAAAGGGTAGCGACCGATCTTGCCGATGGTGAAAAGGGCCGAAAAGGATGGCCGGTCTTGCCGATGGTGACAAGGACCGAAAAGGGTGGCGATCGATCTTGCCGATGGTGACAAGGGTCGAAAAGGTAGATGGAAGTGGAATGACGAATGAGGGTAACCTCGTTACTACATCATCTTTTCATTTCATTTATTTTTTTTATCACATTACTGACTCAAGCACCATTTCGGGTTTTCGCCGAAGCCAGCCCCCTCTTGCTTTTGTCCACGTGCCCTTTCACTTTTTCACGTGGCGGGGTACTCGATTTTGCCTGCAACGCCCTCTCGGGTTTTCGCCGCAGCCGGGTGATAGCCATTTTTGCCCTTGTCCTGGTTTAGGAACAAGGTCGGCATGGTATCTCTATTTTTAACCCCATTTTTTTCTTTTTCTTCTTTTTATTTTTATTTTTTTTATTTTTTTTTTTGTACTGCATGGGGAATCTGGAACACGGGAGAGCTTGAGTACTAGAGTGCCGACCAGCCTTGTCGATGATGACAAGGGTCGGACCCTGGTTTAGTTCGTCGACATTGGTTCAATGCCGAAGCAAAGGCTTATATAGTTCTCAACAGGGACGAAAGGTCCAAGTTAAGGGATAGAGATCGACCTATCTCGCCGACGATGACGAGGGTCGAACACGGGTTTGTTCATCGACATGGGTTACATGTCGAAGCAAGGGTATGTTTATTAACAGGGACGAAACGTCCGAGTTAAAGGATAGAGGTCGACCGATCTCACCGATGATGACGAGGGTCGAATATGGGTTTAGTACGTAGGGGATCTCCGATGGGACCTTTGATGGTTATCCCTTGGGAGTTTCATTACGAGGAGAATAAAGAGGAACTTTTTAGATTACCACTTTACTGACCTAAGCACACTTTCGGGTTTTCACCGAGGCCAGCCCCCTCTTACTTTTGCCCACACGCCCTTTCGAGTTTTCACGTGGCGGGGTACCCTATTTTGCCTGCAACGCCCTTTCAGGTTTTCGCCGTAGCCGGGTTATAGCCATTTTTACCCTTGTTTCGAATATAGGAACAAGTCCGGCGGGGTATCTCTATTTTCAACCCCATTTTGTCTTTTCTTTTTTGCACATATAACAGAAGGACGTCGAGAGAGTCGGCTAGGACATGAAGTCTCGTGCCGAGAAAGAGAGGGTTTATTCGTTAGCAAGAAGGTAATGCCAATGCAAGGGATAGATTTGTGCCTATTCGGGCGTAAAGCCCGCAATGGCAATGCTGTATAAAGGTCAGCTAGGATACGAAGTCTTGTGCCGAGGATAGAGGGTTTATTCATCAGCAAGAAGGTAATGCTGACGCAAAGGATAGATTTGAGCCGATTCGAACGTAAGGCCCGTAATGGCAAGGATGTATAAAGGTTGGTTAGGACACGAAGTCTTGGGCCATAAAAGGGCTTTATTCGTCAGCAAGAAGGTAATGCTGACGCAAAGGATAGATTTAAGCCGATTCGGGCGTAAGGCCCGTAATGGCAAGGATGTATAAAGGTCAGCTAGGACACGAAGTCTTGCGCCAGAAAAGGGTTTATTCGTCAGCAAGAAGACAATGTTGACGCAAAGAGTAGATTGGTGCCGATTCGGATGTAAGGCCCGTAATAGCAATGTTGTTGATTTTATGCAAGTTTGGCTAGGGCAGAGTGCCGCTAGACCGAGGTTAGGGTAGTTTGGCTAGGGTGGAGTGCCACTAGACCAAGGTGAAGGTAGCTACGTCAGGGCGGAGTGCCACTGGACCAAGGTGAAGGTAGCTCGGACAGGGCGGAGTGCCACTAGACCAAGTTGAAGATAGCTCGGTTAGGGCGGATTGCCACTAGACTAAGGTGAAGTAGCTTTGTTAGGGCGGAGTGCCACTAGACCAAGGTAAAGGTAGCTCAGTTAGGGCAAAGTGTCACTAGACCAAGGTGAAGATAGCTCGGTTAGGGCGGAGTGCCACTAAACCAAGGTGAAGGTAGCTCGGTCAGGGCGGAGTGCCACTAGACCAAGGTGAAGGTAGCTCGGTCAGGGCGGAGTGCCACTAGACCAAGGTGAAGGTTGCTCGATCAGGGTGGAGTGCCGCTAGACTAAGGTGAAGGTAGCTCGGTCAGGGCGGAGTGCCAGTAGACCAAGGTGAAGATAGCTCGGTTAGGGCAGAGTGCGACTAGACCAAGGTGAAGTAGCTCGGTTAGGGCGGAGCGCCACTAGACCAAGGTGAAGGTAGCTCGGTCAGGGCGGAGTGCCACTAGACCAAGGTGAAGATAGCTCGGTTAGGGCGGAGAGCCATTAGACCAAGGTGAAGGTAGCTCGGTTGGGGCGGAGTGCCACTAGACCAAGGTGGAGGTAGCTCAGTCAGGGCGGAGTGCCACTAGACCAAGGTGAAGGTAGCTCGATCAGGGCGGAGTGTCGCTAGACCAAGGTGAAGGTAGCTCGGTTAGGGCGGAGTGCCACTAGACCAAGTTGAGGATAGCTCGGTCATGGCGGATTGCCACTAGACCAAGGTGAAGTAGCTCGGTTAGGGCGGAGCGCCACTAGACCAAGGTGAAGGTAGCTCGGTCAGGGCGGAGTGCCACTAGACCAAGGTGAAGGTAGCTCGGTCAGGGCGGAGTGCCACTGGACCAAGGTGAAGGTAGCTCGGTCAGGGCAGAGTGCCACTGGACCAAGGTAAGTATCTCGGTCATGACGGAGTGCCCCTAGACCAAGGTGAAGATAGCTCGGTTAGGGCAGAGTGCGACTAGACCAAGGTGAAGTAGCTCGGTCAGGGCGGAGTGCCACTGGACCAAGGTAAGTATTCCGATCACTCAGGGGATGTCGATTGCGCCGTGTGATACAGCTTTATATGCTTTTCATTGAGGGGAGAGAACTGGACGACTCCTTTGTGGTCTACCAGGATGTAGTCACCCCCTTCGTATACTCGGTGGACTACGTATGGTCCAACCCAGTTCTCAACCAACTTCCCTTTGGGGTTGGAAGCCATTACTTCTCTTCTTTTGACCATCACTAGGTCTCCTTTCTTAAATTCCCGACCTTTGACCAGCTTATCAAAAGCACGGGTCATGCGAGCTTGGTAGAGTTGAATGTTTTGTTGCGCACGGAGACGCTTTCCTTCGAGCTCGACGAGCTCTTCCAGTCTTCTTTCTACATTAGTTTGTTCACTGCTGACTAGTCCATGTTAGATAGCGACTCGCAGCGAGGGGATTTCTAATTCAATTAGCACCACGGCCTCCGACCCGTACATGAGGGAGAATGGCGAGCAGCCGGTTGGGGTTTTATAGGCAGTACGATAGGCCCAGAGTGCCTCGTACATCTTCTCTTCCCAGTCCTTTTTATTAGTCTTGACAGTCGTTGCCAGCAACGTGCATAGTGTTTTTTTGAAGGCTTCTGCAAGTCCATTGGCCTGAGAGTTGTAGGGGGACGATGTCCTCCAGTCAATCTTGTATTTGTCAGCTAGCTGGTAAACCTTCTGGTTTCTAAAATGGCTGCCGTTGTCAGAGATGATTTGGCTGGGAATCCCGAACCGGAATATTATATTCTGCCGGAAGAATCTTGCGACCAGTTCTCCCGTTACATCTCTTAGTGCAACTGCTTCCGCCCATCTGGAGAAGTAATATGTAGCCGCTAAGATGTATTTGCACCATGATGACGATGCTGGCAGTGGCCCTACCACGTCCGTGCTCCACTGAGCAAATGGCCAGCTTGGTAAGGTAGGATGTAGTGGTACTAGAGGTCTTCTTGACACATTAGCGTGCCCTTGACATTTCTGACAAGCCTTGGCGAACTTGCAATAGTCATCAAATATAGTGGGCCAATAGTAACCCAATTTCTTTATCTCAATTTTCATCTTCGGGCCGGCCTGATGCACTCCAGCCGAACCCGCATGGACTTCTTGCATCACCTACCTAGCTTCTGCTGAAGACAAGCAACGAAGTAGAACTTTTCTTCGGGTATCCGCCATTATCCGGAACAGGGTTCCGTTTCTCATCTCGTAAGAGTCTTTGACCCTCAGGAGTTTCATTCTTTGTTCTTTCTCTTTTGGGAGCTGCTGGTGCTGGAACCATTGTAGGAGATGTTCTCGCCAATCGGGCTGTTGAACCTCTTCGACGGCTGCCACCTCATTCTCTTGTTCATCGACCAAGACCTCTGTCACACTGGGGACCTACCGGCAGTTGATCACTGTTATGTTAAGGCTTGTGTCTGGCGGGACTGCCAAAGAACTAGCCAATTTAGCGAGGGCGTCTGCTTGAGCGTTCTATCCTCGATTGACATGCTTGATGCTGATGAAGTAGAATCTTGACATCATGCAGGTTGCCAGCTGATGGTAGGAGAGGAGCTCTTGCATTTTCACATCGAACTCTCCTTCCAGCTATTTTATAACTAGCATGGTGTCTCCGAATGCTTCCAGAATCTGAATCCCCATGGACAGTGCGATCCGTAACCCGATTACCAGGGCTTCATACTCTGCTTCATTATTTGTGCATGGCTTGTTTATTGAGCAAGATGTGTGCACAACTTCCCCTTCTGGAGGCTTCAGGACTATGCCTGCTCCTGCTCTGACCCTGGCTGACCCAGTGGCCGAGGTGTCAATTTTGGAAGCGCCATCAAAATATAGCTGCCACAAGGAGGGCTGCACTTGAGCGGCTTCTAGGGTTTCATCTTCGGGAAGCTCCGGTTCTAGCAGACAGCCTTCCGGTACTGGATGTTCGGTGAAGAAGTCTGCACTAGCTTGGCCCTTGACAGCCTTTCGCGGCACATAGGAGATGTCAAACTGCATAAGGATGATCGCCCATTTGCCTAAGCGACCTTTGAGTGCCGACTGGGACATAATATATTTCAGCGGGTACTCTTTGGATACCAGGCTGATTTCATGCGACAACATATAATGTCGAAGCTTCTTGACTGCGAAAACCAGTGATAGACATGTCTTCTTAATGTAAATATATTTCTCCTCAGTCCTGACCAGTCTCCGACTAAGGTAGTAGAGGGCTTTTTCTTTCCCTTCTTCATTGTTCTGGGCTAGCATTGCCCCCAGAGAGTTGTGTGTGACTGCTATATATAATATCAGCGGCCGACCTTTCACCAGTGCACCCAGCACTGTAGGAGTCTTCAGATAGTCTTTCAGCTTGTCAAAGGCTATCTGGTAATCTTCGTCCCAGTAAAATGGAACATCCCTCATCATCAATTTGTGGAAAGGCTGGCATCGCCCTTACAAATTGGAAATGAAGCACCGGATATAAGCCAAACGGCCTTGCAGTGATCTCAACTCAGAGAGGTTCCTTGGTGCAGGTAGCTCCTGAATTGCTCTGATCTTTGCGGGGTCTATCTCGATTCCCCGGTATCTGATAATGAAACCCAAGAATTTTCCGCTCGACACTCCGAACGCGTATTTCATAGGGTTCATCTTCAACTCATGCTGCCTTAGCCTCTGAAAAATGATTCGGAGGTCTTGCAGATGGTCTTCTTTTCTTCTAGTCTTGACCACCAGATCATCTATTTAGCACTCGACCTTATGGTAGAGCAATTCATCAAATATTCTGGTCATTACACGTTGATAAGTTGCGCCAGTATTTTTCAGTCCGAACGGCATCCTCTTGTAGTGATAGATACCTTTAGGGGTTCGAAAGGCGGTATGGACCCGGTCATGCTCCGCGATCCATATCTGATTGTAGCTGGACGACCCGTCCATGAATGACAGGGCCTCATGGCCGGTTTTAGCATCAATCATGACTTCCGTTATTGGCACCGAAAAGCCATCCTTGGGACAGGCTTTATTCAGATCTTGGAAGTCAACACATATCCAGATCTGTCCATTCTTCTTCTTTACGGGGACGATATTCGCCAGCCATGTGGTGTACTGGTTTTCTTCGACGAATCCTACATCAATGAGCTTGTCGACTTCTATACAAATCTGAGTGATGAGCTCCGGCCTCAAGCACCGTGGTGGTTGCTTCACTTGCTCGGCCTCAAGGCTGATTGCCAGCTCATGTTGCAAAACTGCGGGGCTCAGACCCGGCATTTCTTTGTAAGTCCAGGCGAAGTAATCCCGGTACTCTTGCAGTAGCTGAATGTACAGCTCCCGTTCCTCTGGCGATAGTTGGGCACTGAGAAAGGTTGGCCTGGGATCTACCTCATTTCCCAGGTTAACTTCTATCAGCTCATCGACCGTAGCTTGGCCTCCGTCTTCTATCTCCGGAGGTGCCGGCTAGAGGTCAACAAAATCTGGAATACCATCCTCGGGGTCGAGGACCTCGACTTCCTCATTTGACATCATCAGAGCTTCTCGAAAGTCCTCTGCTTCATTTAATAGCAGCCATGCATATTGCTCTCTCAGCAAATCCATTGCCGTTGCAGTCTCCAAGGGCGAGAGAGCAGCTTCAGCCCTTGTAGATGGGGTTGTAGCAGTGGCAGACTGGTGGTTGCTTGTTGTTGGGCTGGAACATCATCTCAGCCTTGTCACAGAGGGAGGGGAGGCCTCGCCTTCTGGGGCAGCCATGTCTTCAATAGAAGTGGCCTTCCCTTTCTTGATAGGATATACCTCTTGATCGGAGCTGGTCAAGGCTTCCCCCATTGGCACAAGAGGTGCTGAGGTCATCATCAGTAGGACTCTACTGGAGGGAGAGCTCCCTGCTTCTTCAACATGTTCGGCTTCGCTGTTGCTAGCCGCATCAAATTTGGCTTGAAGGGTCGTCTCTCCGAAACAAACCTGCTCCCAGCATCGGTAAGGAATCACGGTCTCTGCTTCTTGATCTCCGGTTTGAGCCGGCTCAGCATATTCAGCTTCCGTTGGATATTCATTAAAGGTTGCCCCCAGTGGGCTATCTTTAGCAGGGTAGAAGGCGGAGATGGTGTCCACCTCGTATCGCCCACTGTAGTAGTATTCTTCCAGGGTGAAGCCCAACCCCGGGTGCTGAGAGACGCATCTCATTTCATTATCCAGACTTGCGGGATACCACATTTTCTGGAAAGCTTCTTTATTTTTATGAGATTGATCGGAGGGGATGTGTTGCTTTTGGAACATCCTGGCCATCTGACTGGTTGTGAATGCCAGACCCTTGATGGGGACTGACGGATTGCTTATATCTTCGGGGAGGCAGCAGTCTGTATCTTCCTGAGTAGGGTGCTCTTCAGCCGTGTAGAACAAGCTGCTGGGTCAATCTATCTGTGTCACCTCCCAAGTTTTGAAAGGCTCCATAGTGGGGTCATCGAGGTCGGGCATTGGCTTGGTGAGGCCATCCGAGACTCCAATGTGGTCGTGCTGCCGACTGACCTAAACTTCATTAGCTTCGGGGTATAATGCAGGGGGTGTTGTTCTGCCCACGTCCCCGGATGCTGTGATATGAGAGACCGCCTTGGGCTTGACGTATCCGCGCGGCGGCGGTGGGTACCAATTGTCGCCGGATGCGCCTCTTGATGCCCCCATAGGGGTCTTAGCTTCAGAAGTCTTCTGAGAAGGCCCCGCATATAGGTTGGCATCCGCCAAGTGACATTCAAATACCTCGAACGGGTGGAGGTCAGCAAATATCCTTTCCTCTTTCCCTTAGAAGCTGTATTTGATACATTGGTGGAGCGTAAAGGGCACCACCATGTTTTCATGCATCCATGGGCGGCCGAGAAGCACCTTGTACGAGGTGCGGGAGTCGATGACATGGAACTGCACCGTCGTAGTGAAATCCGCCAGGGTAAGTGTGAACCCTGCCACCCCCATCGACACTTCACATTTTTTATTGAAGCCGACGATACGCATATCCCCGACCTTCTCGAGATGCACATTGAAGTGGTGCCTCTCGTAGATTCTGTAGAGTAAAATATTGACAGCTGCACCGGGATCGACCAGAATTCTGTTCAGCTCCCATCCGTTCAGGTGCCCCTTCATGTACAGCGACCTATTGTGGCTGATGGCAGGTAGCAGCATATCCTCTGGAGTGAAGGTCATGCTAGCTTCCGGCATTGCTTTGGCCAAGCAGGTCTCAAAATGAGCAGGCGTTTGCAGAGCAGTGATGATCGCCTGTCGAGTCTCCTCACTCAAAGAGAGGATCTCCCAGATTGTAAATCGAGCAGGGAGCTTCTTGAGTAGCTTCATTATGCGGCTCCCAGCGGACATTGGAAAGCTTCATCTCCTCAACCCACCTGGGCTTGGGAGAGTCTTGAGTTGCGGCCCCTGACGGAACTGCTTCATCTGCCTCAGACACGGCGCCTTTCTGGCTAGCACCGGATCTTTGGTGCTTTTCATTAGCTGCTGCGGGGCAAGATCCATCTAGATTTGGAGCTTCGGCAGATTATGTTGGTTGCGGGTGAACATCCCCGGGTGTAGGGTTAGCCTCCTGGCAAGGCTGCTTCCCCTTAGACATCTTCATGAATTCAAGAAATGAAGGGACTGCCTTGCCCCCACTCTTGTTATATAGGCCTGGCAGGGGAGAGATCTGGACTCCCTTGATCTCAGGTGGAGGTGTCTTGTAGGGCTGCTCTCCCCTGAACATGATGTTGTGGTTGGGTGGCAGCTGGCGCCCCCATTTTTGGCCTGACCGGGTAGCATGTGTGGCAGTTGTGGCCTCGGCCCTGCCTCCCCCGATAGGGGGCGTGAAGAAAATGTCCTCTTCTTCCTCCTCTCCAGGCAGGTTGAAGAATGCTTATAGAGTATTGAAGGAGACAACCTACACTTTATCGGCCTTAGCTGCCTTTCTCTTCTTCTTCTTTTGCTTCAGCTTCTTCCTTGCTTCAGCAGGCGCCTGCCCCCAGAACAGACTGCCCTCCTTGTCGGATGTTGTATCAGCTTCTTCCTTTTGCTCGAGTGAGAGCTGCTCCAGTTCTTGCCATGGGACATGGTCCCGCACCAGCAAGGGTTTCAATTCGGGCTGCACATACTCATCCAGCCCTTCAATAAGGTCTTGTAGTTGGCGGATCCCAGGACTAGTTTCCTTGACCACCGGTAGCAGAGTCTGTCTCCTCCGATTGCGTGTATGTACCTTGATGACCGCAGATGGAGTGGTCCACACAGGTGCTGCCACTGGCGGAGCAGGTCGTGGTGTAACACCATGGATATGTGCCCCCACTTTCGGGTGGGGTGCCTTCTTCTTTCTATGCTTCATAGGGACCTGCTGCCATCCCTGCTGTTCTTTCGCGGGCTCCAAGAAATGAGTTTCATAGGTGCTCCGCGTACTTGCTTTATAGATCTCCCTGGGCAATGCCTGGTATAGGGAGATTGATGCGGGACAGGACTGAAATGGGCTAAGACCTACGAATGCAACAAGTGCGGCCAGCACTCGAACGCCAAAGGCAAGCCGGGCGGCTGACCTCCGTAGCGTTCCTCCAGGTGGAGGCGTCTCTCAACAAGAAACTCAAGCCCAACGACCGTCCCTATGAGGGAAGCGCGGGGATCTCAGCGACTAAGGAGCCACCGTGCGCCTATGGGAATCTAGTCCGAGCTCGGCGCTCGACTAGGGCCACGGAATGGGTGCTCTCAACTCACAACCACGCGGTGAATAAGACGCTAGCTAGGAACCTACACACACTCACGCGGCATGCTAGAAAGTATACTAGTAAAGCAAAATGACAAAAGTGAGGAGCTTCGCACGTACCTCCACGCCTAGGCGTGGGGAAGGAACCCCGGCCGAGATCAACAACCCCGATACACGAAGGATGAACAACAATACAACCCAATAAAGTGCCCACTCCTCACAGGGAGATAACAGGCTACATGCAGGGATTCGGGGATGCCGATGTACGGGCTGACGGGCGGCACTCGGTGAAGGGTTGGCCGCGAGGAAGATCCGAACGGTGGTCGGCAGGATCGCAGCAATTCGTGACTCCGCGGTGAAAGCTCCCACGACCTGGTCCGGTGTCCGATTGAGGCGCCGTCAGCGATGGCGCATAGCTAGGTCACGGGAGGAAGCCTCGGCCAAAGGGGGCACGCAGATTCCGTCCGTGGAAGCCGGGGGCGCACCTGCAAGTTGCGACAGGATTCTGCTCCCAGAACTGCGCGCTTGAGCGGGAAAAATCAGCAGAAATAGCTCCAAAGGGCGAACGGAGCTCTGCTTGTTGGAGGATGAAGAGGACGCAGAGCAGCAGGTCCCGACCGAAGGAATCGATCAGATCTGGTCGTGGCTGAGAGAAGCAGGCTCTGGAATCCGCAGGTGGTTCTGGCGCCGGGTGGACAGGGCAGACCTGTGCGACCTCACGGGAATGGGCGCCACGAACAGCTCGGACGTCGGAACGGAGCGAGATCAGCGGCGTTGGACAGAGGTCGAAGAGAGGTACGACCGGTGAACATGCCGCGCCCAAACTCGTAGACGTCCGTCCTGTGGGATTTTTTCAAGGGGGTGGGCAGAACCAGGCTCGCAGGGAGAGGGGGTCCTGCGCGCGTTCACGGAGAAAATCGCCACGGGTGATGCCGAACTCCGAATGAGGTGAGACCACCTCGCACGCATCGGTGGCTTGTAGAAGATCCACAAAAAAATGGGCTGGTCACCCAAGGCCTTCACGAACAGGGGGTGGTCGTCGCTGCTCCTGGAGGAGAAATCCGGGGGCACCGAACTAGAACTTGAGAAGGGATAGAAGAGAAAGGGGCCCTCGGCGTCGCACCGAGGGATGGGGAGTCACACCCCGAGCTTGCTCCCGTCGCAGGAGCAAGGAGGAACAGAGGAGGGGGCGCAGCCACCTTCAGCAAATGCTCTTTCAATTTCATTCAATAATAATGCTCAAAAGAAAATACAAGCCTTTATATCGGGGAGGGGGAGAAAGCTAGGGTTTCACCCTTGCCACATGGAGGGGGGGGCGCAAATGGAAGGGGGGTGCGACCCAGCCCTTCCCCATTCAAGGGGGGGGGGGTGGCCATCCCTCCTCCAATCAAGGAGGGATCAAAGGGAGGGGGCGCCCAAGGGGGGAAAGGGGGGTGAGATGGAATGGGGCAAGGGGCGCGCCCAAAAAGGCAAGTGGAGGGGGCAAGGGGGGGGGGGGGAAGGTGGCGCAGCCACCCAGGATGAGGGATGAGGGGTGCGCCCCAAACCCTAATCCTAAGCCCATTAATTATGGGCCAAGGCCAAGTCCAATAATAAGAAGATAGCCCACTACTCCCTCTACACATAGTCTGCTAATATAAAGAACTAGATAACGTGTCCACGCAGGGACCAAACCTAGGCCCAACATGGCCTCAAATGAGAAGGACGTTCCACTAATAGATGCCGTAGTCGCCCAGCCAAAGAGATGTCGGCGTGCTCCGTGTGCTCCGTCGAGTGATGCGGCGCGTGTCCTCACCAATTCTCCCCGGGTGGGAAGAACTCGACCCCGTCGAGTAAGGGTCACGGTCGCTCAGGTAGCGCTCCAGCAGGTCCGGGTCGATCCTCTCCAGCTCTCCACGTGTGATCCAGGCGTCGTCTGTCGCAGGGCGCCCTCTTCAACGCACTAGGAAGCGTTGGTAGGCTCCGCTCCGGGTCGTGGTCACCTGCTCATCCAGTATACAATCTATATGCTCGCGTGTCTGTAATGGGGCTGGAAGAGGTGGACGCTCAGTAGGTGTAATACTCTCAACAGGAGGGGAGGGCCCAAAAAGCTCACTGGGAATCACCGCGGGATCCCGATATGCCACCAGATCTGAGACATTGAACGTCGAACAGATCCCATAGTCGTCTGGCAGCTCAATCTCATACGCATTCGACCCGATTCGCTTCAAGACTCGAAAGGGTCCAGCACCGCGGGCCTGGAGTTTCTTCACGGGCCCCGAAGGAAACTGTTCAGGTCTGACCCTGATCATGACATACTCTCCCTCTCGAAACTCACGGGTGCGTCGATGCGCATCAGCTAACTCCTTATAACGTGCGTTGCTGGCCTCTATATGATGACGTACATGCTCATGCAACTGCCTAATATGCTCTGCAAAGGACTCAGCTGACTCAGAAACACGGACCTGGATGGGAGATGGAACCAAGTCTATCGGCTTCCTAGGTCTACGACCAGTAACAATCTCAAAGGGACTCAGACCTGTAGACCTATTGACCGAGTCATTATATGCAAACTCTGCTAGAGGTAGAACCAGGTCCCAATCCCCGACACGATCACGCACTAAGCACCTAAGAAGATCCCCTAGACTCCTATTGACTACCTCCGTCTGACCATCGGTCTGGGGGTGATAGGCGGTAGAGAACTTCAACTGGGTGCCCATCATGTGCCATAGGGTCTTCCAGAAGTAGCTAGTGAAGCGCACATCCCTATCAGACACTATAGTACGTGGAAGCCCAAACCTGGAGACACAGTGAGTAAAGAACAGACGGGCAACTCTAGAGGCGTCTGAAGTCTTGGAACAGGGAATGAATAAAGCCATCTTAGAGAACCTGTCTACCACCACAAAAATGGAGTCATGCCGACGGAGGGTACGAGGCAATCCTAACACGAAGTCCATGCTAATGTCCTGCCATGGACTATCCGGGACAGGGAGGGGAGTATAAAGGCCGGTGTTCTACTTCCTCTGCTTGGCCATAGCGCAAGTGCGGCACTGAGCCACGATGCGAGCAACATCCCTCTTCAAACTAGGCCAATAGAACCTATGCTCAACGGCCTCAATGGTCTTGTTCCGGCCGAAATGGCTAGCAAGACCCCCTGCATGCAACTCCCAAGTGAGAAAATCACGGACAGACGTCCGTGGGATGCACAACCTACCACCCTGGAATAAATAACCCTCCTGAAGGACAAACTCACTATAGTCACGGGAGGGGCCCGACTGAAGGGCAGCATGGATCGGACAGAAGTCCGGGCAATCGACATAAGCCTCTTTCAGCCTCTCCAATCCCACCACCTCTACTCCCATGGTGGACAACATCATCATCCACCGACTCAGTGCATCGGCCACCTTATTCTCGGCCCCTGCCTTGTGCCTAAGCACAAAGGTATACTCCTGAAGGTACTCCACCCACCGACTATGACGCGCATTCAGCTTCTTCTGCGTGTGGAGAAACCTCAAAGCCTCGTGATCAGAAAAGAGCACAAACTCCTGGTGTAGGAGATAGTGCCGCCAATATCTCAATGCCTGGACGACTGCATAAAACTCCTTGTCATACGTGGAATACCGCAGTTTGGCATCGTTCAGCTTCTCGCTGAAAAAGGCAATGGGATGAGACTCCTGACTCAACACTCCCCCTATACCTACTCCAGAAGCGTCGCAGGTGACCTCAAACACCTTAGAAAAATCAGGTAAGGTAAGAACAGGTGCCTGGGTCATGCGCTCCTTGATGCTCTGAAAGGCCGTGGCTGCAGCCTTGGTCCATGTGAATGCCCCCTTCCTAATGCAATCCGTGATTGGGGCAGTGATGGAACTGAAGCCACGAATGAAGCGACGATAGAACGTCGCTAGGCCATGGAAGCTCCGAACATCGTGGAGGGTGCGGGGCTCAGGCCATTCCTGAATGGCGCGTATCTTCTCCGGATCAGCGGAGACCCCATCGCGAGACACTATAAACCCAAGGAAGGAAACCTGATCGGTCATGAAAGCACACTTCTTCGGGTTGGCGAATAAGCTCTCTCGCCTCAGAACAATGCAGACCTGCCTGAGGTGGTCTAAGTGGTGCTCCCTAGTGCGGCTATAAATAAGGATGTCATCGAAGTAGACGACCAAAAAGACCCCTATCATAGGGCGCAAGACCTGGGTCATCAACCGCATGAATGTACTAGGGGCATTAGATAGCCCAAAAGGCATCACTAACCACTCATACAGACCATCCTTGGTCTTGAATGCAGTTTTCCACTCATCTCCAGGCCTGATCCTAACCTGGTGATAGCCACTTCGAAGATCAATTTTAGAAAAAATAGTGGCTCCCGACATCATATCTAGCAAATCATCTAGTCGGGGAATAGGAAAATGATATTTCACCGTGATCATATTGATCGCACGGCTATCGATGCACATCCTCCATGTGCCATCTTTCTTAGGGGCTAGCAAAGCGGGGACAGCGCAAGGGCTCTTGCTGTCCCTGAGGGATCCCCTACTCATCAACTCCTCGACCTGTCTCTGCAACTCGGCGTGGTCCTCCGGGCTCATCCTATAGTGAGGGAGGTTAGGCAATGAAGAGCCCGGGACAAGGTCGATCTCATGCTGGATGTCACGCATAGGTGGAAGGCCTCCAGGGAGGTCCTCCGGGAAGATATCAGAAAACTCGCGTAAAATCGCAGCCAACTCGGGGTTTAGCTCACCGTCGGACTCTGAGATGACATCACTCACCTCTCGAACAACAACAGCAAAGAGGGGACTACCACTAGTGAACTCTCTCTCCATCTCACGGGGACTAATCACCATCAATCTCCTAGTGGAAGGCTCCCCTAGGGTGAGGGTAGTGGAGGTGGCAGTAGCAGGCACCAAGGGTGGGGTAGGAGGGTCGGCCTTCCCCTGACGAGGGGTGTTCGTGGCACTGGGGCCGGCTGGCCCGCGAACTGCAGGATCCCTAGGCTGGGTGGGGTGAAGAGTGATCCTATGGCCACCATGGTCGAAGATGCAAGTGTTCGACCGACCATGGAGGGTGGCATCCCTATCGAAGAGCCAAGGCCTACCTAGAATAATACTACCCACCTCCATAGGTAGCACGTCACACCAAATCTCATCATGGTAGGTCTGGAACTGCAATGGCACTAGACAACGAAGCCTAACCGGGATAGAGGTAGAGTCTACCCAGGATACCCGATAAGGAGCAGGGTGGTCCACAGGTGTCAACCCAAGACGAGTAACCGTACCGGTGGATATGGCATTAATGCAGCTCCCACTGTCAATGATCACCTTGCAGGCCTTCCCTCCAAGCCTACAAAAGGTGTGAAAGATGGTGGTACGACGCCAGTCGTCACTCACCTGGGGCTGGGTAAGGATACACCGGACTACCCCTAACTGTGCATCACCCTGATACTGAATACTAGGGACATCGTCCTGCTCTCCCTCAAGCAACTCATCAAAGAACTCCTCGGCCAACTCCTGGTCGGCCTCATAGCTGACTGGCAAAAGCTCAGCCGTGGGATCAGCGGGTGAGGGGTCCGTCACAACAAGTGACTCTCTAGTGGGGCATTTGTTCGCATAATGGCCGACTCCACCACACCTATAACAATTGTTACGTGCCCCTGTGCTAGGAGATGCTCCACCGGTCATCGGCCCTTTCCCCTTGTCATCATGACGGGCCGGGGGTGGTGGTAGCTGAGGTCGGGTAGGGAACGCGGGAGGCTGAGGGCGTGAGGTGGGGTAAGGTGGCTGCTGGCGAGGGGGAGGGAGAGTGTCCCTCGGCAAGGGAGGGCGAGGCCTAGGAACAGTAGGGTCCTGGCGAGGGGGTTCCGAGGGCCAAGCCGCCGGAAACCGACTGTAGGAACTGGGTGTGGTGCGTGGGTTGAACCCCCGCTGACTAGTGGTCCCCTGACGTTGAGTAGGAGTGAACTCCGCCTCAAACTGCTCTAGCTCCATAGCGACCTGGTACGCGACCTCTAAGGTGGTCACATTACGGCGAAACAACTCATACTGGTAATGGGGCCGTAGACCACGACGGAAACGAGAGACGGGCATGGCGCTCTCCTCCGTGACTCCGCATCGCAAGAAATACTCGTCAAACTCTACGATGTACTCGGACACGGGCCGATCTCCCTGGGTGAGGCTCTGCCATCTGTCAATGAGCCTCTGGCGATAAGTGGCGGGGAGATACTTTTCTCGGAGTTTGACTTTCATCTCACCCCAAGACTCAATCTGGGGGTCCTGACGCTGAAATATCAGACTCTCCACATTCCTCCAATACGTCTGTGCTCGCCCCAATAACTTCATCCTGGCAAACTTAACTTGCCGGTGGTCAGACATATCGACCCACTCAAAATACCGGTCCATGCTAGCCTCCCAGTCTAGATAGATCTTCGGGTCCAGGGACCCGTCAAAAGTGGGAGAGTCCGCGCGAACGGTCCTAAGGGCCCGATCATCCTCGTCATCCCTCTGTGGTCGGTGACCACGGTGGCGTCGGCCATTCCCCTCATAATCATTGTCGGATCCGTAATCCTCAAAGTCGGGGACTCGTGGCCGTCGCTCCTCAGCCCGATATGGTGGGGGCTGGGCAGCCGCCGCCTGTGGGGCACGATCAACTCTAGGGGGGTCTTGATGGGGCACTTCCTCTACCCTCCCTATCCGCCCGATCAGACCCTGGATAGATCGGTCAGAAACCTCAGTGCGGTCCTCTATGGCCTTGAGTCGGCCCTCCAGACGGTTGGTCAGGTCCTTAGTGGCTTGTTCAGAACTAGCCAAGCGCTCCATGATCTCGGCCATGAAATCCTCTAGAGAAGGGCCTCCTTGGGTGTTACCACGTGGGTCACCCATGGTGTCCGGGCGATGGTAATGGGTACCACCCCGAGTGGGCATGCAAAGGGACCTAAATGGAGACTCACTAAGACCTATATGGGTGGACACATGCTGAATGGAATGCAAGACTCAACCCTAGATGCAAACCTATATGCTCTGATACCACTTTGATGCGGGACAGGACTGAAATGGGCTAAGACCTACGAATGCAACAAGTGCGGCCAGCACTCGCACGCCAAAGGCAAGCCGGGCGGCTGACCTCCGTAGCGTTCCTCCAGGTGGAGGCGTCTCTCAACAAGAAACTCAAGCCCAACGACCGTCCCTATGAGGGAAGCGCGGGGATCTCAGCGACTAAGGTGCCGCCGTGCGCCTATGGGAATCTAGTCCGAGCTCGGCGCTCGACTAGGGCCACGGAATGGGTGCTCTCAACTCACAACCACGCGGTGAATAAGACGCTAGCTAGGAACCTACACACACTCACGCGGCATGCTAGAAAGTATACTAGTAAAGCAAAATGCCAAAAGTGAGGAGCTTCGCACGTACCTCCACGCCTAGGCGTGGGGAAGGAACCCCGGCCGAGATCAACAACCCCGATACACGAAGGATGAACAACAATACAACCCAATAAAGTGCCCACTCCTCGCAGGGAGATAACAGGCTACATGCAGGGATTCGGGGATGCCGATGTACGGGCTGACGGGCGGCACTCGGTGAAGGGTTGGCCGCGAGGAAGATCCGAACGGTGGTCGGCAGGATCGCAGCAATTCGTGACTCCGCGGTGAAAGCTCCCACGACCTGGTCCGGTGTCCGATTGAGGCGCCGTCAGTGATGGCGCGTAGCTAGGTCACGGGAGGAAGCCTCGGCCAAAGGGGGCGCGCAGATTCCGTCCGTGGAAGCCGGGGGCGCACCTGCAAGTTGCAACAGGATTCTGCTCCCAGAACCGCGCCCTTGAGCGGGAAAAATCAGTAGAAATAGCTCCAAAGGGCGAACGGAGCTCTGCTTGTTGGAGGAAGAAGAGGACGCAGAGCAGCAGGTTCCGACTGAAGGAATTGATCAGATCTGGTCGTGGCTGAGAGCAGCAGGCTCTGGAATCCGCAGGTGGTTCTGGCGCCGGGTGGACAGGGCAGACCTGTGCGACCTCACGGGAATGGGCGCCACGAACAGCTCGGACGTCGGAACGGGGCGAGATCAGCGGCGTTGGACAGAGGTCGAAGAGAGGTACGACCGGTGAAGATCCCGCGCCCAAACTCGCAGACATCCGTCCTGTGGGATTTTTTCAAGGGGGCGGGCAGAACCAGGCTCGTAGGGAGAGGGGGTCCTGCGCGTGTTCACGGAGAAAATCGCCACGGGTGATGCCGAACTCCGAATGAGGTGAGACCACCTCGCACGCATCGGTGACTCGTAGCAGATCCACAAAAAAATGGGCTGGTCACCCAAGGCCTTCACGAACAGGGGGTGGTGGTCGCTGCTCTTGGAGGAGAAATCCGGGTGCACCGAACTAGAACTTGAGAAGGGATAGAAGAGAAAGGGGCCCTCGGCATCGCACCGAGGGATGGGGAGTCACACCCCGAGCTTGCTCCCGTCGCAGGAGCAAGGAGGAACAGAGGAGGGGGCGCAGCCACCTTCAGCAAATGCTCTTTCAATTTCATTCAATAATAATGCTCAAAAGAAAATACAAGCCTTTATATCGGGGAGGGGGAGAAAGCTAGGGTTTCACCCTTGCCACATGGAGGGGGGGGCGCAAATGGAAGGGGGGTGCGACCCAGCCCTTCCCCATTCAAGGGGGGGGGGGGGCGGCCATCCCTCCTCCAATCAAGGAGGGATCAAAGGGAGGGGGCGCCCAAGGGGGGAAAGGGGGGTGAGATGGAATGGGGCAAGGGGGGCGCCCAAAAAGGCAAGTGGAGGGGGCAAGGGGGGGGGGAAGGTGGCGCAGCCACCCAGGATGAGGGATGAGGGGTGCGCCCCAAACCCTAATCCTAAGCCCATTAATTATGGGCCAAGGCCAAGCCCAATAATAAGAAGATAGCCCACTACTCCCTCTACACATAGTCTGCTAATATAAAGAACTAGATAACGTGTCCACGCAGGGACCAAACCTAGGCCCAACATGGCCTCAAATGAGAAGGACGTTCCACTAATAGATGCCGTAGTCGCCCAGCCAAAGAGATGTCGGCGTGCTCTGTCGAGTGATGCGGCGCGTGTCCTCACCAGAGATCATGTGGACTCCTGCTCTTCTAAGAGGGGCTTCATGTGGCTGAGGAGGGTCTACTTTGTACTCTCCCAATTCTATTTCATTTTTCTTCACCATCCCTTCGATGATGTCCTTGAAAACATAACAGTCTTCGATTGGATGCCCTAGCATCTGGTGGTAGGGGCAAGATCTTGGACTGTCCTTCTTCTTCAGGTCCTCCTCCCTCTTCGGCTCTGGCAGGGTGACCACCCCATACTCCGTTACCCAATCGAACAAAATCCGGGTTTTGTCCTTCAGAAAAGAGTAGGCTTTCTTCATCTTGTCCCGTAGCGAGGGACCTTCTTTGCCATATGGGGCTTTTGCAGGCTGTGGGGTGGCCGCCTTCTTACCTTTATCTTTCTGTTGTTCGAACGCCTTGATGTCAAGAGCGTTCGCTTATTTAGGCGCCTGGCGCCGCTCCACTGTCTTGCCCTTCTGGGTTGTACTGGCAACTGATGTAGGGGCTGGTCTGGCCAAAAAGGCTTCCACCTTGGCCACGCCATTGTTTAATTGGTCAAATGACCGTATCTCTATTCCAATCATTTTTTCCAGAACCTCTCTCCTGAGGCTCTGTTTGCATATTTGTACAGCTTCCCCCTGATGCGGGGGCCGCTTGCAACTCATTCAGAGGTTCCTCCACCTCTTGATATAATCGAGGGCTGTCTCATCGGCCCTTTGCTTCGTTGAGTAGAGTTCGGCCACTGTGACCTCCCTCTCTATAACATGGAATCTCTCCCTGAACTTCCTCTGCATATCCGACCAGTCACTGATCGACCCGACCGGGAGGCTGGAGTACCATTCAAATGCGAGCCCCATTAGTGAGGACCCAAAAAACTTCGGCAAGTATGACTCATCGGTGGCCAGATCACCTATGACAGTCATAATATGCAATATGTTCCTTCAGGGATCCCTTCCTGTTGAACTTGTCGAACTTGGGCGGCTTGTTGATCCCCGGGGGAAGTCGCTTGGCAGCATGGTCTTGCGGGTATGGCACCTGATAGGCATCAAATGCGACGTAGTCGCCTTCATTCCTTTCTGCGAGCTTCAGCTCGATCATTCTTTCCACCATCATCCAATTCATGACCGTGGGGTCAAATGGCTCCGGATAGAAGTGTGCTGGCTGCAGGTATGTGGTGACCAGAGTGGTCACCTGTAGAGGACGCATCAGTGGGGGTGTTTGGTGCACTTGAGGGAGCACTGGCGGCATCAGCGGCTGTGACTGAGGTGGTCGCTGCTGAGTCGTCGCCAAGCTCGTCTCTGACGACGGAGGCAAGGTGTAAAGTGGCGGAGGGTCGACATGATGGACCACTCCCCGGGATGATTCACCTTGGACTTCGGGCGGCTTGGAAGCTGATGACTGTTCAGTCTTCTCTATTAGCTATTTTATCAGCAAGTCTATCTCTTGCCGGTATCTTTGAAGTAGCATCAGGACCGACGGGTCCATAGTTGTTGTGCTGGGGATGGCCTCTGTTGCTTCCCCGGACGTACCCTCGGGCAGGATGTCGAGGAGGACGTCATCTTCTTCTTCCGCCGTCACTACATTGGCGATCAGGATAGCAGCTTCATCATCCCACTGGTGACAGCCCATGGGTTGTTTTCCTTTAGTTGCCGCCAGGATTTCAGTTGCGGCTTCTGTTCTTCGAGTATTCGGCCCTGGCCTCGTGGCCAATTGAGCCAACTCGCGGGGGTCTTTGGGAAGTCCCCCATATCGACTGAATGTGCCAGCCATATTGCAGGTGAAGACCTGCATCCTTCTTCTCCGACGATGGACCCTCCTCTTTGCCTGATCCGGGAAGGTCAGCCTCTCGAACACAGAAGTCCTTCTTGCTTCTTTCCGCCTAGGGGTGGCTTCATCGGCTTCGATCTCAAAGCCGTCATCATAGTCATTATCGTCGACTGATGACACCATCATCTTTTCTCTTTCATCTTCTTCAACTACCATGGATGGGCAGTAGTCTTGACTGGCTGCGGTTGCTTGCATCAGCCGCTGCTGTCCAAGCGAGGGGTTGCCTAGCCCTCGGAAATAGTTCTTGACCAAATTGGTCATCTCTTCTCGACCCCGTTCTTGATGCAGCATGGGGGACGGTTGTCGACCTCCCGCAGGAGGGATGTAAGCCAGCCGAGCTCTGTCGGCCGGTTGCTGAAATCTTCGTCACACAGCAGGGAGGTTGGCTTGGCAGGCGCAGGCCCGGAAGCTTTCGCGGCACGGAGGGTCCGCAACCACTTCTTCTTCTTTCGGGGGTAGGCCCCTTTCTGTCCTTCCTTCCATTCCGTCACGAGTAGGGCGGCGGCGGACATGTGCAGTTTGGTGGATAGGCTGGACCCTCTTGGGGACCCACACCTGTTTAAACTTATTTGGCCTGGGGGCCAACTTCTCCTGGCCGTAGTGGCCGGCTTCTTCTCTTTCCGCCCTCCTTCTAGTGAGGGCTTGATATGAGTTGTGGACGGGGATAGCAGGGACGACCCGGTCTGGGACTATCCGTGTGTCGCGTCCGTTGAGGAAGACGTGCATACCACCGACCATCATGGATTTACGGGATTGCGAGAGGGTTCCAGTAACCACAGCAGTACCCCTTCGGAGTTGCTTGTGCTAACGACCTCCAGAGATCTTGTTAACAGCATCGGGGCGGACCCCACAGATGGCATGGTGCACTAGGCAGCTGGCGACCAGGGTTGGACTCTTGGATGAGTCATTACAACATCGGGCCTTCAGAGGCCCCATCTCTTTTGCAGCTCCCTTGACGGGCTCCGAGGATTCCACCTTCAGCATGTCTACGAAGGCTAGCCCCAAGAAGTTGGGGAAGCCAACAGCGACAGGGAAGCTGCCCAACACCGTGGGCATTGCGAGGTACCCTTACGCATGACCAGCAACGATCGAAGGGCCAAAGCCAACGCCAGTCAGTCCAGTTGTTGTCGTCAATGTTTACCTGAAAAGATCAACAAACCGACGATCAGTAGCCTTTGGGAGGGCCTCGAAGCCCAAGTATCTCGAAAAATAGATGAAAGGTGACACTGGTCCCACCGGGTGTGCCAGACTTGTTTGGATCATTTATTTTACCAGGGGTATTTTATTATGTAAGTCCCAGCGGGCTGTAGACACGCCATTCCTGACGTCTCCGAGAAAGTCTCATATTACTATACAACGCCCCGCAACGGCTTACGCATTTTGAATCGCTCGGGTGCTTCCTTTTCTTGAGTCTTCTTCCGCCCTTTTCGGCATCCGGAATCATCTCGTCACGGCATTCGGACGGCATCAACACCAGTCAGACGCATCAGGAGGTTCCGGAACCAAGAAGGGTGTCTGCCGGGCGGCCGCCAACGCTTGAACTGAGGACCCGGGTGGGTCTTAATGGGGGCGTCCAGGCCCCTGGACGCCCCCATTCTTTTAATTTTATTTTTCAAAACCCAAAACACAAATAAAAAATAATATATTAATGGAGGCGTCCAGGCCCCTGGACGCCCCCATAAAAATAAAAATAAATATATATATATATATATGCCAGTTGGCATAAAAAGACAAAACAAAATAAAAATTATACATTAATGGAGGCGTCCAGGCCCCTGGACGCCTCCATAAAAAACAAGCATAAAAAATATATAATGCCAGCTTTGGCATAAAAAGACAAAATAAATAAAAATTATACATTAATGGAGGCATCCAGGCCCCTCGACGCCTCCATCAACTCCCTCACGGGCGCCGCCCACCGAACGACGGTTTGTCGTGTGTGAAAAAAGCCAAATTATGGAGACGTCCAGCCCGCTGGACGTGCCCATTTCAAAATCACGAGGCGCCGCTCACAAAACCACGCGTTGTGTCAAACCGCGTGCGGCCGTCGGTGGTGTTCGGTGGACCTGTTAGGGGCGTCCGGGGCCCTGGACGTCTCCACAAAAATATTCTAAAAAATTAATAAAAATAGAATAAAATATTAGTTCGGCCCTGATGGAGGTGTCCAGGGTCCTGGACGCCTCCACCCTCCGGAGCCCTATAAATAGAGGCCCACCCCCTCAGTTCTAGAGAGCTTCGAAGAGATCCGATAGGCTGCCGGAGCCCAGAGGCTACCGGAGTCATTTTCTAACCCGTGGGGTCTTTTGTAGGTGGAGGTTCTGCCGGCTTCTCGGGTGCCCACGCTCGCGAGAGGAAGGTCGTCTTCATCCACCGCGCTTCCACGCCATCCCTACGCTGCCGGAGCTCCGCCGGATTTCACCATCGGCACATCCAATAAGCCAATCCTTTCCTTTTCTTCTTAGTTCTTTTGCATTCATCATCTCGCATCATCTATCCCCCTTCATAAGGGCGCCTCTTCTTATATACTTCTTGCATCCATCATCTCATTTTCCTCCTACTCGAGTCCGAGAGGGGTTTAAAAGACAACACCAACCAGGTGTGTGTCTTGCCATCATTTCGTTATTTTTATCGCAAGGATTTGAATACTACACCTTCATCTTTCTAATCCACTCGTTACTTGTTTGTCGTTGTTTTGCAAGGGTACCCAAGGAAAGCCCTCTCCGTCGGCCGGCCGAAGGGGGAGGAAGAAGCAACCCGCCATCTCCCGCTCTTGAGGTAGGCGCGATCACTTTCTTTATTTTGGGGTCTTTCGGCCCCTGGCGATCACATCTTGTTCTCGAGGCCGCGGCGAGTCACTTCCCCAATGGCCGTTTAAATTCCCGTTCTTATACTCTCTTTATATTCTGTTGTATTCTGCTCATATTCTCGAGGCCGCGGCGAGTCACTTCCCCAATGGCCGTTTAAATTCCCGTTCTTATATGTTATATTCTTATCTATTCATATTCTCGAGGCCGCGGCGAGTCACTTCCCCAATGGCCGTTTAAATTCCGTTCTTATATATTATATTCTTATCTATTCATGTTCTCGAGGCCGCGGCGAGTCACTTCCCCAATGGCCGTTTAAATTCCCGCTCTTTATATTCTCCTTATATTCTGTTATATTCTTATCTGCTCATATTCTCGAGGCCGCGGCGAGTCACTTCCCCAATGGCCGTTTCAATTCTTGTTATTTAATTTCTGCACCATTCCCGTCCCCCCGAGGTCGCGGCGAGTCACTTCCCGCTATGGCCGTTTAACCCCCATATCTTGCTATATTACATTTGTCCCGCTCGCCCCACCGGAGCAATCTCCCGTGGTGGCCCCTTCTCTTTTCTCTTATTTCTGTGTTGCAGCAAACAAAAAGAAGGAGCCCGCGCGCTCCGCGTCCTCTTCGCACCCCGAACCGCGTGACGTCGCTCACAGATTGGCGATCACGGTGGGACCTCTACTGCTTCCTTTTGGCTACCCTTGCAAGTTCGGCACCATCCGTGCCTCTCCACCTTGGCGCCCGCGCGCGCCCCCGTTGTGCTCACGGCAGCACTGTCAGTTTTGATTGGTTGTTTGTTTATTACATGTCTGTTATTTCTGTTGTTTTCCCACTCCATATCTCTGTCAGCATTTCATTGCATGCATCCATCCCTCTTTTCTATCCTTTTTTCATTTTTTTGAGGATCACCCTTTCCCGGTGAAGGAAGGACTCTCCGTTTGAGAATTCCTCTCAACGGACTAGAATCTCCTCCACTGGGACCTCCGTAAGTCCCCGACATCGAAGAATCTCCTCTTCGTTCACTGGGCTGGTTGTACCATTGAAGTTCCCGAAGTTAGTCATTTCATTCGTGGTGAGACGAGAGACCCTAGCTGACACGGCGGTGAAACAAAAATAAACTAGGGTCCCCATTTTGTGTGAACTTCGGATCTCGCTAAAAACACAAAAAAAATCATCAAAATCAAAACACAAAAAAAGACGTAAAGGCATCAACTTGTTCGATAATCTCTGCTACCTGCTTGCTAGTGTATGTTTTTGCGTTCTGGGAAAACTGTGAGCATGGCTCACGAGTCTTTTGAGGAGAACCACCCTAGTCGTGGTTTGTCAGCCGACCCGCGAGTCTATGCTATGGACTCGGGTCCTTCTCATGAACACTCGCATGAGGTGCAGGTTATTGCCGGGGACACATCCCCACCGCAGGATATCTCTTCCTTACTGGGCGTCCTCGCCAACACGGAGCTTACCTCTGAACAGCTCCGGGCCTTCCAGGCCATTCTAAAAGGGAAATCTGTTTCCCCCACGCCCCAGGAATCAACTTCGGTCATCGCACCTCTCCAAGAGTCCGTGCAGGCCATTCCATCTCCTCCATTGGCGCAAGCCATCCAGTCTCCCTCGCTTCAAGGACAAGCGAGCCAACAACCACCCTCATTCCAGTTCCCGTCACAATCTCAAACTCCCGTTGTTCCCCACACACCGCTTCAGCCAGGGCCAACTGTCGGCGGTCCGACAGCTCCCTCTCATTCCGGGTTCCCCCTCAAGTCTCCGGGAGACAGTTTCTCCCCCAGTGGCAAGTGCCACCTTCACCTCCAGAGGAGCTCGCCCAATCGCTCCTCAATAGGTTCAATCGCATGGACGAGCAGTTTCAAAATCTGAGAAGGATGGTGGACGTGAAAGCCACCCCGGAGGTTGCTTTGCCAATCCTTCCCGTCATTCATCTTCCTCCCTCCGAAATGCCCACGTACCGCAGATACAATGGTACCGGCAACCCCTTCATTCACCTCAAGGATTTCATGTATGAATCCTCCTATTGGCAAAACGATCAGAGGTCCCTGGCATACCTCTTTCGGAGATCATTGGATGGTCCCGCGCTTGAGTGGTTCTATTCTTGGAGCCCCGCGAGGCCGAGAATTTTGAAATAGTCCAGAGAAGGTTCTTGCAGAAATATAGGGATAGGGTCGGTCCCTCACTCTCCATTACCGACCTAGTGGCCGAAAAGATGAAGCCCGATGAGGATTTTGTCCGCTATGCTGATAGATGGAGGTCTCTGGCGGAAAGAATAAGGGATACCCTCTCTGAGCCCGAACAAGTGAAGATGATTGTGTCTAATGCAACCCCACAGTTCAGACACGTCCTGGCCATGAATAAACTTACTACAATGGAGGAACTCTATGAAAGGGCCCGATACATCCAAACCCAGTTAAAAGACTCCCCCATTATGAACATGTTTGAGTCGTCGAAGCCCAAAGTGGTCAGAAAGACAGGCGCTGGTGTCCCGGGCGGAGCCACAGAAGGGGTCGTGACAAATGAGCAAGTGGGTGCGGTCAACAATGCCAACTATGCGGTCAACCCAAGGCCTCCACAAATGCCCCGACTTCCCCTCCAACCAGGTCCTTTCCCTCTTCGTCCTCCACCCCAAAATAATCCACCCCAGGATAATATGCCTCCATTACGTCAACCCCAGCAACAACAACCACAACCTCAGCAACAACAACCACCGCTTCAGTACAACCAAGTTCCACCCCCGGGGAACTATGGTCCCCAACAGCAACAAAGGAGGCCGCTCGGTCCCAAGAGAGCCTACTATCCACCATTGCCAGAAACCTTAGCAGACATTTTTAATGCCCTCATGGCATCAAACCAACTCGCCCTACCCAGAGAAAGGCCCGTGTGGCCCCCAAATGTTGATACCTCCAAATACTGCGTCTACCACAGGCAGCCAGGACACACAGTAGATTACTGCTTCCATTTCAAAGATTACATCCACGATATGAATGATGAACATCAAATAGATTGGGATGAAATGAGACGATACGTCACCGCTCTTAAGGCTAGGAGACCTCCTCATAGGCCACAGCAGCAGTTACAACAGCAGCAGCAGCAGCAACCACAACAACAACAACAGCCTCAGCAGGCCCCACAACAACAGCCCGACATGGGCATAATCCAGAATCCATTACCGGAGCACCAACAGCCCAATCATCAGGTTAACCCCATCTCCTCCTTCCCGGAAGTCGGGAGAGAGCAGGTGTGGCACCAGGAAAGTACCTCTATTCTTTCTTCCTCCAACCCCATCGTCATGCAACCCCCTCGCCTTGCCCGGGTAGCACCTCTCTCTCATCAACCCGCGTCAGTATCGCCTTCACCATTTCCACTACCATTACGCCCTCTCATCCGTACCTTGATCTCCTATCAACCGACACTCTCCACTACGCCTTCACACCCTCTCATCTTCTCTCACTCCCCCACTTTACCATCCACCTCTACCACATTTACCCCTACGCCTTCTAAACCCCTTATCATCCGTCAACCATACATAACCCCGTCTTTCTCCACCGTATCACCACTAATGCCTTCAAAATCACTCATTACTCATCGCCCACCTCAAAATCATTGCCCACTTCAAGCCCTACCCACTTCTACTTCGTCTCCACCTCCACCTTCCAGACCCCTTATCCTTCATAATCCGCGCGATATCCCCTCTACCTCCACCATGCCTCCACCTAACAAACCCCTCATCAAAATCCCTGTTCTCCTCATCACCCCTGCTTCATCGACCATTCCTCCACCACTACCCCTCAAACCTCTGTTAAAACCCACTGCTACCCCCACAGAGGTACAAAAGCCGCAGGCAATGGTGCTCCGGAGTGGAAGGATTTTCCACAGGGTTTTCCCCCACAACAGTCAGAATCTTGAGCAATCTCAGCCAGAGAAGGATGGTGGAGAACAACCAGAAAGAGCTATCCCTGGAACACAGTATGATCTATTGAAACACTTGGACAAGACACCTGCTCGGATCTCCATTCTAGAGCTACTTCAAAGATCCACATCCCACCAGGCGGCCTTGATGGAATACCTTCAAAAGTCATGGTTAATGAGACCTCCCCGTGGAGAAGATTTCGACCGTCCTGACCCCAACAGACACACAACCGGCCATCATGTTCCACAACTACGAGCTCGCTCCCAAGGAAGCTCGGAAATATGCATTGTGCATTTCAATAAAAATTAATGGGTATCCATAAACCCGTGTCTTGTGGACACGGGTGCGTCCATAAATGTGATCTCCATGAGCACTCTTCAGTTGTGTGGGGTCGACGAGGAACAAATAAGACCTTCCTCGATCACGGTCACGGCCTATGACAATAGCAAAAGGCCGCCGCAGGGGATGATTATTCTGAAGGCAGAACTAGGCCCCATGTCAATTCCCACGGAATTCCATGTCCTCGACATGGACCCCACATTCAAGGCTATACTGGGTCGCCCTTACATCGAAGCCATGGACGCTGTGCCTTCCACCAACCATCAGTGCATGAAGTTTCCTTACAATGGGAGAATTATTAAAGTGGTCAGTACACCTGTCCTTCACACAGTGGATGCTATCAACACCTCTCTGCCCTCTGTTTGGCCGTCTCATCGGCCCATATTGTCACTACTGGATGTACGTGATTCATCTCACGTTCCACTAGCACCAAAGGAGCCGGTCAGGACAACCGCAACATCATGTCTCCCTTTTCACTCCAAAGGTTGGGAGATTATGAGGAACATCGGCTATCAACAGGGTAAAGGTCTGGGCGCACAATTACAGGGTATGCTCAAACCGCCAAAGGAAATTAGGCCGAACCGTAGGTTTGGCCTAGGCTTCAAAGGACCGTTCAGGGCGGATTGGAAGCCCCTCACATGGACTCTATCAAACCACTTCAACAGAGGGCTCGTTGTTCAGATGGGAGATTACCCACGAGAAGCATATGGGGGATCACATGCTGTATATTTGGCTGAAAAATGTCCGAGGATCACCAAAAGAGGCAAGATCAAAGATCCGGAATGCGAGGGGAACAAATGGTTCGACATACGGGACATTTCCATTGCACTGGAAAGGATGTTCTCGTCTCCGCAGCCTGAAGGACCACCATTGATCTCTGGAATACCAGAGAATATTACCACTCTTGCTAAGGTTCCAAACTATCCTCGTCCTCGCTAGAAGGACTCTGTCATCGACGGATCTTCATCCGTCCTCAACATTGCCATCGACGGCTCATTAGCTGCCATCTTCTCCATCCACTCGTCTCAGCCTTTGCTGATATCTTCTTCCTGGGCCAGACAATTGTCTGATGATCTTCCCAGATCCCCTTCTCTGTTTACATACCTACGCGGGGTTTTCAACCCGCGCCAGGTCTTCAACCATGATCTGCTCTATGAGCCTCACAATCCTCTAGCCATAACCACTTTTCTCTCTCCTTCAATCTCTTTTCACTGCTTTGTCATTAAAAATGAAAATAAAAAAAAACGTCAATTTTTAAACTCCCCAACAACACATCTTCGTTGAGGAAACCTCCTACATCTCCCACGGGTGCGTACCGCCTTGCGGACCACCCGTCCAAGGTCCGATGAGCGACCTTTTCTACCCCTCCTCTGAGGGGTCTTCTCCTGTACATTCTACACCATCCTCTTCGTCTTCCTCTTCTTCTGTAAATATTGTCAGTCAATCTAGGAATGATAGGCCAAGGGTAGTACCTAGGAAGAAATCCAAGGGTAGGCAGATCCCTCGTCGATTCCTTCTGGATTTAGCCGCCAGGTGTCAAGCCCTCCTTGCCATCCCCCAGTTGCTAGAAAATCCCATCCGGCTACCAGAAATAGAATGTGAGGGCGACTGTGCATTTGATGAAGGGTATGGAGTCTACGAGATCACGAATGAAGAATGCCCCACTGAAGATGAGGGTGAAGAATATGAGGATGCGGCGGGCGCATACGCAAGTGGAATGAGGAGATTCGACGAGCCGTCAACCGCCGTAGAAGAATCCACCAAAGAAGTCAACTTGGGAACTGAGGAAGACCCTAGGATCATCCTCATAAGTGACAACCTACCACCCTCTGAAGAAGAGGCATTAATTGAGGTTCTCAAGGAATATAAGGACACGTTCGCATGGAGCTACGAGGATATGCCGGGTCTGGATTCAACCTTGGTCGAACACCGTTTAACCCTAAAACTAGGGTCCGTCTCGGTAAAACAAAGGTTAAGACGTTTCCACCCTCAAATGGCTTTGAAAATGAAAGAAGAGGTCGATAAGCTCCACAAAGCCAGGTTCATTAGAGTCGTTCTTTATCCTCAATGGGTGGCGAACATTGTCCCGGTCATGAAGAAAGATGGGAAAGTCAGGATTTATACCGACTTCCGGGACCTTAACCGCGTGTGTCCAAAAGATGATTTTCCCTTACCTCACATTGATGTGTTGATTGATAACATGGCAGGCTACGAAACTCTCTCATTCATGGATGGATTTTCAGGATACAATCAAATTCGTTTGGCAGAAGAGGATCAGGAAAAGACGTCATTCACTGCCCCTTGGGGAACATATTGTTACGTGGTCATGCCGTTCGGATTAAAGAATGCTGGAGCTACTTACCAAAGAGCGATGATGGCCATATTTCATGACATGATGCACATATATCTGGAAGTGTATGTGGATGACTTATTGGTAAAATCAAGGACCAGGATGGAACATCCAGAAGTTTTGGCTAAGGTCTTGCAGAGGTCAAGGGAGTTCCAACTGAAAATGAACCCGAAGAAGTGTGTGTTTGGTGTGTCGTCAGGTAAATTGCTGGGGTTCATTGTGAGCAAAAGAGGGATCGAGATAGATCCCGACAAAGCTAAGGCTATCAGGGATATGCCGCCTCCCAAGAATTTGAGGGAAGTCCGAGGTTTAATCGGGAGGTTGCAGTTTATTCGTCGGTTTGTGTCTCAACATTCACAAAGGTGTAGACCTCTCTACGAGTTGACCAAGCCAGGAGTAGAATTCCACTGGAATTCTAAATGTCAGAAAGCGTTTGAAGGGTTGAAGGAATATCTAGCTAGTCCACCCGTTCTCATTCCACCCAAACTAGAAAAACCTCTGATCCTTTACGTCTCAGTCTTGGATGACTCCGTGGGAGCCATCCTTGCACAAGCTGATGAAGAAGGCAAGGAACGGGCAACCTATTACTTGTCCAAACTTCTCAATCCCTGTGAGCAGAAGTACACCGTCATGGAGAAAACATGTGCTGCCCTCGTTTGGGTAGTGCAGAAATTGAAGCACTACTTCTTGGCTCATGAGGTCCACTTGATTGCTCGAATGAATCCTATCAAATTCCTTCTGGAGAAAGCCGTCCTTATGGATAGGCTAGCACGCTGGCAAAGTTTTCTCTCTCAGTTCGACATCACCTACATCCAGCAAAAGGCGATTAAAGGCTATGTCATAGCCGAGCATCTCGCTCACCATCCTCTTCCCAAGTTCGATCCCGTCCAATCAGAGTTTCCAAATGAGGAACTAATGTCCGTCAACCAATCAGATGAGCCAACGTGGACGCTATATTTTGATGGAGCTCTGAATTCTCAAGGGAGAGGAATCGGCATCACCCTTCTGTCGCCTGAAGGCCTCACATTCCCATTGGTATACCAACTCAAATTTCCAGTCACCAATAATATAGCCGAATATGAAGCTCTTCTAGCTGGCCTAGAACTCGCTCATTCTTTTTGTATCACTGAGTTGCGAGTCGTAGGTGATAGTCAACTCATCCTTCGCCAGGTGCTCACTAAATATCGCACTCGCGATCCCAAACTCAAGCCATACCAAGAACTCACTGCTGCCTTTGCCAAACTGTTCGCCAAACTGATCTTTGTTCATGTCCCTCATCATCAGAATATTCTCGCCGATGCCCTCACCTCGTTGGCATCATCCATAAGGTTCCCTCTAGGAAGATGGTTTAAGTCCATTTCCATCTACAAACTTCACGCCCCTGCAATCGATGATGCTTCCTACGTAAATATCAAAGATAGGATAGCAAGAAAGATCCTGCAGGAAGATATCCTTGAGAAGAGGGAGATCATGTTGGCAGAGGTTAAAGAAGAACTGGCTGATGAAGAGAAACCATGGTTCTATGAAATTGTCAAATACTGCAAAGATCAGTCTTATCCTGAAGGGGTCCACCACAGAGGACAAGAAAGCCATAAGAAGGGTGGCTCAGAAATATACTTTGGTTGGAGGTCTACTCTATAGGAGGAGCCTTACTGGTATTCTGTTAAGATATCTTGGTGACGATGAGGTTTGGAAATGTGTAGAGGAGACGCACTCGGGCGTGTGCGGTGGCCACGTGAATAGTCAGATGCTCGCCAAGAAGATCATTCGCCAAGGCTTTTATTGGCCCACTATAGAAGAAGATTGTGCTGTCTATGTCCGTAGGTGTGTCAAGTGTCAACTTCACGCCGATAAAATCCATTCACCATCTTCCTCACTTCATCCAATATCTTCCCCGTGGCCTTTCTCCATGTGGGCATTCGACATCATTGGTCCCCTAGGTGATCCCAATTCCCTCACCAAGCAGAAATCTTTCATCCTTACTGCGACGGAATACTTCACCAAATGGGCCGAAGCTGAAGCTTACGCAAAAATCAAGGCATCAACAGTCTGCAAATTCGTCATAAAGAACATCCTCGCCAGATTCGGCATCCCAAGCACGATCGTCACCGATAATGGGCCACAGTTCATTTCTCAGGACCTACAGGACCTCTGCAAAAGGTACGCAATTGCATTTCATCATTCATCGCCTTATTACCCACAAGGTAACGGCCAAGCGGAGGCCACCAATAAAACATTGCTCAAAATCATCAAAAAAACCTGTGAGTCTAGTAAGTTTTCAGACTGGCCAGAAAAGCTTATCGAAGCTCTATGGGCCTATCGCACTTCAATCCGTACCCCCACCGGGCAGACTCCATTTGCCCTTACTTATGGTATGGAAGCGGTAGTCCCGTATGAGACTCTGATCCCTTCTCTCAGGGTACAATTGGACGAGGAATTTCCAATCGACGATCGTCGTAATTCACTCCTCGCCCAGTTGGAACTCTTGGATGAGAAACGGCTGGCCGCTGCCGAACACGCGCGTGTGTATCAAAATAGACTCGCTCGCTTTTACCAAAAGAAAGTCGTTGAGAGAAAATTCAAAGTCGGTGAGATGGTCGTAAAAAGAATTTTTGTCAAACCTGGAGGTCCGCGTTCTAAGCTCCAACCCAATTGGGAAGGACCATTTGTAATTCAAGCCGTGTACCCTGGCAATGCCTACAAGCTAGTCAACGCCGAAGGGACCGAGTTATCCCACCCTTGGAATGGGCTTTATCTTAAGAAATACTACCCTTAGCACAAACAAAAAAATGATGAAAAGATAAAAACATCAAAAATAAAGAAATACCGAAAACCACTAAAAATATGGAAAATTCAAAATGCCGATGCCTGGCAGTCACAATGTAGTTAAGTTCCTGCATCTAACCTTCATGTTAGGATAGGGCCCATTAAGGCTTGGTAGTCACCGGGTCTTGGTTTGCCAGAACCGTGGAGATCCCTGTCTGGCCACGTCGGCCTATGCTCGCTCGAAGGAAGCTAACATGTGCTCACTTATGTATTTTATTCAAAAAAAAAAGTCGGTAGCATCACCTACGGTGGAGCGTCACCCAGAAGATCTCCGGAAGCTGTAATCTTTATTTTTTTCTCTTCGACCAAATGAGACAGTCGGCGCCCTTAAAACGCTGAGCATGAGAAACCAAAACTCAAACCCCAAAGGTAAGAGTAGGATCCATTTCCTCGAGCATCGATCAGAGCACGAGAAGAGGGCAGTGTCCCCGCAGGCATACAAAAAGGGAGCCCACAAACGTCAAACGACTATATCTCCCTCACAAAAAGAAATACAAAATCAAAATCAAGCGAAAAGCCTGGTCGTGACCATGCCTGTTGCGATAAACGGAACCCCTCAAAGCAAAAGTCTGAATCCACAAAAGGGGCCGTGGAATATAAATGCTCGAGATTTGGTCCGAAGTTGTCCGAAAGGAAAGAGTTAATGGGCCCTTATTCGCTCGCCGGGTTAACGGTTTTGCTGATCCTCTCAGGAGGTTTATCCCCCACGCTCTTCCTTCTTTCCCTAAAGATGAAGGTTCGATGGAGTTTCTGAAAGGTGAAAACTCCCCAGGGTCTGCGACCTTATTTTAATATACACATTTGGTTGCCTACTTTGAAAAGCAAAAGCTATCGCTGCGAAGGAGTCTCCGTGTTTCTGGCTGGTCAAGACCCCTATTTACCACCTTGATGTCTTCTTGTTTAACCTCGGGCTTAGGCCAATGCAAGCGCGTCACCTATGGGTGCGACGGCGTCTGATTCCGGGTTAGCGTCGCGCGGTTGGTCGTTAGGGTTCCAGGGTGGTCCATCATATACCATCTAGAGTTGTGAGGAAACAGACCCGGGTCGAGCAAATCATTTACCTCAAACACATTTTGGGTGAATCCCTGTGGTCGGAAGCGACTGGGAGCCTAAGCATGGCATGACGGTATTGTCATCAGGGTAAGTCTTAGCCGGCGGGATCATCATTCGAGGGGTCTAGAAGCCCAAATCAACCTAGATGTGCACTTAGGATACCTGGGAGGTTAGTAAGAAACCCCTGTCTCACGTAGGTTAGGTGCCATTTGGGTGCTTGCCAGGCGTTAGCAACAAAAAAATTGAAATGATAAAAGCAACAAAAAAAATAGACAAGAGAAAATGAACATATTTGTAAACAAAAAAAATCTTTTTATGACAAAACAAAAAATGCCAAATATAAAAAAAAGAAAACAAATCAATTTTGCATGATTGCATTTGCGTGCAGCATCTCACTTTTAATACCGCTTGCATTCGTGTGCTTGCCTATCGCATTTATCATCACCGCATCTTTCCCTTGCCTTCGCTAAATAAAGGCTTGGCCCCTTGACCAGTCATCAAGGACAGTCACAGTGACCATTTGCTTATTGAGCAAGGGGCCAAGTCAGAACAGAAATTCTGATTTGTTTGTTTCAGTGATGTGTGCAGGGATCCAGGCAACAGAAGCAAAGGTGAAAACCAAACAAACCAAACCTTGTATTTTATTCCAAAAACCAAAAAAATTACATCAAGTTCCGCCCTCTCTCTCCGCATTACTCGTCCCACTACTCTCTGGGCAAAACGCTCTCAAAGGTGCTACCCAACTACGAAAAGCGGTACTCCTACCGCTCTGTACTCCTCTTCCTATTCCCACATCCCGGCGTTGATCTACAGAAGCAGCAGAGAAGCTACCAACACGAAAGCCACGCTCTCGTGCTCTTCGGTAGCGCTCCTCACCATCTCTCAGCCACTGTTCAGCAAGACCAAGGCTGATTCGGAGTTCGAATAGTTGGGCCTCCATGGCCCTTCGTTCCTCCCTTTCAGTCAATCTGTTGGCTCTTTCTCTCTCTGCGTCTCTTTCTTTCTCTACACGTTCTCTCTCGCGATCTTCCCTCTCCAACTGGAGAGTGATCCTCAGTTCCACAGCATCCCTAGAGGAGTCGTCATCAGGATGACGCCGCAGTTCCCTCTCCAGTTCTGCTATCCTAGCCTCCTTCTGCGCAGCTTGGCCAAGCGCTTCTTCCGTCTCCTTTTCCTGCCGAGTGTACCATCTCAGATACACGATAAGGCATAAACAAGGAGAACTCAACATTGAGACTCTTACCTGTATAGAGAGCATCCCTTCTGCCTCCGCAGCATGTTGCGTGGCGTGAGCAAGTTGCTCATGAAGCAAGTCAAGTTCTGAGGTGGGAATCCACAAGCTGGAAGATGCACCACCTACTCCCATCGCTGGGGAAGCCGCGCAAATCTGGGCATGCTACGACCGCGTGAATTAGCAGCCAACATCTGGAATCTGGGGTTTTAATTAGGAACGTACTGTACACCTACCAAGGCGCTCGTAGCTCCATGGGAATTACCAAACTGTTGTTCCATCTCTGCCAAGCGAGTTCGTAAATTCGCTATCATGGCATCCCGGACATCCTACAGCCTTACGAGTCAGCATTTTTCACCAGAAAACCAAGAAAAGGAGAAAGAAGAAAAGAGAAAAAGGGGAAACCTACCTCCACAAGTCCCCGGGGTTGGAACCGCTCTGCGTACTTTGTCCTATATAGACGCAAGTAGTCCTCGCTATCCCGCGCCTGTGATTCTACAATCGTGCCACCCCGTTGCCAGTCCTCATACTGTTCGGGGAATCGCACGCGCCAGTCAATGCAGGTCGCCGGTCCCCGCGTCTTTCTCCCGACACGAGGTGGCACAGCTGAATCTACCCATTCTTGAGCCAGTCCTAAAGTCCTCATAACTAATCGTAGCCGAAGCGGCTCGATTTCATTCAGGCAGTGCATCCACAGTTCCCGTCCGAACCGGGCACGACTTGCTAGAACCCACGGCTGGTCGGCATCGACCATGTCTGAGTAGGGTCTCCAGTTTACCATCGCTGCAGGGAACTCCTGTAGCTCCCGCCTTAGCACCATCAGTTGGTAGGTTAGGGGTGCCGCACTCATGATGGGTTCCCACCGCCTGGCTAGCGGCACCATCGCGGGTCGCCAATGCCGAGCTCTCCCCATAGGGAGGTAATAATAGCTCCACAGCTGCTCGGCGCAGGTCATCAGAACCTTGCAAAAATATAAAAAATACAAAACAAGCAAAACCAAAAATACCTGGATGAATGGTGTGAAACCACTCACAGCATCTCACGATCCGCTTCTTGGAACAGGCCTGCAAACAAGTGTGCCAACATGGCAGCTCCCCAGGCGTAGTATCCTACTCTTTCAAGGTCTGATAGCAGCTCCAGGAAGCGACATTGGATACCGTCCCCTTTCGAGCTCAGTACCAATCTCCCCAAAAGGAAGAGGAGAAATCTCCTCAAATCTATGTTGCATCTTTCCCAGTTGCCGAAATCTGTGCAGTACATGGCACGGCATCCTATTTTCATCCTTTCCATGAACTCTTCTGAGGATTCGTCGTCCCACCGATGAGTGTCGGTGAGCCCTAATGCATCCATGAGGGACGCCCTAGCTACCGACCTATTTTTCTGACCATCTAGGTCCAAACCCAGTAACTTCTGGGCACCTTCTCGGTAGTCCGCATAAGTGACTCCGGTCACTGTCTCGCCATCCACCTTGAGGCTCGTAATTCGGACCACATCCTCCAAGCTGGGCACCATGTGCCCCCAGGACATCAGGAATGCCCGACTCACTGGGTCCCATCTCTCACACAAGGCTTGGATCAGGACCAGGTCGAGCTGGATCGGCTCGATCCGAAGGAAGGTGCCAAAACCCATCACGTCTAGCCTGGCCTTCTGAAAATCTGGGAGACCTCGGTATGCTGCCACTATCAACTCCCATGAGATCTGTGATTTCATCACACTCTACGCATGCAGGGAATGGAGAGGAGGTTTGGTCAGAAAGAAAGGAAGAAAAAAGAATGGAAAAAAGGGCAAGAAAACTTGGCTTACGAGTTGTGATTGGGCCCTTTCGCTAAAGTATCCTTCGAGGTCCGAAAGCCTCCTGGAACTACTACCACTAGACCTGCTTCTCTTCGAGGAGTGGGAAGATTCGCCCTCCATCCAACTCTCAGAATTTTGAACTCCTCCTCTCCCGTGAAAACTTGTGCTCCTCGAGTTAGCTCTCGATATACCTGGGAAGATAAAAGGGATAAGAAATTATAGAAATGGAAGGAGTGCGGGCCAAGATTGCCTCCATCACCTGTTAATGATAGCCCTCGCAATGAGGAACCTGCCATGCGGTCCCGTGTGTCACTTCACCGCTCGCACAGGGTGATTGATTGGACGAAGAATATGACGACTAGCCCCCTATGTTGTCTAGGGAAACCCTTTCATGTTTTAAAGGACGTCCGCAAAATTTGACACAACATCCGGGAAAAGGGGCTAGGGCCGTCATTATTGACTTCGACGATAGATTCCCGTGGGAAATGGTCACAACAAGACGCGATTCTCTGCTTGGGGTGGAGTCTCGGCAGACCCATCACATGGGAACAGTGCAAAGAAGAGGAAGTGTAGGGAAGAAGGAATGCACAAGAGAACAAACGAGCAGCAGAAAATCAAATCACTCCATTCATAATTCTACATAAGCTGTCATAAACACTACAATCATAGAGAGGAGGCGAGTCCACCAGCTCGCCGATCCTCACCATCACTCATCTCTCTGGGCGCTCCCCTCCTCTCCCTTGAGGTGCGGGTCCCTCAGAAGCCTCTGGGATCCTCGTGCAGCAGCACCTGCCTCATCTCGTGGCGCCGGCTCCACAGCAATGACTCGCTACTCCTCCCCTGGCGTGGCAAAGAAGCCACTAGCGGCAAAGCGACCAGACTGGCGCAGTCGCTCCCTGAACTCTCGCGCTCTCTCGTAGCGCGTCTCCATCCCTCCTAGCCTCTGCACGACGGCCTGAAGGCCCAGCTGGAGCTCCCTCACTTGGGCCTCCAAGGCCCTCCTCTCAGTCTGATCCCGCTGTCGCTCGGACCTTCTCTCGGCTTTCTCTCTCTCTGCCTCTCTCCTCATCATCTGCAGAAGAACCCTTAACTCTAGGATGTCTGGAGAAGGTCTCTCCTCACCACGATGCCGTAGCTCCGTTACAGTCACCACCCAGGCATCACGCTCCTCTTCCGCCCGGGTCGCCCGAGCCACCGCACCAGCAAGTTGCTCCCGGAGGGAGGCAATCTCGAGAAAAGGGGCCTAGGAGCTGGAAGATGCGCCACCAATCATCCCCGCCGTCGCTATCTGCTGGGCACGCTGGAACAAAATAAACAACGGCCGTCAGTGAAACTCCAAATCTGAAGATAAAAGTGCGGCACGTAACTTACCAGGAGTGACAGCTCATGTTGAGCGACGGCCAGCTGCCGCCTAGCCTCTGACAGTTGGGCGCGCGAGCCGCCGACCCCACGCATGTCCCCAGCTTGGGGAAGCCCCGCATAACTCTCTCTCTGCCGCCCAGGAAGTTGGCGCTATCCTGCACCAATACACTCCCTTGCTGTCCAGGGAGACGTACGTGCCAGTCCTCGAGCCTCGCTTGCCGCGACTCTCCCTCCTGACACGGCTCGGCTCGTCCGCACTCGCCCACTCATCGGTCAGGCCCGGGGTCCTTGCCATGTCCTGCACCAAGAAAGGGGTCCCACATCAGTCAAAAACAACGCGTCCCCTATCTAGGACGCATCCATCATTTAAGTGCAACACTCGCCGAACCCTTTCCCCCCTCGCACGGCTTGCTTCAAAACTCAAAATGGATCAAAGAGGGGGAAAACCAAGCACCTACCAGACCGTGTTCACCTCCCTCCGCGACATCGGGCCCCTCGGGTCCCTCGGGGGCCCAAAGCGGCCCTTCCTCCTCCATAGATGCCGTTCCGTGCTCTGGTGCGTCCCTCCTTGGGCGAGGGGTCCCGCGTCCCTCTCCACCTTCGCCGTGGTCTAGACCGCCGAACTCCATCGATCGAGGGGAAGAAGACAAAGACGGGCGAGCAAGTTTCGGCGGAAGGCGGGCTCGTTTGCGGGTAAGGCACGGAGAAGGAAGGTCACCCGTCGCTTTAAATTTGAATTTGAGGATTAAGATGCGTCCTCGCACTTGGACGCGCCCAAAAGAAAGTGAAAAAAAAAGGGGAACAAAAAAAAACCTCCATGCAAAGTAGTTCCCTCCTGTCCAGGGCAAAGTCCCGTGAAGCGTGAACAACGTGGTGTGAAAGAAAGTGCAGGAAGGAAAAGGGCACACGACAAAAGGAACCACACGAAATCCATTTCATACAAACAGTCAAAAGTACATCATACAGTGAGGACGGTGGGGTGTACAAATAACTCTCTAACTCTCACCACCACCCTCCTGGTCATCTCTCTCCTCCCTCCTCTGACGGGGATCCCTAGGGGGCCTCTACGACCTCTGCGAGCCCTGAGAAGCTGTGCTCGCCTCTCCAGGTGGCATCATGCCAGCCTCCAAGGTGCGGCGACGCTGCTCGGCCGAAGAAACTAGAAAGCTGCACACAGAAAAGGAACCAGACTGACGAAGTCACGCCCCGCGCTCCTTCGCCCTCTGATACCGCTCCTCACTCTCCCGAAGTTTCCCCTCCGTCATGCCAAGACTCAGCCGGAGCTCCGACACCTGGGCCACCAGAGCTCTCCTCTCGTCCCAATCTCGATATCGCTCTGCCATCCTGTACTCCTTTCTTTCTCTATGGTCTCCCTATCCCTCTCCCTCTCTCTCTCCATGGTCTCCCTATCCCTCTCCCTCTCTCTCTCCACGGTCTCCCTATCCCTCTCCCTCTCCTCTCTCTCCCTCATCGCCTCTCTCCTCGACAGCTCGAGGGCGATCCGCAGATCCACTACGTCGCGAGGAAGCTCCTCTGCCTCCCATCGCCGCTCCTCCTCTAGCTCCGTAATCCGGGCGTCACGCTCTGCCACCCAGGCATCGCGCTCCTGCTCAGCACGAACAGCACGGGCCAGGGCCTCCCGAATCTCGGCCACCTGTCAAAGCACGCATGCACTGTAAGAGAGCTGTGATAGAAGGAAAGCAGCTAGAAGAGGGTCAGGGCCAAGCAAGCACTCACTCGAGCCTCGCGGTCACGCTCGGCCTCCTCAGCCCGAGCCACCGCATACGCCAGCTACTCCTGGAGGGCAGAAACCTCTGGAGGAGGGCCCCGCGAACTGGAACCCGCTCACCAGCCGTCCCAGCTGCCGCTGTCTGGTGGACCCGCTGAAACACGGGGCAAACGTCAGTCAAAGGCTAAGCATCAAAAATCTAGGTCACAAAAAAATGCATTGCATAGACTCACCAGGATCTCCAACTCCTGTCGGATGGCCACTAACTGCCGCCTGGCGTCTGCCAGCTGGGCCCGCAGGTCGGCAATCATGTTGTCACGAGCATCCTGCATTGCACATAAGTTACTGCCACATGCATATACATATAGAAGGGTGAAGCAGTTTCATTTCACTTACCCCTGCCATACCACGCAAGGAGAGGCAGTCCCCGTACGTAGCTCGATATCGTCTCATGTAATATGTGCTGTCCTGTACATGGGATACCACTGGGACCCCGCCCTGCTGCCAGTCCTGGTACTGTGCTGGGAAGCGCGTACGCCAGTCCACAATCTTCGCCTTCCCCTTGGTCTTCCGCCCGATGCGGGCCGGCTCTTCTACATCAACCCACTCCTGGGCTAGCCCCAACGTCCTCATAACCAACCTCAGCCGAAGCGGCTCGATCTCGTTCAGGCAATGGACCCACACGTCCCGCCTGAAACGAGGAAGACCCGCTACAACCCAAGGCTGGCCAGCGTCGCCCATGCCCAGGTAGGGTCTCCACACCACCTACATCATCATACATACATCATATTAGTTGCCATTCAGTCACATAAGAAAACATAAAAAACCATACGCATCATACCATGGCCTCGGGATACTCGCTCAGCTCCCGACGAAGTGACGCCAGCTGGTAGCCGTGGGGTGCTGCAACCACGACCGACCTCCACCGCCGCGCCAGAGGCACGGCCCTCCTGTTCCCATGCCTAGCCCTCCCATCGGGAAATAGTAATAGCTCCACACCTGCATCCATCATACATCATTAGTACAATAATTGCATATTTAACTGTGGGAATGCATAAATAAAATGTTTACCTGGAGAAAAGGTGCGAAGCCACTGACTGTCGTCTCCTTCTCCGAAGTCTGGGAGAGATCAGCAATCAAATGGGCAAGCAGAGTCGCCCCCACCTTTTTTTTTATTTTTTTCAAAATTCAAAAATTAGGGGCGTCTAGGCGCCTGGACGCCCCCAAAACAAAAAAACCAAAAAAAATAATAAATAAAAATTTGGGGCATCCAGGACCCTAGACGCCCCCAAAACAAAAACCAAAAAAATTATAAATAAAAAATTAGGGGCGTCCAGGCCCCTGGACGCCCCCAAAACAAAAAACTTAAAAAATCAAAAATAAAAAATTAGGGGCGTCCAGGCCCCTGGACGCCCCCATAATAACAATTTCAAATATATATATATATATAATAAAAGTAAAAAAGATAAGAGTATGTATATAATCCAAACAAAAGAAAAAAACACAAAAAAAAAGAAAAACCACAAAAAAGATAATAATAATTAAGGGAACTGGTCCAAAACTACCAAATGCCAGATTTTATTCCATCAGAAAAGCAGAATGAACTACATCAGGGGCTTAGGCGCCTTAGGCCTTAACTTCCCCAGTTCGGTTACATAAGCCCTCCACAGCTCACATTCTTCCCCCACGTGCGCTAAGGCCTTTCCCTCGACACTTGTCTTCCAGGGTGCTTTGACGGCCTTCGCTTCCTTCGCATCCGCTTCAGTACCCAACTCTCTCTTCTTCAAAGGAACGATGCCAGTCGATAGTGGGAACGAATGGCGTGGAATGCCGACCTGGAGGCAGCATCGATGCGCATTATAAAGGACAAACTCGGTCGTGCCGATCAATTGAAGATCAACTTCGGGGGAAGGCCTCATAAGGAGATCTGATGTGACACAAGTATGGGGTATGCAGCAAGCAAATGCAAACCTCGGACCTAATCCGCATTCACAATCACATAGCAAGTAAAATGATAAATTGAGACCGAAACGCCGTCGCACACTCGCAAGCCCCGGGTGACTATATGATGCTAGATGGAGGTGATGGATCAAGACCCTAACTGGTAGAGTGCCAGCAGGGCTAGGGTTATCCTCCCGAGGGTACGTGGCCCACACTTTGGGGCTGGCCGGTGCCACTTGGGGCACAAGGTTCCTCTCTCTCACGATGACCACGGTGACCACTCAATGATGATGGCTCCGGGAACGGACACTCACTCCCTTGCGCAACGGAGCTATGTCTACTGATATTAAACAAACAGACACTAATATGAATGGAGCAAAGCTTTAGAGCTCACCTGGTTGGTTTGAAGAAACCAACCCCGTTCGGAGACGTGGGCGAGCGGGGAAGTGTGATCCCGCACACTGCGCCGATGTAGCTTGAGCTGCTAGTTACATGAACTACGCCCCACGTAGGAGGGTGGAACTAGGGGTGGGGAACTCAAACATACATCAAACACTACCTCCACGCAGGGAGGGGCGATAAGCCAGCCAGGCGGGAGGGGGGTTTTTGACGAGAAAGATGGAACGGAGGCCGACGCCGAACCGCTTGCTTGCTGTGCACAGGGACAGGTGGTCGCTGCTGCAGTTGTAGATTGTTCTCAGGATTGTTGCCGACGACGAAACCAGTGAGGTTTGCTTCGTAACAGGTGTTGGGATGCCTCAGATTTATATCGAATTCTTCTGTCGTCGCTGGTGGTCGTGGTGGAGACTCGAACAGGACGCCGGAATCTGGGGTTGACAACTCCAGAACGTGTGCAGCAGGATGCAGATGTTGTATCTCGGGCTCCCGGACTCAGAATCTCGATCCGTTGGAGTTGTTGGTTCCGTAGACAAGGCCTCTGCGCACCAAAACTGACGGGGACTCCTTCTGAGGTCGGGGTGGACAGGGAAGCTCCGTTGAGTGGGATCTGGTCACGGAAGACAGCAGGAGGCAGACTCGTACGCCGGTGGGAGAAAATTCGTAACTCGGGCTCCTGGTGGGCGAACGAGGTCCCGTTTCTTGCTCCTGATCGGGGACAGGGAGAGGAAGATCTTTGGAGAAGGAACTTCCGTCTGGTTCTGCCGCTGTCGACCGTGGTTCAGCTTCTGGTCGGGCTCTGATGTTCTGCAACTGGTTCTTGAAGCTGTCAGAGGAGATCGGTTCTCACAGGTGGCCACGAACTCGGAACGGGGTGCTTCCACCTCGCCTGCGTAGGGGACAGGGAACCCTTTCCAGAATGGTAGGATGGGCCTTCAGATGTTGCCGGACGACCTCGGGGGAGCTTCTGCAAACCGAGACTTCTTCTACCACCTGCAGTTGTAACAGATTGAGGGGGTGGAGGTGGGGTTAATGGTAAGGAGAAGTGGAGCTAGGGTAATGGGGAAGATGTGGGGTGATGGCAGGAGGGGAGAGAGTTGTATGGGGGATGAGAGGGTCGGATCTGGTGGGGGAGGGGGGGGGAAGGATGGAGCAGGAAGGTGGGGGCCGAAGTTGGTAGAGGTGGGGGTGGGGTTCGGCCAAGGCAAGGAGGTAAGGGGTGGGGAGGGTGTTTGCGCAACAAGTGGAGGGGGGCTGGGGTTTGAATGGTCTAGGGGTGTGAATGAGGGTGTGGGGGAGTGGGAAGGTTACTTGGGGAAGAGGGAGGGGTGTATTGGATGTGGGGAAGATGTATGGGGAATAGGAAGAGTCTCTTGGGAAGGGGAGGGAATTGATGGGAGTTAAGTGGCCTAGGGGAAGTGAAGGGTTGGAGGGTGAGGTGGCAGGTGGATGGGGGAAGGTGAAGGGGCAGATTCGCCCAAGGTAGAGGGAGAGGGAGAGAGGAGGAGAGAGAGAGGGGGCCGGCCCCTTTAGAGAGAGGGGGAGAGAGAGTGAGGGAGCTAGAGAGAGAGAGGGAAAGATGCACTTATGCTCAAAATTACTCAATATTTCATTACCTTCTCAAGTGGGAGTTGGGGTCCTATATATAGGGAACCCAACTTTGTACAAAAGCCCTTGAGAAATAGGAAAATAGCAGATAACCAAGGGTGCAAGAAAGGGGCGCCCATGGGCCTAGCTCCCTAATGGGCCATACGACCAAACAAGTCCAATATGGTGACCCACTAGTAAGAGTACCTAAGACAAGACTCAAAAATAGAAGTGAAATACATCAAAAGGACTCAATGAAGGATAAAATACACCAAGATGTCTATAGTAGTGAGATCCAGTGCCGTCGAGGTCCCATCAAGTCATCCTATCCGTCTCCAGAGGGGAGAGAGGCGTCGAGCCAGAGGGAGCTCTGAGTGATGTCCCCATCAACTCCCCTGGACTGGGAAGAACTCGACTCTATCGAGTAAGGGTCCTCTCGGCTGCGGTAGTGCTCCAGGAGATCCGGGTCCAGCTGCTGAAGATCCTCCCTGCTCACCCATGAGTCATCTGTAGGAGGCCGGCCCTTCCACCTGACCAGGTAACGCTCGTATACTTTGCTCCGGGTGACAGTGACCTGTTCATCCAATATCCGCTCTATCTGCTCCCGTTGGCCTCTCTGGGCTGGTGGAACTTTCTTGTGGGTGGGGGCTCTCTCAAAAAGTGGGACAGGCTCAATTCCCTCACTAGGTGTCACCGTGGAACCCCTGTATGGCACCAGGTCAGCCACATTGAATGTGGGACTTATTGCGTATTCCTCGGGGAGGTCTAACACGTAAGCGTTTGTGCCAATCCTCTTTAGAACCTGGAAGGGGCCTGATCCACGCGACCTCAATTTGGAGACATTCCCAGGGGAAAGTCTCTCAGTTCGTACCATCACATAATCACCTACGTGAAACTCCTGGTGGCGGCGGTGGGAGTCGGCCGACTTTTTATACACCTCATTGCTTTTGTTAATGTGTTTGCGGATTTCCTCATGCAATTCCTTCATGTGTTGGGCAAATGACTCAGCACTAATAGACACTCTAGCATGCAGTGGCAAAGGAATGAGATCTGTAGGGGTTCTAGGCTTGTACCCATGCACAGCTTCAAACGGGCTCATCCCTATCGACCTATTCACAGAATTGTTATATGCAAACTCTGCCTGGGGTAATATGAGATCCCAATTCCCGGGGCGATCCTCAACAAGGCACCGTAGAAGGTTCCCCAAGCTCCGATTGACAACTTCAGTCTGTCCATCGGTTTGGGGGTGGTAGGCTGTGGAAAACTTAAGCAGGGTCCCCATAAGATGCCAGAGGGTCTTCCAAAAGTAGCTGGTGAATTTGACGTCCCTATCTGAGATAATTGTCTTGGGACCATGGAGTCGGACCACCTCTTCAAAGAATAGACGGGCCACATGGGAGGCGTCTGAGGTTTTGGAACAGGGGATGAAATGAGCCATTTTAGAGAATCGGTCCACCACGACATAAATGGAGTCATGTTTCCTTTGGGTCCGGGGTAGCCCTAGTACGAAGTCCATGCTAAGATCTTGCCAAGGTCGGTCTGGGACTGGTAAGGGAGTGTACAGGCCTGTGTTTTGTTTGATCTGCTTAGCGGTTGCACATGTGCGGCATTGCCTCACAATTTTGGCCACATCCCTTTTGAGGCTGGGCCAATGGAATTGTCCTTCTACCAAGGCAATGGTTTTGTGAATCCCAAAGTGTCCAGCCAATCCTCCTGCATGTAACTCCCAGATCAGAAAATCTCGTAGAGAGGTCCTTGGTATGCAAAGCCTATGGCCTTTAAAAATGAACCCGTCCTCTAAAATGAATCCTTGGTGTTCCTTTGGTGAGAGGGTGGACAGAGTGGTATGGATTGGGCCAAAGTCCGGGCAAGCAGAGTACTCCTCTTTGAGTCTTTCAAACCCTATGACTTCCACCTGTATGGTAGCTAGCAAGGAAATTCTCCTACTGAGGGCATCGGCTGCTCGGTTTTCACTCCCAGCCTTGTGTTTGATTACAAATGTGTAAGCCTGGATGTGTTCGACCCATCGGGCATGCCGAGCATTCAGTTTCTGCTGGGAGTTGAGGTATTTCAGGGCCTCGTGGTCGGAGAATATGACAAACTCGTTAGGCAAGAGGTAGTATCTCCAATGCCGGAGGGATTGTACCACCGCATAAAATTCCTTGTCGTAGGTGGAGTACCTCATCCTGGCATCACACAGCTTTTCGCTAAAGTAGGCCACTGGGTGTCCTTCCTGGCTAAGGATCCCACCAATTCCTACCCCTGAGGCATCGCAAGTCACTTCAAAGACTTTGGAGAAATCAGGGAGGCATAAGACAGGGACTTGGGTCATTCTCTCTTTGAGCTCTTGGAAGGCTCTAGTGGCAGACTTGGTCCACACAAAGGTCCCCTTTTTGAGGCAATCGGTGATAGGGGCTGTGATGGTGCTGAACCCCTTGATGAACCTCCGGTAAAAGGTGGCTAACCCATGAAAACTGCGGGCTTCATGGAGGGTTCGAGGTTCAGGCCAATTGATGATGGCTTGGACTTTGTCAGGGTCCATGGATACGCCTTCTGTGGAGACAACATACCCCAGGAAGGTGATGGATTGGGTCATAAAGTGACACTTCCCTAAATTGGCAAAGAGGCTTTCCTTCCTAAGGGTGGTGCAAACTTGCCTTAGATGACTGAGGTGGGCTTCCTTGGTTTGGCTGTAAATGAGGATGTCATCAAAGTAAACTACCAGGAAGACTCCAATGTAGGGCCTTAGGACCTCTGTCATAAGGCGCATGAAGGTACTTGGGGCATTTGAAAGCCCAAAAGGCATCACCAGCCATTCATAAAGCCCATCCTTGGTTTTAAAGGCTGTTTTCCATTCATCCCCGGGCCTTATCCTAACCTGATGATAGCCACTTTTGAGGTCTATTTTGGAAAATATGGTGGCGCCGGCGAGCATGTCCAGCATGTCGTCAAGTCTAGGTATGGGAAACCTATATTTGACAGTAATTTTGTTGATGGCCCTGCTGTCAATACACATCCGCCATGTCCCGTCCTTTTTAGGTGTGAGGAGGGCCGGGACCGCACATGGGCTTTTGCTTAGCCTAAGAAACCCCTTTCTAATCAGTTCCTCCACTTGCCTCCTTAACTCAGCATGTTCGGTGGGATTGAGGCGATAGTGGGGTAGGTTTGGGAGGGTGGCTCCTGGGACAAGGTCTATTGCGTGCTGGACATCCCTCATGGGTGGTAGTTGGTCGGGGAGTTCCTCGGGAAAAACGTCCTTAAATTCTTCCAAGAGAGGGTGGATTTCCACGGGGTGAGGGTTGGAGGGAATTGCCTCCCCAAGGCATATGACAATGGCACAAAGGGGTGCCCCCCGGGTTATCTCTTCCTCGAGCTCCTTCTTGGTGATAAGGTGGAGGCCTTTGATTGTCGGATTTGCAGAAGTGTGACTTTGTGTTGTTGATTGGGTTGGAGCAATCGAGGCCTTGGGTTTTGGTGGTGTAGGAAGGGTTCCCTTGGTGGGTGGTTCTTTTTGGGGAGGGGAGGGGTTGAGACGGATAGTCTTCCCCTCGTGGTCAAAGGTACATGTGTTTGTTTTTCCATGAATGGTGGCATTGACATCATATATCCAAGGTCTCCCCAATAGGATGCTTCCTACAGCCATAGGTATGATATCACACCATATTTGCCCTTTGTAGGATGAAAAGGTGATGGGGATAAGGCAACATGTGTTGACGGGTAGGGAGTGGTTGTTTATCCATGACACACAGTAAGGTTTGGGGTGGGATGTAGGGGTAAGTCCTAGGAGTTTGACGGTGTCCGGAGACACGGCGTTGACACAACTCCCATTGTCTAGGATGATCTTCCTAACATGGTCCCCGATTTTGACAAATGTGTGAAAAATGGAGGTCCTCCTCCAATCATCCTCTTGTGGTTGGGTGAGGGTGCACCTTATTACTCCTAGGTGACTGGAGTGGGGGTCCTCTTCTACCCCTTCACTAAAGAATTGTTCATTGTATTCCCCTTCCCATTCTAAATTGGCCTCATATTCCTCAATAGTACTCTCATGTGTCTCCTGGGTAGTAGGAGGTCCACTCTCAATAACTAGGCTTGACAACCCCTTAGAGGGACAGTGGGAGGCTATGTGGCCATAGCCATGGCATTGGAAACACTTGATCGTGCTACTCATTGGGGCCTTCCCTTTGGAGTTGTCTTCCTTTCTAGGAGGAGGATTGGGTGTGGTAGGAGGTAGGGAGGGTCTTGTGGGAATTCCCCCACTGGGAGGAGGTGTCTTTAACAGAGGAGGGAGGTTGGGACGTGGTCCTGACCCCTTGGGAGGGACAAACCTAGGATTTCTAGAGAATCTCTCAACATCCCGGGCTATTTGATAGGCAATTTCCAAGCTATGCACTTCCCTCATAAAGAGCTCCCGTTTGATGTGGGGAAGGAGACCATTCCTAAACCGGGATAGAGTAACGGCTGGATCCTCAACCACACCACACCTTAGGAGGTATGAATCAAATTTTTCAATATACTCTTCCACGGTTTTTCCTTCTTGGGTAAGGCTTTGCCATTCATCAAGAAGAAGTTGGCTATAGGATATGGGAAGGTACTTGTTCCTAAGCTGATCTTTCATGTCAATCCAAGTGTTAATGGGTTCCTCATGCCTGATCCTCCTTTGGTTTTCAACCTTTAACCAATAGGTTTTGGCTAGTTTAAGGAGGTGCATTTTGGCCAACCTAACCTTCCTCTCCTCGGACATGGGGTACCACTCAAAGTATTGGTCCATGCCATGCTCCCAATCTTTGTAGACACTAGGGTTGTGAGACCCATCAAAATTAGGGGCTTCCACTTTGATCATTCTTAATAGGAGTTCATCATGATCCTCACGTGGTCGCCTCTCATAGTGTCGAGGTTGAGGAGCCCTCTCTTGTTCACGATACCACCCATTATCTAGGTCTTCCCTATCATGTTCATCCCGCGGAGGGGGAAACCTTTGGGCATAGTTCCTAGGTGGGAGTCTCTCATGATGCCGGGGCTGTTGAGGCCTCTCCGGTTCGTGGTACCACTCATTCTCAAGGCCTTCCCTACCCGGTTCAACTGGAGGAGGGGTGACTCTTTGGGCAGGGATCCTAGGTGGGGCCCTTAATTCCTCTAGTTTATCCATTCGGGTGCTAAGTCCATCAAGTTTCTCAAGGATAGCCCTAAGGATAGGGTCAACTTGCTCCATAGGGGCAGGGGGGACTTCACTAGGGATGCCTTGGTTGCCCTGAGAATGGGAACTCATGGGGGAATCAGAATTTGGGGGGTTGGGTTGGTAAGCAGTGCCTCGACGGGTAGACATGCACGAAGGTGAAGAGATCGACACACGGGTGAACGTGCAAAAGCCCTTGGACCTAGGCTTGTAGAGACAAGTCTAAAACTTGCTCTGATACCAATTTGATGTGACACAAGTATGGGGTATGCAGCAAGCAAATGCAAACCTCGGACCTAATCCGCATTCACAATCACATAGCAAGTAAAATGATAAATTGAGACCGAAACGCCGTCGCACACTCGCAAGCCCCGGGTGACTATATGATGCTAGATGGAGGTGATGGATCAAGACCCTAACTGGTAGAGTGCCAGCAGGGCTAGGGTTATCCTCCCGAGGGTATGTGGCCCACACTTTGGGGCTGGCCGGTGCCACTTGGGGCACAAGGTTCCTCTCTCTCACGATGACCACGGTGACCACTCAATGATGATGGCTCTGGGAACGGACACTCACTCCCTTGCGCAACGGAGCTATGTCTACGGATATTAAACAAACAAACACTAATATGAATGGAGCAAAGCTTTAGAGCTCACCTGGTTGGTTTGAAGAAACCAACCCCGTTCGGAGACGTGGGCGAGCGGGGAAGTGTGATCCCGCACACTGCGCCGATGTAGCTTGAGCTGCTAGTTACATGAACTACGCCCCACGCAGGAGGGTGGAACTAGGGGTGGGGAACTTAAATATACATCAAACACTACCTCCACGCAGGGAGGGGTGATAAGCCAGCCAGGCGGGAGGGGGGTTTTTGACGAGAAAGATGGAACGGAGGCCGACGCCGAACCGCTTGCTTGCTGTGCACAGGGACAGGTGGTCGCTGCTGCAGTTGTAGATTGTTCTCAGGAATGTTGCCGATGACGAAACCAGTGAGGTTTGCTTCGTAACAGGTGTTGGGATGCCTCAGATTTATATCGAATTCTTCTGTCGTCGCTGGTGGTCGTGGTGGAGACTCGAACAGGACGCCGGAATCTGGGGTTGACAACTCCAGAACGTGCGCAGCAGGATGCAGACGTTGTATCTCGGGCTCCCGGACTCAGAATCTCGATCCGTCGGAGTTGTTGGTTCCGTAGACAAGGCCTCTGCGCACCAAAACTGATGGGGACTCCTTCTGAGGTCGGGGTGGATAGGGGAGCTCCGTTGAGTGGGATCTGGTCACGGAAGACAGCAGGAGGCAGACTCATACGCCGGTGGGAGAAAATTCGTAACTCGGGCTCCTGGTAGGCAAACGAGGTCCCGTTTCTTGATCCTGATCGGGGACAGGGAGAGGAAGATCTTTGGAGAAGAACTTCCGTCTGGTTCTGCCTCTGTCGACCGTGGTTCAGCTTCTGGTCGGGCTCTGATGTTCTGCAACTGGTTCTTGACGCTGTCGGAGGAGATCGGTTCTCACAGGTGGCCACGAACTCAGAACGGGGTGCTTCCACCTCGCCTGCGTAGGGGACAGGGAACCCTTTCCAGAATGGTAGGATGGGCCTTCAGATGTTGCCGGACGACCTCGGGAGAGCTTCTGCAAACCGAGACTTCTTCTACCACCTGCAGTTGTAACAGATTGAGGGGGTGGAGGTGGGGTTAATGGTAAGGAGAAGTGGAGCTAGGGTAATGGGGAAGATGTGGGGTGATGGCAGGAGGGGAGAGAGTTGTATGGGGGATGAGAGGGTCGGATCTGGTGGGGGAGGGGGGGGGGAAGGATGGAGCAGGAAGGTGGGGGCCGAAGTTGGTAGAGGTGGGGGTGGGGTTCGGCCAAGGCAAGGAGGTAAGGGGTGGGGAGGGTGTTTGCGCAACAAGTGGAGGGGGGCTGGGGTTTGAATGGTCTAGGGGTGTGAATGAGGGTGTGGGGGAGTGGGAAGGTTGCTTGGGGAAGAGGGAGGGGTGTATTGGATGTGGGGAAGATGTATGGGGAATAGGAAGAGTCTCTTGGGAAGGGGAGGGAATTGATGGGAGTTAAGTGGCCTAGGGGAAGTGAAGGGTTGGAGGGTGAGGTGGCAGGTGGATGGGGGAAGGTGAAGGGGCAGATTCGCCCAAGGTAGAGGGAGAGGGAGAGAGGAGGAGAGAGAGAGGGGGCCGGCCCCTTTAGAGAGAGGGGGAGAGAGAGTGAGGGAGCTAGAGAGAGAGAGGGAAAGATACACTTATGCTCAAAATTACTCAATATTTCATTACCTTCTCAAGTGGGAGTTGGGGTCCTATATATAGGGAACCCAACTTTGTACAAAAGCCCTTGAGAAATAGGAAAATAGCAGATAACCAAGGGTGCAAGAAAGGGGCGCCCATGGGCCTAGCTCCCTAATGGGCCATACGACCAAACAAGTCCAATATGGTGACCCACTAGTAAGAGTACCTAAGACAAGACTCAAAAATAGAAGTGAAATACATCAAAAGGACTCAATAAAGGATAAAATACACCAAGATGTCTATAGTAGTGAGATCCAGTGCCGTCGAGGTCCCATCAAGTCATCCTATCCGTCTCCAGAGGGGAGAGAGGCGTCGAGCCAGAGGGAGCTCTGAGTGCTTTTGCTCACGAGCCACGGAATGTTAGGCTGGGTTTATACACAGATGGCTTCAACCCTTTTGGAGGTTCAGTGGCGTCTTACTCATGTTGGCCAGTGTTCCTGTCGCCATACAACCTTCCACCGGGCTTATGCATGAAGCGAGAGAACCTTTTCTTAACTTTGGTGATTCCAGGTCCAAAAAATCCAGGAAAAAATTTGGACATATATCTCAGGCTACTGATTGATGAGTTGAAAAGATTATGGAATGATGGAGTTGTTACTTATGATGTGTATAGAAAACAAAATTTCACTATGAAGGCTGCATTGGTGTGGACAATAAGTGACTTCCTTGCATAAGGAATGCTATCTGGCTAGAGCACACACGGGAGGTTGGCATGTCCTTACTGTATGGCTGATACCAAATCATTTGTCCTGAAATATGGTAAGAAATCATGCTGGTTCGATTGTCATCGACGATTTCTACCAATTGACCATCCTTTCTGAAGGCAAAAGGACTCATTCATTAAGAAGACAGTTGAAATGGATGAAGCAGACTTGGAACGCATGTCTGGTCAACAAATGGCAGCACAGGTGCAAGACTTACCAGATATAGTGCAAATGTCGGGTAGTACACGACATCTTCATGGATTTGGACAGGATCACAACTGGGTGAAGAAAAGTATCTTCTGGGAATTGCCTTACTGGTCAGCCCTTTTGATATGGCACAACCTGGATGTCATGCATGTTGAGAAGAATGTCTTTGATAATATGTTCAACACCATCATGAACATGAAAGCCAAAACAAAGGACAATGCCAAGGCGCGAGCGGACTTGAAGATACTTTGCAAATGACCAGAGTTGGAATTGCGGCAAGCACGGGGTAAACTTGTGCAACCTAAAGCAGCTTACGTGTTGAAAGACACACAGATCAATGAACTGTGCCAGTGGCTGAAGCAATTAAGATTCCCTGGTGGATATGTGTCTAACATCGCCTGTTGTGTGAATGTCAATGAGGGAAAAATATATAGATTGAAAAGTCATGACTGCCATGTGTTCATGGAGAGACTTCTGCCCATTACATTCCATAACATATTGCCAAAGCCTATATGGGGAGTATTGACTGAGTTGAGTTAGTTTTTTAGGATTCTATGTGCATCATAACTGAAACTTGGGGATGTGCAAACTATGGAACAGAATGTGGTCACGACGGTATGCAAGTTGGAGAAGATATTTCCCCCTGCATTCTTCGATTCCATGGAGCACCTGATTATCCATTTTCCATACGAGGCCAAAGTTGGAGGACCGGTACAATTTTGATGGATGTATCCATTTGAGAGGTAATCAGTATGTATTTACTAATTATTTGACACTAGTTCCATGCGTCTGTCATTGTCATATGAATTGTTGTCATAGGAGTATGCATGACCTGAAACTGAAGGTTCGCAACAAGGCTAAAGTAGAGGGTTCGATTACTAGGGCATATGTTATTGAAGAAATTTTAAACTTCTGTTCGATGTACTTGGAACCTAAAATTCAAACTCGCCGCAATCGACCACCACGTAATGATGATGGAGGAGAGGTGGGTCCGTCCGACTGGTTGTCCATATTTAAGTATCCAGGACGTGCATTCGTACATTGTTCGAATCGCATATTAGAGGACAGAGAGTTGTTGGCCGCAGAGATATATGTTCTCCTGAACTGTGCTGAGATTGAACTTTATGTTGAGTGAGTCTTCAACTCCACAAGTGCTAAATTTATAAGTTTCTTGACATTCTTCCTCCCATTTACGGTGATGTTGCATTCACCATTGCAGGCAATTTGATTCAGAATTAATTACTCGATGTCCACGCCTCAATGACATTGCGGTTCAAAAGGAACGAGAGAGTTCTTTTGCCATATGGCTTAAAGGCCAAGTAAGTGTCGAAGTTAAGTTCCACAAAGCTTGAGTTGTATGCCCGTTCATTTTAAAGTAACGTAGTTTATATTCATAGGTTGAACAAGGTTAGGTTACTGATGAAAGAGTCCGGGTGATAAGTTATGGACCTTCGAAGGTCGCGCATGGCTATCCAGAATTTTTTGTGAATGTTTATAGATTTCACACCAGAGATTATGGATGAAATAAGTCTACGATGAATAGCGGCATATGCGTGAAATGTAGTACATACAATGAAAATGATCTTGATTACTATGGTATTCTTGAGGATGTCATAGAATTACAATATCTCAGACAAGACAACCATATATTCCTTTTTAAGTGTCATTGGTTTGATCCTAATTCAGTTCGAAATGACGCAATATATGAGATTGTCGATGTCAAACATAGATCCAAATTTAATACCTATGAGCCGTTCATTTTGGCCGCATAAGCCCAGCAAGTGTATTATTCAAGTTATTCATCGTCCAAGAATAAAGATTGGTGGGCAGTCTGTAGGGTAAAGCCAAGGCTTGTACCTAATGACGAGTTAGACCTCATTGAAGCACTCTTAGAGGATTCTGGTGTCAAATTTTTTCAATCAAACGAGGGTGACACTACAGAGTTGGTTGCTTCTAATCTTCATCTGATTGACTCTGACGATCCACTTCGGTTGTCTATAGAGGATGAAGTGGAAGATGTCGATTCAACTGAGCTAAATGAAGCAATTGTTGGGCAGGAGGAGTCCTCTGAGGAGGAAGAGTATGAATCTAGTGAGAATGAGGAAGATGACGAACATGACAATGAGTTTGATATATCTTTAGCATCTGAAGATGAAATAGATATTGATTGAATATTTTGGAAGAAAGTTAACATATATACACTTCTTATCAGTATTACTTACCACCTTTCCTTGTAATTAGTTGTGGACTAATATGCACTACTTTAATTGTTGTCAATAATTAGATGGTTTGAGGTCGTACCGGATCTTCGAGGAGAAGTGGTTCTAGGAGGGGTTCTACTGGTATGGTTATTTAAATTCTTAGATAAATGAGTAGTGAATATGCACTTTATTTTGGTAATGATATTTTATGTCTCTGCACCAGGTACACAGATTACACCGCCCCCACCACCTGCTGCGGGTATGTTTATTTAAATTCTTAGATAAATGAGTAGTGAATATGCACTTTGTTTTACTCATGATATTTTATGTCTTTGCACCAGGTACACAGAGTACACCACCCCCACCACGTGCTGCGAGTATATTTATTTAAATTCTTACGTAAATGAGTAGTGAATATGCACTTTATTTTGCTCACGATATTTTATGTCTTCGCACCAACTACACAGAATGCACCGCCCCCACCAACAACTGCAGATATGTTTATTTAAATTCTTAGATAAATGAGTAGTGAATATGCACTTTGTTTTGCTCATGATATTGTATGTCTCTGCACCAGGTACATAGAGTACATCGCCCCCACCACCTGCTACGGGTATATTTATTAAAATTCTTACATAAATGAGTAGTGATTATACACTTTATTTTACTCACGATATTTTATGTCTCCGCACTAGGTACATAGAGTGCACCGGCCCCACCAACAACTGCGGGTATGTTTATTTAAATTCTTAAATAAATGAGTAGTGAATATGCACTTTATTTTGCTCATGATATTTTATGTCTCTGCACCAGGTACACAAAGTACATTGCCCCCACCACCTGCTGCAGTTATATTTATTTAAATTCTTAGATAAATGAGTAGTGAATATGCACTTTATTTTGGTAATGATATTTTATGTCTCTGCACCAGGTATACAGAGTGCACCGGCCCCACCAACAACTGAGGGTATGTTTATTTGAATTCTTAGATAAATGAGTAGTGAATATGCACTTTGTTTTGCTCACGATATTTTGTCTCCGCACCAGCTACAGAGAGTGCACCGCCCCTACCAACTGCTATGGGTATGTTTATTTAAATTCTTAGTGTTGTGTCCCTATGTTTTGATGCTGCCAAAACCACGAGTCATGTACTCTTCATGTGGATAGTCAATGTGTTTTGTTGATGTAGAATCATGCATGGAGCTATAATGATTTTGTGTGTCTAGTTTACTTCTAAATTGCACAAAGAACAGGTTGACAGTTGCACATAGAACAGGCTGAAAGCCAGTAATTTTTTGAAGAACTGAAGAAAATGCAACGTGGTCAACGTGGTCAACGAAGTCAACGCACAATCAATGGAGCTAAGACAGTGGTCAACCCAAGTCAGTGCAGTCAAAGCCTTAATTCTTTAAAAATGGGTCACAAATCTGTTGAGATTCATACAAGAGAAGGCATGAAGATAAGGCAGACAAATGACTCATTAGTAGTGACAAATAGGCAAGTAAGGCCGACGAATAGCTCTCTACGGGTGAAAAATAGGTTGTAGTGCTGAATATGTGTGAAGTGTTGGAGCTGCATGAAGGGGAAGTCGACTTGTGTTTATCCGCCAGCAGAAGAAGCTAAGGATGACAAATAGACTTCTATGGGTGACATATACCCTCTTAAGGGTGAAAAATAGGTCTCAACGGTGACACATACCCTCTCATGGGAGAAAAATAACGGTTATCTCTGATTAATAGCCCGAGAAGAGTTATCAGATGAAGAAAGAAGGGAAATGGAGGAGAGAGAGAAGGGTTCACTATAAGCCAAAAGCTCAACAGTAAATCACTAGAAGACAACGAGCTACAGTGTTCTACAGTGATAGTCAGACGGAATAATAGAGGAACAAGGGTGACAAATGGCTTTTGGTGTCAGTTGAAGCTAAAGTAGAAAGCAGCAAGGGTGACTGCTCATCATGGATAGTGGAGATAAATGACTAGACAAGGTAGACAAATAGCTGTGTTAGGCTGACAAATGGGCAAAAAGGGTAAATGCGTGGAAAGAAACAAGGCACAATCGATGCATGAAGCTGTGGCGTTGATGCAGCAAAGAAGGAAGGCAGATAAAGGAGCTATGGCGATGGCTAAAGGGAAGCTAAGGGTGACAAATAGCTCCCTAAGGCAGACAAATAGCTGGTTAAGGGTATAAAATACACGATAGGAGTAACAAATAGCTCACCAGTATAGAAAAGGGTCAAACATGTGAGGAACACGTGGGATCTCTTCACACCTTCGACTGTCACATGCCCCAAGGTTGAAAATGCAAATCATATGGCATGTGATCCAGTTCAAGCTTTTCTTTTATATCACTTTCAGATCTGTTCAGCAGAAGAGTCGCATGATTTGCCTCTCTCATTCCTTTTGTGGGTATTGAGTGCTTGCTGTTTGACATTTGTTCTATGCAAAGCATTACTCTTATATTGTCGTTAGATCTGTCAGCAAGAGTGCTACTTAACTTTCATTTCATTTCCCTCTAGTGTGCTTTGAGTGCTTAAGTGTTCGAAGTATATTCTATGCAAACTCTTGTTAATATATTGATAATTCTATTTTAAGATTGGGTAGCACCAGATTTGTTATTTTAATTTGGGCACATTTTTTAATCGGGGATATATTCACACCCCCTCTATATCCTATCCGTCAGCACATCACTTAGATAAATGAGTAGTGAATATGCACTTTGTTTTGCTCACGATATTTTATGTCCCCGCACCAGGTACATAGAGTGCACCGGCCCCACCACTTGTTGTGAGTATGTTTATTTAAATTATTAGACAAATGAGTAGTGAGTATGCACTTTATTTTGCTCATGATATTTTATGTTTACAGGTTTGAGTGTGTAATGCCCCGGATTTTTCAGAGATTTTTCGGATCATTTTAGTGGGTCTCAGAGTGTATTCTATGTTTTATATGTGTTTTTCCCTGATGCGCCTTTGAAACTCTGTACAGGGCAAACCGCAGGGTTCTCCGACTGCTGGACAGTACCGGCGTGTTGTGCTCTTCCTGAGGATAGCGGAGGTAATTTTTAGTATTTTTCTGAGTTTCTAGAATTTTTGGGTTTTTCTATATGTATAACCTCATTTTTCTCTCTCTCCCTCACTCTCATTTTCTCTCTCTCCCTTCTCACCGTCTCTTCTCCGGTGGCCGACGAAGTGGGGCGGGGGCGCAGCGGGGCGACGCGGGTGAGGAGGACGGTGAGGATGGGTCGAGGATCGGGGGATGGAGGGGCGTGGAAGCTCGGTGGCGCGATCGCTAGCCGGCGAGGGTTTAAACGGCATTTCTTCGCGGATCGACGACCTCGGGACACGAAATCTTCAGTGGAGGTAGGGAGATGGACCCCCAACTCGTGCACTTCCTTTCCCATGAGTTTTGTAGGCCATGGTGAGCCGAGCGAGTTTATTTGAGCTTTTTGGGGAAAATCCATATTTTTGGGGAGTGAGCCGGATCTCTCGTTTCGCGGCATTTTTGGCAGATCCAGGAGTTTAGATGCATGCCTAGGGGCTTGGGGATGGATTCCCCTTTGTTTCCCAATCACTCGGGGGTGATTGGGGCGTGGATCAGATTTTTGGGGCGTTTCCCACTGTTCTCGATTTTTCGAAAGTGTGGCAGTCCTTCCAGTGACCGCCATATCCTTTTGGTGGTCCCCGTTCGACCGTTTCAACCGTTCCGTGCGTGGGTTGGGCCTGGCGGCCGCACGATGAGCCGCCAGAGCCCAGGTGGTGGCCAAAGGTCTGACCACTAAGCCCAGTTGGCCGGCGTGGCCTTTGAGGCATTTTGACCGCTGGCTTTTGGCTGTTGGAGGTCTTGGGGTCTTGCAGCCAAAGGTGCACCCGCTACATGCCCTGTGGCAGCCCTATATAGGACCGCTTGTTCTTTCGCGACCCAGGGTGTGGCGGCTCATTGTTGAACCGCTACAGTACCTGTGGCGGCCTAAGGTTGGGCCGCTAGAGTCGTGTGGCGGCCCAAGAGAGGACCGCCAGGCGATTCCCGTGCTTGCGATGTCGGGTTCGCGTTGTGTTGGTCTCCGGTCGACCTGGTTGTGACCCAATGGTTGACCTTTGGCCTCGTGAGTTTCCTGGACACCCCGTGAGTTCTGTGTCCGTGTTTCTAGGATGTCTAGAGGTACCGTGTTACCTCGATTAGTGTGCCCATAGGTGTGGTGGATCCGGGTGACCCCATGTGTTTTGAGCTTTCGTGTTACGCTCGATCGAGTCACCCTATATCGGTGTGAGCGCAGTGCGGTTCCCCCGCATGTCATGGGTTTCTGCGGAAGATGGTTCTCGAGTTGGCCAAGTGTTTGGCCTTGGACTGCGAGTCCAGTCATCCGGCCTGGGGCTGGAGGTTTCCCGCTTTTCCGTGGGATGGGGAATCGGAGTGGTGGCTTGTGAGCTGCTTTGGGAATCATGCTTCTGTGTTTTTCGCGTGGGCCAAATGTGTTGCCTCGGACTGTGAGTTCAGCTGTCCAGCCTGTGGTTGGAAGTCCTCTCAGTTCCCTTCCCGAGGGAATGGTCTCGGCGGCTCGTGAGCTGCTTCGGTATTCATGCTACCGTGATTTTAGACCTAGGGATTAGGCTAGATTGACGGCCTTGTGCTGTTGCGTACGACGGCTTTGACCCCGAGTCTCGTGACTCAAGGACCGTTAGATTTAGTGAGTCTAGAGGACCGTCCAAAGTCCAGTGGCTCGTCGCCGCTTAGTCCTTCTCGACTTTCGCGTAGGGTGCGTGCGTGTTTCTCAGAGTTTCTCCTTAGAGAGTGGTCATACCAGTGACTCCCCACTAGTCGTAGCCTTCCGACACGCGAGTGGTCCCACCAGGGAGTGGTGGCGAGGCTACCCCAGAGAGGCAGTTTTAGACTAGTTTCTGTCGGGCCCCACGTCTACCAGCCAGAGTCCAGCTGAGGGGAAAACCGATCAGAGGGCCAGACCAGAGATGCACGGTCTGTGTGTGCACACGTGGTTGGGGGTGGTTGGACCTGCGCTGACGAGCGTGACCCCAGCTAGTCACTTGCTTTGTGGTTACTAGTACGGTGTCCCCGTTCCACCAGGGGTCGAGGGGGACACCTAAGGCGCAGTCTAAGTCGTCAGTGGACGCATCCGGCCTTGCTTCTAGTGGGCAGGTACTCTTGTCACGTGAGACGTGACTCTCCTGTTTCCGGGTTCCGTTTCCCATCTACGAGACGTGATTTTCAGGACCGTCCGGTGTTTCCGAGGTAGTGGCCAGGGTGCTAGTAGCTTCACCGAGGTTGCATCTTGTTAGTGTTGTGTTCGCGATGAGGAGGTCGCGGCTTGACCTGGGGTAGCGTGTCCAGGTTGGCCTTGTCCTGGGAGACAGGCCTCTACGGCGGGGTTGCCATGGGTTTTACCTCGGTGAGTGGTGTTAGTGTGGTCCGGTTTCCGATGGTGAGATCATGATTCCTCTTTCTACTTGACCGGTACAGTAGGAGTAGTTGTAGTGTCGAATTTTGACTAGCCACCGAGTTACTGTTCCTTGTGCTACTGTTGTTCTTGTAGTTATTGCTTTTCGTGCTGCCATTGTTCTCAGTTGGGATTCCACGTGATCCCTACTGAGCCAATGACATGAGGCTCACCCCTGCGTTTCAGGTGCGGCGGTTCTTCCTCGAGGTTCGACGGTGCTATTCAGTGGTTCTTAGTTGCCAGCTCACCGGGCCGAGTGTTCACTTAGCATGTGGTACGCTTTACTACTTTAGACTGTACTTTCTGTTGGACTGGACTTTTTTGTAGTAGTTGTTTAATTATTTCTATTAATTGTTGAATTGTCCTGCTTTATTTCCTCTTTCTTTGTACCTCCACACTCCTTTTAGCCCTTCCGAGCCCTCCCGGTTAGAGGGCGGCGGGGCAGGATTCGAATGGTATCAGCTTCTTCTCGGTATCTGGATCTTGGGTCATCACAGCTGGTATCAGAGCAGTGGTTGTGGACGTACATGGGAATTCGAGATATTGTTGTGATCAGAGTCCATGAGGTCCAGTACAGTCGATAGTTGGCTTAGAGTTTTGTGTTTGTTTTCCACTTGAGAGCTTGAGTGCGCTGTGTGGCGCTGTGAAGGTGATTGTTGTTCACGGCTTTCGTGCCGTCGTGGGATCTAAGGATCGAGGTTGAGAGCTTCCCCCTCATCGGTGGTGATCTCGGTGGCGCTGCGTTGGGCAGAGGTTGCCAGTAGGTGCGTTGTTGTGGTGCTGCGTTCGAGGTTTCTGCAGCGAGGTCAGGTGGCTGGAGAAGACTGTTCGTGGTTAAGTGGCCGTGAGCGTGCTCTGAGGGAGCTGGTGTTGAGTCTGGCCACTCTAGCTTGAGGTTTTTCCAGCCCCTGATGTGTTAAGGTTATGGTTTGAGGTGGCAGAGCGGATGCTCTGATCGAGAGGTGTGCTCGGGTGGGCTGAGGATCTTCTGTTGAGCTGTTGATTTATCGAGCCCGATGTTCTTGTCAGGCTCTGTGGCGTCAGAAATGACGTGTCGGTCTCGATTGTGTTTATGAGTTTCGAGGCAGGATTGGGCTATGGTGTCCCTGTAAGTTCTTGCCCCTGCGCTCTTGTGTGCAAATGGGTTGTGTTCGCCCTGGATTTGGTTGAGATGAGAAGGTTCTGCGGTGGTTTCAGGACTCGATTATGGCTCGTGCTGCGGCTCTTGGCGTGGCGTGTTGCAGTTCAAGGAATTGCAGCGGTGGTGCATCGAGAGATGCTGTGATTATGGTTTGACGTGACACTCGTCGAGTGTGTCGGTGGCACTGACCTGATGGAAGCGATGGTTTTCTCGGTGCTAGAAGGTGTTGTTCCCAGCATGTACGAGGTTTGAGGTCAGGTCGAGTGTGGAATTTCTCCGATTCATCGGTGGAGTGTTGGTTTCTCCGTGGGTTGGAGAGATTATGTTTGGTTAAGGTTCATAGTCTTGCATTATGTTCACGGATTTGGTTGGCCTCTGTGTGCCATGAAGTCCGTGCGAGACGTGATCCGTGTTTTGGCAAGGGGCTTGTCTGTGAGAGTTGTGCCCATTTCCCCTGGTATGTAAGGGTGCTGGCACTGTTTCGGAAGGACGAGTGCTGGTTGGGCGGTGTTTGAATTCTTGGCTGGTGCTGGAACTTTCCAATGTGTGGCGGTTCGGAGCCTGCGGAGTTGTAGAGGATTGCCAGATTTGGGAGTGAATCTGTGCCTGGGGTTCGAGGTAATGGAGCGTTCCTCACCCAATTTTCTGAAGTTGGCCAACCGAGTTATGGATTGTCGGGATGATGAGTCTCGAGTTGCCGTGTTGGCTGTGCGCGTGGATCCGAGTGCGCAGCGGAAGCCTGGTGGGTCCATAACCTACAGGTTTAGGATCGTAGCGTTGGTTGCTACGGGCGGATTCCTGAGCTTGCGTTGAGCATTGGAGGATTGGTTCCTCTGTATGAGACGTGTTGTTGCCATGCCGTTGCTTGAGGTATTATGGTTCTTGGCACTGGCAGGATGGAGTGTTGGGGAAAAATGTTGGCAAGTGTGCCGCATGAGTACCCTATTCCTGTGATGGAAGCCGTGTCAGGCGTCGGTGTTAGACCCGGATGGGGTTGTTGAGGATGTCGCCTGACGGAGGTCGAGGATGTGTTGGTCAGAGTCGGTGGTTTGGTGCTCGACTTGTGTTCCAAGTCGTGTTCTCGGATGAGATCGTGTTCTAGAGGAAGTGATCACTGAGAGATTTTGGGTTCCGATTGGCAGCTGCGAGTGACTGGTAAGGCTAGTCTCGTAGTCGACCATGGTAAGATGTGTATTGCTTAGGGACCCGTGTGCATTGGTAGTGGCGTTGGCGACCAGATTGCCGTAATATTGGATGGCACTTTCCTCCCCTAGAGACGTGTGCCATGAATTCTTCCGGTGGTGTCCCATGGCTCTGTGGTGAGTGCGGAATCGGGATTGGCAGGTGTCCACTTGGATTAATTGAGATAGGATTTGATGAGACAAGACGGAAGAGTGACGCCTGTGGGCTGAGGCCTTTGGATAGAGATTGGCGTCGGAATGGTGGTCCTTGGTTTGTGACTAGCATGGGATGGTTCCCCTGTAAGTCTGAGTCGAGTGAGGTGATGACCAAAGACTCCTGAGTCTTGTCGTTGGTTTTTTTGTGCTCCCTTGAGAGGGTTGAGTTGGGCGATGCTCGAGATCAGATGCGGTGTCCGAGAGAAGTTCAGCTCGTGATGTGGTAATTGTCTGTGTGTGAGTCAGCGGATGTCCTGTTGTGAGTTATCGTGCCTGTTGGGCCGGTGGAGGTTTCCCGTTGACGAGCAGCTGGTGACCGACGTGTGGTCTTTCACAGACAGAAGATGCTGTTGGTGGTGCATCGTGAACGGTGAGAGCCGTGTTTCAATGAGGCCTTTGGTGGTCACCTCTGTGATGTTCTTTTCGGAGGGGATCTGGGCTTTGTCAGAGTTTATCTTCTGACAAAGTTGTCACAGTAATATGTCTAGCTTTCAGCTTGCCAGGTGTGAGGTGATCCTTGGCACTGAGCCGATGTTCTGGTTGCGGTCTGTCGAGATGGCTGTGTGAGCTAATGGAGGCTCTGTATTGGTTGTTCCCTTGAGCAGGGCATGGACCTGTCAGTTGGCTGTGAAGCTGATGTGTGATTTGTCTGCTGACCATTGGATGGATCGGTAGCTGTTTCTTGTGACGAGGGTTGTGTCTCCTCGGTGAGCGAGATGGTGGCAACGGTGTCATAATTGGTTTTCCTTGAGACTGAGGTGATGCCGGACTGTGTCTTTTGGTGTGTGCCTACTCTGATGGCCGGTGTGTGCGACGTGCGGAGGGAGGTGTCATTTTTGATTATAGTCTGGCCGTGTCCCTCAAGATTGGTGTTTTCATGAGAATCGAGGTTTTCTGTGCTGGGGCTCTAACGGTGTTGTCAGTTGGTTAAGGTGTTCTTCCCCTGTGACTTGGTGCTAGTCTTGAATTTAGAGGATGAAATTTATTTATCGGGGGAGGGCTGTAACGCCCCGGATTTTTTGGATATATTTCGGAATATTTTAGTGGGTCTCGGAGTGTATTTTGTGTTTTACATGTGTTTTCCCCTGATGCGCCTTCGGAACTCTGTGCAGGGTAAACCATGGCGTCCTCCGACTCCGGGATAGTACCGATGCGTTGTGCTCTTCCTGAGGATCGCGGAGGTAATTTTTAGTATGTTTCTGAATTTTTGGAATTTTGGGGTTTTTCTATATATATAACCTCCTTTTTCTCTCTCTCCCTCACTCTCATTTTCTCACTCTCCCCCTCTCTCTTCTCTCACGCGCTCCCTTCTCACCCTCTCTTCTCCGGCGGCCGACGGAGCTGGACGGGGGAGCAGCGGGGCGACGCGGGCGAGGAGGACGGCCAGGATGGGTCGAGGATCGGGCAATGGAGGCGCATGGAAGCTCGGTGGCGCGATCGTGAGCCGGCGAGGGTTTAAACATCATTTCTTCGCGGATCGGCGACCTCGGGGCGTGAAATCTTCGATGGAGGTAGGGAGATGGACCCCCAGCTCGTGCACTTCCTTTCCCACGAGTTTTGTGTTGTGCCCCTGGGGTTTTGATGTTAGCAAGCACTATGAATATGAATGTTTTTGATGTCACTATGAGTATGATTATTTTTAATGTCAGCAAGCTTTGTTGTCTTCCTGCATACACTACATCGGTTCAATTTCTGTCATATGCATACTCTGCATCAGTGCATTATCTGTCATATGCATACATTGCATCGGTGCATTCATCAGGTGCTTTATTTCAAAGTCGATGCGTATTCATGAGCATAGTCAGTGCATTCGGTTGTTTCATGCATATACAAAGTCTGCACATTTTCTGCTGATATGTCCGAGCATTCATTCTCAATGTGCATACTTTCCTATATGCATTTGTGCGATCTTTCAAAACAAAGTCTATACATTCCATTGCTGGTACGAGTGGTTAAGTTCATGCATCATAACTCCAGCAAGTCTATACATTCTTGCATTATTGTGCTTCACGCATACACAAAGTATGTACATCGTCTTGTCGCATGCATGCAAAGTCTGTACATTCTTTGACAGTAGCAAGTCTGTACATTGTCTTGTCTCAGGCACGCAAAGTCTGTACATCGTCATGGCGCATGCACGCAAGTCTGTACATTCTTTGACAGCTTGCCTGAGCATTCATCTTTGCTGTGCATACTTTGATAGATGCAAACTGCATTTCACATGTTCAATGTCTGTACATTGGTGTCGCATGCACACTAAGTCCATACACTCCTTGATAGCATGCTTGAGCACTCATTGTCATTGTACATACTTTCCTATGTGCATTTGTGCATCTTTCAAGACAAAGTCTGTACACTCTTCACCCGACATTCAAAGTCTATACATTCCGTTGCATACATACGTAAGGCAGTGTCATGCACTCAAAGTCTACACATTCAGTGTCATGCTTAAACTCTATGCATAGCAAGTCTGCACATTGGTTGTACATTGCGCACAGAGTCTGTACACTCGTTGATGGCATGTCCAAGCATTCATGTTCAATATGTATACCTTACTATATTGCATACTGCATTTCACTTCATCAAGTCTGTACATGCTTGATTCAAATCTTAAACTTACTCGATGCATCATTTTCTTTTCCTTCAGATTGATTCAAACTGATAATGAGTTTTAACCTGACAGGTATCTGCTCGAGGAGTTTGAGAAGAGCATGTGATCCAAGAATGGAGGAAGTGCCAGGATCGTGACACATGTACTGCAGCAGGCTGAAATGTTGCCACGTGGTCAAGGCGCTAGGGCGGGAATTCGTGGAAGACACACGCCCATCTATCTGCTGCTGCTAAAAAAGGTGGGCCTCTCCATCTAGAGAATAGTGATCGTGAGAAGAGTGAGCGAAGTAGGGGAGCCCATCTGAAAGAGAAGAAGCAGAGAGAGAGAGAGCCTGCACGATCTAGAAGAAGAAGAGAGAAGAAAAGAGAGAGTAGAAGAAGAGCAAATGAGGAGAGTGTTCGAAAAAGAAAGAGTGAGCAGTAAAAAGGAAGAAGAAGAAGAAGAGAGTCTTCTGAAGCTTTATCTCTACTGGACCGTGGATCAAATCCAGGCCAGTCAGCTCTTTGAGAGCCATTTTGTGTTTTATCGTATACAGCTTTCTGTCGCTGTGATTTCCTAATTCTTGTTTTTCTCTTACACTCTTTATTTCAAGCTGTTTGTCAGCGGAGCAAGCTGTGACGCTCAGCGGGCAGAGGTGTGGTATCCTCTGGACGGGTAAAGCTTTAATCCCCAGTGTTGCAGAGGAGGATTTCTTTGCTCAGCAAGCTGTGTTGCTCAGCGGGCAAGGTAGATACCTCGGACAGCAAGCTGTGATGCTCAGCTGTTTGTAGGCAAGCTGTGAGGCCCAGCCGTTCAAGCTGTGAGTCAGCGGGAAGCCACACTCGGGTTTGAGTGTGGGGTGGACGTAGGTCTGCGGACTGAACCACCTAAAAATTCCTTCGTGCACTATGGTTTGAATGTTCACTTATGCTTCCGCTAGATGAATGCTTTGGCCGACCTGTTTCTTCAGTTTAGTAGAGATTTGATTGCACGTTCTGTGTTTGATTAAATACATCACTGGATTTCGATAGAACTGAATCTATTTTTATTTTCATATCTCTGAGTGTTCTAAGTTTCTAATTAGGAGTAATTTTCAAAGGGGAGATTCATTCACCCCCCTCTGAATCCATCGCACCGATCCCAACAATTGGTATCAGAGCAAGTCTCTGTGCATTCAGATCCAATGATCTGCAGAGGATCCTACTGTATTCGGTGCATTATTGTTTCTACTATATTGCATTCAGTGCATTACTGTTTTGTGCATCTAGTTTTGAAATTCCTTCTTGATCGGCATTCATGGATCATCCTTCAATATACGATGGATCTAACTTCAGCAACTAGCTAGGCGGCCTCTGTGTTTACCTGAATTCCATCAATCCTAATCTATGGAATCTATTATCAAGAGGCTCATATAAGTTACCTCACAATCAGACCAAGTGGTCTAGTGAGGACCGATCAAAGAACCGTGATAATACCACAGTTCTCAATATTTTGAGAAATGCAGTTAACACTGACAAATTCCCCTTTGCTCTCAGGTGTGCATCTGGAAAGGAGATCATGGATAAAATAACTACCATTCATCAAGAGCAAGAATGTATGTGCTTGATGGCCGACCGGAGAGATGATGATGAGGAAACTGCGTCTCAAGTAAGTTCCGGATCAGAAGAACCCTCATTTGATGAATTGGTAGCCATGTATGAAGAATTACTTGAATTATCAAGGAAAATAAAATCTAAAAATAAAAGATTGAAGAAAAAGATTGAACAGCATGAATCTGAATTCTCTTGTGAAAACTGTCCAAATCTGAAACAATCTTATGATGCATGTATGCTGGATGTTCATAATTGTAAAGAAAAAATCGTGTCATTAAAAAATGAGAATCAAACTTGTTTAAACAAGATATCGAAATTGGAGAACCAGCTGAACGAGAAAACTGATGAACATCTGATAAATCTGGAAGAGTTGGAAAGGATTAATTCTGATCTGGAGAAATTGAAAGCTGGGAATAGAGAAATTCAGAGGAATAATGAAAATCTTAAAGCTGAAATAGAGAAAGTGAGCAAGGAAGGTATGCCGTGTCTCTCTTTAACATCGATCTGCAATAAGTGCTTGGCTCTAAAAGAGCGTAATGAAGATCTGTATGATAAAAATGAATGGCAGAGGAAGTTGATTGCTTCCCTTAGAGAGGAAAATAAAGATTTGTTGAAAGATAAACTTGAATTTGAACAAAGAGAAGAGAAACTGATTGAAAGACTGGACTTGATATCCAGTAGTGAAAAATGCAATGAAGGATTTGAGAAGTTGATTGAGGAGAATAAAGATCTAAAGGAACAAAATAAGAAACTCGTGGTCCTAAATGTTGTTATTTCAGAGAGGCTTCTGGCTATCGAGAGAGAAAGATCTGCCTATAAGGAAATTCAATCTGAAAAACTTGAAGAGGAAAACATTGAATTGAAGGCTGAAATTGAAAATTTAAAACAGTTAAACACTGGAATGCACGAAAAGCTTCTCACATTAGAAAAAGGAAAATCTATGTGCAATGAAGAATCAAAAATACTGAGTAATCTAGAAGAAGAAATTGAGAAGTATAAAACTGCTAACAAAGTTCTAAGTGAATGCGTAAATTGCAGTGAGGAGGAGATAGCCAGTTATGAACTTCATATTGCTTCTCTGGAAATAAAAATTCAGGATCTAGAAAAATCAACATCCAAGTCTATCGAGAACAAGAGGAAAATGAAAGCTGACATGAAAGGTGAGGATGATAACTCAAGAAAGGGGATAAGTAGTAGTTCTAATGTTAAGGAAATTACTAGAAACCAGCTATACACCACTTTTGTGCAAAGCTCTGATGTAGCTGGTACCTCATGTCAATCCCCAAAACAAAACAAAAACCTGAAAACACCTTCATCATCTGCATTTCAATTCAAAGCACAGAAAAATGAAAAACAAACAAAAATTTTAAAGAATAGTCAGAAATTGAAAAAGAAGGGTCAAACAAAGAAGGTAAAGAATATTCCTGTTCATGTCCCAAGATTTGCTAGCTCGGTTGAATCTGATGGGTCAATGCACACTGCTCATGCCCATTTTGCTCATTCATATGCATCAAGTCAATCTATTAGTAATCATGCCTCCAGGAAATCACAAGCATCATGTCACTACTGTGGTAGGGATGGTCATTATATGGATGACTGCAGTGTTATGAAAAGTGATGATATGATGCATGATAAATTTACTTTAAATCATCATCACCACCCCAAAAGAAACACGTCTGCCTCAAACCAACACATTATTTGTTATAATTGTAACAAACGTGATCATAAAGCTATCGAGTGCTGGTTTAGGTCTTCATGGGGGTACAGTGACTCAAGAGGTAAGCATCTCAGGTGCTTCATGTGTGGGAAGTATGGCCATACAGTCAAGGACTGTTGGCATGCCCAAAGAGGCCATGGTAATAACCAACTCTTCAAATTCTCTGCCAAAAGACCTGTGAATCTTTCATGTTTCAACTGTGGTGAGCCAATTCACAAATCTGCTGAATGTTGGATGTATAAGAATAATAATCAAAAAGTTCATGTAAACAACAGAACATTTCATGCTCAGTTTCATAGGTCTCATGCTGCTTTTGATATGCATCATAGGACCAGAAAATCTGCTGTTTCATGTAGATATTATGGTAAACTCGGTCACTTCATGGCAAATTGTTATCAGATGGATTTTGATGACAATGCTGCTAAGAAACTATTCATAACTCCTGTTAGGTCTAATACAGGACCCAAGGTGGCTTGGGTTCCTACAGGATCAAACTGATTACTTTGCTGCAGGTGTGCCTTGGGATGAATAAAGAGGGGTCAATAAATCAAGGCACTCAAAGATTGAAAGACCCCATGATCCTGCTCTTCAGGTCAGTTCTGAACACTCTAAATTTCATCATCCGAAAATTGAGAATTTGAAATGACTGTATATCATGTTGCTCTGTTGGTGCTTAGTTGAAACTTTCTGAAAATTTGAAATGAACTTGATGTATTTGGTAGGTTCTCTCTCTGGTTGAACAGCATGAATTTTCTTCGAGCATAAACTTTAAAATCATGAGCTGTGCTTTCATTGCATATCATGCACTGCATCCGAGAGAGCTTGTCTGTTGTCGCTTAATGATCATGCTACTCTTTATTAGATTTGCTGCATACTGCACATTTGAAGAGTAGTGCATGTAATAAAATTTGAAAAACCTAAAAAGATATTCCATTGCATCTAGACAGGGGGAGCTTTCCTGTTTCATCTCTTCACCTCTTGAACTCTCTCTGTCTAGCTATCTGATCTACTCGCTACACTTAGGTGGTTCACCTAAATTCTCTGCTGTCATTATTGAAATAGCTGATCTGTCTGAATTCCAGACTCAGCTACTGTTTGTTGATATACTCTCTTTAATGCTCTTCTCTCTTGTTGCTGACTCTACCGCCAGCTTATAATCATCTTCACACTCTTCTTAGCTGGTGTGACTGATATGTTTCTATTGTTGATAAGTTAGTCAACTGTATTTCTGATCTGATCTGAGGATCACAAGTAGCAGACCATGCAATTCAGTTTGAGAATCATGTAGAAACTCCTATCATATAGGTTTAAGAATAACCACTAAATCAGACTGATGTAAGAGTTATGTATTCTCAGATTTGCACTTAAATGACTTGAAAATATCTAAATGAAAAGTTATAATAGACTTTAACCATTTGTGTCATGAAAACCTTAGATTCACTCATCTGAAATCTGAAAATTTGAAATCATGGCTACTTTGGTTGAGATACATAGAGTGAGTATTGTCTTAAACACTTGCCTGGAAAATGTTGACTAAAAATAAAAATTGAATTCAGAGCAAGGACTTGGTCACTGAGAAACTGGGTTCTCTATCAATGAAATAAAGTAAACCTATGTCATGAAGTGCCATAGTTATCTCTGATGAAAATTTATTGAAAAACCTGACAGAGCAATGGCATATTTGTGTTGAGTAACTGGGGAGTCTGGCCTCTAATCAAGGTGTCTCCTCACGTAAAAAGATATTTCTATTGCTAACTCTGATCTCAATGTTGAGAGGCAATGACAGTTATCACACTGAGTAACTAGGTCACTTCACCTGAGACGTGTTGTGCCTCACGTAAAAAGGTGTTGATTAACTTAAATTGCTCAGGAAAAGTATAATGTGCTTCAAATGAAAATATCTTGCAAATTCTGTCAACTCATGCTCTTGTAAAAATGTTTAATCTCAACACTAATCTGTGTAACTCTCAAAGGAGTCATTGAGATCATGCGTGTAAGACAAAGATGATTGGTCCTGAGTGTTATCTGATTATTTGGTTCACCTTTATTAAAACTTGAATTCAGATATAAGTATTAAGTTTAATTGACAAATCTAGAATACATCATAATTAAATTAGGTTGATCAAGTTGCCAATTCATAACCCTCTATGATGGGAGAGTCTATTCATGTTACGACTTATCGTAGTGGTGCATGCCTTAATATTCCTCATGATTTGTTTCACCCCTGACAACTTGATCAACAGGCACTTTGTTGACAATTATCTCTTATCAGTTGATTGATTGCTCCTTGAGATGTACTGTGCTTTAACTGTTTCTCACCCCTACTCTTGTCCACAATGTTGGAATCTTCCATCTTGTTTCTGTAACCAATTCTGGTTCTGTGGGCTTTTCACTTGCATTGTTCTGTCCATACAATCATAAGGTGCCACAACCATTACTGTTTTATTGTGGTGGTAGATTTCACATTGCTCCATTTGATAACCAGAGTTCATTCCTGCATTTCAGGGGGAGTTCTGGGTTATCTGCATTTAAAGGGAGAGTAGTCACTAATTCACATTGATAGGGGGAACTCTTATATTTTATTCTTCTAGTGCTCATCCTGCATACTTCATTTTGGAGGAGAATAACTCTTATGTGCCTTCAATTGTCAAAGGGGGAGATGTTATATCAATCTGTTCATACCTGAAACTTTTTCTCTTTTTGATGAAGTCAAAGGGGGAGATTTGTTTGGTTCTGCATGTCTCATAGTGACTCATAGTGTTGCCATCATCAAAAAGGGGGAGATTGTTGTGCCCCTGGGGTTTTGATGTCAGTAAGCACTATGAGTATGAATGTTTTTGATGTCACTATGAGTATGAATGTTTTTATTGTCAGCAAGCTTTGTTGTCTTCCTGCATACACTGCATCGGTTCAATTTCTGTCATATGCATACTCTGCATCAGTGCATTATCTGCCACATGCATACATTGCATCGGTGCATTCATCAGGTGCTTTATTTTGAAGTCGATGCGTATTCATGAGCATAGTCAATGCATTCAGTTGTTTCATGCATATACAAAGTCTGCACATTCTCTGCTGATATGTCCGAGCATTCATTCTCAATGTGCATACTTTCCTATATGTATTTGTGCGATCTTTCAAAATAAAGTCTATACATTCCATTACTGGTACGAGTGGTTAAGTTCATGCATCATAACTCCAGCAAGTCTATACATTCTTACATTGTTGTGCTTCACGCATACACAAAGTATGTACATCGTCTTGTCGCATGCATGCAAAGTCTGTACATTCTTTGAGAGTAGCAAGTATGTACATTGTCTTGTCTCAGGCACGCAAAGTCTGTACATCGTCTTGGCGCATGCACGCAAGTCTGTACATTCTTTGACAGCTTGCCTGAGCATTCATCTTTGCTTTGCATACTTTGATAGATGCAAACTGCATTTCACACGTTCAACGTCTGTACATTGGTGTCGCATGCACACTAAGTCCATACACTCCTTGATAGCATGCTTGAGCACTCATTGTCATTGTACATACTTTCTTATATGCATTTGTGCATCTTTCAAGACAAAGTATGCACACTCTTCACCCGGCATTCAAAGTCTATACATTCTGTTGCATACATACCTAAGGCAGTGTCATGCACTCAAAGTCTGCACATTTAGTGTCATGCTATTACTCTAGGCATAGCAAGTCTACACATTGGTTGTACATTGCGCACAAAGTCTGTACACTCGTTGATGGCTTGTCCAAGCATTCATGTTCAATATGTATACCTTACTATATGCATACTGCATTTCACTTCATCAAGTCTGTACATGCTTGATTCAAATCTTAAACTTACTCGATGCATCCTTTTCTTTTCCATCAGATTGATTCAAACTGATAATGAGTTTTGACCTGACAGGTATCTGCTCGAGGAGTTTGAGAAGAGCACGTGATCCAAGAATGGAGGAAGTACCAGGATCGTGACATGTGTATTGCAGCAGGGTGAAATGCTGCCACGTGGTCAAGGCGCTAGGGTGGGAATTCGTGGAAGACACACACCCATCTATCTGCTGCTGCTATAAAAGGTGGGCCTCTCCATCTAGAGAATAGTGATCGTGAGAAGAGTGATCGAAGTAGGGGAGCCCATCTGAAAGAGAAGAAGCAGAGAGAGAGAGAGCCTGCACGATCTAGAAGAAGAAGAGAGAAGAAAAGAGAGAGCAGAAGAAGAGCAAAGGAGGAGAGTGTTCGAAAAAGAAAGAGTGAGCAGTAAAAAGGAAGAAGAAGAATAAGAGAGTCTTCTGAAGCTTTGTCTCTACTGGACCGTGGATCAAATCCAGGCCAGTCAGCTCTTTGAGAGCCATTTTATGTTTTATCGTATACAGCTTTCTGTCGCTGTGATTTCCCAATTCTTATTTTTCTCTTACACTCTTTATTTCAAGCTGTTTGTCAGCGGAGCAAGCTGTGACGCCTAGCAGGCAGAGGTGTGGTATCCTCTGGAAGGGTAAAGCTATAATCCCTAGCGTTGCAGAGGAGGATTCCTCTGGTCAGCAAGCTGTATTGCTCAGCGGGTGAGGTAGATACCTCGGACAGCAAGCTGTGATGCTCAGCTGTTTGTAGACAAGCTGTGAGGCCCAGCCGTTCAAGCTGTGAGTCAGCGGGAAGCCACACTCGGGTTTGAGTGTGGGGTGGACGTAGGTCTGCGGACTGAACCACCTAAAAATTCCTTCGTGCACTGTGGTTTGAATGTTCACTTATGCTTCCGCTAGATGAAAGCTGAGGCCGACCTGTTTCTTCAGTTTAGTAGAGATTTGATTGCACGTTCTGTGTTTGATTAAATACATCACTGGATTTCGGTAGAACTGAATATGTTTTTATTTTCATATCTCTGAGTGTTCTAAGTTTCTAATTGGGAGTAATTTTCAAAGGGGAGATTCATTCACCCCCCTCTGAATCCATCGCACCGATCCCAATATTTTGTAGGCCGTGGTGAGCCGAGCGGGTTTATTTGAGCTTTTTGGGGAAAATCCATGTTTTTGGGGAGTGAGCCGGATCTCTCGTTTCGCGGCATTTTTGGCTGATCCAGGGGTTTAGATGCATGCCTAGGGGCTTGGGGATGGACTCCCCTTTGTTTCCCCATCACCCGGAGGTGATTGGGGCGTGGATCAGATTTTTGGGGCATTTCCCACCGTTCTCAGTTTTTCGGAAGTGTGGCGGTCCTTCCAGTGACCGCCACATCCTTCTGGCGGTCCCCGTTCGGCCGTTTCAACCGTTTCGTGCGTGGGTTGGGCTTGGCGGTCGCACGATGAGCCGCCATAGCCTAGGTGGCGGCCAAAGGTCCGACCGCTATGCCCAGTTGGCCGGCATGGCCTTCGAGGCATTTTGGCCGATGGCTTTTGACCGTTGGAGGTTTTGGGGTCTGGCGGCCGAAGGTACGCCCGCTACATGCCCTGTGGCAGCCCCATATAGGACCGCTTGTTCTTTCGTGACCCAGGGTGTGGCGGCTCATTGTTGAACCGCTACAGTACCTGTGGCGGCCTAAGGTTGGGCCGCTAGGGTCGTGTGGCGGCCCAAGAGAGGACCGCCAGGTGATTCGCGTGCTTGCGATGTCGGGTTCACGTTGTGTTGGTCTCCGGTCGACCCGGTTGTGACCTAGTGGTTGACCTTTGGCCTCGTGAGTTTCCTGGACACCCCGTGAGTTCTGTGTCCGTGTTTCTGGGATGTCTGGAGGTACCGTGTTACCTCGATTAGCGTGTCCGTAGGTGTGGTGGGTCTAGGTGACCCCATGTGTTCCGGGCTTTCATGTTACGCTCTATCAAGTCACCGTGTATCGGTGTGAGTGCGGTGGGGTTCCCCCGCATGTCGTGGGTTTCTGCGGAAGATGGTTCCCGTGTGGGCCAAGTGTTTGGCCTTGGACTACGAGTCTAGTCATCCGGCCAGGGGCTGGAGGTTTCCCGCTTTTCCCTGGGATGGGGAATCAGCGTGGCGGCTTGTGAGCTGCTTTGGGAATCATGCTTCTGTGTTTTCTGTGTGGGCCATATGTGTGGCCTCGGACTATGAGTCCAGCTGTCCAGCCTATGGCTGGAAGTCTTCTCAGTTCCCTTCCCGAGGGAATGGTCTCGGCGGCTCGTGAGCTGCCTCGGTATTCATGCTACTGTGATTTTAGACCTAGGGATTAGGCTAGATTGATGGCCTTGTGATGTTGCGTACGACGGTCTTGGCCCTGAGTCTTGTGACTCAAGGACCGTTAGATTTAGTGAGTCTAGAGGACCGTCCAGAGTCCAGTGGCTCGTCGCCACTTGGTCCTTCTCAACTTTCGCGTAGGGTGCGTGTGTGTTTCTCAGAGTTTCTCCTTGGAGAGTGGTCACACCAGTGACTCCCCACTAGTCGTTGCCTTCCATCACGCGGGTGGTCCCACCAGGGAGTGGTGGCGAGGCTACTCCAGAGAGAGACAGTTTTAAACTGGTTTCTGTCGCACCCCACGTCTACCAGTAAGAGTCCGGCTGAGGGGAAAATCGGTTAGAGGGCCAGGCCAGAGACACACGGTCTGTGTGTGCACACATGGTTTGGGGCGGTTGGACCCGCGCTGATGAGCGCGACCCCAGGTAGTCACTTGCTTTGTGGTTACTAGTACGGTGTCTCCGTTCCACCAGGGGTCGAGGGGGACACTTGATGCGTGGTCTAAGTCGTTAGTGGACGCATCCAGCCTTGCTTCTGGTGGGCAGGTACTCCTATCACATGAGACGTGACTCTCCTATTTCCGTGTTCCATTTCCCGTCTGTGAGACGTGGTTTTCTGGACCGTCCGGTGTTTCTGAGGTAGTGGCCAGGGTGGTAGTAGCTTCACCAAGGTTGCGTCTTGTTAGTGTTGTGTTTACGATGAGGCGATCACGGCTTGACCTGGGACAGCGTGTCCAGGTTGTCCTTGTCCTGGGAGATAGGCCTCTACAGCGGGGTTGCCGTGGGTTTTACCTCGGTGAGTGGTGTTAGTGTGGTCCGGTTCCCGATGGTGAGATCGGGATTCCTCTTTCTACTTGACCGGTACAGTAGGAGTAGTTGTAGTGCCGAGTTTTGACCAGCCACCGAGTTACTGTTCCTGCTGCTACTGTTGTTCTCGTAGTTACTGCTTTCCGTGCCGCCATTGTTCTCAGATGGGATTCCGCGGGATCCCTACTGAGCCAGTGACAACAGGCTCACCCCTGCATTTCAGGTGTGGCGGTTCTTCCTCGAGGTTCGAGGGTGCTGTTCGGAGGTTCTTAGTTGCCAACTCGCCGGGCCGAGTGTTCACATGGAATGTGGTACGCTTTACTGCTTTAGAATATACTTTCTGTTGGACTGGATGATAGTATAGATGGGACCTAGATGGTATGCTCTGATACCAACTGTATGGTGCAAGGCCCGGATACAGAGGGGGGTGAATGAATCCCCTTCTAAAAAATTTCCCTCAATTAAAACAGACTGTAACAATCAGAGATGCTGAATTAAAAATAGTCAAGCTCTCCAATAACACTAATTAAGAATCCAAGGTGATTCTCTTAAGACCAGATTCAAATGCTCGGTGAGCAAACTGAAAACTCGCCAGGTGAGAAATAGAAATCGAGCCTAGGCATACATTTAGCGAATCAACAATGCAATCAAACCACGATGGACAGAAGATTTTTAGGTGGTTCGGTCCTCCAGACCTACGTCCACCCCACACTCAAATCAGAGTGTGGATTCCCGCTGATACACAGCTTAAACCGTTGGGCATCACAGATTTCCTACAACCGCTGAGCATCACAGCTTGCTTCCACTGGGCAATACAGCTTAGCCATCCATTGCCTAAGAGCTTGACCCGCTGGGCAATACAGCTTAGCCGACCAGAGAAATCCTCATGTGCAACCGGTGAGCGACACAGCTTGCTCTGTTGACTAACAGCTTGAAATAAGGTTCAAAAGAAAACAAAAGATAAGAAAACACAGCAACTAGAAGCTGTAAACGATAGAAACACAAATGTGGCTCCCATGGAGCTGACTGGATTGGAGTTGATCTAGATTCCAGTGGAACTGATCTTCAACAAAGTCTTCTATCTTCTTCTCCTCGAGCTCTCTCTTCACTCTCTCTCTTTCTCTCTCTTCACTCTCTCTCTTCTTCTTTCGATCTTACAAGCTTTCTCTCTTTCACTTCTGCTCTGGTCTACTACTGCTCTCAGACGATTCATGTTCTTCTATTTTTCTCTTTTTCTCCGAGAATTCTTTAGGAATCATCATCGTACTGATGGCATGAAATGATCTTATATACTCCTTCAGTCTAAGACTCACGAGCTCTCGCCCTAGGAGTGTGGAGAGAACACTCCTGCCAGGAAGCTTTAGGAATGTCTTGGCCACGTGTCACAAATCTGGGTACTATAGCTTCCACATGGCAGTCATCTGTCAGGGACGATCTACCTTGGATCACGTGCCCTTTTTAACAGTCACGAGCAGTTGACCTGCTAGTGTGTCAGGACATATAAATGTCAGATAAGTGTGGAGATTGTATAGACTTGCTGAGACATCAAGGCAACCATGCATAGACTTAATATGTCATAAGTGCACATATGCACGGACTCAGTGTTCACATAGGGGAAATGTGCTCAGACTTGTTTCAAGTGCAGTGTTCAAAGATGCACAGGCTACGAATGCCGAGAGCAGTCTTGCACCGACTTTGCGCGTGCAAGAATCAAAAGTTGCACAGACTTTGCTATGCATTATGTGAGATAAGCACAAACAACCCAAAGTAATGTGCACGGACTTTATGTGCTCAGTGCAAGAGTTAAGAGATGCATAGACTACATGTGTGCATAAGCACTGAATGCATCGACTTGGTGTGTGCAAAATACACGCACTGTACTGACGTAAAATGCCAAGTCCTATCTAGCATAGACTTTGTTCGTGCGAGAGAAAAAGGTTGCACAGACTCCGAATGCGTGCAACGACAGGTATTGTACCGACTTTATTGAGCCTAGACTACGCATGCACGGACTTGGTCGCGTGCAGTAATGAGGATTGCACCAACTTGCTGCGCCTAGAATACAGCATGCACAGACTTAGTCGCGTGCAGCAACAAAGGTTGCACCAACTTAGCTAGCATGCAGTACAGAGGTTGCATCGACATGATGCCAGCCTAATGCAAGGACTGTACCGACTTTTCATGGATGGAGTGCATATTGCACCGACTATCATTCGCAAGGCAATGTGCAAGGACAAGACGCACAGACCATTATGCACATGAACAATAACATGCACTGAGTTTGTTGTGCAGCCTAACTGAGATATGCACGAACCTTAGCCTTAGACAATCAACCCTGCACTGACTTAAGCAATGAAGTGAACTGACCTAGTCTGTTGAACATAAGTGAATGCACTGACCTTGAAATGCATAATGATAAGGAATGCATGACATTCATGCAACACAGACAGACATAGTATCAAGAGGATGCACTGACCCTGAATGTATGCATTGGCCTATAATTTAGACAGAGATATATATATGACCAGTGGGTATGCAAGCACCATATGCAATCATTCAGTAATCATATAGTGGTGACTCATAGTGACTCACAGTGTTTGCTATCATCAAAATCAGCAATCATATAATGGTGACTCATAGTGACTTACAGTGTTTGCTATCATCAAAATCATAGGGGCACAACAATCTCCCCCTTTTTGATGATGGCAACACTATGAGTCACACTGTCTCATGTCAAGCGATTCTCCCCCTTTGACTTCATCAAAAAGAAACCAATTTTAGAATGAAATATAAGTAGTATGAAATGATAGATATGCAATCTCCCCCTTTGATTCCAACATTAATGCATATAGAAGCTATTCTCCCCCAGAAAACAATATGACATCATATACTCTCCCTGGATAAAAAGAAAGGACAACCATACATGAAGCTCCCCCTGAATAATGAAATGAAATCAGCAAGCACAAGAGCAGTTAGACAATCAAGTATCAATTCTCCCTCTGAAAACATGAGTGGAATCAGAAAACACAAGGACAGTGAGAAGCAAGAAAATGTAGTCAAAATAGCTTGAAGCCTTTTATTGCTTGTGATATCAAGACACAGGGTGTACCTACTAGGATGAAATCTGGTTATCGAATGAATCAATCTGGAATCCACCACCATAAGAATTCTGAAGTTCATAAGGCTGCAAGTAAACAAGGTAATAACCAGAACCAGAACTGCTTACAAGAGCATTTCGTCAGGGATACAGAAACTAGATGGAAGATTCTAACAGTGTGGAGAATCAAACTGGTGATGTAAGCTAAGTAAGGGTAGCCAGAGATAGAGTGATGTGAGTGCAAACATAGCACGGGATTTTTAAAAATCATTCAGTAGAGATTGAGCAAGATATGACAGTCACAGAGCGGGAAGTGACCAACAGGTGGATGATCAAGTTGTCAGAGGTGAACCTGATCAGAAGAAAATACTATATAGTAGGTACCACAGTTATAGGTCCATGTTGATAGAATAGATGGACGCTCTGATACCTACAGATGGAGTATCTACAGTTCACCGTATTTTTTGTGGATATTCTGCACGTTCTATGCAACCTCTCTCAGTTTATTGGTGAGTCGGCCATGACAACACTGTGCATTACTCTCCCTCAGCTTCATCCTACTCTTCTGGTAAGGGAGTTAGCAATGTGTCTAATGGGTGAGCTTCAATTCTTTCTTGGCTTGCAGATTAGTCAAAGCAATGAAGGCTGCTTTATCAATCAAGCCAAGTATGTGAAGGAGTTGCTGAAAAGGTTTGATCTGACCAACTGTAAGCCTTTGGGAAATCCAATGGGGACTGCCACTTCACTAGATGCAGATGAACAGGTATTCTTGTAGATGCAAAGAGATACAGAGGTGGAGAGGGGGATTTCCGCAGCCCACCACAAAGGTAGCCCAACAAGACCCACAAGGTCCAACCAGGCGAGCCCGCCCGAGTGATAGCCCACAGGGCCCACTTAGGGAAGAAAAGCCCAATAAATAAGACTCGAGGAACTAACTCTCCTCGGCGGCCTTCTAGGCTCGGAGGGCCCGAGACAACGGTCAGGTCCCAAGGAAGGTCCGGCCTAAAGCCCTCTCCTCGTCCGAGAGAGATAGGCTCTAGCCGACCTATCCGACCCCACCTTCGCCGGGCCATGCCTATCGCTCGGACAAGAGCTAGCATCCCCGAGGCTCGGTAAGGCCAGTTGATTATCCGCATGTGCAGCCGTTCAGAGTTCCCCGCCAGCGGGAGAGTCAGGGGAGCCGCCGGACTCCAAGGGGATAACGTTCCCACGATCAGGCCATGAAAGCCCCCGTTAAAGACGTAACTCCCGCCGGGAACCCCTCAGCTTGTAGGACTCCTGAAGGCGGCGCACTATTTAAGCAAGGGATACCCTCCGGAAGAAGGTAAGAGAAACAAGGCATTCACACACCCTAAGCCCCTGAGCACGATTCGCTTCACCCTCTGGTGGAGAGGATTCTCGCGCATCAGCTCTCTCCTCCCCCCATTATCGCTTCCACCATAGCTCTACTGACTTAGCCATCGGAGGGTTTTCCCCCAGAAAGATCCCCTGGGCCCTCTGATACGTTTCCCTCTCTTGCAGATTCATCTTCTGGTGATCCATAGCCCGCTCAGGACTCAGCGCGAGATCTCGCCTCTTCATCTGGCGCCGTCTGTGGGAACCGCATGAAGAGCCAAGATGGTGAGAAGAAGCTCAGAGAGGAGATCTGCCGATGGGAAGGGTAAGGCTATGGCAGTGGCGGGAGGCGCCCCCTCTAGGGTCTCGCAGAGCCCCCCCTCCAACGCCAGCATCCCCACCAACAGGCCACCACCCCCCCCGGCGGAGACAGGGGCACCCCTCGACGGTGGCGCCAACGCCTTCCAAGCCCTCAACGAAAAGATGGACGTCCTCGTGGAGCTCATGAGGGCCCAGGCGGCTAGGGACGCAAGGTCCCGTGCCCCGTCAGGAAGTCCCCCTCGAAGGAGTGCGACGCAGCACACCGCCGGAGGCCGCTTCACCCTCCGCGGCCGATAGCTCCTCCGCAACGACGTCGGAGGACCCTCGCATGCTCCGCCTACGGAGCAAGAGGCTTCCTCCACCCCGAGGAGAGGGAAGCAGGGGGCGAGGCCGCTGCGCCCGGGCACCATTACCCCGGAAGATCGCCACGACGCCCCCCCTAGCCCCACAGCGCGGCCGCGGCCAGAGCTGTCTCTCCGGCTACGAGATTTTGAAAGACGGTTCACAGAGCAAGAGCGCGCCCTCCGCGCCCTGCAGAAGACCTCTTTCCCGGAGGACGAGGAGAAATCCCCTTTCTCCGAGTACATCTTGAAGGCAGAGGTCTCTCCCAGAGCCTCCATCCCAACCTTCAAGCTCTACGACGGCCAGGGCGACCCAGCCGACCACTACGATAGCTTCGACGCCCTGGTGACCCTGCATGGAACGCCGGATCCCATCAAATGCCGAGCCTTCGCGGCCACCCTGGTCCAAGGCGCTCAGGCATGGTTCCGGGCCCTCGCCCCTGGGTCCATCCGAGACTTCAGGCAATTTGGACAAATTTTCAAGGAGAGTTTCGCCGGTAGCGCCCCCCCAAGGTCAGTAGCGGGACTCCTGGCTCTCAAACAGGCGCAAGGGGAGAGGCTCCGGACTTACGTCCACCGATTTAAATCGGAAGCCCTCAGGATCCCCCGCCTGGATGTGGCCTCAGCCACAACCGCACTGACCGGGGGCACCCGGGATGAGAATCTCCGCCGCGAGCTTGTCCTCCACCCTCCCTCGACCCTTGCCGAGCTAGTGACTCTGGCACTGCGCCACGCCGAGTGCGAAGAAGTACTCAGCGCCTGCCAAGACGCAACCGGCTCGGGTAGGGAGGGGGACAAGAAGCAGACCTCCGAGCCAAACCCTGGCTCGGGTAAGAAGCGCGATCGAGAAGGAGAGCGCAAGAGAAAGTACGAGCGGTACACCCCCTTGACCGCGCCAGTCTACGAGATCTATGAAGACATCAAAGACTCGGGACTTCTCCGCCAGCCCGAGCCAATGAGGTCAAAGAACCGCAAGCGGGACAGGCATTGCCTGTTCCACGGCGACCACGGGCACCACACCGGAGATTGCCATCAGCTCCAGGACGAGATCGAGCGCCTCATCCGTCTGGGGCATCTAGCCCGGTTCACGACCGGGCACAAAGAAGACCGAGACGCCGCAGAGGAGATCGACAACACCCCCCGAGGGGTCCACATCAATGTCATCTCCGGAGGAGCGGCATCGGGCGGCGACACCAGCCAAGGAAGGAAACGTCATGCCGAGCGGGCCAGCCGAGCCTTAGAGCCCCCAGAGGCCCGCCGATGGAGCCCCAAGTCATAGTCTTCTCCGACCAAGACCTGGAAGGGCTGAGCACCCCGCATGACGATGCCCTCGTTATCTCGGCCACGATAAATCACTGTAATGTAGACAGGATTTTGGTTGATAATGGGAGCGCCCCCGATGTATTATCTTATGACTGTTTTCTCAAGATGGGGGAAGACCCATCCAAGCTCCGCCCGATCCGAACGCCCCTTTGCGGGTTTAATGGCCTGGCCACCTACCCCGAGGGAGCCCTAAGCCTGCCGGTCACTATCGGCACCCCACCCAAAATCGTTACGGTCATAGTGGACTTCATAGTGATTAAAGGTATGATAGCGTACAACGCCATTTTCGGCCGGAAAATTCTCAGCCGAATAAAGGCCGTACCATCTACCTATCACCAAAAAATGAAGTTTCCCACCAAAAATGGGTTGGGGGAAGTCCGAGGTAACCAGGCCACGGCTAGAAGGTGCTACAATATCTCGGTGGAAGCCTCAAGGCCGGACGGGAAGGATAAGGGCCCCAGGGGAGTCGATGGAAAAGCCGTGACCACCGAGCCCGGTGGCAAGTTATTAACGGTATTCCTGAACGACGACCCGGGCCTAGGAGTAAGGATCGGCGCCGACTTACCACCAGAGGAACAGCAGCAATACAAGGAGTTTCTTTCTGAGTACGTTCGGGTCTTCGCTTGGTCCGATGATCAACTCCCTGGTATACCAGAGGAAACTGTGATGCACAAGCTCAACCTCGATACCACCGTGAGACCCGTACAGCAGCGGAGGAGGAAGCATGCGCCCGAGAAACAGGCGATCATCAAGACGCAGGTCACCAAGGGACAAGAGACTGGTCTTTTTAGACCGGTCCTGTACCCGACATGGCTAGCCAACGTCGTCCTGGTGCCGAAAACCACAGGCAAGTGGCGAATGTGCGTAGACTTCACTGATCTGAACAAGGCCACCCCCAAGGACTGCTATCCGCTACCGAGCATCGACCAACTGGTTGACTCAACCTCGGGCAACGAGATACTCAGTTTCCTGGATGCCTATTCGGGTTATCATCAGATCCGAATGAACCCTGAAGATGTCGAGAGGACCGCCTTCATCACCGACTACGACGTGTACTGCTACACCCGGATGCCCTTCGGATTGAAGAATGCTGGAGCCACATACCAGCAACTGGTCAACCATATGTTCGAGGGATAGTTAGGTCGGAACGTCGAGGCCTACATCGACGACATGCTCATCAAGACCCCGAGGGCCCAAGACGACTTCACCGACCTCGTCGAGACTTTCGGCACCCTCCTGAAGTACAGCATGAAGCTCAATCCCGCCAAGTGCGCCTTTGGAGTAAGATCCGGGAAGTTCCTCGGTTTCCTGGTCACTCAGCGAGGGATCGAAGCCAACCCCGACAAGGTCTAGGCCATCCTGGACATGCGCCCGCCCACGTGTATTAAAGACGTCCAGCGTCTGACGGGGCGTGTCGCTGCTCTCAGTCGTTTCCTGTCCCGTGCGGCCGAACGATGCTTGCCCTTCTTCAAGCTGATGAGGGGGCCCAAGGTAGCATCTGCTACGTTCGCATGGGATGGGGAATGCCAGACAGCGTTCACCGAGCTCAAAGAGTTCCTGGCTTCGCCCCCGGTGCTTTCCAAGCCCATCCCGGGCGAGGTCTTGTTGCTCTATCTCTCGGCGACGCCATCAACGGTCAGCTCGGTCCTAGTCAGAAATGACTCAGGAATCGAGAGGCCGGTCTACTACACTAGCAAGGTGCTCAACGAGGCCGAGCGGAGGTACCCCGCAACCGAGAAACTCGTGCTAGCATTGGTTACCTCCGCAAGGCGCCTCCGACCCTACTTCCAGGGGCATCCCATCACCGTGCTAACCGGCGAGCCACTGAAGAAGATTCTGGCCCATCCCGAAGCCTCGGGGCGACTCGTCAAATGAGCCATCATGCTTGGGGCCTACGACATCTCGTATCGGCCACGATCAGCTATCAAAGGACAAGCGCTCGCCGACTTCATCGCCGAGAGCACCGTTCCGGTCGAGGACAGGCCTCCGACAGCAACCGGGCCAACCTGGGAGCTGTTCGTCGATGGATCGTCCAACTTGGTCGGCAGCGGCGCAGGGATCCTCCTGAAGTCCCCCGAAGGAATAGAATTGCAATACGCCCTGAAGTTCAACTTTCTGGCGTCCAACAATGCTTCCGAGTACGAGGCCCTTATCTCGGGAGCCCGCATGGCCCGACGGTTGGGGGCCGAGCGAGTCAGGATCCACACCGACTCCCAGCTAGTTGCAAGCCTGGTCAATGGCGAGTACGAAGCTCGGGAGGCACCTATGATCAAATACCTCCAGTTGGTCCGGAGCCTGGCCCAGCAGTTCGAGGAGTTCGAGGTAGTCCGAATAGCTCGGGAGCAAAACTCTCGGGCGGACGCCCTCTCCCGACTGGCCTCCTCCCTAGACCTGGAAGGTACACGATTGGTCCTCCTAGAAGAGCTAGAGAGCCCGAGCATAGACTCGGAGCTCCTCGTCATTGACTCGGCCACTCCCGGTGACTGGCGCTCCCCCTACCTGTCCTGGCTACGGGACTCCCAGGAGCCCTCCGACCCTCGGGAAGCCCGCCGAATGAAGTACCAAGCTCGGCGCTTCGTCATCCTCGACAACGTTCTCTACCGAAGATCGTTCTCCGGGCCCCTTCTTAAGTGTCTCGGTCCCGACGAAGCAAGCCAAGCTGTTGAAGAGATTCATCAAGGCCTGTGCGGAGCACATTCAGGAGGTCGGTCGTTGGCCAGAATCCTGCTAAGGCAGGGGTACTGGTGGCCTACCCTATAGCGCGACTGCACGGCTTACGTACAACAGTGCGACCGTTGCCAGCGGTTCGACCATTTGGTCCATCAGCCGGCCACAGAACTTATCACCCTTACCGAGCCCTACCCTTTCGCTCGGTGGGGGATCGACATCCTTGGGCCATTCCCAACGGCTCAATCCCAGAAGAAGTTCATCATCGTCGCCATCGACTACTTCACCAAGTGGATCGAGGCTGAAGCTACAGCAAGGATCACCGAGACAGTCGCCTGGGGCTTCATTTGGAAATCGATCATCTGTCGCTTTGGCATCCCCCGAGTGATAGTGAGCGATAACGGGCGGCAATTCGACTCTCGGTACTTCCGAGACAGATGCGCCGACCTAAATATCCGCAACCACTTCACTTCGGTCGCCCACCCCCAGGCCAACGGGCTGGTTGAAAATGCCAACAAAACCATCTTGAAGGGCATAAAAACCAGACTCGGCAAGGCTAAGGGTAGCTGGCTCGAGGAACTGCCTAGCGTACTATGGTCGCACCGAACGACCCCCAGTATGGCAACCGGTGAGACCCCTTTTTAGCTGGTATATGGCACTGATGCCATCGTTCCGTTAGAGATCGCCAATCCGTCTCTCCGAGTGATCAGCTTTTCGCCCGAGGCAAACGAGCAGAAGTTGCTCGAGAACCTCGACCTGGCAGATGAACTCCGAGAGATCGCGAACGTCCGAGCTACGGAATACCAGCGCCGCCTCACTCGGTACTACAACGCCAAGGTCCGGGGCAGACAATTCCGACCAGGGGACTTCGTCCTCAGGAAGACCGAAGCCTCTCGACCACTGGAGGCGGCGGGCAAGCTATCCCCCAACTGGGAAGGCCCCTACCGAGTGATCGAGACGCTCGGGAAAGGTGCGTACAGGTTGGCCACAATGGAAGGGGAACCCATTCCCCGGACATGGAACGTAACCACACTACGTAGATTTTATTTCTGAAAACTGTATCAACAAATCAGGTAAAATAAAACCCCCTTTTTTTTGCATTCATTCAAGATAATTGTTGGAACATCAGAAAGGCAACTGCCAATACATTACATAGTGAAAAGCAAAAATCCATCTAGCACCACGGCAGACGGCCATCGCCCGGCCGACCCGGTCTTGACCTTCTCGCATCCAGCCACTGACTCTACCTCGCGTAGAAACTGGCTCAGACAAGAGATGGTCGACCCAGTTGGCTCGGGTGGACCGCGACAAGGGTGACAGAGGGATGACAAGGAGAAGGCCACCTTTCACGCGAGGAAGGCTACCTTCCAAGTTGGCAACAACCTGGAAAAAGGAGCGCCATGAAGGTCTCCTCTTTGCCAATCCACCAACTCCTTGGAGGCGAACAGAAAGCAAGCAGCCCCCGAAGAGTGAAAGAAATGAAGAACAAAAGAGAGAGAAAGAGGCTGCGGACAGAGGTGAGCCGCCTCCTCCCCTCCCACAGAGGGGAATGGCGGCCGGCATCCCTAACTCCCCCATACGCCCTCCATCTCGGGGTCCGCCCGGAAGCCTCGCTGGAGCCAAGAGGAGGCAAACGGCATGCCGCCACACGTCGAAGCCCTCTCCAGATCCGCGCGGCGACCGTCGGACCTGTCTCATGCACGCGCGGTGACCGTGGGATCCGACCGATATTCCAGGACAGCTGGAACCGGCCGCTCCCCGTCGTCTACGGCGTCATCTTCTGAAGGGTCCTCCATGCTCCGATCACGGCGGCGCAACGCAGAGCGAAAACGAGGGAATAAGAGTAGACCGCCGGTGAGAGTCCTAAGTGTTAAGAGGGAAGGAGTACCCTTCGGTCCTTTTTATAGGCCAAGGGAGGCCACGCGTCTTAAATGACTCCCCCCTCGAAAACACGCTACAGGACCTCCCCTGGAAGGTCACCTCCAATTCCTCGGTCCCCGCCCTAGCGGGATTCGCGAAGCGCCTCGACTTTCAAAGCATGGTGGAATGAAAGGACGCCCCGCCAGAAGTCTCCCCAATCGGCATGCGAAAACGGTGCAAAGAATATCGGCACTTTCCAACTGCCCCCGATACGCCAGCCAATTCACGGCAAAGATAGCGATCAAACAAAGTAAGTTCTTTATTGCCTCCCATAAAGAAGTCCTCTTACAAAAGAAAAAACAGACAAAAAGGGGAAGGGGCAAAATAAAGTAAAATACATCAGGCCTCGGGCCCACTTTGAAGCTCAGGAACAGCAGTAGGGGACGCGTCACCCCCGGTACCTTCGGTGACGGTCGGCCCGGATACTGACCTCGCCTGTACGAGAACTGTCCCGGTCGTGAGCCCTCCCGAGCCTCCGGAGTTGGTGACCCCGCTGGAGGTGACTCCTCCGGTTCTTCCCCGGTCGAGGATGAGGAGCTGGAAACTGACTCATCCGAGTCGTAACTCTGGCCGTAAGGAAAATTGCCCCCAGCAAGGTGCTCATTGGCATAGCTCATCGCCTGGCGATAGCCCTGCCTGAATCCCTTTCGAGCACCCCGGCGGAGCGCTACCTCATAGTAGGGGAGGGCAGCTTTAATCAAGTCGGCCGAGTAAGCTTCCGAGCCTTTGTAACACTCGATCGCCTCCGCCTCGACCTGCCCTACCCTTCCGACAAGCTCAACCCGAGCCCGCTCTGCCTCGGCCGCATGCTCTTCCGCCCTCGCCAGACGCTCCTCTAGCTCGGTCATCCTCCGCTCGGCTTCGATCGTCAAGCCCTCCGCCCGGGCTCGGTCTGCCTCGGCCTCAGCACGAAGGCGCTCCGCGTCCTCCGCCCGATCCTGCAGCTCGCCGCACTCAAGCTCCCAGAGGCCATCCAGCTCGATGTGACGTTGACGCTCATCTTCTAGACGTTTGCTCTTCCTCTCGAGCGATTCTTGGGCCCTTGCTAGCTGCTCGGCCAGCGCCTCGGCTTCCCGTCGGCTCGACCGCGCCAACTCCCTGAATGCGAGGAACTCCCGCCGGAGCCCCTCATGCTCCCCCTCGAGCCGGGCTAGTTTTCCCTCGCATCCACCAAGGGTCCAGGCAAGCCTCGACCGTTCCGCCTCCGTCCGGGCGTGCGCCTCCGCCATCACGGCCGCTGTCCGAGCTATGACCAGGCCGCCCTCCATCAGGACATCAAGGACCCCGGCGGGAGTGTTGCGCCTTTCTCCCCCCCTCGTCCTCTCGGCAATCGACCGGCAGAACCGGTACAAGTCGCCCGAGATACCGAGCCTGTCCAGAGGCTCCGGCTGTCACGCCCCGATGCGGAATCTCGGGACGTACAGTTAGGGGCACGCGAGCTAGAAAGAAATGGTATTATTTCCAAACCATTTACACCAGAGTTGAAAGAGACAATTAACCAAATAACCAAACTTCCTTTTATTGATAATAATAAAAGTTACAACTGAAGTAGAACAACTATAGCCAAATAGTATGACTGAAACTAGTACAATTCTTTAAACTCAACTGACTCAATTTACTAACTATCACTCGGTGTCACTCCAGTCCATCCCCGATAGTAAGATCATTACCTAGAAAAAAGGGGGGAAACAAGTAGGGTATGAGCTAACGCGCTCAGTAGATAACCATGGCAAATATAAGTGATTATCAATTTATTACAGTTTATATGAAATGCAGTAAAAACTAATGACAAGAGATAACGATACGATAAAGAAAGACAATAACAATGTAGAGAGATATCTTGCAAGGTCAAGGAATAACTTTGTACACGAATTTACCACAAGTAATGAACAAGAGATAACAAGTAACAATAGTAAATTCGGCCAAGTAGTATAAATACGTATTCCAGCACGATCACACGATCAAGTAACGAGAGTTTGTCATAGACGTACACTGTATATTCCTGCACTCGGGTGCAATGCCACACCCTGTCATTAACATCCCATGGGCTCACTAACTTTCGGGCGCTCTCCCCAGGACCAGACCGGGCCCTTATGGTGCGTTAGCATTGATTTTATTGGATCAACGATCCACCGTCTAGACATAATCAAATTATGGCCAATTTAATCAGATGAATTTCTGTCAATGCTCAGATTAGAGGACCACACCTGTCCTCGGATTCGAGAATATAATCACGATAAAACCCAAAACTGAGGGTCGTCGTACGGCAAATACCGGGCCGTACTTACACGAGTAACGAGTTACGGAATCAAGAAAGAACGGTCGACAATAATTCGTTCGAGAGAAGGGAAGTAAGTTCCGAAGAACGATTATACGGACTGTACGAGGCCGTATTCAAGATATACGGTTCTAGAGAATCCGTATTAAGTATAACGGTAACAATTTCCGGTCGTAGTCGGTACGACTAGAAGAGAAGTAAAATATGCCAAATGGCTTCCGGGTCGCCAATGACAAGTAAACCAATATGGTTACTGCCCAATGGTCGATTCCGGGCTCGAATATGACCGAAGATTTAACCAAGGGTAATCGGTCAATTAATCAAATTAAAACGATGTGTAACGGGCCATTTAATATACTCAAGTAAAACCAGTAATCACGTAATCCTGTTGCCAACTCGGGATTTACCACGGTAAAAATGTCACATGGTAAAAATGGGGTAATTTACCAGATGGAGTGTCCGGTCTAACTGGCCAAGACTTGCCATAAGTCTGTCATTTAAATTTCTGTTCTACAGTAAAATTTACAGAATTTACCCAAGGTAAATTTTTAACTAATTTACATGATTAACCAATTTACCAAGAATTTTACAAGTGAATAATTTCACTTTAACCATGTTTTAGTAATTTTAACCAGAATTTTCCAAAAAAGTAAATATTGCAATAGAAAGTAAATTTTTATCATTTACTCATCTATTTATTCTGTTGTTATATGAGTTGATAATCTTGTTGATTAACATTGTTTACCCTGATTAACACTGAGTATTTTGATCTCTAGACATTTTAACGGTCTTAAATGGGCCGCTAAACCTACTGGACATACAGTGGTTCTAATTAGGCCGTTTGACATATATACAGCGGTTTAATTTGGGCTGTTATACAACTGGGGTGTCAAAAGAGTAAAAAAAAAATAGGTACTAACCGTTAAAACGAACAGAAGTCCGATCAAACCAGGAACTCTTAAAACTGAGTTTAAGCATGATAACGATGGTGATAAGTTTAAGCATGATAACGATGGTGATAAGTTTAAGCATGATAACGATGGTGATAAAATCTGAATTAAATCATAACTGTAATGATAAATCATGATTTTGCTACTAAATGAAAGCTAACATGATTACTAACAATCCATATTTTCACTTTAATCATTTGGGCCTTGGTTACCTACCTTAATTGAAGGACAAAGAAGAATACGGAGGAAGAAGAAGATGAATAGTATCTTCCTGCGATCCCTTGCAGCAACAGAGCTTAACAGGGCTTTAGCAGAGAAGGGAAGAGGCTAAGCCTCCTTATTTATAGGGTTGCATACTCGTAGAAGACTCTCCCGCGCCAAGGGTTAGTCGGACACGGCGCCGCAAAGGGGATGGCCGGCGTTGACGACGCGGGCTGCTGACTGAAACACGTTTCCACGTGTTTATTTGGGTAAGGATTTGGCTAATCCTCCTTAATCATGTGATTAAGTATTTCTAACTAAAACCACTAATTAACCTCACTAAATGATTTTTAATGAGTTTGACCCAGAAGACAAAATTGTTATACAACTTATGAGGAATCCATTTATTATTTTTGTGGATTTTTATCACAAGGTTAATTTCTAACCGATCCAATCTTATGATTAAAATAATAGTTAATCAAATTCTAACGAATTCTAACGATTTAGTCGATAGATAGAGTTTCTGATATTTTACCGATTATACTCAAGAAGACAAAGTTGTTAATAAAAATATGCTCTATCAAATTGTGATTTTTATAGATTTTTCTAAGGTAGTCGTATTTTACTATGAATAGTGTTTTCCGCGTTTTTAAGTCAGGCTTAAATCACCGATTAAGCCATGTAAATGATTTTATTAGGGTCAGGCACAGAAGACCAAAGTGTTTATCATCATGTTTACTATTTAACTACCATTTTTCAGAATTTCTATATGATAGTCAAAAATTTCACTATTTACTATTTACCACATCACTATTCAAAATTTACTATTTACGAAATTTAATATTCTATACAGAAAATTGGGGTCTTACACCGGCAAAGGGGACCGCTCCACCCTGGGCACCCCGTCAGAAGACCCTGTTCGGGCAGCGAAGCTGACCGCCCCGCGCGCCACGGTCGGTTGGGGTTGCGACGCCTCCCCGGGCGAACCCCCACCCTCGACCGGCGCCGCGCACCAGAAACTTCCGGCACGTGGGGCTGCAACGCCCCCGTGGGCGAACCCCCATCCACGCCGACCGATCCCTCGGTCCCAGTGCCGACCACACCGGCATCGGCCCCCTCTGCCCCCGCAGAGGGGGGAGCCGACCCATCACCTCCCTCTGAGGGGCCCCTGGTCTCCTCGGCCCCCTCTCGCCCGACGAATGGGAGAGCCAGCCCGGAGGGGTCGGCCCCATCCTGCCCCCTAGGGGGGAGTGCCGCCGAGCCAGAATCACCCCCGACGGTGGTACAAAGGCCGGCCTTCTTGGCCCTTTTCCTGGCCTTTACGGCCTCCCACAGTTTCCCCTCCAGGGGATCCTTGCGCTTCAGGCCGGTCGATCGAGAAGACCCCTCGGGGGCCACCCCCTTGCCCTTGTCTCGGGCCTGGGCGCGACCCACCGAGGCATCAGGTTCATCGGCTGCTGAGTCATCTCCCAGATCGATGACCTCGGCCGCCTCCTCCAGAGGCTCCCGCCTCACGTCTGCAACAAGGAGAAGCCCCAGTCAGGAGGAGGAAAGGAGCTACCACCCCAGAAAAAGAGCCTCAAGAGCTGTACCTGTCGACGTCAACCGCGAGAGAAGACACCGTTCGATGTTCTCCGACGTCACCAGCTCCTCGGTCGATCGACGGTCCTCCAGTGGACGGGCAGCCTGCTGCTCCACGTGGGGAGGGAATTCCTCCTGGCGAGGGGACAGATTCGGATGAAAGTTGGGCGAGGTCCGACATCTCCAGATCTCGTCCGTCGCCACCGCCTTCACCCAGAAGAAGTGGGTCTTCCACCCCTTGTGCGAGGAGTCCTTCGCCGCAAGCGAGATGCAGCTCCTATTCCTCCACGCCTGGATGAAGTAGAAGCCTTTCCCCGCCGACGGGTGCGCTTTCAACTCAAAGAAGAAATGGAAGAGGTCCAAGGAAGGAAAAATGTCGTGCTGACGACAAAGAATCCGGAAGGCCGAGAGCAGAAGATATGAGTTGGCCACCAATTGAATAGGTGCCAACCAGAAAAAATTAAGAAGCTGCAGCACGAAAGGATCAAAAGGGAGACGAAATCCGCTCTTCCAAGCCAGAAGAAAGGCGCAAATGTGCTCCCCGTGATCATCCAGACTCATCTCGTGCGGAGCGGCGGCAGCAAAGCTGTATCTGAGAGGTAGGCGAAAATGATGCTCCAGCCTCCGCACCTCCGCTTCCCCCAACTCACTGCAGTTGGGGACGGGTTCCCGCCTCTCCGGCACAAGCTCCTGACTTTGATCCGCCATCGAGTCGGGGGAAGATCCCTCGTACGAGCTCGAAGACTCCGGGGGAGAAGGAAGTTGCCGGACCGCCTCTGCGGTTATCCTCGCCAACTCCACGAACGCCGCCGCAAGGCTCCGCGTCTCTGCTGTGCTCTCACGGCGCATCAAGAAGCAAGGAAAGCCTAAAACCCTGGAAGCCTAGAACGATGAACAGCGCCCCCTAAAAACCCCTGAGGGTGGCGGCGCGCCGTTCCGTGCTCCGAGAAAAAGGGGGGCCCCCTCGTTTCGAATCCGTCAGGATCATCATTACGGGCCTCGGCGACCGCTATAAGCGGCTCCATAACGCCAACAGAATTCCACCCACCTGAGCCACGCCGGTCCAAAGCCTCGAAAAACTACTCATCCGAGCCTCCTTGGCTCGGGAGTAGGAGGGGGACAAGTGGAGAGGGGGATTTCCGCAGCCCACCACAATGACAGCCCAACAAGACCCACAAGGTCCAACCAGGCGAGCCCGCCCGAGTGATAGCCCACAGGGCCCACTTAGGGAAGAAAAGCCCAATAAATAAGACTCGAGGAACTAACTCTCCCCGGCGGCCTTCTAGGCTCGGAGGGCCCGAGACAACGGTCAGGTCCCAAGGAAGGTCCGGCCTAAAGCCCTCTCCTCGTCCGAGAGAGATAGGCTCTAGCCGACCTATCCGACCCCACCTTCGCCGGGCCATGCCTATCGCTCGGACAAGAGCTAGCATCCCCGAGGCTCGGTAAGTCCGGTTGATTATCCGCATGTGCAGCCGTTCAGAGTCCCCCGCCAGCGGGAGAGTCAGGGGAGCCGCCGGACTCCAAGGGGATAACGTTCCCACGATCAGGCCATGAAAGCCCCCGTTAAAGACGTAACTCCTGCCGGGAACCCCTCAGCTTGCAGGACTCCTGAAGGCGGCACACTATTTAAGCAAGGGATACCCTCCGGAAGAAGGTAAGAGAAACAAGCCATTCACACACCCTAAGCCCCTGAGCACGATTCGCTTCACCCTCTGGTGGAGAGGATTCTCGCGCATCAGCTCTCTCCTCCACCCATTATCGCTTCCACCATAGCTCTACTGACTTAGCCATCGGAGGGTTTTCCCCCAGGGAGATTCCCTGGGCCCTCTGATACGTTTCCCTCTCTTGCAGATTCATCTTCTGGTGATCCATAGCCCGCTCAGGACTCAGCGCGAGATCTCGCCTCTTCAAGAGGTATGATTGGATCATTACTCCATCTAACTGCGTCTAGACCAGACATTCAGTTTAGTGTTTGCCTTTGTGCTAGATTTCAATCTAGTCCTAGAGAGTCCCACATGACTGCTGTCAAGCGTATCTTTAGATACCTTGCTGGCACCCAAGAATTGGGACTATGGTATCCTGCATCTTGTGAACTTTCACTTATTTCTTATTCAGATGCAGATTATGTTGGATGCAAACTAGACCGCAAGAGCACTAGTGGCTATTGCCAATTTCTTAGTGGGTGTTTGGTATCTTGGGCTTCCAAGAAACAGCACTCGGTTGCACTCTCAACTGCAGAAGCAGAATATGTTGCTGTAGGGAGTTGTGGCACCCAAGTATTGTGGATCAAACACCAACTCTAAGACTATCTAATAGATCTTAGCAGTGTACCCATACTGTGTGATAACACTAGTGCCATAAATCTTGCAAAAAATCCAGTCATGCACTCTAGGACTAAACACATTGAAATTAGGCATCACTTTATATGGGATGAAGTCCTCAAAAATCACTTTGAGCTCCATTTTGTAGACTCAGAAAATCAGATTGCAGACATCTTCACAAAACCATTAAGCAATGATAGGTTCACAACTCTAAGGATAGAGCTTGGTCTATGCAGACCTCAGCCCACTCAGGTTTGAGCTATCAATTCCTCCTTAATGATCTTCTTACTTATCTTTACCATGATTGAAATAAGCATATCTGCTTACGTAAATTAGGTAATTGACAGATTTAAAATGGGATATATACACCAATTGGGGTATAAATGAGAGATAATAAAGAAATCTGAATTTTTTGGATTAAGCGCCACTTGGCGGTCTCGCGAGACTGCCAAGTACACCCTAGCGATCCGGCTATGACCGCTAAGAGACCCCAGTTCCGTGAATCGTAGAAATGTGAAAAGCTTGGATCTTTGACGACCAAATCATCTTAGATCGAAGCTACCTGGCGTGGAAGACTCTCTAGAACTCTCTAGGGATTAACTATACTCCAATTTAGGACTATAGGTTCGATCTAATCCCGTCAACCCTAGGTGAACCCTATAAATACACCATAACTTCAACTCATGCGATCCCTAATGTTGGCTCGCATATTTCGAAGGTAAGGAAACCTTATCTCTGGTTGGTTCTGTAGAACTTTATGTACTTCTTAGTTTTATCTAACACACCTCCAATTTTCATGCTAGAAGACCCAACCATTGGTAAGATAGAGCATCTGAAAGTTGCTGGTTCACTGTAGTCTACACAAGAACCAGAGCATCGGTCCAGTAAAGATCGGGAGATTAGAAGTCCTAAATGAGGTTAGTTCAAGTTGGTCCTTTAGAACTTTTTATTACCTTTTGTATCTTCTACCTATCCTCCAATTTTCATGGATTTAGGTCAAGAGGATCAGGAGATAGAAGGACGGGAAGTTGCTGGTTTGGCACAGGACGTGCAGGAACTAGGGTCTACTTCCAGTCAAAAATCTAAAGTCTAGCGATCGAATGAAAGGTAGGTTATCTCATGAAAAGCCTAAATTAACATGTTAGGAACAAAAGTCCTCTGTTCCCTCCTGTTTTCATTGAGTGTACATGACGAATTTGAGGTTTTATTATAACACTGCATATAGGGTTAACATAGCATGCATGAACCTTGCCCTTAATAGGAAATTGATAATTTTGGCTTACTTCACTCAACCCATGCATCTCCATGTTTTAATATAGTTGCGTCAGGCCGTATTTACCTACTGGCATATTTTTCTATGCACCAATTTGCCTTAGATTTGGCCTGCTCTTCGTGTTTTATATTGTTTGCCACAGACAGAAAGAAACAGTCTTTCTGTGACCGCCAGAGGTACCTAGCGGCCTTGCAATAGACCGCTAAGCCCTGGTAAGCGGCCATCCTATGACCGCTAAGCGATTTCTGTAATCTGTAGTTTGTTAACTCTAAACAGATGGCAGATTGACCCTATTGACTATATGTTAAGCCTAGTTAATGAGGTCTTATTCCTAGTTTTGACTTTATATTTGCAATATTGATTATATTATGCACCATACCTGATATATTGCATGTCTTACATGGTTTAAATGCTTATTTTAAACTTATGTTAATTTCATGCCAAAACCTATAATCTTGTATTAATGATCACAATTTCATAAGATTCATGGACTTTGTAGTGATGTTTTGATCGATGTCTTTCACGATCTTACTCTCACCTTGAGTCTTTCATAAGTACATGATGCGTACCCCGGTGCGTGGCCATTAGATACACTTTGCACTTAAGCACACAATCTTGGACTTGTAATCCTCTCCATTGGATATTCCTTCCACCGGACTAGATGATCTTACTTCAAGGCCTCCATAAGACTCCGCGAGCATGGGATTCCCACTAGGATGTTGAGCTGGTTGTACCCTCGAAACCCAATTATCTAGAAAGCACTTTACCGGAGTTTTCTATGTTCTGGATCTTAGCGGCCATCCAGTAGACCGCATGAGTCTATTAGCGGCCAATTATTTGACAGCTAAGGACTCCTAGCGACCCTACCATGACCGCAAGGTTCCAAAGATTTCACTACGTCGACATTCCCTTTCTTCATGCATCGACTCTGTCCATAAATGGTCTAGCACTGACCGCTAAAGTCTATAAACGGTCCAGTCATGACTGCTAGTGTCTTCAATGTTCTTAACCCAGGGTTTGACCCAAGGGTTGATTTTTCTAATGATCCTAGATGGTCCATGATTATTTAGAACCTCACTCTTTGTCTCCAAAGCTACCTAATGAATTATGGAAATTAAAGAATATGTCGCTATGCTTCCAAATTTTCTCAATGACATAACCTTGTTCTAAATCAATCTTGAACTCTCATGTTCTTAATTGGTGCATTCTTAACTGGATATTTGTTATCATGAAACTATAGTTGAACTTGTTCATTATTGGCCTACATTATTGATATTTCTCGTGGAAGTATCTTGATTTATAACTTGAAGATGCAAGAGCGGGCACAGACAGTGTCCAAGGGCTCAACTCTAGTCCCCTCGGTAGATAGCCGAAAATATACTATAAACCATGGGATATGATGAACACTGGCGTCGCATTGCGCCGAGAGTACTTTTTTTATAAACGGGTGAAGATCCATGAGGCAATCTTGTGAAATTACATGCTTGCTAGTACATTCTCGTTACATGACTTTCTAGTGCATAGCCTTTATGGTTATAAAAAGTACATTCTTGTTCATGAAAGGCCAAATTACATTCATGTTATATTCTTACTTGATAATATTCCTAGTCTACATGAATTCTCATATCTCACCTTGATCATATCTTGTTACTTTTGTTACTTTGGTTTATTCACGTGTTTCATCGTATTTTCATGACTTATCTTATACTCTTGAGCTAAAATGTTAATTACTTAAACATTACCTTCATGTTGATACGAAGATACCTACTGGGCAAGTGTGCTCATTCCCTACTTTTCCAATCTTTTTCAGGAAATTCTAGCAGATCGGATTCAGACTATTCAAGTGATGTATCCGAGAGTGATTAAAGAAGGTGCGAAGCCTTAGATTGTCATTAGTGGATACTCTAGAGTCGCTATGTAATTTTTTGTTTTATCGAGTCTAGTTAGTCAAAGAGTCAAGGGTTAACCTTATGTACTTTAGATTATTATTTAAATAAAGTAAAGATTTTGCCCAAATATTGTGCATTCATTTCTTATGTGTGAATGTGTTGGCGCTCTGATTATATTGCTCGCTTGAGGCGTACTAGCCGACTGTCCACGTTCCTGATTGTTTCCGCTGTATAATCTCGGGGCGCGACCGTTAAAGTGGTATTAGAGCAGTAGGTCTTAGGACTTATTCATAGGAAAATGTCATAGGCTAAGTCCAAGGTGTAAGGACACAATCCTATGAGGTAGGAAGAAATTTTCAACCCTATGAGAATGGGTAGAGCCGGGATGAGATAGTAAATTAGAAATTTTCTCTAAAGTAATTCTATTAATTCCATAGGAATTAACTAATTGATTATCCTCTCAGGTACCTTATTTTCACGATGGCACACCGTGTTGACTGGGACGGGATGCAACAAAATGTTGCAGGTCTTACCCAAGCACTCTAGAATATTGCCCAAGCTGGCGTGAGGGCTGGTGCCGACGACATACATAGGAACTTTTAAAGTTTAAATCCTCCACGGTTCTCTGGTTCTTCCAATCCAGATGAAGCAGAGAACTGGATAGATGAAATGGAAAGAATTTTCAATGTTATGCAGTGCGCGGATCAAGAGAAGATCCGTCTCGCCACTTTTCAACTTAATAAGGATGCGCGTACTTGGTGGAAGACCACTTCGGCACAACCCCAGAATGCCCAGCCTACATGGAATGAGTTTCTTACACTCTTCCGGGCGAAATATTTCTCCGAGCATGTAAAGGAGAGAAAGGCTACAGAATTTGCTTCTTTACGCCAAGGCATGATGTCGGTGGCGGAATATGAACTCCAATTCTCCCATTTGGCCCCTTATGCCGAACATTTGGTAAGCATAGATCTTTTGAAGGCCAACTATTTTCTGGATGGGTTAAGGCCCATCTTCATTTAATAACTTGGCTCGCAAAATTTTTGGACCTATGCAAAGATGGCCCAACGAGCCCATCTATATGAAAGGACCTTGGAGAAGGTCGATAAACTCAAAGGCAAAGAAGAGGAGTCTAGCCGAAAGGATCAGCATGGAAAGAAGGAGAAGTTCAGCATCACGGAACCTTACAAATCCCGTGATAGTAAGAAGAGATCCCGGAACGGGAGTGATAGTGGATACCACAAGAATAAAAAGGCGAACGAGGAAGATAAGCAAGTCATGGTAACTTGCACGTTCTGTGAGAAATTTGGCCATACGGTCGAGGAATGCTGGAAGCGTCTCGACGCTTGCTTAAGATGTGGAAGTCGGGAGCACCGCATGCCGGATTGCCCCCTCATGAAGGATCAATCTTCCAACAGTAGATGCAAGTGACATGCTCATCTTAACACTATTCTGGATGATGATGAAGCGCCCAAGGATGATGGGCTAATGGAAGGTACCGTTTAAATCTATTCCCATCCTGCATTCGTGTTATTTGATATTGGTGCTTCTCATTGTTTTATATCTACTGCTTTTGTAAAAACCTTGTCAGTTTCATTAGTTCCTCTATCTTAGGACCTAGCTATCACTACACCCTTAGGTCCCGAAACTAAACTTACAACTCACTACCCTAATAGTGAGGTAATGGTAGAAGGTCATAATCTTCCTACAAACCTCGTGTGCCTTGACATGGAAGGCTACGATGCCATCCTAGGTGTAGATTAGCTTGTAGACCACGACGCCTATATAAATTATCGCAATAGGAGAATCTCTTTTCGGAAACCAGGTCTCCCGCAATTTTCTTTCCTTGGTATCACGTACAGGAAGCATCCTACCATTATTTCATCTCTTCATGCGTGCAAACTCATTTCGCAAGGATGTGAAGCTTTTCTTGCTTCTGTAATCATTACCGAGTCCAAGGAAATTATCTTAGAGGATATTCCCATTGTGAATGAGTTTCTCGATGTGTTCCCATCGGATTTACCCGATTTATCACCCGAAAGGGAAGTAAACTTCTCCATTGAACTCGTTCCTGGAGCAGCACCTGTTTCAATAGCTCCCTAAAGGATATCCCCTACAGAACTCAAAGAATTGAAGAAACAACTTTAGAGTTATTAGACAAGGGCTTCATTCGACCTAGCACATTCCCTTGGGGTGCGCCAGTTTTATTTGTCAAGAAGAAGGATGGATCTCTCAGGCTATGTATCGACTATTGGCGACTAAATCAACTCACTATCAAGAATAAATATCTGTTGCCGCGTATCGATGAGCTCTTTGATCAAATCTCAGGAGCAAAATATTTCTCCAAGATAGACCTCAGGTCAGGTTATCATCAGCTCAAGATCAAAGATGAAGATGTAGACAAGACTACTTTCCGGAGCAGATATGGGCACTACAAATTCATGGTAATGATGTTCAAGATAACTAATGCCCCGATAACATTTATGCAACTTATGAATAATGTCTTCAAGTCTTATCTCGACTGATTTATGATCGTCTTCATTGATGATATTCTTATATACTCCAAGACTAAGGAGGAACATGAAGAACACTTAAGAATAGCCTTGTAAACCATGAGAGAGCATCAACTCTACGCAAAGCTTAGGAAATGCTAGTTCTGGCTAAAGGAGGTCTCTTTCCTCAGCCATATTATTTCAAGGGAAGGTATCGCTGTCGATCCTTCTAAGGTAGAAGCTGTTAAGAATTGGAGCCGGTCGACGACCGTGTCCGAAGTTAGAAGTTTTCTGGGTCTGGCTGGTTATTATAGGCGATTCATTAAAGGTTTCTCTAAAATCGCCGTCCCTTTGACTAGACTTACAAGAAAGGAGAACCCTTTTATATGGTCAAAGGATTGCAAAGAAAGTTTCCTAACTCTTAAAGATCATCTCACTATGGCCCCTATATTGGCACTACCCGTTGAGGGTGGTGGCTTTGAAGTCTATACTGATGCATCTGGCATTGGCCTAGGATGCGTTCTTATGCAAAATGGCAAGGTGATTTGCTATTCATCAAGACAGTTAAAGCGTCATGAAGAAAACTACCCTGTGCATGATTTGGAACTAGTTGCGGTTATATTCGCCTTGAAAATATGGCGACACTACCTCTATGGGGAGAAGTTCACTATATTTTCAAATCATAAAAGTCTGATATACCTCTTCACCCAAAAGGAATTGAAGATGAGACAACGCAGATGGTTGGAGTATCTCAAAGACTTCGACTTTATTATTCAATATCATCCAGGTAAAGCAAATGTTGTAGCTGACGCTCTTAGTAGAAGATCAATGGCAACTCTAGCAAGCCTCAAGAAAGGTATGACTTATCTTATAGAGGATTTTGCTCGTTTGAATCTCGATGTTGACAAAGAAGAGGAAGGGTGTATAATTGCTAATATAAGGTCACAACCTACATTGATTGAAGATCTAGTCAAATTACAAGAAAATGACCCCACATTAATGTATATCAAGGCCAATATTGATCAAAGGTCAGAATTCTCCATTTCAACTAATGGAAGATTATTGTTCAAAGATTGAATATGTGTGCCGGATCATGCCGACACTAAGAAATTGATCATGGAAGAAGCTCATAAATCAAGATATGCTATTCACCTTGGTGCTACCAAGATGTACCAAGATTTAAAAAGAAATTTTTCGTGGCCCAATATGAAAAGAGAAGTAGCGGACTTTGTATCTCGCTGCCTCACTTGTCAGCAAGTAAAGGTGGAACATTCAAAGCCCGCTGGGAAACTGCATCCCTTGGATATTCCCGAGTGGAAATTGGAAGGTATATGGATGAATTTTATCATGTGTTCACCTAAAACGAGAGGTGGACACGATGGTATATGGGTGATTATAGACCGATTTACTAAATCTGCACATTTTATACCAATCAAAAGTCGATGGTCTATGGATGTATTAGCAACACTATACATGAAGGAAATTATCAAACTACATGGTGTCCATGTCACCATTATATCTGACCGAGACCCTCGGTTCACATCACAATTCTGGAAGGGTCTACAACATTCATTTGGGACCTAACTTAACTTTAGCACAACATTCCATCCACAAACTGATAGTCAGACTGAAAGAACCAATCAAGTAGTAGAAGATATGCTCAGGGCATGTGCTATTGATTTTGAAGGGAGTTGGCACGACCACTTGCCTCAAGTGGAATTCGCCTACAACAATAGCAATCAAGCTAGTATACAAATGGCACCATTCGAGGCACTATATGGAAGAAGCTGTCGCTCACCTATATGTTAGAATGAAGTAGGAGAAAGGTAATTTCTCGGCCCCGACATCATCAGGGATACTACCGAGAAGATAAAGCTTATACGTGAGAGACTCCATATGGCTCAAGATAGGCAACAACCATATGCTGATAACAGAAGGTGTGACCTAGAATTCTAAATAGGAGACCACGCATTCCTTAAGGTTTCTCCCGGTCGAGGTATTCGAAGATTCGGCATCAAATGCAAGCTCACTCCGAGCTTCATTGGCCCCTTTGAAATTCTCGAAAGGGTTGGTGAAGTCGCTTATCGAATAGCTTTGCCCCCTCAATTAGCTGGAGTCCGTGATGTATTTCACGTCTCAATGCTTAAAAGGTACGTCCCCGATCCATTCCATGTCATAACTTATGACAACCTGGAGATTAAAAAGGATTTGACATATAAGCAAAAGTCAATCAAAGTAATTGAACGAGAAGTACGTCAACTTAGGAATAAAACTATTCCCATGGTCAAAGTCCAATGGAACAAATCTTGGCCACACGAAGTGACATGGGAAATGAAAGAAGCAATGCGCAAACGGTTCCCGGAGCTATTCAATTATAAGTACACTCTTCTTATCAATCACACGTATTAAATTTTGGGACCAAATTCTTTTAAGTGGGGGAGGGTGTAATGCCCAAGAATTTTTTAGGAATTTTGTGAGATTAAAATATAATTACTAAGCAATTTAAAAAGGCTTAATGGACTATTAAGAAGAATTAAGAATTTATTGAATCCATTTAAAGGCCCTCTATTAACCAAAGGGTTAAGCCCAACTCAAATAGGCCCATAGACCAATTTCTAAGACTTTTAGGCCCAAGCTCATTATTAGAAACGTAAATTAGGTAATTTACGGATTTAAAATGGGATAATTACACCAATTGGGAGATAAATGAGAGATAATAAAGAAATCTGAATTTTTCAGATTAAGCGCCGCCTGGCGGTCTATCGCGAGACCGCCAAGTACACCCTAGCAGTTCGGCCATGACCGCTAAGAGACCCTAGTTCCGTGAATCGTAGAAACGTGAAAAGCATAGATCTTTGACGATCAAATCATCTTAGATTGAAGCTACCTGGCGTGGAAGACTCTCTAGAACTCTCTAGGGATTAACTCTACTCCAATTTAAGACTCTAGGTTCGATCTAATCCCGCCAACCCTAGGTGAACCCTATAAATAGACCCTAACTTCAACTCATGCGATCCCTAATGTTGGCTCGTGTATTTTGAAGGTAAGAAAACCCTATCTCAGGTTCATTCTTTAGAACTTTATGTTCTTCTTAGTTTTATCTAACACACCTCTAATTTTCGTTCTAGAAGACCCAATCGTTCGAGAGATAGAGCATCTGAAAGTTGCTGGTTCGCTGTAGTCTACACAAGAACAAGAGCATCGGTCCAGTAAAGATCAGGAGATTAGAAGTCCTAAAGAAGGTTAGTTCAAGTTGGTCTTTTAAAACTTTTTATTACCCTTTGTATCTTCTAACTATCCTCCAATTTTCATGGATTTAGGTCAAGAGGATCACGAGATAGAAGGACGGGAAGTTGTTGGTTTGGCACAGGACGTGCCGGAACTAGGGTCTACTTCCAATCAGAAATTTAAAGTCTAGGGATCGAATGAAAGGTAGATTATCTCATGAAAAGGCTAAATTAATGTGTTAGGAACAAAAGCCCTATGTTCCCTCCTATTTTTATTGAGTGTACATGACGAATTTGAGGTTTTATTATGACTACGCATATAGGGTTAACATAGCATGAATGAACATTGCCCTTAATAGGAAATTAATAATTTTGACTTACTTCACTCAACCCATGCATCTCCATGTTGTAATATAGTTGCATCAGGCCTTATTTACCTACTGGCATATTTTTCTATGCACCTATTTGCCTTAGATTTGGCATGCTCTTCGGGTTTTATATTGTTTGCCACAGACAGAAAGAAACGGTCTTTCTGTGACCGCCAGAGGTACCTAGCGGCCTTGCGATAGACCGCTAATCCCTGGTAAGCGACCATCCTATGACCGCTAAGTGATTTCTGTAATCTGCAGTTTGTTAACTCTAAACAGATGGCAGATTGACCCTATTGACTATATGTTAAGCCTAGTTAATGAGGTCTTATTCCTAGTTTTGTCTTTATATTTGCAATATTTGTTATATTAGGCACCATCCCTGATATATTGCATGTCTTACATGGTTTAAATGCTTATTTTAAACTTATGTTAATTTCATGCCAAAACCTATACTCTTGTATTAATGATCATAATTTCATAAGATTCATGGACTTTGTAGTGATGTTTTGATCAATGTCTTTCACGATCTCACTCTCACCTCGAGTCTTTCATAAGTACATGGTGCGTACCCCGGTGCGTGGCCATTAGATACACTTTGCACTTAAGCACACAATCTTGGACTTGTGATCCTCTCCGTTGGATATTCCTTCCACCGGACTAGGTGATCTTGTTTCAAGGCCTCCATAAGACTCCGCGAGCCTGAGATTCCCACTAGGACGCCGAGCTGGTTGTAGTCTCAAAACCTAATTGTCTAGAAAGTACTTTACCAGAGTTTTCTGTGTTCTGGATCTTAGCGGCCATCCAGTAGACTACATGAGTCTATTAGCGGCCAATTACTTGACCGCCAAGGATGCCTAGCGTCCCTACCATGACCGCAAGGTTCCAGAGATTTCACTACGTCGACATTCCCTTTCTTCATGCATCGACTCTGTCCATAAACAGTCTAGCACTAACCGCTAAAGTCTATATACGGTCCAGTCATGACCGCTAGTGTCTTCAATGTTCTTAACCCGGGGTTTGACCGAAGGGTTGATTTTTCTAATGATCCTACATGGTCTATGATTATCTAGAACCTCACCCTTTGTTTCTAGAGCTACCTAGTGAATTATAGAAATTTAAGAATATGCCGTTATGCTGTCGAATTTTCTCCATGGCATAACTTTGTTCCAAATCAATCTTGAACTCTTATGTTCTTAATTGGTACATTCTTACCTTGATATTTGTTATCATGAAACTATAGTTGAACTTATTCATTATTGGCCTACACTATTGATATTTCCCGTGGAAGTAGCTTGATTTATAACTTGAAGATGCAAGAGCGGGCACGGACATTGTCCAAGGGCTCAACTCTAGTCCCCTCAGTAGATAGCCAGAAACATACGATAAACCATGGGATATGATGAACACTCGCGTCGCATTGCGCCGGGAGTACTTTTTTTATAAACGGGTGAAGATCCACGAGGCAATCTTGTGAAATTACATGCTTGCTAGTACATTCTCGTTACATGACTTTCTAGTGCATAGCCTTTGTGGTTATGAAAAGTACATTCCTGTTCATGAAAGGCCAAATTACATTCATGTTATATTCTTACTTGATCATATTCCCAGTCTACATGAATTCTCATATCTCACCTTGATCATATCTTGTTACTTGTGTTACTTTGATTTATTCACGTGTTTCATCGTATTTTCATGACTTATCTTACACTCTAGAGCTAAAATGTTAATTACTCAAACATTACCTTCATGTTGATACGAAGATATCAACTGGACATGTGTGCTCATTCCCTACTTTTCTAATCTTTTTCTAGAAATTCTAGCGGATCGGATTCAAACTATTCAAGTGATGGATCCGAGAGTGATTAAAGAAGGAGCGAAGCCTTAGATTATCATTAGTGGATAGTCCAGAGTCGCTATGTAATTTTCCATTTTATTGAGTCTAGTTAGTCAAATAATCAAGGGTTAACCTTATGTACTTTTGATTATTATTTAAAGAAATTAAAGATTTTGTCCAAATATTGTGCATTCATTTCTTATATATGAATGTGTTGGCGCTCTGATTATATTGCTCACTTGAGACGTACTAGTCGACTGTCCACGTTCCTGATTGTTTCCGCTGCATAATCTCGGGGCGTGACAGCTTGAGATGGCAAACTTTACGCTCTTGTCCCTCTACCTCAAATCTTTCTGGTTAAGTCATATAGATCTCCTCATCTAGTTCTCCATTGAAAAATACAGTCTTAACGTCCATCTGAAAAAGGTCCAAATCTAAATGAGCAACAATGGCTAGGATAAGGCGAACTGATGTGAATCTCACCACAGGAGAGAATGTCGCATCAAAGTCTATTCCCTCCTTTTGAGTATAGCCCTTCGCCACAAGTCGTGCTTTATATTTGTCGATCGATCCATCTACCTTGCGCTTAATTTTGAAAATCCATTTATTTCCAATGGCTTTGCACCCAGAGAAGAGATCAACTAATTCCCAGACCTCATTTTTAGCCATGGAGTCCATTTCATCTTGCATAGTAGCCTCCCACTCTTTCCTAGAAGATGATGCAAACGCCTCTTTAAAAGAATTAGGCTCATCATCATCTGTGGGCAGACACATTAGAACTTCTCCTTCAATCTCAAATAGATGACGAAGAATATGCCCACGCTTACTGTGATGTATTTAGGTGTGTAGCTGATTCAGTGATGTGCTCCCACTGGGCACACTCCCACTAGCTTGGTGATCATCTCTTCTATCTTCAGCAGTCACTTGGTTAGGCTCTAATTCCCTCCCTTCGCTTGAAGATGGTAAGATATCACTAGACTCATCTAACTCATGGAGGACAAAACTTTTCGCAGTGTCGCCAATGTTAGGAAATTCCTTTTCTAAAAAAATGACACCCCGAACCTCTTTTTCTATCATCCCTCCATCAGGATGTTGCCCATACATCACATAGCCCTTAGAGCTATCAGGATATCTTATAAAGATAAACTTTCTAGCTTTAGGACCTAGTTTTCCAAACTTATGTGAAGTGTCATGGACATATCCTGCACATCCCCAGGGGCGTAGATTATCTAAATTGGGCTTTTTACCACGCCATAACTCATAAAGGGTGGAAGGAACAGACTGTGAAGGCATGCGGTTAAGGATGTAGGCCGTAGTTAGAAGAGCATCTCCCCAAAAAGATATTGGGAGGTTAGAATGCGCCATCATCGACCTAACCATATCTAACAATGATCTATTCCTTCTCTCGACTACACCATTTTGCTGCGGAGTACATGGAATAGTAAGTTGCCTACAAATTCCCTTTTCTTTACATAAAGTTTGAAACTGATCTGATAGATATTCGCGTCCTCGATCTGTCCGAAGAGCTTTTACACTCTTGTCCAATTGATTCTCATCCTCTGCTAAGTGTTTGAAGCAATATAACGCTTCATAGCGGTGAGTGATCAAATAGACATATCTATATCGTGAATAATCATCTATAAATGTGAGAAAATAGGATGTCCCTTGGCGGGCCTTCAGACTCATAGGTCCGCAGATGTCGGAGTGGATAAGCTGCAATGGCTTAGTGGCCCTTTTAGCCTTCCCAAAAGGCTTTCGACATGCTTTGCCTGCCAAACACGATTCACATACAAGTAGATTGACTTTAGCGAGTGGGTCTAAAAGACCTTCTCTAGCTAACCTAGTCATTCTATCCTGCCCTATGTGTCCTAACCGAGCATGCCAAACTACCGAATTGAGATCTTTTTCATCATTTGTCACACACGATATAGAAGAAACAGACATATCTATTTCTAAATCGAGTTTAAATAAACTATTAACAAATAACCCATGTCCATACAAAACATTGTCTAAATAAATATCAAGTCTACTGCCAGTAAAAATGAGAGAAAAACCTAGTGCTAATAATGATGGAACTTATAGCAGATTATGCTGAACCCCTGGCACATAGAGTACGTCATGCAATGTCAACGTCCGTCCAGTCTTGAGCCTGAGTTGGTACACACCAACTCCAAGGATTTCTTTACTGAAACCCTTGCCCATATAAACTCTTTGCGTGCCTGCTGAGACTCGGTGATAATCCACTTATCCCGCTCGATCCCTTGTTATGTACTTGGTTGCTCCTGAATCCACAATCTATTCAGGATATGTTCTAGCAACTAATACTTGCGAACAAACATACACATATAGAGAGTTAGAGAGTTGGGATACCTTCGTGGGCTCAGTGCATCCCCGAGCGAAATGTCCCAAATTTCCATAATTGTAGCACTTAGCTTTCATCTTATCGCTCTTCCCACTGCACTTGCCCTTACGGCGCTTCGGTGTTTGCCCTGCCTTGGAACCATATGCACTGTTAGATCCCATCCATTTGAAGCCCTTCCCTGGACTATTCCTGCTCAGGCGTCTGCCTCCTCTGGCGACTAGAGCAGTGGCACGTGCAGCCACCTCGCGCTCTGTCTCCAACTCCACATGACGAGAAATATCAGAAAAATTCTTAATACTCTCATTGTGAGTCAAAATTTGCTTCATGTGAGTCCAAGAATCTGGCAGGGATCTAATCACGGCCTGCACTTATTGTTCATCTGTGAGATCATTTCCTGCTCCTTTCAAGTCGCGGATCATGCTAGCCATCATTCTAAGGTGCTCAGTCATGGTCTGACGCGAGTCCTTTCGGTAGGTCTCGAACTTTAAAATGAGAGCTCTCAACCTAGTGGTTGAGGTTCCACCGAAATTAAATTTTAATTGATCCCACATTTCTTTAGCAGTTTGGCACTTCTCAAATTCGTTGATAAGATCATCCTGCATGCTGCTAAGCATGCTGAAGCGCGTGCTATGATCTTTGTTAAACCATTGTCTATAAGCTTCTTAGTCTCGGCGATGCTGGGTGGTGTTTCCCTCCTCGGGAGGGGACATGGTTGTAGTTAAGTGGTCGAGCAACTCTTGCTCATTCAGTAAGTACTGAATTTTCCTATGCCACATATCATAATTGGTCCCGTCTAGCTTATCCCCTTTGGCCAAATCGGTAATCACATTTTTTATCACCATTGGTTAATCACTGCATTGAACGTACAATATAGGCCTAAGTTGACATCGTTTACACATCATCATATTTGACTCAAAAATCCAAACTAAAAATATTGAACTCTCTTATATAATGATATCGAAAGTAAGCCTAGGGCAGTACAATCATCTCCCATTTATCCAATATCATTCAATATTAATAGACTGATTTCGAACAAATATTCTAAGTGAGAGGAACTAACTTCTCTCATCGTATTATAATTATCATGACAATTAACTAATTTTCCATGACATCAACTTTGATAAAATTTCATGCTATTCGAGTGATTTGATAAATCATGAAACTCGACATGAATATGTTTCTTGAATATTTCTTACATAAAGAAATAATGAAAAGGAAAATAATAAATGCATAGTATTAATTTTCCTAAGCATGTTTTTCTAGTTTATTTATCATGGAAGTTGATGTGTCACTGTAAATCACCAATATCAATCGAGTTATGCTCTAAGTATATATGGACTCATTATAAATTTATTTGAGGTCCATTTAATTAACACTTAAGCAAAAACATGATTACGAACACATCCAAAAGTGGTGGGCCTATTTTGTAAATATTTAAAACATAATTTTCAATTTTCTATTTTGCAGAAGTAGTTCATAATTAATAATAATACAAAAAAACTTTGGCATTGTGCAAAACATAAATGGAAATAAGGGTATGTTTGCAACTAAGATTTATTTCATCAATACAATTTATTTTATAACCTACAAGCTAGGACATAACGAAATTATCCTAGATATCCTCTAATAACAATCTCTAGACCACTGTCCGTTAACAGGGTTAAAGAATGAGAATATTGTCGGAGTATCATCGCGGGACGACGGTGGACACGCCATGGATGAGGGCGATGAACGCCCAACATGGAGTTTGGGTGTACGGCATGGGGGTGCACAACGCGGGCTCTACGAAACCACCACCTTCGCACTATTTCTCCACCCTACGGACCTCAGTCGTATGTACGTGGAGCCCGACGTGGACGTGGCCGTGACGACCCAGACTCCGGATTCTGGGTAAACTCGATACCACTTGGAACCTGCGAGGTCTCCCAAGAGCGAAAAAGCTCCGAAGGGATAGGACGGTATGTGATAGTACATTGAACTTCCAGATAAAGAAGTAAGTAATTAAATTTCAATGATCGGGATTGCTAAAATAGCAGAAATAAAATTACTTACTACTTTATCTGGAAGTTCAATGTACTATCACATACCATCCTATCCCTTCGGAGCTTTTTCGCTCTTGGGAGGCCTCGCAGGCTCCAAGTGGTATCGGGTTTACCCAGTATCTGGAGTCTTGGTCGTCACAGTTGGTATCAGAGTAGAGTTCACAGTTGTTCGAAATTTTTCAGAGCTAGCTGAGCTTTCGTTTGTGAAGTACATGGGAATTCAAGATATCGCAGTACACAGAGTCCATAAGGTCCAGGACAGTCAGCAGCTGGCATAGGTTTTGTAATTGTTTATCGCTTTGTTTTTGCGTGTGGTCTTGTGCGTGCCGTGTTGGCACTGTGCGGAATGGTTTTGCTCTTGTCAGGTTCTAATGGTGTCACGTCCCGAGTGCGGAAGCTTACCCGTGGCGCGACAGTTCTTTATATATAACCAAAGCAAGCTAGATTATAAATGAATTTCTAATTACAATAGAGTGCGCAAAATCTAATTTATTAACAGCGAAATGAGTTTGAACTAATGATTATTACAATAATCAACTGAATTACAACACAGTCATTTATTTAAACTTGGAAATTACAACTGATACATCCTGAAATTTATTTAACACACTAAATTACATAACATAATCACTACACTCATCACTCGGTCTCTTCCCCATCGGTGTCCTGACCGTTCTCCAATTTACCTGAAAGGTTAGAAGAACAACTAGATGAGCGAGTCGCTCAGTAGGGTTTACGTCTCAAATTCTAACAGGCTTTAAATGAATTACAATTGAAATAATGCAATTAACCTATGCATGCTGACAAGAGATAATCAAGGAATTATAAAAGACGATAAGAGCTGAATTTAAGTTTCAATAAGCAGTAAGAATATTAAACAAGGGATAACTGATCATATCAAGAATTTAAGCAATAGTAAGCAATGTAATCCAGATCATGTATAACAAGAATTGGCTATATTTATCAATTCATTCAAGTAATCATTCAAGTCATGTAATGCCTATTCGGGCCACGCAAGTCAAGCAAGTCAAGTAGAACACGTGAGGGGTGGAATGTCTCAATCTAGCATGTATCCCGGTGCAATGCAAGACACCGGCAAGCAAGAGATCTTTCCCATGGGTTTCGGGTGCCCCTCCCAGGACCAGACCGGGCCCTTTTGCCAGCATTTTTAGTCATGTTTTTGACATCCACTTTCATTTTATAGCCAATATAGAGTTTCAAGGCTTGACCAGTAGGAAATTGTAAGGTGGAATTTGACTGGAATTCAAGGAGTATTTATACGTAGGAAAACACGGAAAAACCGTACACCCGATTGGTACCCTAGGATTTACTAATCCTTTAATTCCTTTATATATATCAATTTGGCTAAATTCTTTAGCTTATTTTGATTGTCATCATTCATATCATCTATATTTATTAACCTTTTTCATCTATTTTTATTAGCTTGTAAGATTACTTAATGTACGTATTCATCTTGCATATACCTTAACATTTCTTGACCTTGTGAGACCAATTATATATATAAATTGACAATTTCATTTATATATGTTTATTAATGATACTGAAATTTAAAATGGGTTGACAGAAATTTTAATTATTCATTTAGTGCCCTGGATTGACTTTAAACAGACCAACGGCATTAAGCAGCCTTTGTGGAATTGGCGCCCTAGACCAGGGCGCCTCTTTCAGGGGCCTCTGTAAGTGGCGCCCTGGTCAGGGGCACCTCTTACAGGCCTGCCAATATATATATATATATATTTTTTAAATTAACGCCCTTGGACAGGGCGTTTCTTATAAGGCTCTTAATATATATATATATATAGGCATACGAATTAACGACTGGGGGTTAGACCCCCATTTAAGTAATTGGCGCCCTGGACAAGGGCGCCTCTTACAGGCTCTCTGTAATTGGCGCCCTAGGCCAGGGCGCCTCTTACAGGCTCCATTATTTATATAATTTTTGTTTAAATTAACGCCCTAGAAGAGGGCGTTTCTTACTAGACTCATAAAATTTTTATTTTGGTTGAAAGAATTGACGACTGCACATGCAGTCATTTCTCATGCAATTGGCGCCCTTGACTGGGGCGCTTCTTACAGAGTTCTGGTAATTGGCGCCCTTGTCAAGGGCGCCTCTTACCTGAGGCTAATTTCCTTCCGTCTGAGAGTTATCTAAGGGTTCATAATTTGGAATTTTTCACTAATTAACATCTATACCTGATTCCGACTGATTTCCAGTTTAATTATAACGGATGGCTCTAGCTAATTAAGAGTTTAATGACACTAATTAACTAACATCTTTACTGAAAGTGTGTAATTTAGCTAACAGAGGGTCTAATTAAACATGTAATCTAGCAAGATCTTCTACTTAAACAATCTGATCCTTTAACATGATACTAATGTCATGTAAGTTAACCATCAAATCTTCAATTTAACTAATAAGCCCTTTAATTAATTAACATGCCCTTCTAATAGTCTCTTAATTAACTAACATGCTCTTCAATTAACTAACAGTTTTTCTTAATTAAACTAACAGGTTCTCTAATTTGACTCACAATATAATGATTACTAGCATGATTACCTATTTAACATATTAATTACTTAAATTAAACTGCATGTATTTGCCCTATACTTAAATAGATAACAGATCATCATAGTGTAAACCCCAAGGGTTATAAATGAAAATGGTAAACACATGGGTATGGCATTTAATTCCCTAACTTAACTAGATTTGTTAATTAGCCTATAGGGTTTAGTTAAAAGATGAGACCACCTACCTTAAAGGAAGAAGAAGTGGGTAGCAGAAGGATTCCCCCTCTACAAGCAACAGCACACCGGGCAGCAGCAGCAGCAAGACCAGCAGCAGCCCTCTGCAAATACTAGAGTCACCGTAGGACTCTAGTAGCTAGGAAGGGGATATAAAACAACCCCATGCTGATTAGTTCGACAGGATAGGGGGGCAAGATCCCAAAAAAACGGATCTGGTGCCCTGCCAACGCATGCCAGAGGGGCTGTCGGTTGGGGGATCAAAATAATTAACGCCTTAGTAGAAGGCGTGTTTTTGAAAATTAAAGCCTTAGGTTAAGTCACGTTTTAAATAAAGCCTTAGCTTAAGTCATCTTTTAAGTCCTTTATAGAAATCAAAATAATTAACGCCTTAGTAGAAGGCGTGTTTTTGCAAATTAAAGCCTTATGTTAAGTCACGTTTTATCAAATTAAAGCCTTAGGTTAAGTCACGTTTTAAATAAAGCCTTAGCCTAAGTCATCTTTTAAGTCCTTTATAGAAATCAAAATAATTAACGCCTTAGTAGAAGGCGTGTTGTTGTAAATTAAAGCCTTAGGTTAAGTCACGTTTTATCAAATTAAAGCCTTAGGTTAAGTCACGTTTTAAATAAAGCCTTAGCTTAAGTCATCTTTTAAGTCCTTTATAGAAATCAAAATAATTAACGCCTTAGTAGAAGGCGTGTTTTTTCAAATTAAAGCCTTAGGTTAAGTCACGTTTTATCAAATTAAAGCCTTAGCTTAAGTCACGTTTTAAATAAAGCCTTAGCTTAAGTCATCTTTTAAGTCCTTTATAGAAATCAAAATAATTAACGCCTTCGTAGAAGGCGTGTTTTTTCAAATTAAAGCCTTAGGTTAAGTCACGTTTTATCAAATTAAAGCCTTACTCCAAGTCGCATCTCAAATGGTCATTTGACGACATAATGTTTGGACGTTTCTCATTGAATTAACGCCCTAAGGTTGGGCGTTTTTTTTGTTTTTTTACAATAAAGTAAAAATGTTGGTCGTGGGTTTTGAACCCTGGTCACCGGGGTGAAAGGCAAGTTGTGAACCAAAATGCTAGATGATTTTCCTTAGTAAGTTAATACTTCTTCTGTATGATACCTTAGTACTCTAGGTTTCATTTATAATTTATAATTATGGAAAATATATTATTTATAATTTTTATTATTCCAAAATAACTTATATATATATATTTTATAGCTCCCTTTCTTCCAAAAGTGAGAGAACTATTATTTTTATTTTTTATTTATTTATTTATTTTATTTATTTGAAATTAATAATTATAATTCAATAATTTGTGAAAATAATATAACTTGACATGTGATATTTATTAGTTAAATATTATTGGTAAATAAAAAGAATTTTTTTTGTAGAAAATTATTATTATTATATTATTATTCTAATTAAAATTTACGGGTGTTACACCCTCCCCTACTTAAAAGAATTTGGTCCCCAAATTCAACTGCATGAGGGTGGTTCTATTATGCAAAAGAAAAGCAGAGCGTATAGAGTACTTACAATTTAAAATAGCTCTGGATATCTTTTCTTTATAGACTCCTCGGTCTCCCAAGTTGCTTCCTGCTCGGAGCATCGATTCCATTGAATTTTTAGCATAGGGATCGTCTTGCTCCTTAGAACTCGGACTTCTCGATCGAGGATACGCATCGGTCTTTGCTCATATGTGAGATCCTTTTGAATCACCAAACTGGCGTGGTTGATGATGTGAGAAGGATCATGCACGTATTTCTTCAGCATAGAAACATGAAATACGTTGTGTATTTCCGAGAGTTGAGGAGGTAGAGCAATACGATAGGCCACCTCGCCCACTCTTTCCAACACCTCAAATGGACCGATGAATCTTGGTATAAGTTTTCCTTTGACACCAAATCTCCTGATGCCTCGACTGGGAGATACCTTGAGGAATACATGATCACCAATTTGAAATTCCAGGTCTCTCCTTCTACTGTCAGCATAAGACTTTTGCCTGCACTGAGCTACCTTAAGTCTTTCTCTGATAAGAGTAATCTTCTCAGTTGAATCTCTTACCATTTCAGGACCTTGGAGTTGTCTTTCACCGACCTCCTCCCAGCATACTGGAGATCTACAGCTTCTGCCATAGAGTGCCTCAAAAGGTGCCATTTGGATACTGGCTTGATAGCTATTGTTGTAAGCAAATTCGGCTAATGGTAAGTGATCAGGCCAACTTCCGCCGAAATCTATAGTGCATGCTCGCAACATGTCTTCAACAACCTGATTGGTCCTTTCTGTCTGACCATCCGTCTGGGGATGAAAGGCAGTACTGAAGTTAAGCTTCGTTCCCAGAGAGCGTTGTAGACCCTTCCAGAAATGAGAAGTGAAGCGAGGGTCTCGGTCAGATATCATGGACACCGGAATCCCATGTAATCTGGTAACTTCCTTAATATACAAAGCGGCAAGAATATCAATCGACCATCGACTCTTGATAGGCAAGAAATGAGCCGATTTAGTAAGGCGATCGATGATTACCCATATTCCATCATATCCGCTTCTCGACTTGGGCAAACCCATGATGAAATCCATGCCGATATCCTCCCATTTCCACTTGGGAATATCCAGTGGATGCAGTCTCCCTGCTGGCTTCTGGTGTTCGGCTTTCACCTGCTGGCAAGTTAAACAGCGAGACACGAAGTCCGCTATTTCCCTTTTCATGTTGGGCCACCAAAAGGTCCTTTTTACATCTTGGTACATTTTAGTGGTTCCCGGGTGTATCGTGTATCTCGATCGATGGGCTTCTTCTAGAATCTCCTTCTTCAGTTCAGGACTGTCGGGCACACATGTCCTTTCATGGAATAAGATTCTGCCATCAGGTGCCAACTTGAAGTCGATCTTCTCGTCCAGTTTTTCTTTGATTTCTACCAACAGTGGGTCTTCTTCTTGTAACCTTTTGATTTCAGTTAGCAAATCCGGGTGTACATGTAAGTGGGATAGAGTAATACACCCGTCATTCTTGCTTATGTTGATGTCGAGTTCAGAAAATTTTTCCAGCAATTTCCATTCCTGAACCATACAGTTGGCTACTAGAACTCTCGGCTTTCGACTAAGGGCATCTGCTACGGAATTACCCTTACCAGGATGATATTGTATAGTGAAGTCGAAATCCTTAAGGTACTCGAGCCAACGTCGTTGCCGCATGTTCAGCTCCTGCTGAGAGAATAAGTATTTGAGGCTTTTATGATCGGAGTAGACCGTAAATTGTTCTCCATAGAGATAGTGCCTCCATATCTTCAAAGCCAATACTACCGCGGCTAACTCTAAATCATGCACAGGGTAATTTCCTTCATGCTTCTTCAATTGCCGGGACGAGTATGCAATAACTCTCCCATTCTGCATCAATACACATCCGAGGCCGATACCAGATGCATCGGTATATACCTCGTACTTCTCCCCTTCAATCGGGAGTGACAAGACCGGTGCAGTGGTCAGTAACTCTTTCAAAGTTACGAAGCTTCTTTCACAGTCTTCACTCCACTCATAAGGCACTTCCTTGCGGGTCAATCTGGTGAGAGGAACAGCAATCTTGGAGAAGTCCTTGATGAAACGCCGGTAATAACCAGCTAAGCCCAAGAAGCTACGAATCTCCATCACATTCGTCGGTCGTCCCCAGTTTTACACGGCTTCGACCTTTGCAGGATCAACAGAAATTCCGTCTTTAGAGATAACATGTCCTAAGAAGGACACTTCCTCCAGCTAGAACTGGCATTTGCTGAATTTTGCATATAATTTATTGTCCCGCAATACTTGCAATGCCTTCTTAAGATGTTCCTCATGATCTTCTTCAGTCTTCGAGTAGATCAGTATATCATCAATAAAGACCACAATAAATTGGTCCAAATAAGGCCGATAAATGCTGTTCATTAGCTGCATAAAGGCTGCAGGCGCATTGGTTAGACCAAAAGGCATAACAGTAAATTCGTAATGCCCATACCTGCTCCGAAATGCAGTCTTGTAAATATCCTCTTCCTTGATCCTCAGTTGGTGATAACCCGACCGAAGATCTATTTTGGAGAAATATTTTGCTCCTGATAACTGGTCAAACAACTCATCAATTCTCGGCAGTGGATACTTGTTTTTGATAGTAAGGTTGTTTAACTGCCGATAATCAATGCATAATCTCAATGTGCCATCTTCCTTTTTAACAAAAAGCACGGGCGCTCCCCACGGGGAAGTACTCGGCCTAATAAACCCTTTCTGTAGTAAGTCCATCAATTGCTCCTTTAGCTCCTTCAGTTCCGCAGGAGACATCCTGTAGGGTGCTTTAGAAACAGGGCCGGCCCCCGGAACAATGTCTATTGTGAATGACACTTCCCTCTTTGGGGGTAAACTAGGTAATTCATCTGGAAATACATCGGGGAAATCCCGAATTACTCTGATGTCTTCAATCTTCTCCTTCTGGACTTCTGTGGTAGTTACAAAAGCCAGAAAAGCCATGCATCCTTTCTTTACCAGTTTACTAGCTCGAAGAGCTGAGATAAGCAAGGTTTTATCCCGAGATTTGTTAAAAACTAACTCGGGATAATCTTTGAAAGCTATTTTGCCATGCCGACAATCTACCGTTGCTTGGTAGGTCGATAACCAGTCGGCTCCTAATATGACATCATAACATTCCATGTCAAGGCATATCAGGTCGGCCGGTAAATTCTTGTCTTGAACCATGACCTCACAACTCGGGTAGTGATGCATGATATCCGATTTGTTCCCAAGGGGCGTAGATATAATTAAATCTAACCGTTCCGGTTCATTAGAGAATGAAGCAGTAAATTTCTTGGAAACAAATGAATGAGTTGCCCCAGTATCGAATAAAACTCTAGCAGATTTAGAGCAGATAGTCAAGGTACCTTCCACGATTCCTCCTTCCACAGATTCGGTTCCTTGAAGAGCTTGTAGACGGCCTTGCCTTTTAATTGGACGCTTCTCGTCCTTGTCGGCTTGTTCCTTCATCAACGGACAGTCGGGAATTCGGTGCTCCCGGCTACCACATCGGAGACACGCTCCCAATTTCCTCCAACAATCCTCGGTCTTGTGACCAGCTTTTTCACAATATTTACAAATTTCCTTTGTAACTGCAGCACCAGAGGAAGGCTTGTTGTCGATAGCGAGGAATGGTTTGTGATTCTTCTGGAACCTCTTCTCCTTGGAAGACTCGCCTCCATTAAAAGTCCGCTTCTTGTTGAAGAGTGGTTTACCGTTTCCCGGACTTGTAACATATTCTTTCTTGTTCTTGCCCTGAATCTTTTCAAAAAATTCAGTAGCGTCCTCCAGTAATTGGGCACGATGAACCATTTCCGAATAGACTTGGATGTCCATCGGTGCAAGCTGAGTAATATATTGGGGCCGTGGCCCATTAAGGAATCTCCTCGCCTTCATTTTCTCCGTACTCACCAAGTGAGGTGCGTAACGGGAAAGTCTTGAGAATTGGGCCTCATACTCGGCCACCTTCCGGGTCCACTGCTTGAGTGCGGCAAACTCTGCGGCCTTCTTCTCCTGCACCCGATCCGAGAAATATTTATTGTTGAAGTGCTCCACAAATTCCGTCCATGTGACATAACCGTCGGGCAGTGTGGCTTCCACGGACTCCCACCAGCTTCGTGCATCCCGTTCCAACTGAAACGTAGCCAATAAGACCTTTTCTTCATCGGTGCATTGCATCACCCGAAAGATCCTCTCGGTCTCCTTTAGCCAATGCTCGGCATCATCAGGGTCCACTGAGCCCGCAAACCTGGGTGGATTCATGTTGCGAAAATCCCGGTGAAGGTCACCGGCTCCACGATGAGCATTGCGAGCACCGCCTTGCGCCACTTGTTGTAGCACCTCCGTAAGTCCTTGCACAGTGCGCTGCATGTCGCGCCATTGTGCTCTTTCAGCGGCCATTTTCCTACAAAAGAATTTTAAGAATTTTAAGATAAATGACATAGGGCTTTAAGGTTAAGAGGATTTTTATTGCATTAATCTTAACCCGTGTTTCTACCCATCTCACCAGGTAGGGTCTAACTAAATTTTTTTTTCCTTAGTCGTTCCCTAGAACATATATACATTTCCTAAAAGTTTTCTATCCTATTAAAATTTTCTAGGGTTTACCTAGATAAGCAATTCTAGTTGGGCTAAATACGTGTTTTACCTAGGAAAATTTTAAATCCTAGGCTCTGATACCAAGAAAGAGCTGTCACGTCCCGAGTGCGGAAGCTTACCCGCGGCGCGACAGTTCTTTATATATAACCAAAGCAAGCTAGATTATAAATGAATTTCTAATTACAATAGAGTGCACAAAATCTAATTTATTAACGGCGAAATGAGTTTGAACTAATGATTATTACAATAATCAACTGAATTACAACACAGTCATTTATTTAAACTTGGAAATTACAACTGATACATCCTGAAATTTATTTAACACACTAAATTACATAACATAATCACTACACTCATCACTCGGTCTCTTCCCCATCGGTGTCCTGACCGTTCTCCAATTTACCTGAAAGGTTAGAAGAACAACTAGATGAGCGAGTCGCTCAGTAGGGTTTACGTCTCAAATTCTAACAGGCTTTAAATGAATTACAATTGAAATAATGCAATTAACCTATGCATGCTGACAAGAGATAATCAAGGAATTATAAAAGACGATAAGAGCTGAATTTAAGTTTCAATAAGCAGTAAGAATATTAAACAAGGGATAACTGATCATATCAAGAATTTAAGCAATAGTAAGCAATGTAATCCAGATCATGTATAACAAGAATTGGCTATATTTATCAATTCATTCAAGTAATCATTCAAGTCATGTAATGCCTATTCGGGCCACGCAAGTCAAGCAAGTCAAGTAGAACACGTGAGGGGTGGAATGTCTCAATCTAGCATGTATCCCGGTGCAATGCAAGACACCGGCAAGCAAGAGATCTTTCCCATGGGTTTCGGGTGCCCCTCCCAGGACCAGACCGGGCCCTTTTGCCAGCATTTTTAGTCATGTTTTTGACATCCACTTTCATTTTATAGCCAATATAGAGTTTCAAGGCTTGACCAGTAGGAAATTGTAAGGTGGAATTTGACTGGAATTCAAGGAGTATTTATACGTAGGAAAACACGGAAAAACCGTACACCCGATTGGTACCCTAGGATTTACTAATCCTTTAATTCCTTTATATATATCAATTTGGCTAAATTCTTTAGCTTATTTTGATTGTCATCATTCATATCATCTATATTTATTAACCTTTTTCATCTATTTTTATTAGCTTGTAAGATTACTTAATGTACGTATTCATCTTGCATATACCTTAACATTTCTTGACATTGTGAGACCAATTATATATATAAATTGACAATTTCATTTATATATGTTTATTAATGATACTGAAATTTAAAATGGGTTGACAGAAATTTTAATTATTCATTTAGTGCCCTGGATTGACTTTAAACAGACCAACGGCATTAAGCAGCCTTTGTGGAATTGGCGCCCTAGACCAGGGCGCCTCTTTCAGGGGCCTCTGTAAGTGGCGCCCTGGTCAGGGGCACCTCTTACAGGCCTGCCAATATATATATATATATATATTTTAAATTAACGCCCTTGGACAGGGCGTTTCTTATAAGGCTCTTAATATATATATATATATAGGCATACGAATTAACGACTGGGGGTTAGACCCCCATTTAAGTAATTGGCGCCCTGGACAAGGGCGCCTCTTACAGGCTCTCTGTAATTGGCGCCCTAGGCCAGGGCGCCTCTTACAGGCTCCATTATTTATATAATTTTTGTTTAAATTAACGCCCTAGAAGAGGGCGTTTCTTACTAGACTCATAAAATTTTTATTTTGGTTGAAAGAATTGACGACTGCACATGCAGTCATTTCTCATGCAATTGGCGCCCTTGACTGGGGCGCTTCTTACAGAGTTCTGGTAATTGGCGCCCTTGTCAAGGGCGCCTCTTACCTGAGGCTAATTTCCTTCCGTCTGAGAGTTATCTAAGGGTTCATAATTTGGAATTTTTCACTAATTAACATCTATACCTGATTCCGACTGATTTCCAGTTTAATTATAACGGATGGCTCTAGCTAATTAAGAGTTTAATGACACTAATTAACTAACATCTTTACTGAAAGTGTGTAATTTAGCTAACAGAGGGTCTAATTAAACATGTAATCTAGCAAGATCTTCTACTTAAACAATCTGATCCTTTAACATGATACTAATGTCATGTAAGTTAACCATCAAATCTTCAAATTAACTAATAAGCCCTTTAATTAATTAACATGCCCTTCTAATAGTCTCTTAATTAACTAACATGCTCTTCAATTAACTAACAGTTTTTCTTAATTAAACTAACAGGTTCTCTAATTTGACTCATAATATAATGATTACTAGCATGATTACCTATTTAACATATTAATTACTTAAATTAAACTGCATGTATTTGCCCTATACTTAAATAGATAACAGATCATCATAGTGTAAACCCCAAGGGTTATAAATGAAAATGGTAAACACATGGATATGGCATTTAATTCCCTAACTTAACTAGATTTGTTAATTAGCCTATAGGGTTTAGTTAAAAGATGAGACCACCTACCTTAAAGGAAGAAGAAGTGGGTAGCAGAAGGATTCCCCCTCTGCAAGCAACAGCACACCGGGCAGCAGCAGCAGCAAGACCAGCAGCAGCCCTCTGCAAATACTAGAGTCACCGTAGGACTCTAGTAGCTAGGAAGGGGATATAAAACAACCCCATGCTGATTAGTTCGACAGGATAGGGGGGCAAGATCCCAAAAAAATGGATCTGGTGCCCTGCCAACGCATGCCAGAGGGGCTGTCGATTGGGGGATCAAAATAATTAACGCCTTAGTAGAAGGCGTGTTTTTGAAAATTAAAGCCTTAGGTTAAGTCACGTTTTAAATAAAGCCTTAGCTTAAGTCATCTTTTAAGTCCTTTATAGAAATCAAAATAATTAACGCCTTAGTAGAAGGCGTGTTTTTGCAAATTAAAGCCTTAGGTTAAGTCACGTTTTATCAAATTAAAGCCTTAGGTTAAGTCACGTTTTAAATAAAGCCTTAGCTTAAGTCATCTTTTAAGTCCTTTATAGAAATCAAAATAATTAACGCCTTAGTAGAAGGCGTGTTTTTGTAAATTAAAGCCTTAGGTTAAGTCACGTTTTATCAAATTAAAGCCTTAGGTTAAGTCACGTTTTAAATAAAGCCTTAGCTTAAGTCATCTTTTAAGTCCTTTATAGAAATCAAAATAATTAATGCCTTAGTAGAAGGCGTGTTTTTTCAAATTAAAGCCTTAGGTTAAGTCACGTTTTATCAAATTAAAGCCTTAGCTTAAGTCACGTTTTAAATAAAGCCTTAGCTTAAGTCATCTTTTAAGTCCTTTATAAAAATCAAAATAATTAACGCCTTCGTAGAAGGCGTGTTTTTTAAAATAAAAGCCTTAGGTTAAGTCACGTTTTATCAAATTAAAGCCTTACTCCAAGTCGCATCTCAAATGGTCATTTGACGACATAATGTTTGGGCGTTTCTCATTGAATTAACGCCCTAAGATTGGGCGTTTTTTTATTTTTTTACAATAAAGGAAAAATGTTGGTCGTGGGTTTTGAACCCTGGTCACCGGGGTGAAAGGCAAGTTGTGAACCAATATGCTAGATGATTTTCCTTAGTAAGTTAATACTTCTTCTGTATGATACCTTAGTACTCTAGGTTTCATTTATAATTTATAATTATGGAAAATATATTATTTATAATTTTTATTATTCCAAAATAACTTATATATATATATTTATAGCTCCCTTTCTTCCAAAAGTGAGAGAACTATTATTTTTATTTTTTATTTATTTATTTATTTGAAATTAATAATTATAATTCAATAATTTGTGAAAATAATATAACTTGACATGTGATATTTATTAGTTAAATATTATTGGTAAATAAAAAGAATTTTTTTTGTAGAAATTTATTATTATTCTAATTAAAATTTACGGGTGTTACAAATGGAGCACCTTTTTTTGTCATGGTGTTTGTCTCGATTGTGCTGTACTTGGCAGAGTTTGCCGACAGGCGTGATTCTGTGGTGCGGTGTTCGAGTTTTTCCGTGGCTTGTTCAAGTTGCTCGTGACTATATCGTTGGTGAGATGGCCGTGCACATTCCCACGTTGTTTTGGTCGTCCCGGCTAGAGGTTTGTTCATCCCTTGAGGTGTTAAGGTTGTGTTTTCGTGGTCGATTGGATGCCTTCTTTGAGAGAATCCTCGGGCGAACCTAGGATTTTTCCTTCCTGGTGAGCTACTGTTAGTCGAGCTTGATTCTTCTCACCTTGTCTTGTGGTGTCTTTTCGAGGCAAGCTTTGGAAGTGCTATCTCTGTGAAGCCTTTATCCTGTGTGTCTGCTTATGTGTGGACTGTGTTAGTTCTAAAATTGATCTGCTCTTGTTCAGCGGTTGCTTGGCTTTGGACCCAGTTTGTGTTTGGGGGCCGTTGTGCACCGTGTTCGGTGTGCCGTGTTTGGCGGCGATTGTGCTGTGAAGGTTCAATGATTGTTTCGGGGCTAGAGGATAAGTTGAGATTAGCGTTCTCTGTGGCTCATGCTGTGGCTCTTGGCATGATGGTTTGCACTTTGGCGACTTGAGATCAGCTGTTAGCAAGATCGGTCCTCGAGGCGTGGTACATTACAGTTTTGTGTATTATGATGGTGCCGAGTGTGTGCTGAGATGCGGATGCTGAGTTATTTATGATGCATGTGTATGTTGTGTTGAGTGCATAACGGAAGCATGTGGGCTTATAACCCCCTAGTCGAGGATCGTTTGGTTGGAAGATTCTGACCGGCTGAGAGGTTTGTTTCCTCGGTGTAACATCGTCTTGGCTATGTGTGCCTTGATGTTGTTGGTTGCCATGCCGTTACTTGAGGCATTGTGGTTGTTTGCACTAGCAGGTTTGAGAATTGGGGAATTTGTCGGCGTATATGCTGGTTGAATACCCCTTTTTCTTCTTCTATTTTTCTTGGGAGTTGTGCTCTCGAGATGTGAGCATAGTCCTCGAGATGCGTTCTCCGAGATTGTTGTTGTTTGTTAGTTTGTGGTTGTGTAATATCCCAAGATTTTATAAATAATATTTTAAATTTCCTTGAAACATAATTATATTTTCTAAGATTTTTCTAGAATTAATTCAAGGCCAATGGGCTATTAAATGAATTATAGTTAATTAAATCTAATTATTAAAGCCCAATACTATGTAAATAAATTCAATAGGCCCAAAAGGACCCAAAACCAAGCCCATAAGGTTTGGCCCATGTTGGGTCCCGTAGTGCAAGAACACTGATCTAGAGGGGGGGTGAATAGATCCTTCTACTAAAACTATGTCCAATAAAAATACACAAACTAGCGCACAGCGGAATTAACAAGATTGATAAGATTGAGGAATTAGCTAATCACGATAACTAGGTTCTCTCGATCTCACCGTTCACACACGAACATTCAACCAATATAAACAGTTAAGCACGTATCCACAAAAGCAAACCACAAGACACATAATTTTTAAGGTGGTTCGGGACCACGACGGGTTCCCTACGTCCACCCCTCACCAAACTCGGTGAGGCTTCACTCGGGGATAAATCCCCAAACGGAGACGACGCTCCAAACACACACGGGACGACGCCCGCACACACACGGACGGAGACGAAGTCTCCCACACGATCCGACGACTATATCACAAACACAACACACGATCCGACGACCGGATCACAACACACATACACGATCCGACGACCGGATCACAACACACACACACGCTGCAACAACCGCAGCACAAAGACATAAACACGATCGCACGGAGGCGATCAAACACGACCGTATACACAACCGGTCACACACACAAATATCTCTAATGTTCAGAAAGTGAACACAAATATTCAGGCATGCTCAAACCCAAAATATAGATCATTGAATACATCACAAAGAATTGATAGAAGACATAGAAGTGATCCCCCTTTGTTCTTCAAGGTTGGTTGATGATGTTCCTTGAACCACGAGTTGGAGGGAAGCCGGATGAAGACGATCCTTACGTCTTCTTGATTCTCTCTTCGATCCGCACCTTTTCTTCTTCTTCCACGATCTCCAGATCTTCACGAAAGTAGATGATATCCTCCTTGGAAGAGCTCCATCATGTTCTCCTCTTTTTCTTCACCTATACGAAAGAGCAAATGAACATTAGCGTTCATTACATCCCAAATTCGTAACTCTTATATAAGCAACTCAAGGGGTGGGGAAAAGACTCATAAAACCCTCCTAATACATGTTAAAAACACCTTAATAACAATAGAAATTAATAGGGGGTAGTATGGTAATGTTTGAAAGGGTTTTAAACACTTTCAGAAGTCCCGTCCGGAAGGGGTCGACCCTTGGGGTCGACCCTCGGGCAACAGGTTGCTGGAAAACATAAAACAGCACCTTGTGTTACAGGGGTCGATCCTTGGGGTCGACCCTTTCAGGCAGGTTACATAAAAAACAGCACTGCGCGCTCCGGCGGCAGGAATTATTTCTCCTATCTCCGAACTCCGATCGAAGCGAGACTGGAGGCGTTGGAAAGAGCACTCGCAGAGCTACAACATATAATTTTTATGGGGAGATCCAACGGTGGGATTGAAAATGGTGAAGACTGTAAGACAGTTTGAGTTTGAAAAATAACTAAAACCTCCATCAAACCAAAGGGAAACAATTGATTAAATGTTACCATAATCCCATGAAGATCAACAATGATTTTGCATCCTGAAAAACATGATAAACCAAGAGGTTAGTTGAGAATCAAAATATATGAGTTATGCATTAACACTATGAACATGTTCACAATGAAATACATCATTGAACCTATTCAAACATGCGTTTTGCTTCTCAAATCACTTAGCAAAAATATATTTGACCAAATGACAAGGTTTTGAAATGATAAGCATGAATCTATCATTCAATCAACTATAATAATATGGAAGCTCAACCATTCAATCATATTCTTGAATCAACCAAATCTTCAACATCAAAATGCTTCATCACACAAGTGTTAACAAATATGCCAAATGCAAAGCATGCATAATATCATGGAACCACATTCATTCAAATGGCATTCTTGTTGATTAAGAGCTAACATTCATGAAGCATTATCCTAAGAGGAACATTATCTTCACATGCATCTCACACATCAGTATATACCAATCATGCAAACATGCTTTCTCATGAGTACAGGGCATGTGCATTCTTCCAAGTATGTTTCACAAATTCATGCACATATTGAAATCACAATAACTCTATGAATGATATGTCACTATCAGTCAATTAGAAATGTGTGTTCAGTGAATACAATCTCATAGATTAAGACCCAAAAGAAGTCATCTCCAGAAAAGTCATCTTCATGCAATTCTTTCACACAGAAGTCATTAACTCAAGCTTTTAGAGCAAAGTACACATGACCAATCATTCATCCAATACATGAGCAATATGGAACCAACTTTCATGAAGTCTTGTATGAATATTTCAAGTCTAAAAATATTATGAAGAAAATGCATGAAAATATCCAACCAAGACGTTGAAAGTTATTAGATGAAATGAATGAAATGTAGAAGAATCATTGCAATGCAATGAGAGAAGCAACCCCCTTTTTTCAATAAGATCTTCATTGATGCACTCCTTTGAGTTCCAAACATGAAGTATGGATTTTGATCCTGCAAATCAAAATATTCAAGGCATGAGATCCTTAAATATAAATCATTCACTTAACTTTAAACATGAATAGAGTTAACTCCCTTTAAGAAGAAGAGCTTCATTGATAGACTCCTTAAGATTCCAAGTATCAGCCATGAAGTCGTGTTCCTACAAACCAACATAAATATAACATTAGTTCCTTAAACACCGAGAGTTCACATGGCTTTCAAGAGTAACCATTGACTCCATCTTTCAACTTATAAAATCAAGATATACAACATGTTGCTCAATGAAACACGTACACACACAAACACAATCGTTTTGATATCATTGAAACCAAGCATGAACTATGGGATGTAACAATCTCCCCCTTTTTGATGATGACAAAAAGATGTGTGTGATAATATAGATTTTGAAAACATGTGTTTAAAACATGTGCAAACATTGAGCATACACATTCTCCCCAAGACTCCTTAAGACAACAACATTCATACACCATTTATACACACCAATCATTCTCCCCCTTTTTATCATCTACAAAAAGACAAGGGAGCATATGACATAACATGAACAAGATAGAGGCTCAAATATATGATACCAAGTGTGTGATCAAGATAAAGGCACAAACATAGGCAATTTCATTTCTCGAAGAGTGAGAGCCTCAAAGATAGCATTTGTAGATCATGATACCATTTGTTGGTTGAACTCATTTTGGCATTTAAGCAACAAGAAGTGTTCAGAATATGCATTTCAAAATGAACTGTGCCAATTGTTGAAAAGTATGGATTTGATCAAGATGATATCATGAAGGACCTATATGCATGCTGAAAATGTCAAATATGCAAATATGCAAATTAGCACTGAATATACACTATGTGAATGCTAATCATGCAATTTATGAAGCTATGCACATGATGACTTCTATCCTTCTAATGTAAGGTTTATGCTCAGAATTAGACTCAAGGGGAATGCATGAACATGCAAGCACACAAGCACAATTGTCATGCACACAAATATTACATATAGTAACTCCCCCTAAATGAGGCACGGGTTAACAAAAGAGCATGTGATTCAAATTCAAGAATATAAGACATGAAGCATAACTAAGAGGTTTTGTGCATACACAACTAGGAGTACTACATAAACTATGAGTGTAGGCAAATTCATAAGATATATACATCACAAAAATTCCCATGTGAAATGTGAGGCAATGACTAATGAGCTTCAAAACATATGGATTGTCAGATTTTCTAAAGAACACTAGAAGGTAATCTCCTCTCTACACTTTCGCTTTAGATTCTCGACTTTCGGTAGCTTCGCACAACCCCGAATTTTCTTTTAATAGACTTCACTTTTCGACCCGAGTTTCCTCATATGTCTCAATGGGGATTCCCGGGTACTTGGATTCGTCACACAAATGGATTTTTGTTTCTCCTTTTGACACGAGTTTCCTCCTTTGTTTCAGGGGGGATTCCCGGTTACTCGGATCCACATACCACTTATTAAATTTTTTTGTGGGGTAGGCAGCTTTTTCCTCACGATTACTCTTTAATATCCATGTAGAGATTCAAGTTCCCTTTAGAGTGTTGGAAAGAATTTCTTAAATCCTTATCAATGAAATTCATTGAATTCATTATGTGCAAGAGTGTGGGGGTAAATTTTTATTTTGCATGTATAAAATGAATTCGACAAGACATAGCTATGACTCCCCCTAAATGTATGCACGGTCGGAATCAAATCCTCCCCCTTAATATATGACATGGATCACATATGAATAAAATCACTGCATTGTTATTTATCAAGGAGGTGAGGTCTTAGAAAGATCAAGAATTGGTTTCATAGGATAAATACTTACAAGCATGCAAGGATTGATGAAAGTATTCATGCAAGCATTCATGAGTCAAGATATGCGATTATCATGAAATATATACATATGCTCTATATGCATGAATATGCAATATGCATCTTTTTGTCATTTTATATGCATAGTATATGAATGATATGCAAAGATGCGAATGCATTCTTTTTATGTAAGTTTTCAGTTTTTTGTAATGACTTGAACATATAAGAAAAGCATGAACCATGTGAATGCATGAGATGGATTTTCAATGATTTTGGCACTGAATCATGAGCATTTTATTTCAGATTTCATCATGAAAAGTCATGTCCCTTAGAACCCAAATGTTCAACCATGATCATTCAAAAATAATATTTCATGAGACATAAGCTTCAGTTTAAACATGATACGCCCTGCATGTGTGAATATGCAAATAACCGAGTTTCCAACAGATTTCACACAAAATTTAGCAAATGAGAAAGATAAGTGTTTGAACAACTATTATCAAGAGTAGATTTCTGAACATGTCAAACAACTTATCAATTTGGCAAATCAATCATATATGGTCAATGAGCTTTAAACTGAGCCATGGTCAACATTCAATATCAATTGTTGTATTTGATCAAGCAATTCCACAGTTCAAAAATTTTACCTTTTGAAACAAGAAGGTTTTTCAAATTCAATTTGAAAATACATGCAAATCAAGGCAAACTGATTTCATTCAAAATTGTTGCAACATATCAGCCATATAATTCAATTTCTGAATTTTGGTACTAGGCGGAGAACATAGGTCTGAAGATCACCATCACGCTTAGTGGAAGTATCCAGTTGAACGTAGTCCAACCTTCTCTAACCACCATTTGATATACCAAATATTCATCCATTAAAGACATATGTGGCTTGTAAAGAAATTAGAGCAGAACATGAGAACACACCAAGATCTCATTCCAAAATATCAAAATCATCAAGTTTGACAGTGAAGAAGCAAAGTTGGGATTTTACCATATGAGTGTGCCTTGTTCCCTTTATTGGAACCCCTTTCATTCTTTATTTACCTCAAGGCACACTTACATCCAAAATAATTCATTCAACAGATTTGGGCACCCAAGCCTTTTTGGGTCCCTGGAGGTTGGTAGCATTGCCACCAAATGCTTTCTTCCTTTTCATTGCTACAACATCATCATTCTTCATGATCCTGCAATTCTCAATGATATGTCCATGGTTTCCACAATAACAGTATTGAGGAAAAGTAGTTTTACCAACAGACTTTCTTTTTGGAGTAAAGGAAGTTACAAGTCCATTCCATCTTCTATTTTCAAAAGGTCTAGATTTAACAAAATTAGACCTAGCATGCATTCTAGAAGCATGGAAGTTTTCTGTTTTCAAAAGCCAACACTCTTTCATAAGATGTCCGTACTTCCCACAATGAAAGCAACAAGGAAATGTGCGTCTACGGAATGACTTTCCATTATTTGCATGAGTGTTTATGAACAAGTTTCTCTTATGGGATGCAAACCTTTTAGTATGGGAAGCATGTTCATTTCTGAATTTTCTTTGAAGGTTAAACTTAGCACTCATGGCACAATCATCATTTTGTTTCACAAAGCAATCATCCATGACATAGCCAAGTTTGTGACAATAAAAGCATGAGACATTTTTCTTTTTGCATGTAAGTTTGTCATCCTCTTTCAAGACAACACAATCATCCATCACATGACCAAACATGCCACAATAGAAGCATTCAACATTGAACTTTGATTTTTGAGATCTATTTGACATGGAAGGCTTTTTCTTAAGATTTTTCTTTTTATCAAAATTATTTTCAGAAATTTTCACTTGAGCAACGAGAGGAGGTATTTTGAAGGTGCTAGGAATGTTGGAGACATGAACAAAAGAGGTTTTCATTTTTGATTCAAAAGATTTTTTGTTCACCGGAATGTAACCAAGACCCTCTTTTTGAAAGTTCACTTTAACACCTAACAATGTGTCTAAGTTCTCCTTCCCTTTGACAAATCTAGACAAATCATCTTTTAAGCTTTGCACTTCTTCTTCAAGAGCAGAAACATGCAATTCGGCACTCGTGATTTCTTCTTCACATGTACAAACTTTCTCATTCAACAAGCAATTCACAGATTTGAAGCTTTCATTTTCATCCTTGAGTTCTTTATTTTCAACATTCATGGAATGTAGTTTTTCAGTCAATTTCTCAAGGACTTTCTCAGTTTCAACAAGTTTTGAAATCTTAGCAAGCATTTGTTCATTTTCAGATTTCAACAAAGCATTTTGCTTTTCAAGTTTATCAGAGCTTTTCAACCTACTTTCAAGTAGAGAAATCTGAATTAGCATAGTACCATTATGCTTTTTGAGCTCCTCATTTTCAATCATGATCCTCTTGTTGTCAATTTCATTGTCAAGCAATTTATCAAACATTTTATCATCATCAGAAAGAGATGCTAGCTTGCTTTTAAGATGTTTTTGTGTTTCTTCAAGTAATGAAATCTTAGACAACAAGTGTTTATTTTGATCAAGCAAATCATGGGAATCAATATCAATTTCAAGAGCAGTATTAGATTTTCTAAACATCTCAAGCTCCTCATTCATACAAGACATCTCATCTGAAAATAATTCAACTTTGGATTCTAGAAGTTCTTTTTCATATTCTAGGTTCTCAATCTTTGACTCCAAAGTTTTGCAATTTTCACAGGAAGGATTATCATGCACATTCTCATTAATCTTCCTTTTCAAGTTTTTATTTTCAGATTTGAGTTTCTTGCATCTATCATACAGCGTAGCATATGCCATTTGCCATTCCTCATTAGAGAGTTCTTCATTTTCAGAGTTTACCTCATCAACATTTTCACCACGGCATTGATCAGCATCGTCGGCCATGAAGCCTTTTTGCCCTTCCATCTCTTGAGCTTTGATCAACTGATCCATAAGCTCCTTCGCCGTTCTACAAGAAGAAACAAATGGAAACATATGAGTATCAATGGCACTTTTCAATAAACTTAAGACAATGACATTTTCATGGTTCTTCAATTTATCTTGACTAGACCACTTGGTCTCATCTAAAGGCAATATGTGAGGACCATCATAAATTAACTTCCAAAGATTAGGATTAATTGAATTGATCAGTCTACACATTTTACCTATCCATGAAGTAACATCAGAACTATTAAGAATAGGAAAGCAGTTCATCGACATGTGTTCAACAGAAAAATTCATGATTATAGAATGCACTAGGATCACTCTGTAGATCGTGAGATCTAGGGACTGCAGAGCCTCGCTCTGATATCAATTGTTGGGTCCCGTAGTGTAAGAACACGGATCTAGAGGGGGGGTGAATAGATCCTTCTACTAAAACTATGTCCAATAAAAATACACAAACTAGCGCACAGCGGAATTAACAAGATTGATAAGATTGAGGAATTAGCTAATCACGATAACTAGGTTCTCTCGATCTCACCGTTCACACACGAACATTCAACCAATATAAACAGTTAAGCACGTATCCACAAAAGCAAACCACAAGACACAAATTTTTTAAGGTGGTTCGGGACCACGACGGGTTCCCTACGTCCACCCCTCACCAAACTCGGTGAGGCTTCACTCGGGGATAAATCCCCAAACGGAGACAACGCTCCAAACACACACGGGACGATGCCCGCACACACACAGACGGAGACGAAGTCTCCCACACGATCCGACGACTGGGTCACAAACACAACACACGATCCGACGACCGGATCACAACACACATACACGATCCGACGATTGGATCACAACACACACACACGCTGCAACAACCGCAGCACAAAGACATAAACACGATCGCACGGAGGCGATCAAACACGACCGTATACACAACCGGTCACACACACAAATATCTCTAATGTTCAGAAAGTGAACACAAATATTCAGGCATGCTCAAACCCAAAATATAGATCATTGAATACATCACAAAGAATTGATAGAAGACATAGAAGTGATCCCCCTTCGTTCTTCAAGGTCGGTTGATGATGTTCCTTGAACCACGAGTTGGAGGGAAGCCGGATGAAGACGATCCTTACGTCTTCTTGATCCTCTCTTTGATCCGCACCTTTTCTTCTTCTTCCACGATCTCCAGATCTTCACGAAAGTAGATGATATCCTCCTTGGAAGAGCTCCAGCACGTTCTCCTCTTTTTCTTCACCTATACGAAAGAGCAAATGAACATTAGCGTTCATTACATCCCAAATTCGTAACTATTATATAAGCAACTCAAGGGGTGGGGAAAAGACTCATAAAACCCTCCTAATACATGTTAAAAACACCTTAATAACAATAGAAATTAATAGGGGGTAGTATGGTAATGTTTGAAAGGGTTTTAAACACTTTCGGAAGTCCGGTCTGGAAGGGGTCGACCCTTGGGGTCGACCCTCGGGCAACAGGTTGCTGGAAAACACAAAACAGCACCTTGTGTTACAGGGGTCGACCCTTGGGGTCCCCCTGGGGTCGACCCTTTCAGGCAGGTTACATAAAAAACAGCACTGCGCGCTCCGGCGGCAGGAATTATTTCTCCTAGCTCCGAACTCCGATCGAAGCGAGACTGGAGGCGTTGGAAAGAGGACTCGCAGAGCTACCACATATAATTTTTATGGGGAGATCCAACGGTGGGATTGAAAATGGTGAAGACTGTAAGATAGTTTGAGTTTGAAAAATAACTAAAACCTCCATCAAACCAAAGGGAAACAATTGATTAAATGTTACCATAATCTCATGAAGATCAACAATGATTTTGCATTCTGAAAAACATGATAAACCAAGAGGTTAGTTGAGAATCAAAATATATGAGTTATGCATTAACACTATGAACATGTTCACAATGAAATACATCATTGAACCTATTCAAACATGCGTTTTACTTCTCAAATCACTTAGCAAAAATATATTTGACCAAATGACAAGGTTTTGAAATGATAAGCATGAATCTATCATTCAATCAACTATAATAATATGGAAGCTCAACCATTCAATCATATTCTTGAATCAACCAAATCTTCAACATCAAAATGCTTCATCACACAAGTGTTAACAAATATGCCAAATGCAAAGCATGCATAATATCATGGAACCACATTTATTCAAATGGCATTCTTGTTGATTAAGAGCTAACATTCATGAAGCATTATCCTAAGAGGAACATTATCTTCACATGCATCTCACATATCAGTATATACCAATCATGCAAACATGCTTTCTCATGAGTACAGGGCATGTGCATTCTTCCAAGTATGTTTCACAAATTCATGCACATATTGAAATCACAATAACTCTATGAATGATATGTCACTATCAGTCAATTAGAAATGTGTGTTCAGTGAATACAATCTCATAGATTAAGACCCAAAAGAAGTCATCTCCAGAAAAGTCATCTTCATGCAATTCTTTCATACAGAAGTCATTAACTCAAGCTTTTAGAGCAAAGTACACATGACCAATCATTCATACAATACATGAGCAATATGGAACCAACTTTCATGAAGTCTTGTATGAATATTTCAAGTCTAAAAATATTATGAAGAAAATGCATGAAAATATCCAACCAAGACGTTGAAAGTTATTAGATGAAATGAATGAAATGTAGAAGAATCATTGCAATGCAATGAGAGAAGCAACCCCCTTTTTTCAATAAGATCTTCATTGACGCACTCCTTTGAGTTCCAAACATGAAGTATGGATTTTGATCCTGCAAATCAAAATATTCAAGGCATGAGATCCTTAAATATAAATCATTCACATAACTTTAAACATGAATAGAGTTAACTCCCTTTAAGAAGAAGAGCTTCATTGATGGACTCCTTAAGATTCCAAGTATCAGCCATGAAGTCATGTTCCTACAAACCAACATAAATATAACATTAGTTCCTTAAACACCGAGAGTTCACATGGCTTTCAAGAGTAACCATTTACTCCATCTTTCAACTCATAAAATCAAGATATACAACATGTTGCTCAATGAAACACGTACACACACAAACACAATCGTTTTGATATCATTGAAACCAAGCACGAACTATGGGATGTAACAGCCCATATTCTAGAAGCTTAGACTAGTGTATTTTCAGAATTTAAGGGAGATAATTACTCTTTGGTAGATAAATAAATGGATAATAACATGGGATAATATCAAGAGAGTTTGAACTGGTTTCAAATTCGGCGCCGGGATAGAAAACGGTATATCGGGCGATGGCATGGAACAAGAAACGGTCTAGCCATAGACAGCTAGGCTCTGCAGATTCCGTGAGTGGAAGAAAGTGCAAAAAGATTGGATTTTTGACATCCAAACTCCTAGAGACCGAAGTATGAAGATTTGTAAGCATGCTTGGGACTCTGAGACATCGGTCTAATACTTAATTAGGACTCTAGAATCGTTCTAATCCATGAAACCCTAGTTAAACCCTATAAATAGACCCCAGAACCAACCAGCATAACCCTTACTTTTGGCTGCGTGGAACTAAGGTAAAGAGGTCAAATTAGAGGTAAGTTTCTTCTAAGAATTTGTTATTTTTAGTTAGATCTAACTTTTCACAAAATTTCGTTCTAGGAGATCAAGCCTACAGAAAGTTAGAGGCGTCAAAAGTCACTGGTTCAACACAAGAATCTCAGGAACCTGTGCGACCGGGTCAGATTGATCAGCGAGATAGTAGCTCTAAACGAGGTAATTAGATAGAGGTTCTTTAGAGTTATTTGTTCCTGGTAGTACCCTCTTCTTACCCTCAAAATTTCACATCTTTAGGTCAAGGGAATCGGGAGATACAAGGACGTGAAGTTGCTGGTTTTGCACAGAATGTGCAGAACTATGGCTTACTTCCAGTCAGAAATTGGCAGTCTAGGAGCACTATTCCATGTAGGTTATCTCATGAACGAGTTAAACAAGACATTAAGGATAAAAGTCCTCTGATTTCAGTCGATTTCATGCATTGTACATTGAGAATTTTATGTTTTCATTAGGACTAAGCATCTAGTATAATATTCATGCATGAACTAGCCCTAATGGAGTAAAAAGGAAATTCTCTTGTTAGTACATAAACCCACGCATATTGGCTGACCTATCCTTGTTCTATCAGGCTATAGAGTTTATATATGTTGATTTTCATGCATGATATGCCTTAGATTAGTATTATATTTTATTATTATTTGAGTTTTCTATTAACACAGGAAGAAATGGTCTTCCTGTAGACCGCCAGAAACATTAGCGGTCGCACGATAGACCGTTAGCCACAAGTGACGGTCACCCACCAGACCGTTTTCGATTTCTGAATTCTATGTTTAAGTTAACCCGAAACTTAATGCAGATTAGCCCTAACTATTGTATGTTAAGCCTAGTTAAGTAGGTTTTACTCCTGTTTCAAGTGATATTTTCATATACCTAGTTATGCTAACAGAACATTCTAGTAGATTTTATGATTCTTTATGCACTTAGAATTATTTTTAAACTTATGCTTATTTTCATGACCAAATCATACACTTTTGTAATTAACTTAAATTTATATAATTCATGGACTAGTCATGATTTGATCGCAGTTACCACTATCTCTCTCTTCTAGAGTCATTTTCTTAAGTACATGGCACATATCCCGGTATATTGTCATTAGTTATACCTTTGCACATTAAGTACACAATCATGGACTTGATAACCTCTCCAATGGGTATTCCTTCCAAAGGACTAGAAAATCTTGTTTCAAGGCCTCCGTAAGACTCCACGAGCCTGGGATTCCCACTAGGACGCCGAGCTGGTTGTACCATAAAAGCCTATTGTCTAGAGAGCACTTTTACCGATGTTTTGTGAGATTTGGACCTTTGCGGCCATATCCTAGACCGCTACAGTCACTAAGTGGCATTTACCGTGACCGCTAGGATCCAAGAGATTTCACTATGTCAACTTTTATGTTTCATATGTAAAACGGTCCTGCACTAGACCGCTTGTCTCAAGAAACGGTCCAGTAAACGACCGCTTAGTTCCTAAAATTGTCTAACCCGAGGTTTGACCTTTGGGGTTGGTTTTTTTGAGTTCCTGGATGGTCTTAGAATTATCTCGACTCTGAACCTATGTTAATAAGTCAATGTTAAAATATGAAAGATAATAAATGTACCGTTATGCTGTCGAATTTTCTTCATAGCATAACCTAGTTATTAATGCTTTTCTCGAATTCTCATGATCAATTATTGGTACGTTCTATACCTTGGTTACCTTATCAGGGAATTATTGTTGAACTTATATATTATTGGCCACATTATTGTTATAATTGTGGAAGTAGCTTGATTTATACTTGAAGATGCAGTTCGAGCACTGATTGTGTTCAAGGGCTCTATGCTAGTCCCCTCGGCTGATTGTCAGAAACATACTGTAAATCATAGGGTATGATGCTACTAGCATCGCATTGCGCTAGGAGTACTTTCTTTATAAATAAGTGAAGATCTACGGACATGAATAGCGATCCACGTAAATTCACGAAGTACTTGCTATTAAGTGAAAAGTACTTTCTTACTTGTTACATGACTTTCTAGAGCATAGCCTTCATAGTTATGAAAAGGACATTCTTGTTCATGGAAAGACCAAATTTACATTCTTGTTATATACTTGATCAATCATATTTTCGTATCTCGTCATGATCGTATCTTGTTACTTTGGTTTTATTCACATGTTTTACCATATTTGCATGATTTATCTTATTTTCTAGAGCTAAAATGCTAATCACTTAAACTCGCCTTCATGTTGATACGAAGATACCTACTGGGCAAGTGTGCTCATTACCTACTTTCTCAATGTTTCAGGAAGTATAGATGAATCGGATTCAGATTATACAAGTAGCGGGTCCGAGAGCGATTGAAGGTTATATGGACGAGAGAAGCCTTAGTTATCAAGTGTCTAGTCGAGTCATGATGTAATCTTTATTTTGTTGAGTCTAGTGAAAAGAGCCAAAGATCTTATGTACTTTGAGATTATGTAATAAAGAAATAAAGTTAAAAGTTTGAACGAATTATTGGTGCAATTACTTTTATGTGATTGTCTGGCGCTCTGATTATATTACTTGCAAGAGGCTTACCATGCCGGCTGTTCACGTTCGCAATTGTTTCCGCTACATAATCTCTGGGCGTGACAGGTTGTGTTCAACTTGGAGGAGTTCCCTTTGAGTCTGATTCGACATTGTGTGGACCGAGGTCTTGTCGGTTGGTTTTGCTGTACTCTTCTGTCATGGTAGAATTGGCATGCGACTCGAATCAGATGTAATGTCTGAGTGAGGACTGACTTGATTGTGCTTTGTGGTCCAGTGCTGTCATTGGCGTCCTGCATGCTAATTTCATTGTTGTTCATGGCGCGGAAGCCAATGATGTGGAGTAGTCAGCTGAGAGGATTGTGTTTCCCTGTTTAAGCTGATGCTTGTTTCGTCTAACGAGTGTATTTTATCGGTAGCTATTTCATGGCATGGGTCGTGTCTCCTTGCCTTGTGAGACGATAGCTATGATGCCCGATTTCGGAGGTGCCGAACTTATATTCACTTGTGTGCCATGCTCGTTCTGTATATCGATGTGTCTTCAGATTCGGAGCATGTGCCTGTGATTATGGTCTGGCAGTGTTCCTCTGAATTGTGCTTTTCGAGATTTGTGTTATCGTGTTTTGTGTTTGAGGTTTGGCTGATGCTTAGAGAGCATGGCCAGCTTTATGGGTTTATTCTTCCCTGTCTCTTGTTGGCTCCTTGACTTTCGAGGATGAAATTCCTTAAAGGGGGGAGGACTGTAATATCATGGATTCTTCGGATCGGAATCGGAGAGCTTTCAGAGGACTTTCGTGGGTCCTGATATGTGTTTTACGATCCACTCGGATTTTTCCGTTGTATAACTTGCGGAACCCAGTGGAGAGTGAACTATTGAGTCTTGCGACTCCAGGACGCTACAGGTGCATTGTGATAGTTCCGAGGATTACGAAGACTATTTTTTCGTATTTTTATGAATTAATGGATTTTCGTACAGAAAATTACATTTTTGGAAATTTACTAATTTCCTATTTTTTTTCCTTTTTATTCTTTCACCTCTCTCCTCTCTCTTCTCTCGCCGTTTCACTCTCTCTCCCTCTGTTCTCTCTCCTTTCACCCCCTCTACTCTGGCAGTAGACGAAGGAGGCCCGGGGATGACGTGGAGATGCAGTGGGGTGTCGTGGAGCGTGCTGACGTGAAGAATGGAGCGTGGTGTTGGAACGATGCCGTTCGGTGGATTCAAAGACGATGTGGGTTCGTGTGATGGTTTTCGGCACTTTCGGCTCGGGAGAACGTCGGTAGAGGTAGGGGGATGGATTCCTTACCTCTTGTTCTAAGTTTCCCTTGAATTTCATGTCGATTAGCGCGGGTTTGAGTGGGTTTTCATTTTTGGGGAATTAAATGCATGTTTTGGGGTGTGCGATGAAATCACCATTCTAGGCAATGTTTCTTGATTAAATTGGTAGAAAATGAACCCCTGGCTTGTCGGGATTTATTTCCCGTCAGTCTGGTTGTGTTTGGTCGAGATTTGGGGCGGTACGAGGCCGATTACCCACGTGAGTCGTTTTGGGTTGATTTGAGGAAATCGCCCGTTTTGTAGCCGTTTTGTGGTTTGTTGGCCCCTTCCAACTTGTGGAAGGTTGGCAATGTGATTGTGGGTGTTTTCCCATCGTTCTGGAGACGATTGGGGCGTGAAAAATGGGTTTTCGTGCTGATTTTCCATGTTTCGTTCCGTGATGAGAACGCGCTGGTTCTGTGTGTCACGTTATAAGTGGAACGCGCTACAACAATGCACCGCGTCTCGTGAAGGAGATGAACAGTTTGGTGGTAAGGAACGCGACCCAAGTGGTGGGCGCGATCCTTTGTTAATGCGACCCAGGTGAGGGGCGCATTTATGTATTGTCGCGCTTGAGGTTCAAGCCGCGTCTATTAACGCGACTCAGGTAAGCGCCGCGTCAATATGATATCGCGACCTAGGTGATGGGTGCGTTATGTTGACATCGTGACCTTCTGAAGGGGCACGTTAATCATCACGGCACAGGGTATAGGCGCGTTAATGCTTTCCATTTTTCGTGTCTTATTTGAGTTGTCTCGGGCTCTGGTGAACCCAAGATTCAATGCCTTCTTGGCCTTAGGCTCGATGGATGCCTTGGGTGTCCCGTGAAAGTCATATGTGTATCAAGGGATCTCGGAGGAGCGGTTGTATCCCGAGCCGTGTAGTGCTGTGTCTTTTCGGTTATTGTGGCTTCGACCCCTTGGTTAACCTATTGTTCCGTGGATGTCTTGGACGTCCTATGAGGGCTGTGACCGTGTTATAAGGCGTCTGAGAGTGCCATCATATCAAGTAGTGTTTTATATTATTTAGAGGGTCATTATGATTTCTGGTCAACCCGGTTGTGACCCATTGTGTAGCAACCCGGATAAATATTAGGGATAAAAATTTCCTAAAGAGTTAGAACCTCTTAAAGTAAATAAATCCAACAAAGGCCTTAACTAAATGAGCCTCCTACATTCATATAAACATAAACTATTGGGCCAAACCTTAAAAGCCTTTTATAAAGGAGAAGTATATATTATTGGGCCTCTAGCCATAACCCACCTACGTGGGAAAGTAGTATGGGATACATATATATACCTATACACATATTATATAAAGGGTTATTTTGTGAAACCCAAACCCAATCATGTTCGAATGTGCATGGCTTAGGGTTTTTGAACTTCATATTGGATAGCGGCTGCAAACAAAGAAAGTATAGATCCATTAGGATTCTTACATAATAAATTTATATGCCATTAGGATTCTGAATCTAAAATCCCAAAAACAAACCCTTCGTCGAACAAGCCAAGGCTACTGCTGCTAATACATTTGAGCCCTCCCTGTTGCCTACCGTCATCTGCGTCTCCCTCCTGCCATAGCTGTTGTGAAGAGGGAACCATAGCCTCTTCCCTCAGTTCTTAGATGTCATCTGCTATTGGTGTAGTTTGAGGCTGCAGTTGCTTTGTTGCTTCTTCCATCATCTTCCCGGAGCGGCTGCTGCTCTTGTTGTGTTGCTGCACACAAGGCTTTTTCATGCTGCTTCTCTTCTGCCGTAATCACGTGAAGGAGCTGGTTTTTTTTCCAGTTCCTACAGTTGCTGCTGAAGCTGCTGCACTTCCTCCGAACATCTATTGTTAGAGTGCTGCTAACAGCTGCTCTTATTAATCTCTGTTAGTCGTCCAAACCAAGCCAAACAAGGTAGGTGTTCTCAAGTTACGAAGCCCGATGTAGTAATCACTATAATTCCATGCATATATGTCATATAATTTGTCACCATGCTTTTTGTTTTCGTTACCATAATTTTTACTGCATTCCAGTAAATAGCGACCCTATCATGGGCGCTGATTTAAGGAATGACCATATGCACGGTCGCTAATTCTTTTTGAATAGCGACAGTGCTCAAGGCATCAATTAATGAGCGACCTTATTCCTAGTCACAGTTTCTTTTGGTATTTAATAAATACAGCATGTTCAAAAAAATTATATCTACAAAACCTGACATTAAAACTAATGCATGAATATGATTCTCGATTCCTGTTAATTTCTTCTACCTGATCATGTCCTTACTTTCCTATTTTTATAAACTTTCATCATATGAATAGTAACATGTGTCTATGAACGTATCTGCCTGATGCGTATCAGCAGACAAAGAATGGGCTGTCGCCTATAGTCGCTATTTAACGATGAACGCCCCCACACACGGGCGCTAATTTGTAAATAACCTATAAATTGTGCAGATAATGAAAAATTTGAATTGACGACCGAGGTTAGGGCGTCATTCAATGAATGAACGCCACTGTTCCCAGTCGCTATTTGAAATCATGATTATTAAATTTTGTAAAAAAACATAGAATTAACACCCTTACATAGTGTCGCTAATTTCCATTATTTACATGAAAATTCTGATATGAAATATGATTGAACGACCTATCAGAAGGTCGCTATTTCATGAAATGGCGACTTCTGTGTGGGAGCAGCTTTCCTGTCTCACAGTTTTTATCGCGTTTCTCAACCCATATCGCGGGTTACTTGGCACTCTCATCTCACATCCGTAGATGGAGTCCCTGTTTTGATTTCATCGATTACACACTCAACTCTCGATGATGTTTGAACCCTCCATGGGATATTCCTTCCTTCGGACTAGTGATTTTATCATAGAGACCTCCGTAAGTCTACGCGAAGTCTTGGATTCCCTCAAGGCCACCGAGCAGGTTTTACCCTAAAAACCCATGACACCGTGTCTTGTCACGTCACTCTAAAGATACGTGATACTTTAGCCCTCTTAGAGTGCTATTTCTAGCATCTTTGAGAAGTCTGTTCTCTGTCAACAATTGGCGACACAGACATGGGCGCCAGATGGAATTGGCGACTTGTCCAGTGCCGTTATTTCCTGATATAGCGACCTGAGCATGGGCGCTATTTCATCAAGCCTATACTGTTCATAGGAATAGGCGACCATTTCCCTGGGTGCTATTTCTGTAATTGGTGGCGACTGAGTGGGTGCCATTTACCCAGTTTTACGACATGTCTTGGTTTTCATGATCATTTAATGATGTGTCCTACTTGTCAAAGTTCAGTCCTTAAACTCCTTCATTCTTGAAATCTATCTTATCATCCTATAATGGTTGATCCTTTGGAACTCTATATTGTCTATAACTATAGTGGATGTCTAAAATATACATGACCCAATGCCTGCACATATAGGGCCCGATCTGGTCCTAGGAGGAGCACCCGAAAGTATTGGTGTCCATGGGAGCTATATTGATCACGGTGTGACATTGCACTGAAGTACTTGTCGTTCTAGAATTAATGGCATTCCACATCTTGTACTTGACATGACATGACTTGCATGACCCGAAATGGGTATTTACTTGCTTGATATTATAATAGCCAATTTGTGACATGACTTGATATGATTACATGCTTGACCATCTTGATACATTTTACATGATATCTTGAAATCTTGCTAGCTCGTCTCTATTATCTCTTGACATACTCTCTCTCTTTTCGTTTTATGCGTACATACATAGCTAGACTTGCATTCATGTAACATGTAATTACTTAGAACAAGCTTGTAGTTGAGATATAATTCCTACTGAGCGTTCGCTCACCCTAGTGTTTCCCATATTTTTCAGGTAATTCCGATAACGAGGATCACTTGGAAGGGAACGAACATGAGTGAAGAGCATAGAGCCATCTAGTCGTAGAAGCGTCTATCTATCCATGTCTTTTTTCTTTTCTTGAGTCAATCATTGTAATTTTCTTTATTGAGTCAGGATTGTCCTTAGTTCTTTTATTGAAATTATGTAATAAGAATTACCTTGAGGGTTATTATGAATAAAGGATTTGGTTTATCTTTACTTTTGCGCGCTCTGTCTATGTGTCGAATACACTTATGCTCTGATTGACAGGATTGATATAAACTCGTCACGTGTACCGGGTTCCTTCCATGCTCGGGGCGTGACAGTTTTTGTGGTATCAGAGCCTAGGATATTTAATTCCTAGGAAACCAAGTCCAAGGATAGGTTCATACCTTTACCTGGTGAGATTGGGTATAACCATGGGTTAAGTTAACTTAGGGACTTAGACTCTTGGTTAATCATATACTAATAAAGTTACTTAAAAATCTTGTAGGATCATGGCCGCTGAACGTGCTCAATGGAGAGACATGCAGCGCACTGTCCAAGGTCTTACCTAGGCGCTACAACAAGTGGCGCAGGGAGGAGCAAACCGTGGAGCGGGAGATCTCCACCGAAGTTTCCGTAACATGAACCACCCAAGTTCATTGGCTCAACAGACCCTGACGATGTCGAGCACTAGATCAGGGGGATTGAACGTATTTTCTGGGTTATGCAATGCACGGACGAAGAGAAGGTATTATTAGCAACTTTCCAATTGGAAAGAGGCGCCCATTTCTGGTGGGAGTCCATAGAAGCTACACTGGCACATGATCATATTACGTGGGCAGAATTTGTCTAGCACTTTAATAACAAGTATTTCTCCGATCGTATACAAGAGAAGAAGGCCGCAGAATTCGCCACACTCAAACAACAAACTCTATCAGTGGCTGAGTACGAGGCCCAATTCTCTAGATTGTCAAGGTACACGCCGCATCTGGTGGGCACTGAGAAGATGAAGGCGAGAAGATTTCTCAATGGGCTTAGGCCGCAATATATAACCCAACTGGCACCGATGGACATTCAAGTCTATTCAGAGATAGTGCAAAGAGCCCAACTGTTAGAAGATGCCATGAAATTGTCCGACAGGATCTGTGGAAAGGATCAGAAGGAGCAGGTTACAAGCTCCGGCACTTTCAAGCCAACCTTCAACAAGAAAGGGACTAGCAACGGAGGAGATTCCTCCCAGGAGAAGAAATTTAAGAAGACCAACAAGTCCTTCTCTATTACTATCACACCTTCCAAAGAGGTGTGTAAACACTGTGACAAGGCCGGCTATAAGGCCGAGGAATGCTGGAGAAGACTAGGAGCTTGTCTCCGTTGCGGGAGCTGTGATCATCGGATTCCCGACTGCCCCTTGCTTAATGATCAAGCCGGAGACATGAAGCGCCCGGTAAAGAAGCAAGCACGTCTCCAAGCTCTTCAAGAGGTGGAACAAGATGAAGGTAGACTGGTGGAAGGTACTTTAAAGATTTGTTCTAAGTCTGCTCATGTCTTGTTTGATATCGGCGCATCACATTCATTTGTTTCCAAGAAGTTTGTCGATCCATTACCTATGAAATCGGAGTGGATAAATCTATTTATCTCAACCCCTATCGCAAACGAATCTGATATTACACATCATTATCTAAATTGTGAAGTTATGGTGAAAGGGAAGAATCTACCTGTCAACTTAATATACTTAGACATGAAAGATTATGATGTAATACTAGGAGCCGACTGGCTATCCACATACAAGGCAGTTGTAGATTGCCGGAACGGCAAGGTAACATTTAAAAAGTTCCCAGAACTTTATCTACACTTGCCCTAAGGGTCGGAACAAGTCACCCCTTATTTCGGCTCTCCGAGCTAGTAAGCTAATCAGGAAAGGGTGCGTATCCTTCCTTGCTTCTGTCACCATAAGAGAGACTAAGGAGTCCAAGATAGAAGACATTCTAGTAGTTCAGGAGTTTCCCGATGTATTCCAGGAAGATTTGCCCGGATTACCCCCACAAAGAGAAGTGGCCTTCACCGTCGACCTTGTCCCTGGTGCGGGTCCAGTTTCTAAGGCACCTGATAGGATGTCCCCTACCGAGCTCAAGGATTTAAAGGAGCAGTTAATGGAGCTCTTAAAGAAAGGATTTATTAGACCGAGCACTTCCCCGTGGGGAGCGCCAGTGTTATTTGTAAAGAAGAAAGATGGATCGATGAGACTCTACATCGACTATCGGCAGTTGAAACATCTTACTATCAAGAACAAGTATCCACTACCGAGGATTGATGAGTTATTTGATCAGATATCTGGATCGAAGTATTTCTCAAAGATTGATCTCAGGTTAGGATATAACCAACTGAGGATTAAGGATGAGGACATTCATAAGACTGCATTCCGGAGTAGATATGGGCACTACGAATTTGTTATTATGTCTTTTGGACTAACGAATGCCTTTACAGCCTTTATGCATGTGATGAATAGTATATTCAGACCTCATATGGATCAATTTGCAGTGCTCTTCATTGATGACATATTAATCTATTCAAAGACCAAAGAAGATCATGAAGAACACTTAAGGATTATATTACAAATATTGAAGGATAATCAACTCTATGCCAAACTCAGCAAGTGTGACTTTTGGCTCGAGGAAGTGTCTTTCCTAGGGCATGTAATCTCAAAGGATGGGATTTTTGTTGACCCGTCAAAAGTCGAGGCTGTGAAGGGTTGGGAAAGGCTGACCAATGCTACAGAGATCCGTAGTTTCTTGGGTCTACCTGGCTATTACAAGCGATTCTTCAAGGACTTCTCCAAGATCGCCGTCCCTCTTACTAGGCTAACTAGCAAGCAAATTCCTTATAAGTGGGATGAAGATTGTGAGAATAGTTTTCAAGCCTTGAAGGATCATCTAACTACTGCCCCGGTATTGGCATTACCAACTGAAGGGGAGAAATTCAAGGTATATACCGATGCGTCTGGCATTGGTCTCGGATGTGTGTTAATGAAACAAGGCAGAGTCATTGCCTACTCATCCCGACAGTTAAAAAAATATGAAGAGAACTACCTGGTGCACGACTTAGAGTTGGCCCCGGTGGTATTTGCTTTAAAGATCTGGACACAGTATCTCCATGGAGAACAGTTCATCGTGTACTCCGATCACAGGAGTCTCAAGTATCTATTCTCTCAGAAGGAATTAAATATGAGACAAAGGCGTTGGCTAGAGTACCTCAAGGACTTCGACTTCACAATACAATACCATCCTAGAAATGGTAATTCTGTAGCTGATGCCCTCAGTCAAAAGCCGAGAGGCTTATTAGCCAACTGTATGATTCAAGAGTGGAAGTTACTGGAGCAATTCTCTAAACTTGATATAAGCACGGACCAGGAGAAAAGGTGTATTACTGTCACGCCCCGAGAGCGGAAGATCCCCGGAGACGCGTGACGAGTTTATATCAATCATGTCAATTAGAGTATTAGTGTATTCGACACCAAAATCAGAGATGCGCGAAAGTAAAGATAACCCAGTCCATTAATTCCTTTAATAAGAATATGTCTATTACAAACCTTGAAGTACTAACTAAAATAAAAGAAAAATACAAGGTTGACTCAAGAAAATATAAAAAAAAAGACTAGATAACACGGAAGAAGCTCTATCTCTTTCACTCTTGATTTTCCCCATCCGTTTGAGTTCCCTCTTCGTCGGACTTACCTGAAAAGTAGGGAAACACTAAGTGAGCGAACGCTCAGTAGGAAATTATATCTCAAGAACTAGCAATGGGTTTAAGTAATTACATCTTTTATGAATGCACTATAACTATGCATGCTCGCATAAAATGACAAGATAGAGAGGGAGTGTATAACAATAAGATAGCAAAAAGAACTAGTCATGAACTTTCAAGAACTTATATCGAAAGATATCAAGATATTCAAGCAAGTAAACTCATCATGTTATGTTGGAATTTGGCTATTTTGTTTCAAGTCAAGCAAGTATGAAATTACCCTTTCTCGGGCCACGTAAGTCATGTAATATCAAGTCAAATACAAGTACAAGATTTGTGGAATGTTCAATCAAGCTAGTCATGCACTTCGGTATAATGCCAATACCATGATCAATCAACTCCCATGGGCACAAGTACTTTCGGGTGCTCCTCCCAGGACCAGATCGGGCCCTATATGCGCAGGCATTAATCATATATTTTAACATCCACTTTTGTGTATAGCCAATATGGAATTTCAAGAATAAAGCTTGTAGACATGTAGGGTAAACTAGAGTAGAGTCCAAAAATATGACACTTGACATAGAATGGCGATAATAACGGTACAATCACGATTATCGATAAAATTAGGTGAAATTGGTTCCCTAACTTGGGTACCATGGCAAGCAAGTATAGACATTCTTTATATAGAATTGAGGTCCACATGAACAGCACATCAATGTCAAGACGTCCTCATTCTTACTATAGAATTGAGGTCCACAAGAACATCATGTTGAATATAGAATTGGGGTTTACAAGAACAGCATAACCATGTTGATATAGAATTGGGGTTTACAAGAACAACATCAAATGGCATGATAACCTCATCCCATTAAGAGAATTCTCATGATACACACTTTGCATAACATGAGGGCCGGTATACCATGTTTCTTTAGAGTGACATGGTAAAATAGTGTAATGGGTTTTTATGGTACAACCAGCTCAGTCGGCCTTGAGGGAATCCAAGGCTGCGAGGAGACTTACGGAGGTCTCTATGACTAACTCGCTAGTCCAAAGGAGCGGAATGTCCAATGGAGAGCTTGTATGTCAATGAGAATTGAGGGTAGTGCGATAAAACATCATGAAACATGGGACTATATTCACGGACTGGAATATAGTGCCGATATATATATATATATATATATATATATAATGAAGCCCTCGGTTAACAGTAATCAGTGAAACAGTAATGCAGAAAAATAGCGACTTTGGTAAAGCCGTTTTTCATGAAATTAACGCCTTAATCAGTGGCGTTTATATTACATTTGACGACGTACATAGAAGTCATCCTTTCAATATTTCAAATTTACAGATTATTAATAATCTGGAATTTTTAACATAAACGTGCCCTGGACAAGGGCGTGTCTCTTCAATATGCGCCCTGGTCTGGGGCGTCAGTTAAACATGAGACGACCTGGACAAGGTCGTGAATTCAGGAATTTATCAATTTTTTTTGATAATAAAATTTCAGGAAACAGGGTACATGATCGTGGCAGGAAAAATAGCAGGATTACAAGAGATTGATCATGCATTAACTTAGAATCATGTTTGAATAGATATATAATTTAAACATGGCATTTATTAATTAAGAGAAATTGACGTCCATGTGAAGGGCGTCAAATATGGAGTTGACGACCTAATCATGGTCGTTTCTTTTAAATTAGCGCCCTTGACAGGGACACTTCCTTCAAAAACTTTGCAGAAACGCAAAAAAACTATATGCATGTATTAACGGATGATGTTATAATCATTATTAGGCTAGTTTGGGCTACAGCCCTTGAGAAAACCTACCTTTAAGAAGATTTTGACCGACGAACGGAGGAAGGTTCAATAATAACGATGCTCTGATCTTCCGGAAGCAGAGGAAGATGATAAGGAAAAACTCCTCCGATACTTCGGTAGTTTGAAGAAGATGCAGACGATGATGAAGACCCTTCGTTCTTCAGCACGTCAACCTACAGAACACATGAAGAATATTAGCATCCTTCATGACTAAGAATTATGGACAGAGGAAGAAAACGGTACGAAGAACCACCTGTTCTTCACGCAGCAGCAACAGCTTTAGGGTTTGATCGGGCAGGGTTATTTATAGGATTTTGGGTATCCTAATAGAGTTAGAATTTGATTAAGGGTAGTATTCCCTTGATAGAGTCCTTACTATATCCTACCCTCGACGTAGTTATCCATAACTTGCCCTGGATAGACTCCTGGGTCGAACGAAACTCGAACTGAATTAACGTCTTAAGCGAGGGCCTCGAATTTAAATTGACGCCTTGTCTAGCGTCGTTACTTATGTAAAACGCGCCCAGGTAGAGGGCGTTTCATTTCCTTTTTCCTAGATTTTATCTTTCATCTTTTGAAATTTGACGCCCTATGGTCTAGGCGTCCTTTTTAAATTAACGCCTTAGACAGAGACGTTTCCTTTTGAATCAGCGCCTTTATAAAAGGCGTTATTTTTTTCCTTTGATTAATGATTTACTTATTTAGGCTCTTTGTCATCTATTTACTTATCTTTTATTTTTAATTTGATTTATTTAAAAATCTTATTTTTATCAGGGTCGCTACACCCTCCCCTACTTAAGAGAATTTGGTCCCCAAATTCAATAGTATATATAAGTGGAGAGTGTAGACTATATACCTTAAAACAATTCTGGAAATCGCTTCCTCATGGATTCCTCGGTCTCCCATGTAGCTTCATGTTCGGAGTTCTTATTCCATTGTACCTTAAGCATGGGAATAGCCTTATTCCTTAGGGTACGTACTTCACGATCTAGTATCTTCATAGGCTTCTGCTCATATGTGAGATCCTTCTGGATCACTAGGTCTCCATGATCAATAATATGTGATGAATCGTGTACATACTTCTTCAACATAGATATGTGGAATACATTATGTACATCGGACAGTTGAGGAGGCAATGCGATGCGATAAGCAATCTCGCCAACTCGTTCCAGTATCTCGAAGGGTCCGATGAATCTTGGTGTAAGCTTGCCTTTAACACCAAATCTCCGTATGCCACGTCCAGGCGATATCTTGAGAAATACATGATCTCTAATTTGGAATTCAAGATCTCTCCTTCTTGTATCGACATAAGCCTTTTGCCTAGACTGAGCAACTTGCAGTCTTTCTCTAATCATTTGTATCCTTTCAGTGGTAACCCTTACCATGTCTGGACCTAGCAGTTGCTTCTCTCCAACTTCGTCCCAGCATAAGGGTGATCGGCAACTCCTTCCGTATAAAGCTTCGAAAGGTGCCATTTGTATACTTGCCTGGTAGCTATTATTGTATGCAAATTCCACCAACGGCAAGTGATCATGCCAGCTTCCATCGAAATCAATGATGCAAGCTCTGAGCATATCTTCAACCACCTGATTTGTTCTCTCGGTCTGACCATCCGTTTGAGGATGAAAAGCTGTACTAAAGTTAAGCCTTGTTCCCAACGAATGTTGTAATCCCTTCCAAAAATGAGAAGTAAAACGGAGATCTCTGTCAGACACGATTGAAACAGGAATACCATGTAATCTGACTATTTCCTTGATGTATAATGCAGCCAAAACATCAACTGTCCATCGGCTCTTTATTGGCAAGAAATGCGGCGATTTAGTCAATCGGTCAATGATAACCCATATTCCATCATGTCCTCTTTTTGATTTAGATAAACCCATAATGAAATCCATGCTAATATTCTCCCACTTCCATTTGGGAATATCTAGAGGATGTAATTTTTTAGCAGGCTTTTGGTGTTCCGCCTTGACCTGTTGGCATGTGAGACAGCGCGACACGTAGTCCGCTATTTCCCTTTTCAAGTTGGGCCACCAGAAATTCCTCTTCACATCTTGGTACATTTTGGTAGATCCAGGATGAATCGTGTACCTTGATCTATGAGCTTCATCTAATATCTTCTTCTTTAACTCGGGACAATCCGGTATGCAAGTTCTATTCCTGAACATTAATCTTCCTTCACAAGTTATTTGGAAATCAGATTGTCCTTCCAGTTTGCCCTTGATTTCCACTAATATTGGGTCATTATCCTGACGTGCTTGTATTTCAGTTAATAGGTCTGGCTGAATGCTTATATGAGACAATGTGACACATTGAAAGTATGTGTCCACGCTTATATTGAATTCAGAGAATTGCTCCAACAACTTCCATTCTTGAATCATATAATTGGCTAACAGTGCTCTCGGCTTTCGACTAAGGGCATCTGCTACATGATTACCCTTTCTGGGATGATATTGTATATTGAAGTCGAAGTCCTTGAGATATTCTAGCCAACGTCTTTGCCTCATATTTAGTTCCTTTTATGAAAAGAGATACTTGAGACTCTTGTGATCAGAGTATACAGTAAACTGTACTCCATAAAGATAATGTCTCCATATTTTGAGTGCAAATACTACCGCGGCTAATTCTAAGTCATAGACGGGTAGTTCTCTTCATGCTTCTTTAATTGACGAGAAGAGTAAGCTATAACCTTTCCTTGTTACATTAGAACACATCCGAGGCCAATGCCAGAAGCATCAGTGTATACCTCGAATTTCTCTCCTTCCATTGGTAAAGTTAAGACAGGAGCTGTAGTAAGATGATCCTTGAGAGTTTGGAAGCTTCTTTCACATTCCTCACTCCATTCGTAACGGATCTCCTTGCGAGTTAACTTCGTAAGTGGTACGGCGATCTTAGAAAAGTCTTTGATGAATCGCCTGTAATAGCCGGCAAGACCTAAGAAGCTTCGGATCTCGCTAGCATTGGTCGGTCTTTCCCAATTCTTCACAGCTTCAACTTTTGATGGATCTACTGATAAGCCATCCTTTGATATAACATGTCCGAGAAAAGTTACTTCCTCAAGCCAGAATTCACACTTGCTGAGTTTTGCGTATAATTGGTTTGCCCTTAATATTTGTAATGCAATCCTTAAATGCTCCTCATGCTCTTCCTTGGTCTCAGAATAAATCAATATATCATCGATAAAGACCACCATGAATTGATCCAAATAAGGCCTGAATATACTATTCATTAACTGCATAAAGGCAGCAGGGGCATTCGTTAGTCCGAAAGGCATAACAACAAACTCATAATGGCCATACCTGCCTCTGAATGCAGTCTTATGAATGTCCTCATCCTTGATTCTTAACTGATGATATCCCGACCTAAGATCAATTTTGGAAAAGTACTTGGAGCCTAAAATTTGATCAAATAACTCATCGATTCTCGGTAGTGGGTATTTGTTCTTAATAGTGAGATGATTCAACTGTCGATAGTCGATGCATAACCTCATGGATCCATCTTTCTTCTTTACAAATAGCACAGGCGCTCCCCACGGGGAAGTACTCGGTCTAATGAATCCTTTCTTAAGAAGTTCCATTAATTGCTCCTTTAACTCATTGAGTTCAGCAGGGGACATTCTATAAGGTGCCTTAGAAACGGGACCCGCACCAGGAACTAAATCGATGGTGAAGGCCACTTCTCTTTGCGGGGGTAATCCCGGCAAATCCTCCGGAAACACATCCGGAAATTCTTGCACAACTGGGATATCTTCTATCTTAGTTTCCTGAGCCTCCTTAATCGTGACAAATGTAAGGAAAGATACACATCCTTTCCTTATTAGCTTGCTAGCTCGGAGAGCCGAAATAAGAGGGGATTTGTTCCGACTCTTGGGGCTAGTATAGATCAGTTCGGGAAATTCCTCGAAAGTAACCTTGCTATTGCGGCAATCGACCGTTGCCTGATATTTGGATAACCAATCCACTCCCAGTATGACATCATACTCCTTTAGATCTAAACATATGAGATCGATAGGAAGATTTCTTCCTTTTACCAAGACTTCACAGTTTCGATAGTGGTGAGTAATATCGGTTTCGTTTCCGAGAGGAGTAAATAAAATTATTTTCATCCATTCCGGTTCTGATGTGACACAACTGCGGGGTATGCAGCAAGCAGAAGGAATCTTAGGACCTATTCCGCATTCACAACCACATAGCAATTAAGTTGATAAATCGGGGCCAAATCACCGTCGCACACACACGAGCCCGGGGTGACAAAATGATGCTAATGGGAGGTGATGGATCAAGACCCTTGCTGGTAGAGTGCCAGCCGGGCTAGGGTTGCCCTCCCGAGGGTACGTAGCCCACGCTTATGGGGCTGGCCGGTGCCAATTGGGGCACTAGGTCCCACTCTCTCACTGCCCACGATGACCGCTCGTAAGTGTGGCATGTGGGGTCGGACACTCTCTCGCTTGCACAACGGAGCTATGTCTACGGATATTAAATGAACAGACACTAAAGAGTAATGGAGCAAAGTTTAGAGCTCACCTGGTTGGTTTGAAGAAACCAACCCCGTTCGGAGACGTGGGCGAGCGGGGAAGTGTGGATCCCGCACTCTACGCCGATGTAGCTTGAGCTGTTTATTACATACACTACTCCTCACGCAGGAGGGTTGGACTAAGGGTGGGGAAATAAAGCTTACATCCAAACACTACCTCCACGCAGGGAGGGGCGCTAAGCCGGCCAGGCGAGAGGGGGAAACTCGCCGAAGTTGTAGGAGAGGAAGCCAACGTTGGGTCTGCTCACTTGCTGTGAGAGGAGATAGGCAGCCGATGTTGCAACCGTAGTTCTTACTCAGGCATTTTCCAGTCGACGAGACCAGGGGGAAATTCTTCGTAACAGGAACTGGGACGCCTCTGAATTTTACTGAATTCTTCTGACGTCGTCGCTGGCTGCGGAGGAGGTTCGAACAGGACGAAGGAATCTGGGGTTGACAGCTTCAGATCTGATGCAGCAGGATGCAGAGATTGTACCGTTGGCTTCCGAGCTCCGAATCTTGAACCGTCGGAGTAGCTGGAACTGTGTATGAACCCCCTTCACAGCAATACTGGTGGGGAGGCCGTCTGAGGTCGGATGGCCTGGGGGACGCCGATGAGTGGCTGCAGGTCGCTGAAGACTGGGGAAGGCAGATCCGCGCGACTGAAGGGGAAAAATCAGAACTTTGGCTCCCGGATGCCGAACGTAGTTCTGCTTCTTGCTCCTGGTCGGGGACAGGTGGAGGAAGAACTTTGAAGAAGGAACCACGGTTTGAATCCTCCACTGTGAATCGTGGTTCAGCTTCTAGTTGAACTCTGGTGCTCTACAGATGGAGCTTGGCGCAGTAGAGGGAGAATGGCTCTCCCGGGCAGCCCCGAACTCGGAATGGTACGATTCTTTCTCGCCTGCGTAGTGGACTGGACGACCTTTCCGGCAATGTATGGTACGCCTCTGGATGTCACCTTATGAATCTGGGGAAGCTTCTGCAAATCGTAACTTTTTCTGCCACCTGCAGACTGTCAAGGTAAAGAGAAAGGATGGTGGTGGAACTAGTGATAGGGGTGGGGATTGGCAATGGTGGAGATGGTGGGGTGGATGGTTGATGGGAGAGGGGTGTTTAGGGGTGTGGAGGGGAGAGGAACAGGGGGTTAAGGAGTCTTGGAGGGAGGTGGAGTGGAGGGGCCGCAGCTAGGAGATAGGGGGAGGGAGTGGTCGGCAAAGGTAAGAGGAGGGGGGGTGAGTAGATGGAGAGGGGGTTCGCAAATGGTAGTGGGGGTGGGGATTTGATTGCTTGGGGATATGAATGAGTGTGTGGGGGAGTGGAAGGGTTGCTTGGGGAAGAGGGATGGGTGCCTTGGAGGTGGAGAAGGTGTATGGGGAATGGGAAGAGTTGCTTGGGGAAGTGGAGGAATTGATGGGAGTTGAGGCTCTTGGGGAGGTGAAAGGGTGGAAGGGTGAGGTGGCTGGTGATGTGGCAAGGAGGGGGGGAAGGGGAAAGGGCAGGTTCACCCAAGGTAGAGAGAGAGAGGAGGGGGAAGAGAGAGAGAGGGGTTCGCCCCCTTAAGTGAGAGAGAGAAGATAGAGAGAAAGCTAGAGAGAGAGGGAGAGATGCACTTATGCTCAAAATACTCAAATTTTCATTACCCATCTCAAGGGGGGGTTGGGGTCCTATTTATAGGGATCCCAACATTTACAAAAATTCCCTGGAGAATATGCTAAAAGCAAATAAGCAAGGGGGTGTGGGAAGGAAGAGGGCGCCCATGGGCCAGGCCCATCTAATTGGGCCCATATGACCCCCTAGCCGAACAAACATAGATAAATAACATGACGACCTAGGGACATGACTCAAAATAAAGACAAGTACATCAAAATGACTCAAGAAAGGAGAAAATACATCAATATGTCCTCAGTAATAAACTCCCATGTCGCCGTGGGCCCATCAAGTCGTGCAGTCGCACACTACCCGTCTCCGGAAGGGAGAGAGGTGTCGAGCCAAAGGGAATTCTGGGTGATGTCCCCATCAACTCCCCCGGGCTGCGAAGAGCTCGACTCTGTCGAGAAAGGGTCCACTCGACTGCGGTAATGCTCCAGGAGGTCGGGGTCTAGCTGCTGAAGATCCTCCCTACTCACCCATGAATCATCTGAAGGGGGCCGTCCCTTCCACCTAACCAAGTATCACTCGTATGCTTTGCTCCGGGTGACAGTGACCTGTTCATCCAATATCCGCTCTATTTGCTCCCGTTGGCCCCTCTGGACTGGTGGAACTCTCTCATGGGTGGTGGCTCTCTCAGAAGGTGGAACAGGCTCAATTCCCTCACTAGGTGTCACCATGGGACCCCTATATGGCACCAAGTCAGCCACATTGAATGTGGGACTTACTGCGTACTCCTCGGGGAGGTCCAACACGTAAGCGTTTATGCCAATCCTCCTCAGAACCTGGAAGGGGCCTGATCCACGTGACCTCAGTTTGGAGACATTTCCAGGGAAAAGCCTCTCAGTTCTTACCATCACATAGTCACCCACGTGAAACTCCTGGTGGCGTCGGTGGGAATCGGCCGTCTTTTTATACACCTCATTGCTTTTGTTAATGTGTTTGCGGATCTCCTCATGCAATTCTTTCATGTGTTGGGCAAACGACTCAGCACTAATAGACACTCTAGCATGCGGAGGCAAAGGAATGAGATCTGTAGGCTTTCTAGGTTTGTACCCATGCACAGCTTCAAATGGGCTCATCCCTATCGACCTATTCACTGAATTGTTGTATGCAAACTCTGCTTGGGGTAATATGAGATCCCAATTCCCAGGGCGATCCTCAACAAGACACCGGAGTAGATTCCTAAGACTCCTATTAATGACTTCGGTCTAGCCGTCGGTTTGAGGGTGATAGGCCGTGGAAAATTTGAGAAGGGTCCCCATTAGGTGCCAGAGGGTTTTCCAGAAATAGCTGGTGAATTTGACATCCCTATCAGAAATGATGGTCTTGGGTAGGCCATGGAGGCGAACTACCTCATCGAAGAATAGGCGGGCCACATGAGAGGCATCGGAGGTTTTAGAGCAGGGGATGAAATGGGCCATCTTTGAAAACCTATCCACTACGACGAAGATTGAATCATGCCTTTTTTGAGTCCTAGGTAGGCCTAAGACGAAGTCCATGCTTAAGTCCTGCCAGGGACGATCAGGGACAGGGAGTGGGGTGTATAGGCCAGTGTTCTGCCTTGTCTGTTTGGCTGAGGCACATATCCGACACTGTCCTACAATTTTGGCTACGTCCCTCTTGAGACTTGGCCAGTAGAACTGACCCTCAACCATAGCAATGGTCTTGTGTACCCCAAAATGCCCAGCCAGGCCTCCCGCATGTAACTCCCAGACCAGGAAATCCCGCAGAGAGGTTCTAGGTATGCAAAGTCTATGGCCTTTGAAGATGAACCCGTCCTCTAAGATGAATCCTTGGTGTTCCCTAGGTGAGAGGGTGGACAGAGTGGTATGGATTGGACCAAAGTCCGGGCAATCAGAGTACTCTTCCTTGAGTCTTTCAAATCCTATGACTTCCACCTGAATGGTAGCTAGCAAGGAAATTCTCCTACTGAGGGCATCGGCAGCACGGTTTTCACTTCCGGCCTTATGTTTGATCACAAATGTGTAGGCCTAGATGTATTCGACCCATCGGGCATGCCGAGCATTCAGTTTCTGCTGGGAGTTGAGGTATTTCAGGGCCTCATGGTCGGAGAATATGACAAATTCTTTAGGCAAGAGATAGTGTCTCCAATGCCGGAGGGATTACACCACGGCATAAAATTTCTTGTCGTAGGTGGAGTATTTCATCCTAGCATCACACAACTTCTCACTAAAGTAGGCCACTAGGTGCCCTTCCTGGCTGAGGATCTCGCCAGTTCCTACCCCGGAGGCATCACAAGTCACCTCAAAGACTTTGGAGAAGTCAGGGAGGCATAATACAGGGGCATGGGTCATCCTTTCCTTGAACTCTTGGAAGGCCCTAGATGCCGACTTGGTCCACACAAAGGTCCCCTTTTTAAGGCAGTCGGTGATAGGGGCTGTGATTGTGCTGAACCCACGGATGAACCTACGGTAAAAGGTGGCTAATCCATGAAAACTCTGGACTTCATGGAGAGTGCGGGGCTCCGGCCAATCGAGGATGGCTTGGACCTTTTCAGGGTCCATGGATACCCTTTCGGTGGAGACAACATACCCAAGGAAGGTAATGGATTTTGTCATGAAGTGACATTTTCCAAAATTGGCAAAGATGCTTTCCTTCCTAAGGGTGGTGCAGACTTGCCTTAGATGATTGAGGTGGGCTTCTTTGGACTGGCTGTAGATGAGGATATCATCAAAATAGACTACCAGGAAGACTCCAATGTAGGGCCTAAGGACCTCAGTCATAAGGCGCATAAAGGTGCTTGGGGCATTAGAGAGCCCAAAGGGCATCACCAGCTATTCATAGAGCCCATCCTTGGTTTTAAAGGCAGTTTTCCATTCATCCCCGAGCCTTATCCCAACCTGATGGTAGCCACTTTTGAGGTCTATCTTGGAGAAAATGGTGGCTCCAGCTAGCATGTCAAGCATATCGTCAAGTCTAGGTATGGGAAACCTATATTTGACCGTGATCTTGTTGATGGCCCTACTGTCGACACACATCCGCCATGTCCCATCTTTCTTTGGTGTGAGGAGGGCTGGGACAGCACAAGGACTTTTGCTAAGGCGGAGAAAGCCTTTTCTAATGAGTTCCTCCACTTGCCTCCTCAGTTCAGCATGCTCAGTGGGGTTGAGGCGGTAGTGGGGAAGGTTTGGGAGGGTGGCCCCTGGGACCAGGTCAATAGCATGTTGGACATCCCTCATGGGTGGCAGTTGATTGGGAAGCTCCTCGGGGAACACATCCTTGAATTCTTCTAGGAGAGGGTGTATTTCCACAGGTTGGGGATTAGAGGGTGTTGCCTCCCCTAGACAAAGGACAACAGCACACAAGGGTGTTCCTTGAGCTAGTTCTTCCTCGAGTTCTTTCCTAGAGATGAGGTGGAGGCCCTTGACTGGCCCGGTGGGATTGTCAGGGGTGGAGTTTTGGGCTGTTGGTTGGGTTGGTGCAGGCAAGACCCTGGGGTTTTATGGTGGTGTAGGAAGGATCCCCTTAGCGGGTGGTTCTTTTCGAGGAGGGGAGGGGTTGAGGCGGATAGTCTTCCCCTCGTGTTCAAAAGCGCATGTGTTCGTTTTCCCATAGATGGTAGCATTGAAATCATATATCCAAGGTCTCCCCAGTAGGATGCTTCCTACAGCCATAGGTATGACGTCACACCATACTTGTCCTTGGTAGGCTGAAAAGGTGATGGGGATAAGACAACATGTGTTGACGTGTAGGGAGTGATTGTTTATCCATGATACCCGATATGGCTTGGGGTGGGGTGTCGGGGTAAGCCCTAGGAGCTTGACGGTGTCCGGGGACATGGCGTTGACACAACTCCCATTGTCTAGGATGACCTTCTTAACATGATCCCCGATTTTGATGAAGGTGTGAAAAATGGAAGTCCTCCGCCAGTCGTCCTCCTGAGGTTGGGTAAGGGTGCACCTTATTACCCCTAGGTGGGTGGAATGGGGGTTATCTTCTATACCTTCCTCAAAGAATTGCTCTTCATACTCCTCTTCCCACCCTAAACCAGCCTCGTATTCCACAACATTATCCTCATGGGTTTCCTGGGATGTGGTAGGTCCGCCCTCAATAACCAGGCTCGACAACCCTTTGGAAGGGCATTGGGAAGCTATGTGGCCATAACCATGGCACTGAAAACACTTAACCGTACTACTCCCTGGGGTCTTCCCTTTGGAAATTTCCTCCCTTCGGGGAGGAGGGTTGGGTGGAGTGACCTTTGTGGGGGTAGGGTTGGTTGGCTGGGGGTAGGGCCGAGTGGGAGTTCCTCCACTAGGAGGAGGTGTTCTTAACAAGGGAGGGAGGTTGGGACGTGGTCCCGGGCCCTTGGAAGGGGCAAACCTAGGGTTCTTAGAAAACCTTTCTACATCACGGGCTATTTGATAGGCAACCTCAAGGCTATGGACTTCCCTCATGAAAAGTTCTCATTTGATGTGGGGAAGGAGACCATTCCTAAACCGGGATAGAGTGACGGCGGGTTCTTCGACAACACCACACCTTAAGAGGTATGAGTCAAATTTCTCCACATATTCTTCCACGGTTTTTCCCTCTTGGGTAAGGCTTTGCCATTCATCAAGGAGAATTTGGCTATAGGAGTGGGGAAGATATTTGCTCCTAAGCTAGACTTTCATGTCCATCCAAGTGTCAATGGGTTCCTCACGCCTGATTCTCCTTTGGCTTTCTACCTTTAGCCAATAGGTCTTGGCTAATTTAAGAAGGTGCATCTTGGCCAACCTAACCTTTCTTTCCTCGGACATGGGGTACCAATCAAAGTATTGGTCCATGCCATACTCCCATTCTTTATAGGCACTAGGGTTATGTGACCCATCAAAATTAGGAGCTTCCACTTTGATCATTCTTAGTAGGAAGTCATCCGGATCCTCTCGTGGTCGCCTCTCATGGTACCGAGGTTGTGGGGCTCTCTCCTGCTCGCGATACCACTCATCCTCTAGGTCTTCCCTCTCATGTTCAGCCCGCGGGGGAGGAACCCTTTGGACATGGTTCCTAGGTGGGGCCCTAGCTTCTTCTAATCTCTCCAGTCGGGTGGAAACACCATTCATTTGCTCCGTGAGGGCTTGAATGGCAGCCTCAAGTCGATCCATAGGAGCTTGGGGAGCTTCCCTAGGGTTGTTTTGATTGCCTTGTAAATTGGGATCCATAGGTGGATTGGAATTAGAAGGATCAGCCCGGTATATGGTACCCCTACGGGTGGACATGCACAAAGATGACGACATGGGATAGAAATGCAATTGCCCTTGGACCTAGGCTTGTAGAGACAAGTCTAAAACTTGCTCTGATACCAACTGATGTGACACAACTACGGGGTATGCAGCAAGCAGACGGAATCTTAGGACCTATTCCGCATTCACAACCACATAGCAATTAAGTTGATAAATCGGGGCCAAATCGCCGTCGCACACACATGAGCCCGGGGTGACAAAATGATGCTAAGGGGAGGTGATGGATCAAGACCCTTGCTGGTAGAGTGCCAGCCGGGCTAGGGTTGCCCTCCCGAGGGTACGTAGCCCACGCTTATGGGGCTGGCCGGTGCCAATTGGGGCACTAGGTCCCACTCTCTCACTGCCCACGATGACCGCTCGTAAGTGTGGCACGTGGGGTCGGACACTTTCTCGCTTGCACAACGGAGCTATGTCTACGGATATTAAATGAACAGACACTAAAGAGTAATGGAGCAAAGTTTAGAGCTCACCTGGTTGGTTTGAAGAAACCAACCCCGTTCGGAGACATGGGCGAGCGGGGAAGTGTGGATCCCGCACACTGCGCCGATGTAGCTTGAGCTGTTTATTACATACACTACTCCTCACGCAGGAGGGTTGGACTAAGGGTGGAGAAATAAAGCTTACATCCAAACACTATCTCCACGCAGGGAGGGGCGCTAAGCCGGCCAGGCGGGAGGGGGAAACTCGCCGAAGTTGTAGGAGAGGAAGCCAACGTTGGGTCTGCTCACTTGCTGTGAGAGGAGACAGGCAGCCGCTGTTGCAACCGTAGTTCTTACTCAAGAATTTTTCCGTCGACGAGACTAGGGGGAAATTCTTTGTAACAGGAACTGGGACGCCTCTGAATTTTACTGAATTCTTCTGACGTCGTCGCTGGCTGCGGTGGAGGTTCGAACAGGATGAAGGAATCTGGGGTTGACAGCTTCAGATCTGATGCAGCAGGATGCAGAGATGGTACCATTGGCTCCCAAGCTCCGAATCTTGAACCGTCAGAGTAGATGGAACCGTGGATGAACCCCCTTCACAGCAAAACCAGTGGGGAGGCCGTCTGAGGTCGGGATGGCCTGGGGGATGCCGATGAGTGGGTGCAGGTCGCTGAAGACTGGGGAAGGTAGATCCGCGCGACTGAAGGGGAAAAATCAGAACTTTGGTTCCTGGATGTTGAACGTAGTTCTGCTTCTTGCTCCTGGTCGGGGACAGGTGGAGGAAGAACTTTGAAGAAGGAACCACGGTCTTAATCCTCCACTGTGAATCGTGGTTCAGCTTCTGGTTGAACTCTGGTGCTCTGCAGATGGAGCTTGGCACAGTCGGGGGAGAATGGCTCTCCCGGGCAGCCCCAAACTCGGAATGGTACGATTCTTTCTCGCCTGCGTAGTGGACTGGACGACCTTTCCGGAAATGTATGGTACGCCTCTGGATATCGCCTTATGAATCCGGGGAAGCTTCTGCAAGTCGTAACCTTTTCTGCCACCTGCAGACTGTCAAGGTAAAGAGAAAGGATGGTGGTGGAACTAGTGATAGGGGTGGAGATTGGCAATGGTGGAGATGGTGGGGTGGATGGTTGATGGGAGAGGGGTGTTTAGGGGTGTGGAGGGGAGAGGAACAGGGGGTTAAGGAGTCTTGGAGCGAGGTGGAGTGGAGGGGCCGCAGCTAGGAGATAGGGGGAGGGAGTGGTCGGCCAAGGTAAGAGGAGGGGGGGTGAGTAGATGGAGAGGGGGTTCGCAAATGGTAGTGGGGGTGGGGGTTTGATTGCTTGGCGATATGAATGAGTGTGTGGGGGAGTGGAAGGGTTGCTTGGGGAAGAGGGATGGGTGCCTTGGAGGTGGAGAAGGTGTATGGGGAATGGGAAGAGTTGCTTGGGGAAGTGGAGGAATTGATGGGAGTTAAGGCTCTTGGGGAGGTGAAAGGGTGGAAGGGTGAGGTGGCTGGTGATGTGGCAAGGAGGGGGGGAAGGGGAAAGGGCAGGTTCGCCCAAGGTAGAGAGAGAGAGGAGGGGGAAGAGAGAGAGAGGGGTTCGCCCCCTTAAGTGAAAGAGAGAAGATAGAGAGAAAGCTAGAGAGAGAGGGAGAGATGCACTTATGCTCAAAATACTCAAATTTTCATTACCCATCTCAAGGGGGGGTTGGGGTCCTATTTATAGGGATCCTAACATTTACAAAAAGTCCCTGGAGAATATGCTAAAAGCAAATAAGCAAGGGGGTGTGGGAAGGAAGAGGGCGCCCATGGGCTAGGCCCATCTAATTGGGCCCATATGACCCCCTAGCCGAACAAACATAGATAAATAACGTGATGACCTAGGGACATGACTCAAAATAAAGACAAGTACATCAAAATGACTCAAGAAAGGAGAAAATACATCAATATGTCCTCAGTAATAAACTCCCGTGTCGCCGTGGGCCCATCAAGTCGTGCAGTCGCACACTACCCGTCTCCGGAAGGGAGAGAGGTGTCGAGCCAAAGGGAATTCTGGGTGATGTCCCCATCAGGTTCCATAGGTAAGGGGTTAGCAAACTTCTGGTAAATAAAAGAATGTGATGCACCCGTATCAAATAAGACATGTGCATACTTGGAACAAACTTTCAGTGTACCTTCTACTAGTCCGCCTTCTTCTTCTTGTTCGATCTCCTTAATTGCGTGAAGACGAGCATTCTTGGTTACTGGGCGCTTTCCGTCACTGGTTTGATCATTAAGTAATGGGCAATCGGGAATCCGATGCTCACGGCTCCCACAACGGAGACATGCTCCTAGTTTCCTCCAGCACTCTTCGGCTTTATGACCAGCCTTGTCACAATGCTTGCATATTATATTCGAAGGTGTAGTAGTGATAGAGAAGGGCTTGGTCTTCTTAAATTTTTGGTCTTGAGAAGAAGTACCTCCAGTGCTAGGCCTCTTCTTGAAGTTGGGTTTAAAGGAACCCGAACTTGTAACTTGTTCCTTCTTATCCTTCCCACGGATTCTATCTGATAGCTCCGTGGCATCTTCTAACAATTGAGCTCGGCGTACTATCTCTGAGTAGACCTGAATATCTATTGGCGCCAGCTGGGTAATATATTGGGGCCTGAGCCCATTAAGGAACCTCCTAGCTTTCATCTTCTCGGTGCTAACTAAGTGCTTAGCATACCGAGACAATCTAGAGAATTGTGCCTCGTACTCCGCCACCGATAACGACCGTTGCTTGAGTGCGGCAAATTCGGTAGCTTTCTTTTCTTGGACTCGGTCTGAAAAATATTTATTGTTGAAATGTTCAACAAATTCTTCCCAAGTAATTTGGTCTTGATTTAAAGTAGCTTCGACTGACTCCCACCAGCATCGGGCATCCCTTTCTAGTTGGAAAGTAGCTAATAAGACTTTATCTTTATCCGTGAACTGCATAACACGGAATATACGCTCCGTTTCCCTGATCCAGTGCTCTGCGTCATCCGGATCAGTAGAACCCATGAATTTGGGAGGGTTCATGTTTTTGAAGACTTGGTGGAGACTTCCGGCTCGTTGTGCACCTCCCTGTGCTACTTGTTGCAGCACCTGAGTCATGCCTTGAAGTGTACGCTGCATGTTGCGCCACTGAGCACGTTCGGTAGCCATTATCCTACAATTACAATAACTATATTAGTATATACTTGCGTTAAGGGCTTTTAAGTTTTTATGTTAACTCAACCCTTGGTTCTACCCAATCTCACCGGTTAAAGGTTAAACCTATCTTTGGACTTGGGTTTTCCTAGGAATTGAATATCCTATGCTCTGATACCACAAAAACTGTCACGCCCCGAGAGCGGAAGATCCCCGGAGACGCGTGACGAGTTTATATCAATCATGTCAATCAGGGTATTAGTGTATTCGACACCAAAATCAGAGATGCGCGAAAGTAAAGATAACCCAGTCCATTAATTCCTTTAATAAGAATATGTCTATTACAAACCTTGAAGTACTAACTAAAATAAAAGAAAAATACAAGGTTGACTCAAGAAAATATATAAAAAAAGACTAGATAACACGGAAGAAGCTCTATCTCTTTCACTCTTGATTTTTCCCATCCGTTTGAGTTCCCTCTTCGTCGGACTTACCTGAAAAGTAGGGAAACACTAAGTGAGCGAACGCTCAGTAGGAAATTATATCTCAAGAACTAGCAATGGGTTTAAGTAATTACATCTTTCATGAATGCACTATAGCTATGCATGCTCGCATAAAACGATAAGATAGAGAGGGAGTGTATAACAATAAGATAGCAAAAAGAACTAGTCATGAACTTTCAAGAACTTATATCGAAAGATATCAAGATATTCAAGCAAGTAACTCATCATGTTATGTTGGAATTTGGCTATTTTGTTTCAAGTCAAGCAAGTACCCTTTCTCGGGCCACGTAAGTCATGTAATATCAAGTCAAATACAAGTACAAGATTTGTGGAATGTTCAATCAAGCTAGTCATGCACTTCGGTATAATGCCAATACCGTGATCAATCAACTCTCATGGGCACAAATACTTTCGGGTGCTCCTCCCAGGACCAGATCAGGCCCTATATGCGCAGGCATTAATCATATATTTTAACATCCACTTTTGTGTATAGCTGTTCGAACGCATTTTATTCTATCTAGTTTATTTGTTTATTTATTTTATTTATTTTATGGATTTATTGGCGTGCCAATCACCGTGGTGACGATTTTATTGTGCGCTCGATCTGACTTGGTCAGTCGATTGTGAATGATCGTGTCTGAACTAGAAGTCCGTCATACCCTGAACGCTATGACGTTAATTACGTCCTCCCTAAGGAAGACAACCCTTGATTAAACGCTAGAGGTAGGAGGAAGACAGCGGTAAAGCCGTATGCTCAAAGGAGACAAAGTTCATCTGCTTGCAAGACGTTAAACGTATTTGAACAGAGCAGGGGTTTATTAATTACGGGAGAGACCCGCCGGCATATTCCCACCATCTTGAATGATGCCAAGTGGGGAATAGGAAACCACCCATGCAGCGGCAGGGTTGGCTCCGCAGAAGATCGGGTATATATAGACATAACCCGGAATCCGGATGGGGACCGGCCTGATGTAACACACCCTGAACGAGTGCGGTGTCTTATTAATATCCCCCTTCGGAGGGCCATCGGAGATCACGCAAGGGCATAACTCCGTGGGCCAGCGGGGTTAGAAGAGAGTACCACACTCGATTGGTGGGGTATATGTAAATTTCGGCAGCATGTTCCCTCAACCTGGATTATGCCAAGGAAGGATAGGTCATCATCCACGGAAAGCCGGGACAACGACCGAACAAAGATGGGCACCAGGCCCAGGGACATATCTTGCCATCATATTATTGATCAATATTCCCTTGGAACCCATCAGAACACATGTAATGACATGGTTCTTTGGGTTCATAAGGCAGCGGTGAAATCCAGATTCGGGACGAGAGCTGTAGGGGAGGTCTTCCCCATTGTTATATCTCATCAAGACACAAGTGATGGTCTGTGAGTATCCCCTTAAACAGATGTAGGGGCGATTAAGAAGTTTGAAGAAGAACGGTGCAGAGATGGGCCTCGGAGTGGGTTTCGTCTGACTGAAGGAGGGATCTCGGCGTGATCTTGATTGGCAAGAAGGAGCTCTCGGCTTGGACATTTAATGGACAAAAGGAGGCTCTCGGCCTGGTCCTTGGATTGGCCAAAGGGGGTTCTCGGCCTGGTATTTGATGGATGGAGAGGGGCTTCTCGGCCTGGTCCTTGGGCTGGCCAAGGGGGGTCTCGGCCAGGGCATTTAGTGGACAAAGGGGCTTCTCGGCACGGTTCTTGGGCTGGCCAAGGGGGGTCTCGGCCTGAGCAATTGGTTGGCCAAGCGGGGTCTCGGCCTGGGGTCTTCTCGGCGGGCTCCTGGGCGCGCCGGAAAGGGGGGCGCCGAGAGGGGCAATATCAGGTTTGGCAAAAGGGGGGTGAATGGCTAGGAGGAGGGGCTCTCGGCAGAGGGCTTCCCGGCGCGCTCCTGGCCGCGCCGGGAGTCTGCCGCCGGGAGCCTTGCACATAGGCTCACGTGAAAAGTATCTGTAACAGAATGGGTTGTCGTTTAGCAAAGAAGGGGGAGGCCTCTCGGCCTTATGGTTCTCGGCGGGGAAACTTGCACGCCGAGAGGGTGAAATGCAGAAGGGTTTCAGGGTTTCAGAGCTCAAAGACGATGCTCTGTTTGGGTGTTTTCTGGGATTTCAAGCTCGAATTGATGCCGGGCCAGAAGTGGAAAAGGGGAATTTCATGGAGGCTTCTATTAGAAGGATGCCAAGGGATTTGAACGGGGGAATCAAATGGAAGAAATTAGATCATCACCTGGTCTTGTGGAGGGTTTTATCTGTCTGTTGCAGGCCATTTGGGGGAGTCAAGAGATGACTGTCCTCCGACCCCTCCAGACGAGTCCAGTGACATTAAAACAAATGGAGAGGGGGGATTCTCAACGTATAAACTTCAGGCCCTAAGCATTCAATATTTAGAATGGAGGACCTGAGATCGGATCATCGTTTATGAGCGCTGGACAGCCCAGGAAACCAAGAGACAGATATCTCTGGTTCCTGAACCGCATAAGGGGCTCGTTAGAAAAACTCAGATTATATATAGGGAAACAGCCATTGAGATCAGAGAGGGAAGAAGAGAACAAAACTCAATAACCCATTAGATGGGGGTAGGAGTCCTATCCTCGTCCCTCTTCGAAGAACAAACTCGTACGATCGGCTCCGGAATCCAAAGAGTATAATCTATATTTCTTTCAGACAAAGGCCATATACATAGAGAGATAGACAGAGATCGGATGTCTTAATCCATCGATGCCCAGACGGGCCATCTCAATATTTCATTGCATTGCATAAAGAAAATCTTACACTGATCATGAAAGAAAAATGCAAGGCAGAAAGCTAAAAATCAAGGCCGGAACTCTCCGGCTACAGTTGATAGATCGAGAGAGGACTCGCTATATTACATCAGATAAAAGAAAGAAACACGGAGGAGGGGAGGGTGGAGCATTGACTCCTCTCCCTCCCCAGTGCCCACCTGGAGCTTTCCTTCTTCTTCTCTTCTCTGTTGGTTGAAAGGGGGGGGGTGGCTCTTGCTCTCCGAACGGGACTCCCTCTCTATCTTTCTATTGCTCTATCTTTTTCTCTCGATCCCCTTTTTCTATCTGGCTTTCTCTCTCCTTCCTTTTTTTGGTCTCTTCCTTTTCTGTCGTCCCTCTTTTTTTCTTCGAAGGGAGGGGGTTTTATAACCCCTTTCCTCTTCCTTCTCGGCAGCCATCTTCACGGCGCGCTTGAGGCAGGCTTCCCGGCGCGCTCAAATTTGACTTCTCGACACCAGTATCTGGGCTTCTACATGGGCTTTCGGCGCCACCTTCATATAGGCCCACTTGGGGTTTCTTTAAGTGTATCATCATCCCAAAGGGTCTATCATCTATGAAATATCTTGTATTGAAATCGCGATTGCAATCTCCATCAGTCCCCAGACAGGGTTCTTATCAGTCCGTAGACAGGGATTTCATCAGTCCACAGACAGGGTTCTTATCAGTCCGTAGATAGGGATTTCATCAGTCCGTAGACAGGGTTTTATCAGTCCATAGATAGGGATTTCATCAGTCCGTAGACAGGGGTTTATCAGTCCGTAGACAGGGATTTATCAGTCTGTAGATAGGGTTTTATCAGTCCGTAGATAGGGTTTTATCAGTCCGTAGATAGAGATTTCATCTTATCAATATCGTCACTCGAATGGCGACGAGCTCGGACATCAGGCTTAGTCTGGGAATACCTCAGCCGGGTGCATAATCTGTGGAGACGATTCTTCTTCTGCTCTGTCTTCTCAGGAGCCTTTATCATCTTCATCTGCCGGTGCTGGCTTCATTTTTATCTCATATTACTTCCGTCAGTAAGCCGACATCTGACTTATCCTGACATATCGTCTGTGACTTCTTGGACGAAGCGGTGGTACAGCTCTTCTTAAAGGGCTGGAAGATCTCATTAGTCGGGTGATTGCTGCTTTATCAGTGCTGCCGTCTGAGTGACATTGGCACCGGGCATCAGCTTTGGCCGACAAGGGCTTTAGCCGGGTGAAAGGTTGATAAGCTTCATCATTAGTCTTTCACTGTTGGTCAGATCTTCTTTTCAATTATGCTTTCACCCTTGTTCATTTTCCGGGTGTCAACAAATGCCCCCCACCTGCGGGCGGCGTAAGTGCAGAATAAGAGCCACGGGGGTCGCAGGTGTCTTTTACTATTCGAGGGTATCTTCCTCAATTTGTCTTCAATTCAGTTCTCAGGCCTGATCATCTCGCTGTAACAGTATTCTGCACATCGATGTTTCTCATCTTCATATTTTCTGTCATTATTTTCAGCATTTGGGGCTTTTCGGCCTGCAGGACCTCCCGGCGCGAAGCTTCTTGGCGCAGGGGCCTCTCGGCGCAGCCTGGTTGGCCAGGCTCTCGGCATGGACCTTCTCGGCGCGCCCTGGCGTAGGGGGGTCTCGGCCTGGGACGTTCTCGGCCTGGGGGCCTTCTCGGCGCGGCCTGGCCGCAGAGGGGCGTCGGCCTGGGCCTTCTCGGCCTGGGGGCTTCTCGGCCTGGGAGCCTTCTCGGCGCGGGGTCTTCTCGGCGTGCCTTTTGGCCGCCGGAGGGGCTCTGGGCCTGGAGGTTCTCGGCGCGCGTTTCACCGCGCCGAGACCCCGGTCGCCTGGGCCCCTATTTAGGGCGTCGATGGCTCATTTTTTCTTCATTCTTCACCCGCCTTTCTCTTTCTTCAGTTTTTTTCCATTTCCTCTCTTCGGCGTGAGCCGTCTTCGTCCTCTCGGCCGTGGCCGCGAGTCCTTCCGTCCTGGGTGACGTCTTTTGGGGATTCAATCCCTTTGCTTCCGGGATCACCCCCTCTTGGTTGGTGACTCCCTATTCTTTTTGGGCAGATCCCGAATAAGGGGATATGCTGCCGAAATTTTTATAGAATCTCATGTTGCAATCCTTATAAGACTGACTTTTAATCCACATTTCTTCTTTTGTTTACAGATATAGCAATGGCTTCTGGCTCTGCTGCTGCATCTTCTGGAGCTGCTGGAGCTAGTTCATCGGCCCAGCCAGACATATCTCGGGCCACAGTAAATTGGTTGAACGTGCACAGCTTGGATTATGGATATGATAGAATAGCTTCAGTTGACGAATCATCTGATTCTGAAACTGACACAGTGTCGACGGCCCGGGTATACTCCACGACGACCGAGACATGCTTCAGGCGGGATAATAATTACCGGCCAGACTTCCCGAAGGATCGCCACTTGATGCCGTTCATCCGGACCTTCACAGTGGGTGGCTTGCGAGATTATCGGATAGCTCGCGTAGTTGAAGCTGCCATCCTTGCCGAGCGGGATAGCATGAAGGAATCAGTGTATCGCAGCAAGGCTATATATCTTCCCGGGGAGAAGCGGGACTGGGATGCAGTCCTTGGAATATCGGAGCTAGAACCGGAGAAGAAGATGCTTACCCGGGCACCGGAATTTACACCTGCTCGGTGGGACAATGCTGGCGGCCGAGTTAATAGGGAGAAGCCCGGCTATGGTATGTTCTTGGCACCTATAAAGTGGGGATATCGCGAAGAGCCCTTCGTGCTAAATTGTTCGGCCATTCAGTTCAAGTACCATTTGTCGGCTGGCTGGTTCGGAGACTGCAAGATCACTGACTCCCATCTATTCCGAGTAGGGGCAGTAGAATTTACTGAATTTGTTCTGACGGAATATGCCCCTCTGCTGATCAGAGCGGGAGTATACCACAGTGTTTTTGCTTCCAGATTCTGATATCCCATCTCCAGAGGGTTATGCTGTGGGATGTTTGAAGTGTTCTGTCCTTTGTTCAACACTTTTTATATAGCAGAGGGTGAGACATCCCTAGACCTCTGGAGTTTATCACGGCTTTCCGGTCTGCCTATTGACGGTGAACCGTATGAAGAAGTCTGCTTGGTGGACTCTGAGAAAGACAGCTCTGATGGAGAAGGCAAGTATTCCGTTGGCTTCTCTTACCGATATCTGATGAAGGTCTATCGCTCCATCTGTCTGGCATATAGTAGAGGATCCTCCAAAGGCTATCATCCCCGAGAGAAAGGTAGCAAACTGAGGGTCCGGATAGGGCAGTGGCTCCAGTACTTCTTCGCCGGTCCCCTGAAATATGCAGATTTCCCCTCCATGGGTCCTGTTGCGAGCAAGCAGATAAGAGCTCCCCGCTATAAATCGGCACTGCCATCTTCATTGCGCCATGCAGGCAAAGGTGGTCCCAACCCGGCAGGGGTAGATCCCATCACACACTGTGCAGCTTATTTCACATTCTGGCTGTGTACTTTTGCTCTTCCACAAGGGGACGAGACAGTCATTCGGCCAGAGGCCATATATCCAGCTTGTCAGATGGCCTGGGGGATGAAGCTGTCGCTCTGCCCAGTGGCCCTGTGTTTGATCTATAAATCTTTGGGGGACCTGTACAAGCATCGGACTCCCCGTTCTTTGAGGACCGTGGGTCCTTTTCATTTCTTCAATGCCTGGGTCTGCAGTATATTCCCTGAATTAGCTCCGAGAACCTTGCAGGCGGATACAGTGTTACCCAGGATGGTTGAATTTGCCAGCGCTGAGCCTGGTCCCTTTTATGATCAGCTATTTAAAATAAGGGGCTGGCTGATAAGAGTACCAGTGGACGCCCCTGGCAGCATACATTTCTGGAGCTTGGCCGCAGGTTCAGCTCCTTTGATTGATCCTCAAAGAGAATGCAAGCTGGACGAGATAGAGACATATATCCACCCTGTCTCAGGGGTCAACACTGCTCGGCCGATCCTGGAACCGGAGCTGGTGAGATGGGCCATGGAAATTCGGCCTAGTGTTTTGGTCTACAGAAAGGGTGGCCTGCTTCTGTTGGAGCCATACTATCCGTTCCGATTTGGGCGGAACTTTGGTTATGACCAGCACATCCCTACTTCAGTTGCTCAATTTCCCCTGGATACCAGGGCCAAGCACGGGTCCACCATTGTCGGCGACGGCCGGTTGTGGTGGGATTTCTATCATCGTCAGGACGACGCAATTTTCAGGGTGCCCACCGTCTCCATCCGTGTTCCCCGGGTAACATCAGAATATATCAAATGGTGGAACATTCAGACCGGCTTTTTTAGGGATGGCAGGGGTGCTTTCTGGGATGTAGCGGAGCGCTCTTTCCTGAAACAGCAGCCTGGGCCGGTGTTTGAAATCCCCGAGGCCCATTTGAGAAAGCTTTATTCGCAGAACCCGAGGGAGGCAGAGAACTATCTGGCCCAGCGTCGAGCTCTGAAGGAAAAGAATTCTGAGCCGCCCGCTCCTGTCTTTGCCGCTATTAATGAAGACAATTTCATGAAGACCCTGAAACATTTGTGCCATATAGGAGATGATCGCTTGGAGGCACAACAGTATCCATTTCCTGTTGAAGAGCCGCTCCCGGCAGTAGCTCATCGGAGGGGTCCAGTTGATAAATTTCATCTGTATAGGACGTTTGTACGCCGGGAAGATAAAACTCAGACGTACTATAAGCAAATGTCCTGGCTGTTCATTCTGCTGAATTTGCATGGATTATCTGCAGAAAGCCCGATAGCTGGCATTTTGAACAAGCCACTATTTATATCATTTCATTATGTCGATGGCTGGGGCATGGACCATCTTGACTTGTTTCACTGCCTGGATTTTCATGGCCATAATGACCTGGCAGCTTTGGTGGAGAAATGCCAAATATTCGGCGATGTTTGTTGGCTTATCAAGGAGGCTGCTTCCCGCTCCAAAGAAGTGGCTTATCTGTACTGGCCGCTCTCTGTATTTTATGATGGACCAGCAGGTATAATCTTTTCCTTTCCGACTGCAGTGTTTTCTGTTTAGCATCTGAATTTTGCATCTATTGATCCCATCATCTTTCTGCCATTCTTAACTGACCAGCCCGACATAAAGCGGCAGGGGCTCTACAGGAAGATTATTGCGCAGGCCGAGAAGCCCACTTATTTTGAAGTCCCTGTAGCAGCACCGACTACTACTCCCCTGCCTCCTGGCAAGAAGAGGAAGGCTTCTGCAGTCAAGGCTGCGGTTGGGAAGGCCAGGAAGGCCAAAAAGGCCCATGCTCAACAATCGGCTTCGATAGAGATGGACACCGGGACCCCTCTCCCTGACATTCCCTCATTTGATGAGTTCGAAACTCAGAGGGAGGCTGCTCAGGCATCAGTTCAGGGTAACATCAATATTCTGCCATTGCATTCTTCATTCTCTCTTGCTGGATTTCAGAGGAGTGTTTAAATCTGACCACTCCTTTTTGCACAGCTGAAGAGACAGTCATGGCACCTTCTGTGGTGGAGACCAGATTGCCTTCTCCTACGCCGGCTAGTGAGGCGGAGGGTAAGCATGCCTTTTCATCTTTTTATGTTCATTTCAACTATCTTTCATCGTTCCTCTCACAGGCTTTTCTTTATAGTGATGGCCGGGGAGGAGACTGAGATTACAGGAGCGGCTGGCGATATTACTCAGCCGCGGGAGGGTTATAAGACCCAGGCGAAATGGGGCCCCGCTCCCGGAAGGCGCATAGTTACTTGGTCTTCCTCCAAGCAGATGTTAGAATTGACGGCCCCGCCCATGGACAGAGTAGAAATCTCCTCCGGTAGCTCTGCGGCCGCTTCTGAGGCAGGTGGAGAAGAAACAGATTTCAGCGGGAGCGACACGGAGGATGCCTCCAGACCAGAGGCCCCAACCGTGTGTACCGCCATTGTCTTATCATTTACACCCCCCAAGCTGCCGGTGCCATTTTCTAGAGAAGAATTACCGGAAGAGTTCGCCGCTCTGGATACCGAGGTAGATACAACTCCCCTTTTTGTGGTCGCATCAGCGGAGCTTTCTTCTTCCCTGCAACCTTTTGAGGATATTGGCATCACTTTAAAAGTGAGTCTTTTTCCCTTTATGGTTTCATTTTCTCCATCTTTATCTGCTGCTTGACGCTACATTGATTCGTTCACAGGAATCCCCTGTTGCCCTCTCGGCTACGAGTGCAGCTGTTGAAGCCACTTTATCTGGCACCTTGGCTATTGTTCCCGCTTCGGCAGCCGTTCTTGAGATAATTCGCCCTGTGCCGGTGAGGGTGCAGTCCTCCACAGACTTAGCATCATTGGACCTGTGGAATGCAGGGGAAGGCCCGGCTCTCATCAAGGCTTTGGATTTCAGAGCTGAAATGGACCCAGCTAGGGGTTCTGCCTTTATACCAGCTGCAGTGATGACCATCGCTCCAGAATCAACAGTTCCCACAGTATCAGTCATGGAGAGCGAACCTTTGCCTCTTCAGACCGTGGTCCCCGCAGACTTGACATTGCAGGGGCTGGGCACCGAAATGGAAGAAGGAGAGGTATCTGTTGCAGAACTGGGAGTACGCCTACAACGGCCACGGAATCTGCTTCTGTATTTTCAGAATCTGAGGAGGAGATGCCTGAAGTTGCATCCGAGAGTATTCCGATGGTCGCCTCTGAGCAGATGGAGGTGGAAGATCTCCCGGCCACCTCAGAGGTTATGGGCGGAGCTCAGTTGGTGGCTTCGACAGACCTGTCGTCTTCTTCTTCGCAGCCGGATATCACCCTATGGGCGGATATAGACAGTGAAGTAACTTTTGAAGTAGCTCCTCTTCCTTCGCCTGGCTTCACTTCCCCTGAAAGTTTTGTCTGGCAACATCTGGGCATGCTGCGTCAACTGGTGGAGTCCCAACCTGGACTAACTTATTCACAGTTGAAGGAGATAGCCGGGCGCTTCACCGCCGGCTTACAGGCGATGGGATGTCCCACAGAAGTATGGGCCCAGCGGGTTCTTTTGTTGTTAAAGTTTGTTCATCGTCGGGATTTCTTGACACACATCATGTCGGACAGATTGGCAGCCTTGAAGTTGCAAAGAATGGAGTGCAAGTCCGAGCTGGCAAAGATGAACTCTATCCTTCAGGAGCGACAGCGTCAAATGCAGTCTTTGGCGGAGCGGGAACATTTCGTGCGTGATCGGATAACTATCCTGGAAGCTGAACTATCTGATCTCCGAGCTGAGCTGCCGCAGCTAACAACTTCTCGACCGCAACTCGAGGAAGAAGCAGCTTTATTAGAGGGGCAGGTGGCATCCTTTCGAGACCAGTCTGTTCGACTGCAGGAAGAGGAGGCTCGGCTTCATGAACTAGGAGCCGCCCCTTCTGTGGGTCTTCTAGCATTCGAGGATATCTTCCGGCAGCCATGAATCATTTTCTTTTTCTTTTCTTCTTCTCTTTTTTTTTTGCTCTTTTGTGATACAATGTCCCCTCGGGGCCCTTCATGTACTCACTTCTTAATGAAAGGAAGAATTCTGCTTTATGTGTATCCGCCTTCTTTTCCATGTGGTTTTATCACTTCAGGGAAGTGGGGTAGTGGTTTTAGCAAACCCTCATGCGAATGGCTCGTATCTAGCAGGAGAGCGTCCACCCCTTCAGAGAAAGGATGGGGAACTCGCTCCACCGCGTGACGGCATCCGAAGAGGTGCTTAAACCGGATTCTGTTGGTAGCGGCAAACATCCCTCTTGGCAATATGTGCTGTGAGGGAGACAATTTGCAGGAATGTGAAAGAAAGGGCCTTATCAGAATAGACGGAAAGTCTAGACTGGGTAGAGGTTATAGCAGGTGGGATGATTACCGGATATGTGATTTTCATCAAGACAGACGTAAGGTCTGAACTGAATAGGGTTTTATCATTGATCGGGCGAAATGCCAGTCGATCAACAGCTGGTTTCATCATCGATATTGGGTTTATATCGATGCAAGAAGAGTTCATAAATTCCCTCAGAATAGACGAAAGGTCTAAACTGAGTAGGGTTTTATCATTGATCGGGCGAGGTGCCAATCGATCAACAGTTGATATCATCATCGATATTGGATTTATATCGGTGCAAGGATTTTGATAGGTTTCCTCAGAATAGACGAAAGGTCTAAACTGAGTAGGGTTTTATCATTGATCGGGCGAGGTGCCAATCGATCAACGGTTGGTTTCATCATCGATATTGGATTTATACCGATGCAAAAAGGATTTATAAGTTTCCTCAGAATAGACGAAAGGTCTAAGCTGAGTAGGGTTTTATCATTGATCGGGCGAGGTGCCAATCGATCAACGGTTGGTTTCATCATCGATATTGGGTTTATATCGATGCAAGGAGGATTTATAAGTTTCCTCAGAATAGATGAAAGGTCTAAGCTGAGTAGGGTTTTATCATTGATCGGGCGAGGTGCCAATCGATCAACGATTGGTTTCATCATCGATATTGGATTTATACCGATGCAAAAAGGATTTATAAGTTTCCTCAGAATAGACGAAAGGTCTAAGCTGAGTAGGGTTTCATCATTGATCGGGCGAGGTGCCAATCGATCAACAGTTGATTTCATCATCGATATTGGATTTATATCGATGCAAAAAGGATTCATAAGTTTCCTCAGAATAGACGAAAGGTCTAAACTGAGTAGGGTTTATCGCAGGTGGGACTCTGCCAAGAATGTATAGGTTTCATCAGAACAGTGATGGATTTCATTGTTTGTGGGACATGCGAATGGGGCATGTGGATTTCACCAGGGCAAACGTAAGGTCTGTCCCAGAAAAGGCTTTATCATCGGTGGGGCATGGAGCCATATGACCGACGGAAGGTTTTACCAATGAAGGCAGATGAAGGTATCGTGCCGGTTGGCACGGAACTTTTTGAATTACCATATAACTGACCCAAGTGCCCTTTCGGGTTTTCACTAGAGCCAGCCCCCTCTTGCTTTTGCCCACGCGTCCTTTCAGATTTTCACGTGGCGGGGTACCCGATTTTGCCTGCAGTGCCCTTTCGGGTTTTCACCACAGCTGGGTTTTAGCCATTTTTTTGCCCTCGTTCAGAATGCCTGAACAAGACTGGTGGGGTATCTCTATTTTTAACCCCATTTTGTTTCTTCTTTTCTTCTCCCTTTCTTTTTTTTTTTATTGAAACTTTGATTCTATAACTGATGGGCGCAGCTTGTGCATATATCATCATTGATGTGGGTGCTAACATCAATGCAAGGGTTTCATAGGTCTCATCAGGATAGACGTAAGGTCTAAACTGGACGGGTTTCATCGCTGATTGGGCAATGCGCCAATCAATCAGCAACGGGTTTCATCATCGGTATTGGGTTTATACCAATGCAAGGATTTTTATAGGTTTCATCAGGATAGACGTAAGGTCTAAACTGGACAGATTTCATTGCTGATCGGGCAATGCGCCAATCAATCAGCAACGGGTTTCATCATCGGTATTGGGTTTATACCAATGCAAGGATTTTTATAGGTTTCATCAGGATAGACGTAAGGTCTAAACTGGATGAGTTTTATCACGGCGGGACGTAAAGAGATATGTGGGTTTCTTCGTGGTTACCACATTACCGACCCAAGCGCCCTTTCGGGTTTTCACCAGAGCCAGCCCCCTCTTGCTTTTGCCCGTGCGCCCTTTCGGGTTTTCGCACGGCGGGGTACCCGATTTTGCCTGCAGTGCCCTTTCGGGTTTTCACCACAGCTGGGTTTTAGCCATTTTTGCCCTTGTTCAGAATGTCTGAACAAGACTGACGGGGTATCTCTATTTTTAACCCCATTTATATATATATATATATATATATATATATATATATATATTATTTTTTTTTATTTTCTTCTATCCCCCCCTACTTGTTTAGAGGGTGTCAGACCGTGACGGCACAGGATCACGATGAGTGGTAGCCTGGTTAGGACGGAGTGTCACTATACCAAGGAAAGGATATCTCGGATAGGGCGGAGTGCCACTAGACCAAGGAAGGGTAGTTCGGCTAGGGCGGAGTGCCACTAGGCCAAGGAAGGGTAGTTCGGCTAGGGCGAAGTGCCGCTAGGCCAAGGCAGAGGTATCTTGACTAGGGCGAGGTGCCACTAGGCCAAGGAAAGGATATCTCGGCTAGGGCGGAGTGCCACTAGACCAAGGAAGGGTAGTCGGCTAGGGCGGAGTGCCACTAGGCCAAGGAAGAGGTATCTTGACTAGGGCGGGGTGCCGCTAGACCAAGGAAAGGATATCTCGGCTAGGGCGGAGTGCCACTAGACCAAGGAAGGGTAGTTCGGCTAGGGCGGAGTGCCGCTAGGCCAAGGCAGAGGTATCTTGACTAGGGCGGGGTGCCACTAGGCCAAGGAAAGGATATCTCGGCTAGGGCGGAGTGCCACTAGACCAAGGAAGGGTAGTTCGGCTAGGGCGGAGTGCCACTAGGCCAAGGAAGAGGTATCTTGACTAGGGCGGGGTGCCACTAGGCCAAGGAAAGGATATCTCAGCTAGGGCGGAGTGCCACTAAACCAAGGAAGGGTAGTTCGGCTAGGGCGGAGTGCCACTAGGCCAAGGAAGAGGTATCTTGACTAGGGCGGGGTGCCGCTAGACCAAGGAAAGGATATCTCGGCTAGGGCGGAGTGTCACTAAACCAAGGAAGGGTAGTTCGGCTAGGGTGAAGTGCCGCTAGGCCAAGAAAAGGGTATCTCTTGCCCGATTACTCGGGGAATATCAGCTGTGCAGCATGATACAGCTTCAGGTGTTTACCGTTGAGTGGTGAGAATTGGATCTCCCCTCGATGATTAACAATTATGTAGGCCCCTCCTTCGTAGACCCTCTGTATCACATATGGACCTTCCCAATTGGGATTTAGCTTTCCCTTCGGGTTGGACGCCATGACTTCTTTTTTCTTGACCATGACAAGGTCACCTTTCTTGAATTCTCGCCCTTTTACGAGTTTGTTGAATGCGGTGGCCATGCGGGCCTGATACATCTGGATATTCTTCTGAGCTTGGAGGCGCTTCCCTTCCAATTCAGCCAATTCTTCTAATCTTCTTTCTGCATTGGTTTGTTCGCCATGGGCTAGGTCGTATTGGACTACCACTCTGAGTGACGGGACTTCCAGCTCTAGTGGGACTACTGCCTCTGAGCCGTATACCAAGGAGTATGGTGAGCACCCTGTAGGTGTTTTGAAGACGGTGCGATACACCCACAGAGCTTCACACATCTTTTCTTCCCAATCCTTCTTATTGGCACTGACGACTTTGGCCAGCAGGGTGCACAAAGTCTTATTGAAAGCTTCTGCCAATCCATTTGCCTGTGGATTGTAAGGAGTGGAAGTCCTCCATTCGATCTTATATTTCTCGGCAAGCCGATAAACTTTCTGATTTCTGAAATGACTCCCATTGTCGGATATTATTCGGCTGGGGATCCCAAACCGGAAGATGATGTTTTGCTTGATGAATCTGGCGACCAGCTCACCGGTCACTTCCCGTAGTGCTATAGCTTCTGCCCATCGGGAGAAGTAATCTGTTATGACCAGTATATACTTATGCCCGGCTGAGGAAGTCGGTAGTGGACCGACTACATCAGTTCCCCATTGTGCAAACGGCCAGCTAGGGACTGTAGGGTGCAGAATCGTAGGTGGCCTTCTAGGCACAACAGCATGCTCCTGACACTTCTGGCATGACTTTGCAAATGTGCAGCAGTCTTCAAACATAGTGGGCCAATAGTAGCCCAGCTTCTTGATTTCTATCTTCATCTTGGGGCCAGCCTGGTGGGCACCTGCTGTCCCAGCATGTACTTCTTTCATCGCTTGCCAAGCTTCCTCAGTGGACAGGCAGCGGAGCAGAATCTTCTTGCGTGCATCTGCCATTATTCGGAACAGAGTCCCATTCCTGAATTCATAAGAATCTTTGATTCGCAAGAGTTTCATCTTTTCTTCTCTTTTCTGCGGCAGCTGTTGATGTAAAAACCACTGTAGCGGGTGTTGTCTCCAATCAGACGCTTGTTCTGTACTGATCGTGGCGACTTCATTTTCTTCGGGGCAGCTTTCTAGAATGCTGGGGACTTGCCGCCGATTTATAACAACAATGTTCAGTGTCTCATCTGGTGGGACTGCTATTGAGCTGGCTAGCTTTGCCAATGCATCAGCTTGGGCATTATGTGCACAGCCCACATGCTTGAGCTCAATATGATAGAATTTCGCCATGAGGCGCACAGCTTTTTGGTGGTAGGGGTTCAACTCCGGCTTCCGCACTTCGAACTCCCCTTGGATTTGTTTTATTATCAACATCGAATCCCCGAATACCTGAAGCATCTGGATACCCATGTTGAGGCTTATATGCAGTCCGATTATCAGAGCTTCATACTCGGCTTCATTATTAGTGCAGGGCTTGTTTATATAACAGGAAGTATGCACAACCTCCCCCTCTGGCGATTTTAGCACAATACCGGCTCCGGCCCGTATTCTGGTTTTTCCATCGGAGTCCGTCTCTGTTCTAGATGCTCCGTCAAAGAATAGCTGCCACATAGTTGACTGAGCTTGGCAGGCTTCTAGTGTCTCATCATCGAGTAACTCAGTCCCCAACATATCATTCTCCGGCACAGGATGTTCTGCGAAGAAATCGGCCACAGCCTGTCCTTTTATTGCCCTCTGGGGTACATACGTGATATCGAATTCCATCAGAATTACTGCCCATTTGCCCAACCGGCCTTTCAGTACTGGTTGAGTCAGTATGTATTTGAGTGGATCTGCTGCAGATATCAATCTGATTTCATGTGACAGCATATAGTGCCGGAGCTTTTTAACGGCAAAGACTAGTGCCAAGCATGTCTTTTCTATATAGCTGTAGCTCTCTTCTGTTCTGATCAGCCTCCTACTCAGGTAGTATAGAGCCTGCTCTTTGCCTTCTTCATTTATCTGTGCTAGCATTGCCCCCAGGGAACAGTGTGTGGCTGCAATGTACAGTATCAGGGGTTTGCCCTTAATAGGTGCCCCCAACACTGGAGGGGTTTTGAGATATTCTTTCAGCTTCTCAAAGGCTTCCTGACAGCCATCGTCCCAGAGGAACGACACATCTTTCATCATGAGCTTGTGAAAAGGGTGGCATTTCCTCGACAGATTTGATATGAATCGTCGGATGTAGGCCAAACGCCCTTGTAGAGATCTCAGCTCGTGAAGATTCCTTGGTGGAGGGAGCTCCTGGATAGCTTTAATCTTGGATGGGTCAATCTCAATGCCCCTATGACGGACAATGAACCCAAGGAATTTTCCACTGGACACACCGAAGGCACATTTCATAGGGTTCATTTTGAGCTCATATTTGCGCAGCCTCTGGAACACTACTCTCAGATCCTGCAAATGGTCTTCTTTTCTGCTGGTTTTCACCACCAGGTCATCAATATAGCACTCTACCTTTTTGAAGAGCAAATCATCAAAGATCTTTGTCATAGGTCTTTGATAGGTAGCGCCGGCATTCTTGAGGTCGAACGGCATCCTTTTATAGTGGAATATCCCCTTCGGGGTGCGGAATGCAGTGTGCACTCTGTCTTCTTCAGCAATCCAGATCTGGTTATATCCGGATGACCCATCCATGAATGACAGGGCTTCATGGCCAGTGGTTGCATCGATCATTACTTCAGTAATTGGCACTGGGAAATCATCTTTTGGACAAGCCTTATTCAGGTCCCTGAAATCTACACATATTCTGATCTGCCCATTTTTCTTCTTCACGGGCACTATATTGGCCAGCCATGTAGTATACTGGTTTTTCTCAACAAAGCCTACATCAATCAGCTTGTCGACTTCTTTGTTGATCTGATTTATTAGTTCAGGATGCATTCTCCTGGAAGGCTGCTTTACAGGGCTAGCCTCTGGGTCTATTGCCAAGCGGTGCTGTGCCACATCAGAGCTCAGTCCCGGCATTTCATCATACGTCCATGCAAAGCAGTCTCGGAACTCTTTCAGAAACTATATGTACTGTTCTCTGGCAGCTGGTTCTAGCAGTGCATTGAGGAATGTCGGCCTTGGCTCATCTGCTGACCCCAGGTTCACTTCTATCAGTTCATCGACGGTGGCTTGGCCTCCGTCCTCAACTTCGGGTGGGGCTTCTTGCAAATCAATAAAGCCTCCCAGGATATAATTCTCTTCAGTTTCATGTTCTTCTGTATCGTCATCCTACTCATCAGCGGATGTCGGCTTATCATATAAGGCCGATACCATCGGATTATGTTCAGTCTGCCCCGAGGACGAGACTGGTTCAGAAGAGAATTCAAAAGTGGAATCTTCCGCTCTTAGGAATCTTTCTGTTGCAGGCTCCCCTGAAAGGTCATCTTTCTGTAGAGCCCGGACTTCTTCCAGAATGCGCTCAAATTCCAGGCATTCTCTCAGTTCTTTGGCCATCTGGTCTTCATCCGGGGTTTCCGTATCAAATTGTGCTTCGGCCTGGAATAGATCCTCCTTGCAGGACGGGTCCTTCCAGCACCGACCCCTCTCAGTTTTATCAGACATCCCTACTTCTGGCTGGTCATCTTGGGCTTAATTGTCTGTTATGGTTTGATACATAATCTCTTCATCCTCAAAGGGATATTGATCATATCCTATCCCAGGGGAGTCTCTATGCTGGTAGAAGGTAGAGATGACATCCACCTCGGCTTCATAATATTCTTGAAGGGTATAACCCAATCCCGGATGCTGTGTGATCTTCCTCAGTTCCTTATTATCTTGAGGCGGATCCCATAGCTCCCTAAATGCTTTCTTCTGGGCTGCAGATTGTAGTGATGGCATTTGCATCTTGGAGAACATCTGCGAAACCCGCTGGGTAGTATACTCCAAGCCTGTAATCGGCACCATCTGGTTTGCGGCTTCTTCAGGGACCATGCAGTCTTGATCATCTTCTTCGACTGCCTCCCCGGTGTAGAATATGGTAGGTGGCTCGCAGAAGCGAGGGATTTCCATAGTCTTCAGTGGCAGCACTGTTTGGTATTCTAGGCTGGCGACGGGTTTGATTAAACCTCGTGGGACCTTCACCTGTATGCACCTTTCTTTCATTTCTTGATCAGTGCTATCTGGATGGATGCTAGGAGGGGTGATCCGAGCAAAATCATCAGCATAAGAGATGTGAGCTACTTCATGCTTTTCAACATAACCCCTGGGTGGCGGTGGAGACCAAGCTTTTGCCTTCGTCGCCGGCTTCTTCTGGCTGATCACAGCCTCTTTCTTTTCATCTTTTTGTGACACCTCGGTGTAGTAGGAGGCATCGAGCATATGGCATTCGAACACTTCAAAGGGATGTAGGTCTGCAAACACCCTTTCTTCCTTTCCTTCATGGCAGTATTTTATGCATTGGTGTAGCGTGGATGGCACGATCTGATATTCATGCAGCCACGGTCTCCCCAACAGGGCCTTATACGTGGTGTTGGAGTCGATCACATAGAATCGTACCACGGTAGTGAGGTCGCCCAATGTGAGGTTGAAATCAGCCACCCCGAGAGGTGTTTCACATTTCTGGTTGAACCCAGCAATCTTCATGTCTCTGACCTTGGTAAGCTGCAGATCAAAGTAGTATTTCTGATAGATGCGATATGGGAGAATATTTACAGCAGCCCCGGGATCTATCAGTATCCTGCTCAGCGACTGACAGTTCAGGGAGCCCCTCATATACAACAGTCTGTTGTGACTGGCATTTGGGATCAGCATATCATCTTCTGTGAATGTGACTGATGGTCCAGCATTCACTTCTGCTAGGAGTGCTTCATATTGTGTCGGCGACTGCAGGGCATCCACAATTGCTTGGCGGGCCTCTTCACTCAGAGAGAGTATCTCCCAGATGGAGAATCTGGTGGGGAGCTTCTTCAACATTTTCATGATTCGACTGCCAACCCGAACATTAGACAGCCTCATCTCCTCTGCCCACCGGGGTCTTGGAGGTTCGTGTGGTGCCTGTGGCCTTTGCTGCCCAGTCCCAGTTTCATTTTCTTCATCGGTCTCCCGGAGGGCTTCTTCTGTAATGACTGCCCTTGGTTTTGCTAGAGGGCTATTTTCCTCATTTTCTTCATGCTGTTTCTGCTTTCCGGCTGCTGTCTGCTGGCACTTATTACTTTTAGCTGGAGCAGTGTGAGCCAGTTGCTCGTTTTATAAGCTGGACAGGAACTCCAGGAATGAAGGGGCTCCTTCTGCTTTATCTTTTCCTTGGTACAAGCTGGCAGGGGGAGGAACCTGGACACCGCGCACCTCTGGTTTTGGGATTTGATAGGGTTGCTCCCCTCTGAACATAATATTATGGTTAGCTGGTGGCGGACGCCCCCATTTTCTCCCAGAACGTGTTGCATGGGCTGAGGTAGAGGCCTCAGCATGATTGGCTTCTAGCGGGACATCTGATGCTTCTTGTTCATCATCCTCCCCGGGCAGGGAAAAGAGTACCGACAGAGTATTGCATTGTACTGTCTGATGCGGGACGGGACCACGGACACGACAAGCTCGCGATCGTCCCTTAACGAGGGAAGCGTCGGATGTGCGCGGTTGAGAAACCGGCAATGAGCTAGGGTGGTCGGCTCTCTTTTGCGCCCGGATCGGGTCACGGGACGGCTTCGCTCTCTCTCGCAGCAGTGATATTATAAATTGAAGGCGAGCTAGGTATCCCTACACATGCTCTCTAGCAGCGGCATATAAAGCATATAAAGAATTAAGCTAATGCCAAGTGTAAGGGTGAAGGCGATACCTCCACGCTCTCGGCGTGGCGAAGACGGCACCCGGCCAAAGCTCGTACTCCCGGGAACTTAGTACATTATGTTTACAGCAGTACAAATAAGCCCACTCCACGCAGGGAGGTAAAGGGCGACACAAGTGGGCCCGGGAGGACCAAGTTCGGGTTGACGGGCGGTTTCGGGCAATGCTTCGGCTTCACGCGTACTCGTGCTAGTGGGGGCCCACGTATTGACCGGAGGGGGTCGTGTGGGGCCTGATGACTCCTCTGTTGTGGAGACACCTAGAAAGCGTTCCCCTAGGATGACGAGCTGCTGGAATGACCGCCGGACGCCGGGCGGCCCTCGGACGACGCTCGTCGGGAACTCGGCCACGAATCTGAAAATTCTGTTTGTAGGCGCGCGACTTGGAGAAAACTGCTGCTGCGATCAGCCCCGTCGTCGGAATGCGACGAGGTTGGTGCCGTTGGAAAGCTGACTCAGAATACCTCGACGTAGGGGTCTTCAAAAAAAATAATCAGATCTGTATTTCTGATCATGCATTTTACAAGCTTGCTGGAATCTGGCCAGAACTGCAGGGGCAGGTTCTGACTTCTCTGAAGATCGACGTTGACTGGGGAGAAGACCTCCGAATCTTGAAATAATCTCTTCAGCACAGTTGAAGATCTCTGAGAGAGGAATCCGGGACTATTTTTGGTTTTCTGATTGGAGACGAAATGGATTTTCTGAGATTTCTTTAGTAGACCTGGGTCGGATCTGGGAAACTGTGGGCAGACTGTTCTTGGGAACTTCGACGAAATTTGAAAAATACTTGGAGGCTGAACCAAAAATTAATAAAATTCCTGGCGGTAGAGGGATGTGGACAGAGATCCCAGTAAATTTGGGGGACCCAACAAAAATCAAAAGATGGTTCGAATGGGGTAAACTCAGAGCTGATGAACAGTAAACAGAACCAGGACAGATCTGGAACTTGGACTTGGATGAAAATCAAAAAATAGCTAAAGGATGAATTTTGACGTGATTTTTTTTGTGGGGATAAGGGTTCTAGAGCGGAACTAACCCTGAAATTTTGAGCTTCAGAAGATGAAGGGAGTGATAGCAGGAATTCGGAGAAGAAGGTTCTGTCCTGAGTGGATAGAACACCGAAACCGTTGGCAACGACGCGTCGGCGGCGAGTCGATGGCGGCGGCGATCAGCGGAGTTGCTTCAGATGCTGGAGGGGATCAAGGGGGAAGGGATTACACTCTAGAAATGGGAGAGGGGGTGGAGGAACCAGGGAGAGAGAGGGGAGGGGCACAAATCTCACTTGGGGGCAAATGCCTATTTTCTCTTCATTAATTCCTTCAATATGAAAAATACAACCTTATATAGGATGCCAACCAAATTCAATCTCAACCCTTGGATCTAGGGGTTTGGATTGAAGGGCTGGGATGAGGTATGACCAACCACAAGAAATACAATATTTAAAGGAATCCCATTCCTAATTCTACCACATGTGGTCAAATAAAGGGAGGAAAGAAAGAAAATTAAACATCCTAGCCTAATAGAGCCAAAAGAGGGGGCGCCCCCCTTCATGGGCCAAGGGCCTTTCATGGGCCATGAGCCATCCACAAGCCCATGCTAGACTTGGACCCTTCCCATTTAGTTGGCCCATGAGGGAGTGTAAACCAATTTGGGCCTTAAGTGCATTAATGACCCATTAGAAACCTAATGACCCAATATGTCATAAGCTCCTTAATGGACTCTACTAATGGCTACCTAGCCATGGACTCTACATTAGAAATGGCCCATTGGCTTGATATAAGCCTTACAAGGAGCCCAAAAGAAAGAAAATACACAATTACAATCTCATACAAGCCATAACTCACAAATACACTTCACCCGTGTATGGAAATCACCTTTGATGCCCCATCAATTCTCCCCGGGTGGGAGGAACTCGACCCCGTCGAGTAGGGGTATGGCTGCTCCGGTACTCCGGCGGATCCGTCACCGTGCTAAGTAGCGCGGGTATGCTCCACTCCAAGTGATCGGCACCTGCTCATTCCATATATACTCGATATGCGCACTGCTATGGCTAAAGGTGGTCACTCCGAAGGGGCACTCTCAAAGGAAGGAAACAGCTCGAAGACTCACTAGGAATCACCGCTGTATCCCTATAGGTGACTGATCCGGATATAGAAGTAAAACCGATCCCATACTCATCAAGTGAGTCGACTCGCTTCACACTCATAAGAGAACGACACGAGCTTGCATAAGACACATGCAGACTCACCATGCACTGACACATGAATGAAAATCACACAAACAATCGACTCAAAATCACCACACAAACAAACCACACAAAGAAAACACACCGACTCAACTATGACCCTAGACACACCTAATGTTAGTCCGACCCGTACATGGGTGATGGCGGACCAGGACACCCGAATGTGTGCCATGCATGCATGTTATGTAACCGGAGATGGGTGACATGAGGTACACCTAAATGTCCAAGTACGACCCAGTCATGCATGGACGGCCCTTTGGATTTGGGAGACTTGAGAGGGCTAGGAAAGCCGGGTGTGGAAGAGCTGGGTGGAGGTGTATCGTGGACGGGCTTGGTGGGTATGGAGGACCCGGCCCGTAGGAAAGGGGTATGAAAGTGGACTTCCCCGATAAGGTATGAGGGGAGTGATGGGTCACGGGGCCCACTAGAGTAGGGGTCAAATGGGTCAAAGAATGTGTGACCCCTTGTGGTGGGTTCCCACAAGTCACGGTCCATGTGTAGAAGTTTTGAAGGTGTGGATAATCACCTTCTTGAATTGTGATGGGTGGGACGGAGACCGTAGGCAAGAAGTATGATTCCTCCCTCGGACAAAAGGGTATGAATTCAGGCTCGTCCGATGAGGGAAAGAGTAAGAGGACCTCCGTGGTGATACAACCCACGATGCACTCGGAGATAATAGACCCTAAGGCCGGATGAGTGAGGCTAAGACTAGTGGGTTGGTCAAAGCCTCGGGCCAAAAGGTGCGTCAACTCCCATTGTGAATCCAATCCCATGACAAGATCGTCCAATGTGTCAACATGGTGACGAGATCGAAAGGTGGTATGGAATGAGTTGACTGGCACTAAAGGTAAGGTGGGGTCCATGGACGGGAAGGGATGTGGGACCAAGCCATCCTTGAGCCATCTAAGAAGTGGCTCGGCTATGTAAAGTGTTCCCGTAAGAAACACGGGTGGCTCGGGCTTTGGTAGTTCCCACTTTGATGGTTTCGAATGAAGACCGGAGGTAGATAATAATGGAGCATCCATGGGTGGTGGAGTAGCTTGTGTCCTTTCCCACCAATCCGAAATCATTTTCTTTATTTCCTCTAAGGAGCGGGTTGGAGGAGGGACCTTGGGGTGGACTAGCTCCTTAACTCTCGGCTCGGGTGTGGGCCTAGGCTCGGTTATAAGCGGGACTTCCACTCGGTTGGAGGTGCTTGAGTGGGTTGGGATGGGAGTGCCAAGGGGAGGTTGGTTGGTGGTGCATGGGCGGGCCACTAGATTGGGGTCACTTTGGTGGGCTTGGACGGCGGTGAAGGGGTGGGATTGGGTAGAGGTGTGGCCCACTTGATTGTGGGTCAGTTGGTGGGGTTGGTGAGTGGAATGACCTCCGTGGTTGGAGGTAGGTGGGCGGGGAACGTAGGCCCTCCTAAGCACTCTCTTCATTTCCCACCATGACTCGATGGGCCTTAGATTCCTATCCTCCCTCCAATATTTGATGTCCCTCCAAGTTGCAGCGGCTTCACCAAAAAGTCACCTTTTGGCAACATCGACTTGCATGGGCCCGTACATGATGTACACCTCGAAGTAATCATCCATAATGGCTTCCCATTCTAGATAGACACTCGGGTCATCGGACCCGTAGAAATCCCGGGTTTCGGGCCTCGTGGGGTGGTTCGGGTGGTCCTTCCATTTGAGATAGTATCGCCACCATCCGGGAGTTTGGGACTCCATGGGACACGGGGAAACTAGTGGATGGCCATGCCGACACTCGGACCAAAACACTAGACACGACACTAAGTAATGCAAAGTTGGAATGCACTAACTAATGCACACTAAGGACCCTAGACGTAAACCAAGACTCGGTACGGGGCGGAGACAATCGACCCGAAGGTCACTCGCACAAGTGTGCGGCCTTCCCGATAGGCGTAACCTAACGGTCGGACAACACCTTTTTATATACCGAGTAAAGGGATGTATGCGACCCAAAAACGACTCTTTTTGTTGTTTTAAAAATATGATGATCCTAAACACGACTTAGACCGACTAATGACTACATGACACTCTTTTTTTTTTTTTTAATGCAAACACCCTAGACTCAACTCGCTCTGATACCAAATTGATGCGGGACGGGACCACGGACACGACAAGCTCGCGATCGTCCCTTAACGAGGGAAGCGTCGGATGTGCGCAGTTGAGAAACCGGCAATGAGCTAGGGTGGTCGGCTCTCTTTTGCGCCCGGATCGGGTCACGGGACGGCTTCGCTCTCTCTCGCAGCAGTGATATTATAAATTGAAGGCGAGCTAGGTATCCCTACACATGCTCTCTAGCAGCGGCATATAAAGCATATAAAGAATTAAGCTAATGCCAAGTGTAAGGGTGAAGGCGATACCTCCACGCTCTCGGCGTGGCGAAGACGGCACCCGGCCAAAGCTCGTACTCCCGGGAACTTAGTACATTATGTTTACAGCAGTACAAATAAGCCCACTCCACGCAGGGAGGTAAAGGGCGACACAAGTGGGCCCGGGAGGACCAAGTTCGGGTTGACGGGCGGTTTCGGGCAATGCTTCGGCTTCACGCGTACTCGTGCTAGTGGGGGCCAACGTATTGACCGGAGGGGGTCGTGTGGGGCCTGATGACTCCTCTATTGTGGAGACACCTGGAAAGTGTTCCCCTGGGATGGCGAGCTGCTGGAATGACCGCCGGACGCCGGGCGGCCCTCGGACGACGCTCGCCGGGAACTCGGCCACGAATCTGAAAATTCTGTTTGCAGGCGCGCGACTTAAAGAAAACTGCTGCTGCGATCAGCCCCGTCGTCGGAATGCGACGAGGTTGGCGCCGTTGGAAAGCTGACTCAGAATACCTCGACGTAGGGGTCTTCAAAAAAAATAATCAGATCTGTATTTCTGATCATGCATTTTACAAGCTTGCTGGAATCTGGCCAGAACTGCAGGGGCAGGTTCTGACTTCTCTGAAGATCGACGTTGACCGGGGAGAAGACCTCCGAATCTGGAAATAATCTCTTCAGTACAGTTGAAGATCTCTGAGAGAGGAATCCGGGACTATTTTTGGTTTTCTGATTGGAGACGAAATGGATTTTCTGGGATTTCTTTACTAGACCTGGGTCGGATCTGGGAAACTGTGGGCAGACTGTTCTTAGAAACTTGGACGAAATTTGAAAAATACTTGGAGGCTGAAACAAAAATTAATAAAATTCCTGGTGGTAGAGGGATGTGGACAGAGATCCTAGTAAATTTGGGCGACCCAAAAAAAATCAAAAGATGGTTCGAATGGGGTAAACTCAGAGTTGATGAACAGTAAACAGAACCAGGACAGATCTGGAACTTGGACTTGGACGAAAATCAAAAAATAGCTAAAGGATGAATTTTGACGTGATTTTTTTTGTGGGGATAAGGGTTCTAGAGGGGAACCAACCCTGAAATTTTGACCTTCAGAAGACGAAGGGAGTGATAGCAGGAATTCGGAGAAGAAGGTTCTGTCCTGAGTGGACAGAACACCGAAACCGTTGGCAACGACGCGTCGGCGGCGAGTCGATGGCGGCGGCGATCACCGGAGTTGCTTCAGATGCTGGAGGGGATCAAGGGGGAAGGGATTACACTCTAGAAATGGGAGAGGGGGTGGAGGAACCAGGGAGAGAGAGGGGAGGGGCACAAATCTCACTTGGGGGCAAATGCCTATTTTCTCTTCATTAATTCCTTCAATATGAAAAATACAACCTTATATAGGATGCCAACCAAATTCAATCTCAACCCTTGGATCTAGGGGTTTGGATTGAAGGGCTGGGATGAGGTATGACCAACCACAAGAAATACAATATTTAAAGGAATCCCATTCCTAATTCTACCACATGTGGTCAAATAAAGGGAGGAAAGAAAGAAAATTAAACAACCTAGCCTAATAGAGCCAAAAGAGGGGGCGCCCCCCTTCATGGGCCAAGGGCCTTTCATGGGCCATGAGCCATCCACAAGCCCATGCTAGACTTGGACCCTTCCCATTTAGTTGGCCCATGAGGGAGTGTAAACCAATTTGGGCCTTAAGTGTATTAATGACCCATTAGAAACCTAATGACCCAATATGGCATAAGCTCCTTAATGGACTCTACTAATGGCTACCTAGCCATAGACTCTACATTAGAAATGACCCATTGGCTTGATATAAGCCTTACAAGGAGCCCAAAAGAAAGAAAATACACAATTACAATCTTATACAAGCCATAACTCACAAATACACTTCACCCGTGTATGGAAATCACCTTTGATGCCCCATCACTGTCGTGACCTTCTTTCCCTTTTTGGCCTTAGGCCGTCTCTTCTTTTTCTGGGAAGTTGGCTTTGCTGGTTCCTGCCACCAGAAGGACTCAGTCTTATCTTTTCTTTGTTCTGCTTCCGGCTGCTCTTCAATTTTCAATTCTTCGAGCTGCTCCCAGAGTATACAGTCTTTCACCAACAGGTGTTTCGGCTTTTTCTGCTCATACTCATCAAGCTCATTAATATATTGCTGCAGACGCCTGGTTGCAGGACTTTCTTCTTTATGTGCAGGGAGGGGAGTTTGTCTCCTCCGGTTGCGAGTATGGATCCGGATGACTGGTCCGGTCTCAACTGTAGGCCATATTGGCTTTATTGGAGGCGACTCAGGCCTTGGGGTGACACCCCGGATAACTGCTCCGTTGGTTTTAGCTGCGGGAGTCTTCTTTCTGCTTTTTGTGGGTACCGTCTGCCATCCTTCCTGATCTCTCAATGGGGTGAGGAGGCAGGCTTCATAGGTGTACCTGGTGCATTCTTCAATGGCTTTCTTAGGCAGCTGTTGATAGATTGAGATCATATTAGCGGCCACCCTCCAGGGCGGAAGCTCATGTGGCCGAGGAGGCTTCACCTGGTAATCTCCCAGCTGCAGTTCACCCTTCTTGACCATTCCTTCCATGATATCTTTGAAGACATAACAGTCCTCAATTGGGTGCCCCAACACCCGGTGAAATGGACAGAACATCGGATCATCTTTCTTTTCTGCATCTTCGGGCTTCTTCGGTTCAGGCAATGTTACCTTATTGAACTTATATGCCCAGTTAAACAATGCTGCAGTCTTATCCTTGGGAAAAGAGTAAGCCCTTCTCATCCTGTCCCTCAGAGAGACTTTGTCTCTTCTTTCTGCTGTATCTGCCATCGGGGGAGCTTCATCTGCCCCTTTCTTCCCTTTTTGTTGCTCAAAGGTTCTAAAATCGACGGTGTTGGCCTCAGAGTGTGACGGCCGCCGATCATTGGATTTACCTTTTGGCATATGCGGGAGCATTGACGGTAGGACGTTTGGACAAGAACGCCTCGACCTCCGCCACTATATTGTTCAGTCGGTCAAATGTTTTGACATCTGCACCGATCATTTTTTCTAGTACTTCCCTCCTGAGGTTCTGTTTGCATATCTGCACTGCATCCTCCTGATGAGGAGGTCTTCTGCATCTCATGGCTAGATTTCTCCATCTTTTGATGTACTCCAGTGCAGTTTCATCCTGTTTCTGCCTAGTAGCATACAGTTCTGCTATTGTGATTTCCCTCTCCGTGACATGAAACCTGTCGCGGAATTTTCTCTGCATATCGGGCCAATCAACCACTGATCCTGCTGACAAGCTTGAATACCATTCAAAGGCCAACCCAGTGAGGGACGAGCCAAAGAACTTGAGCAGATAGGCTTCATCGACTGCTAGGTCGCCCATGATGGTAGTATAGTAGGCTATATGCTCTCTAGGGGAGCCCTGGCCATTGAATTTCTCAAACTTTGGCGGCTTGCTGACGCCTGGAGGCAGCCTTTTGGCAGCATACTGGGGAGGATACGGTACCTTATACACATCATAGGCACTAGTATCATCTCCAGTCTTTTCTGACAGCTTCATTTCCACAATTCTTTCAATCATCTGCTTGTGGGCTACAGCTGGATCTATATCTTCTGGAAAGAAGTGGGCTTGTTGCTAGCTGTGAGGAGTTGTCATCATAGTGGCGCGCAAGATGGGCGCGGTAGGCTGCGTCTGAGACACAGAGGGCTGAGCTATTGTTTGCTGTGGAACAGGTTGACTTGGTGCTTTGCCCTTATCAGCTAAGAGAGGATTAACCAGGATAGTTGTTTCTGTGGAGCTGGATGTCTGCCCTACAGGTTCAGCTTGCTTCGAGACTGATGTAGCTTCCTGTCTCTCATTGAGCTGTCTTCGGAGAGCATTGATCTCCTGTTGGTATCTTCTGAACATCATCTGGATCATGGGATCCATGGTTGATGGAATTTGTATATCTTCAGAAGTCCCTTCAGCATCATCAACGAAGGGGTTATCTCCATCTTCCGCCGTTACCACATTAACTGTCATAGTGGTAACCCTGCGGGCTTCATCATCAATTTTGATTTTATCTTTTGCTGCCTGGCCTCTTCTTGTGACAGGACCAGGTCTAGTTGCCAGCCTGAGCAATTCCTCTGGCTGAGTTGGTAGTATATCTTGCCCCCTGGCCAGTCCAGCCATATTGCAGGCGAAGATTCGCATCTTTCCTTTCCGCCTGTAGACCTTTCTTTTTATTTGACTAGGATATCTGAGCCGGTCAAAGACCGATATTCTTTCTTTGGCTTCTTCCTCGTACAGGTCTTCTTCATTATATCCGACCCTGGGGCCTTCTTCATAGTCGTTTGAATCGGAGGAAGAGGCTTCGATCATCATTTCTTGGAAGGTTTCTCCTTCTTCATCATCCCTGATGCCCAAGGCACGGGATAGTCTTTGCTGGCCTAGGGCAGAGCTCCCTAGGTAGTGGAAGTAATCTTGGACTACTTGCTTAGTCTCCTCTGGGTCGCGCCTTTTCGGCTCAGGTCGGAGCATCAGTCTGTCCTGGCCCTTTTGCTGCCGGGCTAGTCTTGTCACCCGAGCATTCAGATGTTCGGCCCTGGGATATTTGAAGATATCAGCCTGTCTGGCACAGGCTCCTGATCTTCTTGCAGTAAGCATAGTGACTGGTTCACTTCTTCTTATATTGCCAACTTGGCAGCGGTTGGCAGCAGCATTGCTTTCATCTCTCTTCATTTCCCTTCTGCCCCCTGCTCTGAGGCGGGCAGCAGTGATATCAGTGAGGTTCTCTCTGTCTTCAGCTGGGGCCCAGCTTTGGATCTTCTTCGGTCGCCAGACCTGTTTGTATTTTGCTGGCTTGGGCGCCAGCGGCTTCCTTTCAGCAGCTTCCCAGTTGGCCCTCCTAGAGGCCAAAACCTGGAACTTGTTGTCAGTTGGGATGGTCGGGACGATTCTGTCTGGCCGGACTCCCCTGGGGCGACCGTCGAGATTCGCCCTAATAGCACCCATCATTATCGTCTTTCCGGAATTGGAAAGACGACGATCAATAGCAGTAGACCGGTTCCTCCGGTTGGTTTTCTTCCCCTTCTGGGTAGCAGTGGGGACCATGTCCCTTTTCTGGACATGATGGACATAGCAGGCGACGGCCGTGGGGGCCGTCTTCTTCGGTAAGCCATCCTTGCGATCAGCGGCCTCCACTGGGGCGTTTGCAGCAACGCCTTGCTCCTCGTTATCGACCTGTAGAAGGTCGATGTAGACAACGCTCAAGCAGTTGGGCAGCCCGACAGCTGGGGGAAACGAACCGAACGCCAGTGGTACCGCCAGGTACCCCTCCTGGACGTGCATGTCCATCGGTTGCTTGTCGAAGCATACAGACGCGATTTGTGTTGTCATCGTAGTTTCCTGGAAACAAGGAAACACACGGAATCAGAAATTTGAGGGGGGCCCGCTGGGCCTCCTACCTTAGCGTAAAGATGAAGGGAGACTCCGTCCCACCGGGCGTGCCAGACTTGTTCGAACACATTTTATTCTATCTGGTTTATTTGTTTATTTATTTTATTTATTTTATGGATTTATTGGCGTGCTAGTCACCGTGGTGACGATTTTATTGTGCGCTCGATCTGACTTGGTCAGTCGATTGTGAATGATCGTGTCTGGACTAGAAGTCCGTCATACCCTGAACGCTATGACGTTAATTACGTCCTCCCTAAGGAAGACAACCCTTGATTAAACGCTAGAGGTAGGAGGAAGACAGCGGTAAAGCCGTATGCTCAAAGGAGACAAAGTTCATCTGCTTGCAAGACGTTAAACGTATTTGAACAGAGCAGGGGTTTATTAATTACGGGAGAGACCCGCCGGCATATTCCCACCATCTTGGATGATGCCAAGTGGGGAATAGGAAACCACCCATGCAGCGGCAGGGTAGGCTCCGCAGAAGATCGGGTATATATAGACATAACCCGGAATCCGGATGGGGACCGGCCTGATGTAACACACCCGGTACGAGTGCGGTGTCTTATTAATATCCCCCTTCGGAGGGCCATCGGAGATCACGCAAGGGCATAACTCCGTGGGCCAGCGGGGTTAGAAGAGAGTACCACACTCGATTGGTGGGGTATATGTAAATTTCGGCAGCATGTTCCCTCAACCTGGATTATGCCAAGGAAGGATAGGTCATCATCCACGGAAAGCCGGGACAACGACCGAACAAAGATGGGCACCAGGCCCAGGGACATATCTTGCCTTCATATTATTGATCAATATTCCCTTGGAACCCATCAGAACACATGTAATGACATGGTTCTTTGGGTTCATAAGGCAGCGGTGAAATCCAGATTCGGGACGAGAGCTGTAGGGGAGGTCTTCCCCATTGTTATATCTCATCAAGACACAAGTGATGGTCTGTGAGTATCCCCTTAAACAGATGTAGGGGTGATTAAGAAGTTTGAAGAAGAACGGTGCAGAGATGGGCCTCGGAGTGGGTTTCGTCTGACTGAAGGAGGGATCTCGGCGTGATCTTGATTGGCAAGAAGGAGCTTTCGGCCTGGACATTTAATGGACAAAAGGAGGCTCTCGGCCTGGTCCTTGGATTGGCCAAAGGGGGTTCTCGGCCTGGTCCTTGGGCTGGCCAAGGGGGGTCTCGGCCAGGGCATTTAGTGGACAGAGGGGCTTCTCGGCACGGTTCTTGGGCTGGCCAAGGGGGGTCTCGGCCTGAGCAATTGGTTGGCCAAGGGGGGTCTCGGCCTGGGGTCTTCTCGGCGGGCTCCTGGGCGCGCCGGAAAGGGGGGCGCCGAGAGGGGCAATATCAGGTTTGGCAAAAGGGGGGTGAATGGCTAGGAGGAGGGGCTCTCGGCAGAGGGCTTCCCGGCACGCTCCTGGCCGCGCCGGGAGTCTGCTGCCGGGAGGCTTGCACATAGGCTCACGTGAAAAGTATCTGTAACAGAATGGGTTGTCGTTTAGCAAAGAAGGGGGAGGCCTCTCGGCCTTATGGTTCTCGGCGGGGAAACTTGCACGCCGAGAGGGTGAAATGCAGAAGGGTTTCAGGGTTTCAGAGCTCAAAGATGATGCTCTGTTTGGGTGTTTTCTGGGATTTCAAGCTTGAATTGATGCCGGGCCAGAAGTGGAAAAGGGGAATTTCATGGAGGCTTCTATTAGAAGGATGCCAAGGGATTTGAACGGGGGAATCAAATGGAAGAAATCAGATCATCACCTGGTCTTGTGGAGGGTTTTATCTGTCTGTTGCAGGCCATTTGGGGGAGTCAAGAGATGACTGTCCTCCGACCCCTCCAGACGAGTCCAGTGACATTAAAACAAACGGAGAGGGGGGATTCTCAACGTATAAACTTCAGGCCCTAAGCATTCAATATTTAGAATGGAGGACCTGAGATCGGATCATCGTTTATGAGCGCTGGACAGCCCAGGAAACCAAGAGACAGATATCTCTGGTTCCTGAACCGCATAAGGGGCTCGTTAGAAAAACTCAGATTATATATAGGGAAACAGCCATTGAGATCAGAGAGGGAAGAAGAGAACAAAACTCAATAGATGGGGGTAGGAGTCCTATCCTCGTCCCTCTTCGAAGAACAAACCCGTACGATCGGCTCCGGAATCCAAAGAGTATAATCTATATTTCTTTCAGTCAAAGGCCATATACATAGAGAGACAGACAGAGATCGGATGTCTTAATCCATCGATGCCCAGACGGGCCATCTCAATATTTCATTGCATTGCATAAAGAAAATCTTACACTGATCATGAAAGAAAAATGCAAGGCAGAAAGCTAAAAATCAAGGCCGGAACTCTCCGGCTATAGTTGATAGATCGAGAGAGGACTCGCTATATTACATCAGATAAAAGAAAGAAACACGGAGGAGGGGAGGGTGGAGCATTGACTCCTCTCCCTCCCCAGTGCCCACCTGGAGCTTTCCTTCTTCTTCTCTTCTCTGTTGGTTGAAAGGGGGGGGGGGGTGGCTCTTGCTCTCCGAACGGGACTCCCTCTCTATCTTTCTATTGCTCTATCTTTTTCTCTCGATCCCCTTTTTCTATCTGGCTTTCTCTCTCCTTCTTTTTTTGGTCTCTTCCTTTTCTGTCGTCCCTCTTTTTTTCTTCGAAGGGAGGGGGTTTTATAACCCCTTTCCTCTTCCTTCTCGGCAGCCATCTTCACGGCGCGCTTGAGGCAGGCTTCTCGGCGCGCTCAAATTTGACTTCTCGACGCCAGTATCTGGGCTTCTACATGGGCTTTCGGCGCCACCTTCATATAGGCCCACTTGGGGTTTCTTTAAGTGTATCATCATCCCAAAGGGTCTATCATCTATGAAATATCTTGTATTGAAATCACGATTGCAATCTCCATCAGTCCCCAGACAGGGTTCTTATCAGTCCGTAGATAGGGATTTCATCAGTCCGCAGACAGGGTTCTTATCAGTCCGTAGACAGGGATTTCATCAGTCTGTAGACAGGGCTTTATCAGTCCGTAGACAGGGATTTCATCAGTCCGTAGACAGGGGTTTATCAGTCTGTAGACAGGGATTTATCAGTCCGTAGACAGGGTTTTATCAGTCCGTAGACAGGGTTTTATCAGTCCGTAGACAGGGTTTTATCAGTCCGTAGACAGAGATTTATCAGTCCGTAGATAGAGATTTCATCTTATCAATATCGTCACTCGAATGGCGACGAGCTCGGACATCAAGCTTAGTCTGGGAATACCTCAGCCGGGTGCATAATCTGTGGAGACGATTCTTCTTCTGCTCTGTCTTCTCAGGAGCCTTTATCATCTTCATCTGTCGGTGCTGGCTTCATTTTTATCTCATATTACTTCTGTCAGTAAGCCGACATCTGACTTATCCTGACATATCGTCTGTGACTTCTTGGACGAAGCGGTGGTACAGCTCTTCTTAAAGGGCTGGAAGATCTCATTAGTCGGGTGATTGCTGCTTTATCAGTGCTGCCGTCTGAGTGACATTGGCACCGGGCATCAGCTTTGGCCGACAAGGGCTTTAGCCGGGTGAAAGGTTGATAAGCTTCATCATTAGTCTTTCACTGTTGGTCAGATCTTCTTTTCAATTATGCTTTCACCCTTGTTCATTTTTCGGGTGTCAACAATAGCCAATATGGAATTTCAAGAATAAAGCTTGTAGACATGTAGGGTAAACTAGAGTAGAGTCCAAAAATATGACACTTGACATAGAATGGCGATAATAACGGTACAATCATGATTATCGATAAAACTAGGTGGAATTGGTTCCCTAACTTGGGTACCATGGCAAGCAAGTATGGACATTCTTTATATAGAATTGAGGTCCACATGAATAGCACATCAATGTCAAGACGTCCTCATTCTTACTATAGAATTGAGGTCCACAAGAACACCATGTTGAATATAGAATTGGGGTTTACAAGAACAGCATAACCATGTTGATATAGAATTGGGGTTTACAAGAACAGCATCAAATGGCATGATAACCTCATCCCATTAAGAGAATTCTCATGATACACACTTTGCATAACATGAGGGCCGGTATACCATGTTTCTTTAGAGTGACATGGCAAAATAGTGTAATGGGTTTTTATGGTACAACCAGCTCAGTCGGCCTTGAGGGAATCTAAGGCTGCGATGAGACTTACGGAGGTCTCTATGACTAACTCGCTAGTCCAAAGGAACAGAATGTCCAATGGAGAGCTTGTATGTCAATGAGAATTGAGGGTAGTGCGATAAAATATCATGAAACATGGGACTATATTCACGGACTGGAATATAGTGCCGATATATATATATATAATGAAGCCCTCGGTTAACAGTAATCAGTGAAACAGTAATGCAAAAAAATAGCGACTTTGGTAAAGCCGTTTTTCATGAAATTAACGCCTTAATCAGGGGCGTTTATATTACATTTGACGACGTACATAGAAGTCATCCTTTCAATATTTCAAATTTACAGATTATTAATAATCTTGAATTTTTAACAGAAACGCGCCCTGGATAGGGGCATGTCTCTTCAATATGCACCCTGGTCTGGGGCGTCAGTTAAACATGAGACGACCTGGACAAGGTCGTGAATTCAGGAATTTACCAATTTTTTTTGATAATAAAATTTCAGGAAACAGGGTACATGATCGTGGCAGGAAAAATAGCAGGATTACAAGAGATTGATCATGCATTAACTTAGAATCATGTTTGAATAGATATATAATTTAAACATGGCATTTATTAATTAAGAGAAATTGACGTCCGTGTGAAGGGCGTCAAATATGGAGTTGACGACCTAATCATGGTCGTTTCTTTTAAATTAGCGCCCTTGACAGGGACACTTCCTTCAAAAACTTTACAGAAATGCAAAAAAACTATATGCATGTATTAACGGATGATGTTATAATCATTATTAGGCTAGTTTGGGCTACAGTCCTTGAGAAAACCTACCTTTAAGAAGATTTTGACCGACGAACGGAGGAAGGTTCAATAATAACGATGCTCTGATCTTCCGGAAGCAGAGGAAGATGATAAGGAAAAACTCCTCCGATACTTCGGTAGTTTGAAGAAGATGCAGACGATGATGAAGACCCTTCGTTCTTCAGCACGTCAACCTACAGAACACATGAAGAATATTAGCATCCTTCATGACTAAGAATTATGGACAGAGGAAGAAAACGGTACGAAGAGCCACCTGTTCTTCACGTAGCAGTAACAGCTTTAGGGTTTGATCGGGCAGGGTTATTTATAGGATTTTGGGTATCCTAATAGAGTTAGAATTTGATTAAGGGTAGAATTCCCTTGATAGAGTCCTTACTATATCCTACCCTCGACGTAGTTATCCATAACTTGCCCTGGATAGACTCCTGGGTCGAACGAAACTCGAACTGAATTAACGTCTTAAGCGAGGGCGTCGAATTTAAATTGACGCCTTGTCTAGCATCGTTACTTATGTAAAACGCGCCCAGGTAGAGGGCGTTTCATTTCCTTTTTCCTAGATTTTATCTTTCGTCGTTTGAAATTTGACGCCCTATGGTCTAGGCGTCCTTTTTAAATTAACGCCTTAGACAGAGGCGTTTCCTTTTGAATCAGCGCCTTTATAAAAGGTGTTATTTTTTTCCTTTGATTAATGATTTACTTATTTAGGCTCTTTGTCATCTATTTACTTATCTTTTATTTTTAATTTGATTTATTTAAAAATCTTATTTTTATCAGGGTCGCTACAATTACTCTGTCACACATGAGGATACAACCGGATCTGCTCTCCAAGATGAAGAAGCTTCAAGATAGTGATCTAGTGTTAGTAGAGATCAAGGATAAGCTAGAAGAACAACCCGACTTCAAGGTAGCATCAGATGGAAGGTTATTGTTCAAGGAAAGGACTTGTGTACCGGATTGTCTGGAATTGAAAAAGAAAATTTTAGAAGAAGCTCACTGATCAAGGTATACGATTCATCCCGGATCTACCAAACTGTACCAGGACTTGAAACAGACCTTTTGGTGGTCTAACATGAAAATGGAGGTAGCGAACTTTGTGTCTCGTTGTCTCACGTGCTAACAAGTCAAGGTAGAACACCAAAAGCCTATCGATAAGCTACATCCTCTAGATATTCTTAAGTGGAAGTGAGAGAATATCAGTATAGACTTTATAATGGGTCTGTCTAAATCTAAAGGAGGACATGATGGAATATGAGTCATCATAGATCGATTGACCAAGTTAGCTCACTTGCTACCAATAAAGAGCCAATGGTTAGTTGATGTTCTTGCTGCCTTATACATCAAAGAAGTGGTTAGACTACATGGAGTTCCCGTATCGATCGTGTCTGACCGAGACCCGCGATTCACTTCTCATTTTTGTAAGGGTCTACAACATTCGTTATGGACTAGACTCAACTTTAGTACTACCTTTCATCCTCAGACAGATGGTTAGACCGAGAGAACAAATCAAGACATAGAAGACATGCTCAGAGCTTGTATCATCGATTTTGGTGGAAGCTGGCAAGATCACTTGCCTTTGGCCGAGTTTGCATATAACAACAGCTACCAGGAAAGTATTCATATGGCACCTTTCAAAGCATTATACGGAAGGAGTTTCCGATCACCCTTGTGCTGGGACGAAGTTGGCGAAAAGCAACTACTAGGCCTAGACATGGTAAGAGACACCACAGAAAATGTTCAGCTAATTAGAGAAAGACTCCAAATGGCTCAGTCTAGGCAAAAGACTTACGCCGACACTAGAAAGAGAGATCTCGAATTTCAAGTCGTAGATCACGTCTTCCTTAAGGTTTCTCCAGGACGAGGTATCTGAAGATTTGGTGTTAAGGGCAAGCTTACACCAAGATATATCGGTCCCTTCGAAGTGTTAGAAAGAGTTGGCGAGGTTGCCTACCGCATCGCCTTGCCTCCTCAACTGTCCGAGGTTCACAATGTGTTTCACATTTCTATGTTGAAGAAGTGTGTGCACGATCCATCACACGTCATAGATCATGACAACCTAGTGATACAAACGGATCCCACATATGAACAAAAGCCTTTGAAGACCCTTGATCGCGAGGTTCTTGTATTAAGGAATATAACAATTCCCATGGTCAAGGTTCAATGGAGCAAGTGCTCGGAACAGGAAGCCACATGGGAGACTGAAGAATCTATGAAGAAAAGATTCCCCGATTTATTTCAGCATAGTAAGTACTCTGCACCCTCCATGTTTATATACAATGGAATTTGGGGACCAAATTTTTTTAAGTGGGGGAGGGTGTAGCAACCCGGATAAATATTAAGGATAAAAATTTCCTAAAGAGTTAGAACCGCTTAAAGTAAATAAATCCAACAAAGGACTTTACTAAATGGGCCTCCTACATTCATATAAACATAAACTAATGGGTCAAACCTTAAAAGCCTTTTACAAAGGAGAAGTATATCTTATTGGGCCTCTAGCCATAACCCACCTACGTGGGAAAGTAGTGTGGGATATATATATATACCTATACACATATTATATAAAGGGATATTTTATGAAACCCAAACCCAATCACGTTCGAACGTGCATGGCTTAGGGATTTTGAACTTCATATAGGATAGCGGCTACAAACAAAGAAAGTATAGATCCATTAGGATTCTTACACAAGAAATTTAAATGCCATTAGGATTCTGAATCTAAAATGCTATAAATAAACCCTTCGTCGAACAAGCCAAAGCTACTGCTATTAATACATTCGAGCCCTCCCTGTTGCCTACCACCGTCTGCGTCTCCCTCCTGCCATAGCTGTTGTAAAGAGGGAACCATAGCCTCTTCCCTCAGTTCTTAGACATCATCTGCTATTGGTGTAGTTTGAAGCTGCAGTTGCTTTCTTGCTTCTTCCATCATCTTCCTGGAGTGGGTGCTGCTCTTGTTGTGCTCCTACACACAAGGTTTTTTCCTGCTGCTTCTCTTCTGCCGTAATCACGCGAAGGAGTTGGTTCTTTTTCCCGTTCTTGCAGTTGCTGCTGAAGCTGCTGCACTCCCTCCGAACATCTGCTGTTACAGTGCTGCTAACAGTTTCTCTTATTAATCTCTGTTAGTCGTCCAAACCAAGCCAAACAAGGTAGGTGTTAGCAAGTTACGAAGCCCGACATAGTAATCACTGTAATTCCATGCATATAGGTCATATAATCTGTCACCATGCTTTTTGTTTTCGTTACCGTAGTTTTTACTGCATTCCAGTCAATAGCGACCCTCTCATGGGTGCTGATTTAAGGAACGACCATATGCACGGTCGCTAATTCTTTTTGAATAGCGACAGTGCTCAGGGCGTCAATTAATGAGCGACCTTATTCCCAGTCGCTATTTCTTTAGGTATTTAATAAATATAGCATGTTCAAAAAATTTATATATATAAAACCTGACATTAAAACTAATGCATGAATATGATTCGGAATTCTTGTTATTTTTATCTACTTGATCATGTCCTTACTTTCCTATTTTTATAAACCTCCATCTTATGAATAGTAACATGTGTCTATGAACGTATCTGCCCGATGCGTATCAGCAGATAAAGAATGGGCGACATGCCTATAGTCGCTATTTAACGATGAACGCCCCCATACATGAACACTAATTTGAAAATAACCTGTAAATTGTGTAGATAATGAAAATTTTGAATTGACAACCGCGGTCAGGGCGCCATTCAATGAATGAACGCCACTATTCCCAGTCGCTATTTGAAATCATGATTATTAAATTTTACCTTACACAGTGTCGTTAATTTTCATTATTTACATGAAAATTCTGATATGAAATATGATTGAACGACTTATCAAAAGGTCGCTATTTCATGAAATGGTGACTTCTGTGTGGGCACAGTTTTCCTGTCTCGCAATTTTTATCGTGTTTCTCAACCCATATCGCGGGTTACTTGGCACTCTCATCTCACATCCGTAGATGGAGTCCCTGTTTTGATTTCATCGATTACACACTCAAATCTCGGTGATGTTTGAACCCTCCAAGGGATATTCCTTCCTTCGGACGGGTGATTTCATCATAGAGACCTCCGTAGGTCTACGCGAAGCCTTGGATTCCCTCAAGGCCGCCAAGCAGGTTGTACCCTAAAAACCCATGACACCGTGTCTTGTCACGTCACTCTGAAGAAACGTGATGCTTTAGCCCTCTTAGAGTGTAATTTCTAGCCTCTTTGAGAAGTCTGTTCTCTGTCATTAATTGGCGACACAGACATGGGCGCCAGAAGGAATTGGCGACCTGTCTAGTGCCGTTATTTCTTGATATAGCGACCTGAGTATGGGTGCTATTTCATCAAGCATGTACAGTTCATAGGAATAGGTGACCATTTTCGTGGGTGCTATTTCTATAATTGGTGGCGATTGAGTGGGCGCCATTTACCCAGTTTTACGACATGTCTTGATTTTCGTGAGCATTTAATGATGTGTCCTACTTGTCAAAGTTCAGTCCTTGAACTCCTTCATTCGTGAAATCTATCTTATCATCCTACAATGGTTGATCCTTTGGAACTCTATATTGGCCATAACTATAGTGGATGTCTAAAATATACATGACCTAATGGCAGCGCATATAGGGCCCGATCTGATCCTGGGAGGAGCACCTGAAAGTACTTGTACCCATGGGAGCTATATTGATCACGGTGTGGCATTGCACCGAAGTACTTGTCGTTCCAGAATTAATGGCATTCCACAAGCTTGTACTTGACATGACATGACTTGCGTGGCCCGAAATGGGTATTTAATTGCTTGATATTATAATAGCCAATTCGTGACATGACTTGATATGATTACATGCTTGACCATCTTGATACATTTTACATGATATCGTGAAATCTTGCTAGCTCGTCTCTATTATCTCTTGACATACTCTCTCTCTCTCTTGTCGTTTTATGCGTACATACATTGCTAGACTTGCATTCATCTAACATGTAATTACTTAAAGCAAGTTTGTACTTGAGATATAATTCCGACTGAGCATTCGCTCACCCTAGTGTTTTCCATATTTTTCAGGTAATTCCGATAACGAGGATCACTCGAAAGGGAACGAACATGAGTGAAGAGCATAGAGCCATCCAGTCGTAGAAGCGTCTATCTATCCATGTCTTTTTTCTTTTCTTGAGTCAATCATTGTAATTTTCCTTTATTGAGTCAGGATTGTCCTTAGTTCTTTTATTGAAATTATGTAATAAGAATTACCTTGAGGGTTATTATGAATAAAAGATTTGGTTTATCTTTACTTTGCGCTCTGTCTATGTGTCGAATACACTTATGATCTGATTGACATGATTGATATAAACTCGTCACGTGTACCGGGTTCCTTCCGAGCTCGGGGCGTGACACATTGGTTGACACGTGACCTCGTGAGTGTCTCGTCTATCCTGTGAGGATCGAGACATGATTTTGGATGCTTGGAGGTATCGTCTTACCTCAGTTTATGTGCCATGTGGTTTGAGGGCCTTAGTAATCCCTCATGTTCTGTGTTTTGTGTTATGCGGAATTGTGAGTCCATTGTGCGGCTCGGAGGCCGAGGACTCATTATTAATGTGTTTCCCGTGATTTTTGGCTTAGGGACTAGGCTGATTAACAGTGTGTTGCTATGATGTGCAACGATCTTGACCCGAGTCTTCTGACTCAAGGATCATTGTTAGCAGGTCTAGTTGACTGTCCTAAGTCTGGTAGCAGTTACATACTGCATTGTACTCCGTAGTACGTGAGACAGGTGTGTCCATACACTGTCTGTACTTCGGTATTCGCGTGAACCTCCAGTAGTCGTAGCCTGACGACACTTGCCTGTGTGTCGGCCCAGCTGGGAGTGGTGGCATGACAGTTCCCGATTGACAGTTTTTAGGCTAGTTTCCATGGGCCCCCTTACTTTGCGGTAGCGTCCTACTGGGGGGAAAACTAGCTAGAGGCCTGGCTCAAGGCATTGGGTTTATGTGTGTACACGTGGTCAGGGGCGGTTGGACGAGCGCTAACGGGCGTGACCCTGACTAGTCACTCGTTACTGTAGTTCCTTGGTTCTTTGTGAGTGTCTCAGTTACCGCCATTCTAGGCGTGTGGGAGATATTTGAGACGCAGTGTAAGACATCAGTGGATGCATCTGGCTGTTCTTCTAGTCAGGAGGTGCTTCTGTCACTGACACGATGACTTGTGTTTTCGTGACTTTTCCGAGTAGCTTGTGCTTGGCTTCACTCGAGGTTACCGATTTTGTAGCATACACGATGGTGAGCTCGTGTATGTCTTGTGCCTTTGACTGTGTCGGTCTTTGGTAGGCCTTTGCCAGTTTTGGTAAGGCTTTTCATGATAGGGTTTCGTGATTTTTCAATAGATCGGTAATGCCCGACTTTGTGAGATCGGGGTTCACCTTTCTGTTGCTTTTAGGAGTAGTTTAGGGGGTCGAGGTTCCTTCGGCTGCCGTGTTACAGCATTACAGCTTTCCTCTTTACTTTCACTGTTGTTCCTACTCCTATTGTTATTGCTTTGCTTTAGTGTAGCACTGCTGTTACAGCGTGTTTTGTGGTAAGGTTCTGCAGGATCCCTATTGAGCCAATGATAGGAGGCTCACCCCTGACTTTTCAGGTGTAGCAGTTCTTCCTCCTACTGGGCAGTTCCTGCTGCGTGGTTCTTAGTTGGCAGCATTGCCAGTGTCAGGCTTCCCCCGACATGAGAGTATGTTCTCTTTCCTGTTGGACTGTGCTTGTCTTTCTTTGGACGGGACTCTATTAATTTAATTGTTATAGAAAATGTATTTTTATTTCTGCTACTTTAGCAATCTTGATCATTGAAATTTAATTGCGTACTGCTTTATCTGGAAGTTCAATGTACTATCACATGCCTTTCTATCCCTTCGGAGCTTTTCCACTCCTGGGAGGCCTCGCAGGTTCCATGTGGTATCAGGTTTACCCGGTATCCGGAGTCTGGGTCGTCACAGTCGAGGCACACATCGACGTCGTCTCGTTCGTCTTGCCAGAGGCCGCACCGATGATGTGCTCATAGGTACACGTGGAAGGACTATTACATCGTCTATGGGGCCCGGGCCGATGTTAGGTGCCGCATGTTACGCAGTTGCGCTTACAACATGTACTAGACTCCAGCGTTCCGATGCATTATCTTGACGGTGCATTTCATGTTGCGAGCCATTAGTGGGATTCGCAGTCGGGTCCTCCCTGGTGCGTTGAAGCATGTCTCTTCCAATAGCATGATAAGCCCTTGCATTCTCGACACGTCACGGCGGCCTGGGCAGTGCCACGGACTCCCACGTGGAGGCGGGATTGTGGATTACTTCACTGTCACCATCGTCATCCGTCGAGATCTCCTCAGGCTCCCATTGGTTGTCTTCCATTGTAGCAATTCGATCAATATCTTGCGCAAGGAGATCATCCGAAGCCATGCCTGGGAGAAAGAACGTAACCTTGCGCTCTGATACCAATGATAGAAAATTATTGTGGGCAATACAATGATATGAGGAATACCTGGAGTTCACGTTCCCAAAACTCGGAGGTCGTAATAGGACGGCTACTAGAGTCGTTCTTGTAGAATCACGCTCCAAATCCCGACCTTTTGGTGATGAGTCGTAGAGTGAGAACAAGAGAGAATATTTTTGAGTGATCACCCTTTTTGTACGTGTGTCATTTTCGGCCTCCATTGATCCCTTTTATAAGTGCAGTGAGAGAACAAACAAAACAAAAAGAGGCCAGTGCATGCATTAACTAAATGTACCACTTGTTCACGAACGGACGCACGTGAACAGGTACTTGTTGCCCCTTCGTGGGTAGCAGCACATGTTAACAATATGATTCAGTATTTTTGAGATAACATCGATCTATTATTGAGTTGAGATGACATTAACACCTGATAGCTTTTAATTATTTTTCTATACTATTAAATTATTTTTCTATACTATTGAGACTTACGCCTCATTGCCCCTTAAGAATTACTCCTTATGAGGTTTACAAAAAATGCCTCACAACCACCTCAAAATATTTTAAATTATGGTCCCACTTGCTTGATTTGACTTTCAACTCCTCTCTCTCTCTCTCTTATTTCTTAAGATTAATTATAAAATAACTCTTAAATGAATAATTATAGGATAGCCATCCTTAAATAGCTATTTTATAAATATTAAATCAGTGTAAATTACCTCTGAGATGATAAAATTAAAATTTAGACAAATATATTCCTATAGAAAATTGTTATTTTCACCAATACATAGTGCCTTCATTGTCCCACCAAAACACCTCACCTCCTCCATGGCAATCCACTGTCGGAGTCTTGCCTCTCTCCATGGCGATCTAGTGCCCCGCTAGAGCACCTTACATCACCACTACCACGCCTCTCTCTCTCTCTCTCTCTCACTCTCTCTCTCCCTCTCTCTTTGAGCAAACTCCCTCTCACCTACCGTTGCCACCATTGCAATGTCGGCGCGACACCAGAATGAGCGTACCATCATACCACCATACTGGTTTTTGACTGGAATGATCAAATACGTGCAATATGCACCATCGTGTACGTCACAAAAAATCTTAGGGTATTTTTGACTTTGTTTCAATTTTGGTTAAAGGCTAATCATAATTGAGGAGGGGAAATTCCATCAGGCCCAGTGCGGGTCAATAACGCCAGGCCCTTTAGGCTTCGGGTGGCCGAGCCTGTAACGGACCACCCTAACCCACCGGAGGCTCAATCGACATGGCCCAGTCGAGGCCCATGGGAATATCGCTAGCCCACGGGCAGAACATCGCATCGCCAGCACACGAGCGGAATACCCGCGCATGGGCATTTCGGGTGCAGTGGAATTCCCAACGGATGAACATTAGGCCGCTATCACTGCACTTGCCCCGGCATGACCTAGGTCACCCCCACGCCACCGAGATGCTCTCCATGATGCGTTCCCTCCGAGAACGAATGAGTGGGTGGCGCATGATCCCACGATCGAGTAGGACTTCACTCCGTGAATGACGCCATTGCTAAGTCAGATGAGGCCACCGCACCCAGTATAAATAGGTCCCCAGACGAGGACACAAGGATAGACAGAGAGAAGAAAGTAGGGAAAACAGATGCAGGCACAGAGACATACACCAGGCAACTAAGAGAGACTCCCAGTAAGGAAGAAAGAGAGAGCTCCCCACGCTCGCGCCACCTTCTCCGAGCACCCCCCAATCACCCTCTCAAGACTACATTCTCTCAACTCTCCCCCTCTCCTATTCTCTTTCTCTGCAGCTCTCCTCGGACGATCCTAACTTAAGTATTGGAGGGTTACCCCTTGGGATATCTTTTAGTGCTCCTCCTGACGTTCTTTCAAGTGGTTGTAGGTTTCCTTAGGGTGGTTGGGTGCTCTCCCCCATCAAACAAATCTTAAGGGTGTAGTACGAGGTGAATGGGACACTTTTTGGCGTTGTCTATGGGAATCGAGCAGGAAGCTATGGCGCCTAGAGAAACTACAGTAACATTAGCAATCGTCAAGGGGCCTAGGCTTCCCAACGAGCTTCCCAAGAAGTATCCTCTCACCCATCCCGTAGTGCGGCTCCGAAGGATCTCACCATGAACAAACTAGCAGAGATGTGCCGACAGGTACAGGCGCTAACGAAGGCCTATCAAGACCTCCTCAATCGTTAGGCGGAGCAAGAGCGACCCCCGACGGTACTCCCCCAGAATGGAGCCGCACCCACAGTAGCGAAGTCTCACCAGATGTGCAAACCTTCACTCTTCTCCACCACACATTCTCAATGCCCGCGTAGCCAACTATCACAACGTCCCGCCAGCCCACTGCACTCCAACCCAAAAATGGTGCAGTGACTACGATTCCAATATTGCCAAGTAAATGGTTGACCTAGAGGGGGGTGAATGGGTAATTTAAAAATTAATCATAATAAATTAACATCTATAAATTTATATGACTGTAAATATAACTGCTACAAAAACAATGTGAACAGTAATGAAAATGTTGTAGTAGTTTTGTAGACAGAAATAAAAAGCTGATCTAATAGGCCGTGTTTAAGAATGATGTGTGACAAAGGAATAGCGCTTAAAAAGCTATGAAAAGAAACTCAAGCACAGTAAGCAGAACAATCAGTCGCACAAATGTAAGGATGAGTGCAACGGTAGTAGAGCAAGCAGAGATAAAGATGCAAGAACAATCACACAGATAGACACAAGGATTTTATCCTAGTTCAGCACTGACCTTCAAGTCAGTTACGTCCAGTCCCCAGCAACTACTGGGATTTCCACTCTCTCCCCACAAGGAATAGTACAACAATAGGATACCGACCTCCTATAGGTCACAAGATACATGTAACGTCCCTGGGTTTCAGATAGTGTTTCCGCGGGTTGCGGATCGTGTCTGTATTGGATCTCAGACTTTAATATTGGATTTCGAGCCCTTAGATGGTGTTTATGTGAGTTATTTTGGGTCCGTGATGGCACGTTGAGTGGCCTTACTTTTTCCTAGAATTTTTTCGAGTCAGAATTTATTTTTCTAAGAATTTGTAAGGTTAAAGTGAATTTTCTAAATGAAATGAAAAAAAATATAATAAAATTTTCAAAACCCTTTTTAACCCCCTCTCCCCCCTTCGTTCTCTCATCTCACTTTCTCGTGTCTCTCCTCTCCCTCACTCTCCCGTCTCTCTTTCCCTCTCCCTTTCTCACCTCCGACGTCCGACGACGGTAACAAGAGGGCATGCGGTGGCAACGGCGTGCGGTGAGGACGAAGTTGAGGAGCGTGGTGAACGGCGAGGCGAGGGTGATCGCGGTCGTGGGAGTTAACCACCTAGAGGATCGGTGCATTCACAGGGTTTTCGACTGTTAAAGCCTCAGAAAAGGTATGGGGATGGGTCCCTACACTCCCTGCGTATTTTCCTCATGATTCCGTGCCACGGTGAGGCCGAGAGCGGGAGTATTTCTTGTTTTGGGGTATATGGATATTCGGGGATGAGCGGTGGTTTCCGACCAATCTAGGCCTCGATTTGTGGTTTGAATACGATTTCCTAGATGTAGGAATGCCCGGGGGTTGATTCCCCTTATTTTTCCCTTCGCATCGAGGCGAATGGGGCTTGGAATCGAACTCCGCGTGGAGTTCGGTTCGTTTCTGCAAACCCGGCACAGGACGGCCACGCGAGTGGCCGTGTGCCCTAGAGCTGGGAGGCTAGAACCCTACCCGGCCAGGTCTGCTGGGCGGCCAAATGTCTGGCTACCTAGGTTGCAGGCGGCCAGAACCCTGGTCCCCCTGCTCCATTTCTTTCCCCATCTATACCTGCCTACAGGCGACCAGACTGCTGGCCGCCCTGCACTATGCCTAGGCGGCCAAAGGCCTGGCCGCCCTGGTCTGTAGGGCGGCCAGCACCTTTGCTGCCTAGGTGACATGCTCGGGTCTGGGCGGCCTAGCTGATGGCCGCCCAGTGCACAGGGTGGCCCTGGTCTAGGCGGCTAGTGATGTGGCCGCCTAGGCCTCTGGGCGGCCAGGAGGTTGGCCGCCTAGCCCCTGTGAGCCAGGGGTGCCATGTTTTGCTTTTTCTTGCCTCGTATTGTCTGTCTTCGATGTGGTATCACGGGAGAGGTGTCCGCATGATTCTGTATACTCTAGGGTTTCTGTGTAATTGTTATGGGCCATCCCTGTGGGGCTTATGTATTGTATGGAATCTTTTCGCCATATGAATTATTGATGGTGTAGGTCTGTTCCCGTGTGAGTTTAGAAGGCTGACATTCCTTGGTTCCCGTTACCGGCCTTAGGTGGTTTACCTGTACCGGGCTGTGCCGTTCCACACTTTGAAGTATGCGTGAGTTAGACCTTCTTCCAAGTATTACTCCGTTGGCCCAACTAATTGAGTGTCGTGCACATATCGGCCGAGCCGAGAGAGTTACTCACTAAATGCCGACACGTTTCGACTGCATGGTCGAGAGCTATTCCGGAAGAGATGGTTTTTAGGCTGGTTACCGTAGGGCCCCTTGTCTTTGCAGCCAGAGTCTGATTGGGGGGAAAACCAGCTAGAGGACCCGGCTTAGAGCAGACAGTCTATGTGTGCACATGTGGTTGGGGGCAGTGGACCTATCACGATGGGCATGACCCCAACTAGTCCTTGTGTTGTTGTTGCAACTCTGCCTCACTCTCTTGGAGAGGTGGCCAGGCGTGCATGTGGTGGGTGGTGAAAGTCATCTGGGATGCATCCGACCCAGTCCCTTGCCTCACTCTCTGGCAGAGGTGGGTACGCCAGGGAGAGTAGGCATGGTATAAGACCTCAGTGGATGCATCCGGCAGGTCCTGGCGCGTGAGTACTTCAGTCACCCATGGGTTTAGTTCCAGACCGCGAGCCGTGGTTCTCCCGGGGTAGGGTTAGTGCGTTCTGACCGAGTGACTTTAGCACAACTTCTCGACTACGAGGCCGAGGCTTCCTGATGGTGTTGTCAGCGTTCTCCCGGTAGCTAGGATAGGATGTTTCGGTGGCATGGTTTCCATAGTGGCTCTTGTTCGTGGGGACAGATCATACGATGGAGGTTTTCTTAGGTTCTCTCGGCAGTGCGACTGTGACCTTCCTTAGATCGACAGTTCCGACTCGAGATCGTGATTCTCTTGTGAGTGTAGGAGTAGCGTAGAGACTCCGTAGTTTTGTCATTTTGTTGTTCTATTGTTCTAGCCACCATCGTTGATATTGTTGATATTATAGTTGCTTTGCCACTATTGTTGCTCTCGTCATTGTTGTTATTATTGCTACTGTTACTATTGTTACTGCTTACCGCTTTCATTGTGGTGGGGATCTGTGGGACTCCTACTAAGCCAATGAGATGAGACCACTCCCTACTTTTTCAAGTGCAGTGCTACTCCTCGAGGTGGTGCATCTCGGTCCAAGGACCTTTAGTGGCCAGCTCGCCAGTGCCGTTGTATGCCCCGTGATAGTGTACGCTTCTTTTCTTGTAGACTGTACTTGTGGATTGGACTATGTAGTTATGTTAAATTACTATAAAATATTAATTTTATTTTTACCAGTTAATTATTAACTCAGTAATTTATTTTTTAATTTTGTTTAAAATTTTAATGCATAACCACACCATCCCAATTAACCCTTTCGAGCTTCCTAGCTCGTGGGTGATGGCGTAAGATCCCATTGGTATTGGGTTTGACTCGGTATCTAGATCTTGGGTCGTTACAGTACAGACCTCCTGTAGGTCCCGACTATTTTTGATCAGGTGTTCAGCCACACCACGAGTGCTCTCTCACTAGAGCCCCTTCTGATTTCCAAGTAAAGTCAAACCTATCTATTTTTGGTCAGGTGTTCAGTCACACCACGGGCACTCACTCACTGGAGCCTCAACTTATTTCACTAGTACAACCAAACCCAGGATATTGATCTTCTGTAGGTATTTTTACCCTCTAGCAAGGACTTCTCCCCTCAAGGAGAAGTAAACCACTTTTCAAGTGGGGTTTACACAGATATTGCCCATTGATAGGTAAAGTTGTGTACAATGAATACAACAAGTTCAAGATGAAAAATCAGAATGAAATCAATCGATCTTGAACTTGAAAAGAGAAATAGACGTGTAAAGAAAAACAGAGTATCACGGAAGACTTTGAGAAGAAGATGATGAAGATTACAGTGGGAAGATTGCAGTTGCTTCTTCTTCTTCCCTTGAGTACGCATCAACAGATTGGTTGAGGAAGGATCTTGCTTTGCTTTTTGCTCAACACTTGATTGTATGTGCTTGTGTGAGAAGTTAGGCTAGCTTGCTCGGTTCAGCTCGTGTATGTGCGTGTGCGCTCAGTCTGCTCAGCTCTACAATGTGGTTGAGAAAGGATTGGGCTTGAATTTCTCTCAACTCTTGCAATGAAAGTTTATGTTGGAAAGATGGGTTTGTTGGGTTGCTTGCTTCATTTGTTCTACAGACCACTCAGCTAACCTTCTAATGTTCAACAACTCCACGTATATATAGCTCTCTTGTGCTTGGTTCCGTTAGATTCATTTTGGTAGTCATTAGACTCAGTTGAGTAGACGTTATACACATCTTGAAGTCCGTTAGACCCAGGCAAGTAGATGTTAGACACAAGCTTGTTCCCGTTACAGAGAGAGCTTTATTTTCTTCCTTTGAGCTTGTAGTTGTTCTGCCAGAGAACACTTTCTTGAGAGAAGTCTCATCTGCACATGCTGCTTATTCAGCTGTTCTTCAGAGAAGTTTACTTTCGAAAAATATGGCGTTCTTTCCCTGTGGGAAGACAATAGCAGATCTTCCTTTGACTTCAAGTATTTTTAAAGAGATCTTCCCCTTTCGGCGCATGTCTCTATAGCATAGTCCTTTTAGAAGGTTTCCCTTTTTTCTTGGAAGTGTTAGACTACAAAAGGTATTTATATATACTATGAAAGAATAAAGTCAAATAAGACTACATATAAATACTCCCTTCTTATTGCAGATGCTGATACATGTCAATATTGTTACTTTCCAACCTACTTCTTCCTAAAAATAGAATAAGAGATCTATTATTTCCAGGTCTTCTATCAGATGTATCACAGTAGAAGAAAGTAGAGCTTTCGTGCTACAGGAATGGCATTTAATGTCTGCACGACAACATTTATGGCATTTGAAATTTGAATTGTCTTAGTCGCTTAACAAGTGTAACTTAACTTATACATCGACTAAGTATTTCTATCTTAGGCTTTGATCTATAGCTATCATGTTTATAAGATGCTTTAGTCTTTAGGATAGCTGATGACTTAAGTACCGATAGCCTTTTGAATATTTTGACTTTTGTTTGACATAGTCGATCAGGGAGTCATATATCGTTTATACTATCAACTAAGTCATTTTGATAAGTCTTGAACTGCAGCTATCTAAAAAATATAAAAGATATAAGATAGATAGCTGATGATAATGCATTTGACTCTTGACTTCCAATGTGATAGTCGCTAAATAGTTGTATTAGTTGATTGAGTTGTGTAATTTCATTTAAACTATCGACTAAGTATTCTGTCATATGCATTATACAACAGCTATCTTATATTTATAAGAGAATAGCTTTAAACATAAGCCTTAGTCAGATAGTTGGTCCTTTGTGTGACTAAGTCACTGACTAAGTGAAGATAGTTGATATCCATTCGACCATGTTATTAAGATAGGCTATCTTGTAAGACTATGTTGTGAGATAGTCGAAGGAATTCTAGTGCCTATATCAACTAAATGAGGTTTAATAGGATAGGCGATCTTTGGCAATGTATGTAACTATATGTTTAGATAGGCGTTTGTAATGTTTGAGATAGTCGATGGGATGCACCTATGTTAATTGCTTCACGCAGATAGGCGATATTATGATAGGCGATGGAAGTGCACCTGTGTGACTTTTAGCTCTGCCTAAGTCTACGACTATGTCACTTTTAGCTGCTGTTCTAGCGAATACTTGAGCTATGCAATAAGCGATGGAAGTGCGCCTATGTGACTTTTAGAGAGGTAGCATAAGTTCAGCGACTAAGCCAACTTAGCTTTAAAGTTCAGCGATTATTTTAACTACATTTCTTGCGCCTATGTTGAGATAATCTCATTTCTTCAGCCCCTATGTTAACTTTAGTTGTTTGTTCCAACGACTATCAGAGTTTAAGTGCACCTATGTGTGCGCCTATGTTTTTTAACACTTTTAGTCTTGCGCCTAAGTCATGATAGCTATTGAGTTCCAGTGCCTATGTGGACTTAGTCTCTAGTTGTAGTGACTATGTTTGTGCTCATGCATATACTTGCGCGTAAGTGAATAAGTTTTATTCTTTTGTGCCTAAGTTCTTCTTAGCAGCGCCTATATCATACTTAGATGATTTTTATGTTGCTTCTACTTTTTAGGGGGTTTTGTACACGAAGTCTTTTGGTATCATCATAATTTTGTTATCATCATCAGAGCTTTGTTATCCTCATAAATAATCAGAGTTTTATCATAACTAATCACACTTGATCCAAAGTATTGTTATCACCAAAACTAATGAAATTAAGATGATATTTAGATTTTATCCCAAATATAAGCAACAATCTCTCCATTTTTAGTGATGACAAAACTCTTGTAGGTGATGACAAAACTCTTGATAATCAATCTACTTGAAAAATCTGATGACTGAATTAATGACGCCACTTAAAGGTTTCAAGTATTTTTATTTTCTCCCCTTTTGTCTAGATCAAGTAGATACCACTATAGATATTTTCAAGCAAGTTCTATATCTCCCCCTGTGTTCTCCTTTCTGTCTTCTCCCCCTTTCGTTAATCAACAAAAAGATAAAAAGTGCAAAAGAGGCATACATGCTGAATGAACTGATAATGAATGATACCATTTGGAAATGATAATATGATATCGTAGACACGCCATTTTTGACATTACCATGAGTGAATCTCATATTACACTATGATGCCCCGAGGTGGTTTTCACATTTGAGTTATTTTAGTGATTTCCTATTTTTCTGATATTTTTTCTATTTTTATGAATTTTTTTGAAAAAGTCTTAAACGCGGCGACCGAGGGTGACGCCTTCTTCAAAGGCGTCAGGGACCCAAGACGTCTTCTTTATTTAAACGTGGCGGCCAGAGGAGACAGGTTATTTTAACGGTGTCAAGGACCCAAGATGCCTTCTTGAGCCCTCGTGCAGCATGCGGGCGGCGCCAGCCAGGCCGTTCAGTTTGACAGTTCAAATAAATCCAAAATACAAAGACGTCTTGCTGATGAGACGCGCCCTTAAATGGTCAAGGTTAGGCGTCGAAAACACTCGCTTTCGATGCATTCGGTGGCTTTCAGTGCCGATTTTGTGAAAAAGGTTAGACATGTCTTGGACTCTGGACACGTTTAAATAACACGTCCAAGACCCTGGATGCGTCTAAAGAAATAAAATTATTTGTTAAAAGGAGGATGCATCTGGTCAATGGGACACGTTTACATGAACGCATCCCAGATCCCGGACGCGTCCTTCAAAATTTTGCCTATAAATAGAGGACCCCCTCCCTTGAAACAAAGGGCTTCAAAATCGTGAAAGGAGAGGGGAAACTCTGCCAAAATCGCTTCCAAGCCCGTGGGTTCCTAAGGGAAGGTTCTGCCTGATTCCCGAGTGCTCGCGCACACAAGAGAAGGTGGTTCCATACCGCCATTCATTCACGCTATCCTCAGGCCGCCAAAGCCCTCCTCAAAGCCCCCCATCGGCGTTCCCATAAGCTTTTTCTTCCCCTTTGTTCTTTTCATTTTCACTCTGTTAGCTGCATGCATTATCTGTCGTTTCTACTCGCATCATGCTTCTCTCTTTGAGAGAGCGCTGTTTCGTGCATCTCTGCACGCGGTTTCATCCATCATATCATTTTCCACCCTTTCGCGTCCGAGAGGGGTTTAAAACAACACGAGCCAGGTGTGTGTTTATTCATGATTTTGACATTTTCATCACAAGGGACTGATACTACGCTACTTTTGTTCTAATCCATTTGGTGTTTGTTTCATTTCTTGCAAGGGTAACCCGAAAGAAAAGCCCTCTTCTTCGGCCGACCGAAGGAAGAGGAAGAAGGAATCCACACCATTTTCTGCATTCGAGGTAAAAGTGATCACACTATTTCATTTCGGGGTCCTTGACCCCAGGCGGTCACACAACCAATCACTCATGCCCTGACGCGTGTCTTTTCTTCCTTCATTTTCATTTTTATCAAAACCCATGGCGAGTTACGTCCCGCAGTGGTTCCCTCTCTCCTTTATTTTCATTCCGCATAATTTTCATTTCTGTCAAAACCCGTGGTGAGTTACGTCCAGTAGCGGTTCCCTCTCCCCTTTATTTTCATTCTGCATAATTTTCATTTCTGCTAAACCTGCGGCGAGTTACGTCCCGCAGTGGTTCCCTCTCCCCTTTATTCTCATTATGCATACTTTTCATTTCTGTTAAACCCGAGATGAGTAACGTCCCGTAGTGGTTCCCTTCCCCACTTTAATTTCAGTCGCATTCCCTTCACCACTTTAATTTCAGTCGCATTCCCTTCTCTATTTTAAATTTAGTCACATTCCCTTCCCCCTTTTAATTTCAGCCACATCCCTTCCCCATTTCAATTCCAGTCAAAACCCGTGGAGAGTCACATCCCGCAGCGGTTCTTAATTGCGCAATTTGCATTCCGTGTATTTTTCGTCTAAACCCCGTGGGAAGCAATCTTCTGCGGCGATCTCTCTTTTCACGTTTCCGTGCGACACCCATGTCTTTCACCGTCTCCTTTCCCGTGACATCATTCACATCTTTGGCGATCAAAGTGGGACTTCTTTTGCTTTCTTTTGGTTACCCGTGTGTTTTCGGCACCCACGTGTGCCCCTCCATTTGGCACCCGCGCATGCCCCTCCTTATCGCACCTGTGCGCGTTGCAGTTGTGCTCCAAGCAGCACTTTTACTTTCATCTCTTGTGCATCACGTGCATTCCCCCATAGTCCCTTGTGATTTCTTGAGAGGTTCACGTTGTTTTGAAAAGGAGATCTGGTTCCGAGCAGTTCTTTATTTCAGTTGATTGCCATAATTTGAGTTGTGGAAGTCTTTTTTATTCTCCCTATGATCGATTTTAGAAAAGTGGGCTTGCTGAAAGTTGTTCAATCCTTGTGTTCTGCATAATTTTTGCTCTTCCCGTTCTATTTATGTTTTGTATACCTCTGTTATACAGCACCGCATCTGCATAGCATTCTCCCTCTTTTTAGCACCTTTTAGGGCATTACCCTCTCTCGGTGAAGGAAGGACTCTCCGTTCGGGAATTCCTCTCGACGGACTAAGATCTCCTCAATCAGGACCTCTGTAAGTCACCGACAGCGAAGGATTCCCTCTTCGTTCATTGGGCTGGTTGTACCATTGAAGTTCCCTGGAGTTAGTTGACCCATTCATGGTGAGAAGAGTGACCTTAGTTGACACGGCGGTGAACCAAATTGTAACTAGGGTCCTTCCTGTTTCGTGTGAACTCCAGATTTGTTAAAAAAAACCAACTTCAACAAAAAGAAAACAAAAGAGGCGTAAAGCATCAACTTGTTTGTTAATCTTTGCTTGATTGTTTGTCAGTGCATGTTGTTGTGTTCTGACGAAGGCCTGAAAATGGCCGGATACGGTTATGAGAAGTTTGAGGCTGGGGCCTTTGAATATGAACCTCAGATGTATGACCTGGCCTAGGAGCCTTTTGAGGAGTACCACCGGGGTCATGGCCACCCAAGTGAGCCACATGTCCATGCTATGGACGCAGGCCCTTCCCACGAGCCCTCACATGAGGTGCAAGCTATTGTAGGGGATGCATCCCCATCCCAGGACATCTCCTCCATGTTGGATGTCCTCGCTAACATAGAGCTCAGTCTTGAGCAATTCCGGGCCTTTCAGGCCATCCTGAAGGGGAAATATGTTTCTCTTGCTCCCTAGGAGCCAACTCCGGCTACCACACCTATAATGTCCCGAGTTTTTCAGAAATTTTTCAGATCTGGATCTGTGGGTTTCGGATTACTTTCAAGGGTCCCGGAGAGTGTTTTGTGCTTTACGCGTGTTTTTCCATGACGAGCCTTCGGAACTCTGTGTAGGGTAAACCGTTGCGTTCTCCTACTCCGGGACGGTACCTGTGGTTTGAGCGTGTTCTGAGATCGAGGAAATGATTTTTCCCAATTTTTCATATTTTCTATATATAACCATTTTTCTTTTTCTTTTTCCCTTCTTCTTTCTTCTTCTTCTTTTCTTTCCTCCCGTGAGCGGCCGACCGTTGCCCCCTCCGTGTGTGCCCCGAGGCATCCCCTTTCTTCTTCGGCTGAGGATGGCAAGCTGAGGCGGTGATGACGGTGGCGGCGAGGTGATCGAGGCAGTGCCATTCTCGCGGCGTGGGGTATGGAGTTTGTGTTTGGCCAGGATTTGGAGATCGGCGGTGATCTGATGGATTTTGGTCTTCCTTGAGGTAGGGGGATGGATTATTGCCCTCTTTCTCGCATTCCCCATGATTTGTAGGTCGAGGAGAGGCTGAGAGGGGCGTGTTTGAGCCTGGACGGTGAGAATGCATGTTTGGGATTTAAGCGCCGGATCTCTCGATTCTCAGAGTTTTTGATCGATCTATGGGTGTATAATCATGCTCGGAGGGTTGGGGATGGATTCCCCTTTGTTTCCCCATCAGGGGGGGATGATCGGGGAGTGGAATGGATTTTTGGGACGTTCCCGCCATTCCCGTGCTTGGGTTGGGGTTGCGGTCCTTCCATTGACCGCTAAGCCCCTTTGGCGGCCATCAAGGGACCGCCAGGTGTTTTATTATGTCAGTTGGGCTTAGCAGCCCTCGGGGGACCGCTAGGCCTGGTAAGCGGTCTCGTGATTGACCGCTACCCATTGGGTAGAGGCAAGCACATGACCATTTGCCTCGCTTGGTCAGAGCACCCTCGGGGTACGTGTTTTTGACCGTTAGGAGTCACGTGCAGGGTTACGGTCAGGGCATGACCGTTTCTTTGTGCCTTGCAGTCCGATGAGGACCGTTTGGTTGGGCTAGCGGCCTAGCAATAGACCACTTGTCCCCCTGTGGCTCGTCGCCTTGCCGTCATGGCTTGACCACTTGGCTTAGCCTGGCGGTCGCAGGGAGACCGCTAGGCCTATTTTGCAGTCCAGGGAGGACCGCTAGGCTGAGGGAAGTCCCGAGTGGACCGCCGCTCCGTTTCCTTCCGATCGGAGGTTTCCGTGAGTCGAGTCTCACCTCCAGCAACACGTCCACTAGTCGTAGCCTTCTTACAGCATGCGTGTGTTGACCCACCCTGGGGTGGTGGAGCGGCTTACCCGAGAGGGACAGTTGTAAGGCTGATTACCGTAGGGCCCCTTCGCGCAGCTTGAGTCCGGGCTTTGGGGAAGAACTAGCTAGAGGATCTGACCTAGGGCGCATGGTCTGTGTGTCCATGTTAGGGTGCATGGATCTAGAGGGAGGGTGAATAGATCCCCTTTTAAAAATAGGCTTGAATACAAAACTCTCACCCACAAAACTTAAACTACACTACAATTGGATGAGTAATCTGAACAGCTAGGTAGAGGTGTTGAACACACTTACCAAAATATTTCCCCAAATAGAAATAACGTTGGACACTTAGATACCATATTGGTACTGAGCAGATATCACAACAATGAACTGAAATACTTAATCCCACACACAACATGTGATTCTACTAAGCACACAGATAAACACTTCGCAGCTGATATGTTTATGGACGGATAACAACAGATAAAATTCAAATATAAACCAAACAAGCAACCTGCAAAGAGGGATAGAGGATATGGAATAGAGCGCTAGACAAACCACGGTGGACAAGATTTTTTAGATGGTTCGGTCTGCTACCCACAGACCTACGTCCATCCCCCACTCAAACCTGAGTGAGGCTTCTGCTGACTCACAGATTGAACCGCTGAGCATCACAACATGCTTACACCGTTGAGCAACATAACTTGCCATCTGCTGAGCCTTACAGCTTTGCTATCCACTGAGCCTTACAGCTTTGCTAACTAGAGTAACAAGTTCTATTACAGCTGAGCCTCACAGCTTGCTAAATGTAATGAAGAAAGTAACAAAAGAACAAAGCAAAAATAATGTAGCTCCAAAGAGCAAGATGACTTTGGATCTGATCCACGAGTCGAAACACAAGCAGATCTTCAAATTGATCTCTAGCTGCACTTCATTTTTCACGAGCAGGCTCTCACTCTCGCAGATCTTTATCTTCTTCTTCTCCTTCTCACGAGCTCTTCTCTCTCTCTTTCTCTTGTTCTTCCTCCTCTCTTTCTGTTTCTCTGAACTGCTCTTCTTTCTCACGAGCTCTCTTCTTTCTTCAATTGCCGCTCTTCTGATTTCTCTTTTTCATGTCTCCACTTCTTCTCTACTGTAGCTCTCCTCTTTCGGAATAAGACATCCCCTATTTATATAACAGGGGCACCGGAAATCCTTTGGATAGACCAATTTGATCCAGATTTTCCCATTGGTCCACATGGCAAGAGGCAAGAAAATTCTTCTGATAGAGTGTCTCGGATCACATGCCAATCATATGCTTCCTGGGATGCGTGCCACTTATTTTCCCTTCCTGAGATCACGTGACAGTAATTTACTAACAGTAGGTTTGAGATCCCTTATCGGATCTAGATTTAAGTTAAGGGATTCAGAGTTGAATTGTCTGAAGCATCGACCACACTGGCAACCTTTAATACAGTTCCATCGACCTTTGACTTAGTGCATCTAGGCACTATTATGATGCTCTGACCTTCTGGCTTAAGGCAGTGTCTCAATGTGCACTTCTGCTCCTTTGTCCTCCTTTTGCTGCTGCTGCTTTGTTGAACTGCTATGGACTATATGAGCTTGCTGCTACTGCTGTCTACCTTGTGTTCACTGGTTTGCCAACCTTAGCTGCAAAAGAGTCTGGTTTACTAGGATTGCTTAAGACTTGTAAAGACTCCAGATCCATGCTTGATTGCTAGGGCAGAACAGTTCTGGATCCAGTTGAATACAGACTCAATCTGGTCTACTGAAGCATTGATCTGATAGATCTGCCAATTCTAGGTGCATCGACCTTTCTTTATTGCTCAGATCTTTTTGGCTATGACTTTGCTCTATTACCTCGACCTGTCTTAACAGAGCTGTATCGACCTGATAAACATGAGTGGCCTTTATGCATCGACCTGATAATCATGAAAACTCCAGCTGCATCGACCTATTTCTGTCCAGGCAGAAGATTGTGCTTCTGCACTGACCTGTCCAAGCAATGGTCGAACTACTGCATTGACCTGTGTTACTAGATCAACACTCGGGAACTTTGTGCATCGACCTTACTTAACAGATCTTGAAATAACTACATCGACCTTTCATCTGAAGGACCTGAGGTGCATTAACCTTCCGTTCTTAACTTGCTTAAGTGCATCGACCTTCTAATGCAAGATGCATATGTGCATCGACCTTAGTGATATCCGCCAACACTGCTGCATCGACCTTCTCAAATATATAACGCTTGAACATCTTGTTGCGTCGAGGCATATGACCTCGAATGTGTTGATGAGCATCGACATGTTTCCTCAAAGCTCGTTCAGCTACATCGACCTGATCAAGGTAAAGATACAAGGTGAATTGACCTATCTCTTGAGATGACTTCCTTGGACCTTACTGCCTCGAGGCAAAATTCTGGAAATGATTTCCTTGATCATCACTGCGTTGAGGTACACAATGAAGGCATGCTTCTTCAGATGACTTCTGTGATCTTGACTACGCCAGAGCACAATAGTTGTGCTTCTCTCCCACATCTCACTCTATTTTCTGTATAAGACTGAAGAATTCTTAACTGCCCGTTTGCCTCTTCAAACCTGTTCTTTTTAGCATTCAATCACAGACTTCTACACATAACTAAATCATGATAGAGTCAATTGCATTAAAGCAGCACAAACACATATGACATCATTATGAAGCACATGACTCTCATATGCACTGAACATTATGCACAGACTCAATGATGACTTCATAGTGTTTATGACATCATCAAAATAACATGGACATAACAATCTCCCCCTTTTTGATTATGGCAACACTATGAGTCATCAATCATTATGCTCAGACTCTAATCATTATGTTATGTTCAGACTCATGTCATAGATGACTCATATCAAACTCATCTCCCCCTTTGACATCATCAAAAGAACGGAAGATAGTTTGATATACTCAGTAGAGTTAAATGCTTAGTCATGAATTATGTAAGCTGCAAAAGAAGCCTATTCTCCCCCTAGACCTGAAAAAGTGAAATGATCTCCCCCTTTGGCAAAGCCGAAGGAGTGGAATTGAAGTATAGGGACAGGAGATGTAAAATGATTCTCTTTCAAGTATTATCCCCCTGAATAAAAGAGCACTTAACCCAGATCATATAATCTCCCCCTTTGACTGAGTAGAGTTATTGGAGTGGATGTATAAGGGATGAAGATAAGAATATCAACAAAAGCATAGGGACAGTTATGGACAGTTTCAGGTCAGTGAATCAAGAAGTGGTGAGCCACAATAATCAGCAGCTGACATTAAGATGAATGTAGTGCCACATTGAATATGATGTGAGCAGGCAAGAGAGTTTCAGCAAAAAAGAAAACTGAACACAGTAATTCCAACTGAAGTTTCAAATGATTAGATAATTCAAGAAGGTTTTCAATGAGATACCAATTTCATAAGTCTAAGAATACAGATGTTTCAGAGTCTTCCATTATAAGGGCTTATGAACAGAATCTTATTGAACAGCTTGGTTTAATTATGATGTATACAGAGTTTGTCAATAAAGTTCTGTACTCATATCTGAAATCAGGTTTTAATAAAAATGAACCAAGCCCTCATATGTACATCTTGTTTAGCCTCCCTTCATGTTACTCATTCTATTTCAATGACTTCTCTAGGAGTTACATTCATTAGTATTGAGGTTAAACAACCATGAAAATTTTAGATTTTGTTCCTTAGGTTCAGCAATTTTCTTTTTCAACTATTTTTCAAATTTCTTCTTCTATTCAACAGTAATTTTCACATCAAAATTCAGGAGCAATTGAGTTTAGTACACACATTGTAGCTAGAGGATACGCGTTATTTAGACACCAGTATCCCTACGCCCTTGGAATGGCTAACTATCATGCTTCATATTGAACATAGATAACAATGGAATGGCTTTTGACGTGAGGCACAACACATCTTAGGCGAACTGACCCAATTACTCACCACTCATAATGTCATTGCTGTGCCATATTTTTCATTGATTTGCAATAATTTTCAGCAGAGATAACAATGACACTTCATGATACAGTCTATTTTTAGACAGGGTTTCTCAGTGACCATTGTCATTGCTCTGACATACATTTACCTTTAGGAACTTTACAAAACATTCAGCAGCTTAAAAACAATACTGACTACATGTATCTCAGCCAAAGAGAGTCATGTTTCAGAATTCTCAGATTTCAGAGGGTTTTACATGACATAACATGAAGTAGCTAGTTAAGGTTTCTTAAAAATTTACTCAGATATTTTCAAGTTTATTCATATCAAACTCAAGGAATACATTAAACTTAAACCAACTGAAACTTTTGGACATTCATAATATTGTATAATAGAAGATTCCTTAATAAAATGAATTTTAGATTTATGATCAAGGTATGCAAATTGAAATCTTCCTAAAGTTTCAAGATAGGGAAGTTCAAGAACAGCCAATTTCTAGCACACAAGATGGTGACTTTCAAGAGCAAGCAATAATAAGATCATGTTCAAGAAGATATGATTAGTGTGCAACAGAATGAGTGTCAAGTTGACATAAATTTTCACAAGAATGTGCAATAATGGACATATAGCTTGTATGCTAGCATTTTGAAGACATTTAGCTGAGAATTTGATAGGTATGTTCTTGGTGCAGTAGATGTGAAATGATTTCAGTCAGACCAGCTCAAGGATGCAGCAACAGACAAATCAATCACAGATATAAGCAAAGAATGTTAAAAACAAGGCAAGCTAGTAATCAACCCACAACTGAGATCAGTACTAGGCGGAGGTTGGATCCAAGGATCTTCTCACGCAAGGGGAAACTTTCCAGATAGGCTTGACCTATCTTTCCAGCTAAGCCTTTTCATATACTGTCTAGTTGTTATAAGGGAACACAGAAAATTTTGAAATGAAGCTCCCCCTCAGCAAAAGCAGGAGCAACTCACATTGGATTCTATAACCATGAGTAGAATGAGCTCAATCAATTTTAGAACAGATAGAACCAGCTAGGTCGACCTGGTTGAGCAGTAGGTTGACCTGCGAGAGTCAAAGAAATTTTCTAAACAACAATCGAGGTCAGATGGGAGTATAGTTTTCAATGCAGCTAGGTCGACCTGGTTCAGCAGTAGGTCGACCTGTTGGAGTGAATTGAATTTTACTTCAGAGATTTCAAATATTGGTGGAGTGGAATGAATTTCACTTAAATTTGCAACACAAGCCACCAACCAATAAGAATACTATCAAGAAAGCAGCTCATACTGAAGATGGGAGCATCGGTTGACCGAAATGAGGAATTTTGGTCGACCGAATAAGATAGTGCATGAATTCAAAAACAGATCAAACATACGTTCAACTTAACCATCCAAAACTTGACATGTGCTCCCCCTGAATGTATGCATGAGCTAGCAAGCAAGATATATCAGACTCAAGAGATGACATTTCTGAATACAAACAATAATCAGACATTATTGTGCATATGAGCAACCTAATGCACAAAAACAAACTATATAATGCATGAACACCCCCCCTATGCATGTGCATGCATGTCAAGCAATCCTTTTTGCATTTTCAATATGAATAGTATGCAATTTGTTTTGAAACCAGTGGATGCATGAGGGCAAACAAATGCACATTATTAAATGATGATATGCAAAGAATTAATCTACACAAATATGCATGAAACATAAGAATATCTTGACTGACTCCCTCTGTCTATATGCAATGTATAGCCAGAATTAGAAACCTATGCAGGGAGTTTAAAGACTTCTGCTCATGAATATCTAGACTGCTCTATGTGCAATTTTGTCCCATGGTACTAAGCGGACGACTTGGTCTGAAGACCACCTCACACATGGTTAAAACTTCCAGATAGAATTCATCTACCCTTTAGCACTATGCCATTTGATATACCATGTGATCATGCATGAAGGTGCATAACAATTTTAGTGCAGTCCTATATGCAATGTCAATTTTTCAGAATATGCAAGACAAAGTAAGACTATGCAATTTGTATATGCAACAAATGTTTAATGAGAATGCAAACTTGAGAACTTATGCAATTCGGACTATTTCACACAGCTCCTGAGTTATTCAAATCAAATTAGACATTAATGAGCTTAAATTACAATTGACAAATGAGACATGATATGCAACTATTTGAGATGGATTATTGAAAATCAGTAAAATGCAGAAATGGGGTTTTACCATACTCAGGTGCCTTGGCTTATTGAACCTCTTTTATTCTTCATCCCCCCAAGGCACTCCTGCAAAGATAGATCTCAGTTTGCATAAATGGGTACCCAAGAATTCTTGGGTCCCGAATTGTTAGTAGCACCTCTGGTAGGTGCTCTCCACATTTTCTAAGCATAAAAACCATCAAACTTCATTACAAAGTAATTATCCATAGAATGTCCAGATTTCCCATAGTAATGGCAATAAATAAATGCATTCAGATTTCTCTTCAGAGTATGTGCATGAGGTTTCAGTGGGTAACTAGACTCTTCGCATTTTCTATCATGTAAATTAAGGTTCTTTTCTAGATGCCAACAGTCCATGACTGTATGGCCATATTTTTCATAATTAAAGAATGAAAAAGAATTTCTTCTATCAACATTCAGCCATCATTCATTTACCCTGTGGCCTAGTGTTCCATAGCTAAAGCACACAATGTGCTGGCCATTTGAAATAGATTTATTTTCAGTAAAAACATGATGATTTGCAGGGAATTTGAATATTTATCATGATAAAGAAATTTTCTTTCTCATTTAGCATGACAACACTGTGCAGTAGTGTGTCCATGCTTACCACAATAATGACATGAAGTGTAAAGTTTTGTGATCTTCTTATGCATATGAGCATTAGCATGAGAATTATGTTCATGAACATGAATGTTTCTGGTTCTTACATGAAAGTTTTGTTTTTTATGACCAGCCAACCAACAATTTGCAGCTCTGTGGCCTAGCTTCCCACACTCAAAGCATGCCAGAGAGTTTCCTTTAAAAATAGATTTAAATCTACCAAAGACATTTCTTTTTACAGGGAATTCAGCAGATTCAAAGTCAGATCTTCTTTTCTGACCAAACCAACAGTAAGCATCAATGTGGCATGTCTTGCCACAACAAAAACATATCAGATTCTTTTTCTGTGCAGAAGAAAATTTCCTATCATAAGGTTTCCTAGCATGCATTTCGTTGGCATTCATATCATCATGTTCCATCAATCTACACTCATCCATTAGATGACCAATCTTATGACAGTAATGACATGACATCTTTTTGTGTGCATGTTTGTCAGTGTTCGAGTTGTGTATAGCATACACATTGTTAGCATAAGTGTTTCTTGGCTTTTTCTGCAAAGAATCATCATTTTTTACTTTTTCAGTTTATTTTTGAATTTTCTGACTAGCAATTTGCTTAGGATTTTTTTGAGCTGTAAACTAAAAAACTGATGGAGTTCTAGTACTAGTTTGTTCAGAGCTACTTACAAATGATGTATAAAGTTTATTTCTAAAGCTCTTAGTGTCACTGGGTTGTAACTCAGTCCTTCCTTCTGAGAATTAACTTTGACTCCTAGCAACTTATCCAAATTCTCTTGACCATCGATAAATTTTGACAATGAGTTTTTCAGATCATGAATTTCATTTTCTAGAGATGCAATGTGTATCTCATAACTAACAATCTCTTGTTCACTGCAATTAACACATTCATTCAACACATTGTTTGCAGTTTTATAATTTTTAATTTCTTATTCCAGATTACGTAATTTTTCAGACTCATCTATGTAAACAAATTTTTCTTTTTCAAGAATCATTAATCTATCTGTCATAGCCGAATTTAATTGTGTCAGTTTTTCAATCTCTTCGTCAGCTTTTCAGACATAGCAGTATTCAACTGCTTTAATTCTTCATTTTCTTTTATCAATTTTTTATTCTGAACAAGATCATTTATTAAGATTTGATCATCTCTTAATAAATTCAGCTTGTCTTCTAGCTCAGAGATTTTGGAAAGAAATTCTTGGTTTTTATTTTTCAACAAAAAAATGTATTCCTTATGCATTTGAACATCAACCTCACATGCTCTATTTGACTCTTCTAACTGATAGCATCTTTTACATGAAGAGTTAAGATTGTTTTGCTCAAGTTTCTTTTTCAATTTTTTATTTTCAATTTTTATTTTCCTATATCTCTCTGACAATTCTTCATGAAGAGTAAACAGTTCACCATACGAGATTACATCAGAATCGGAGTTTACCTGAGAAGATGTCTCATCCATCAGATCACTGCTGTGATTACTGTGGTTGGCCATCAGGAATTGTTCTTCCTACTTCCTATGAGTAGCAGTCACTCTGTCCAATATTTCCTTTCCAGAAGTGCATCTGAGTACAAAAGGAAACAAGTCAATATCAACTGCAGCCATCAAGATATTAAGAACTGTGATATTATCACGGTTCTTCAATCTGTCCTCATTGGACCACTCGGTCTGATCATGAGGCAGTTTATGTGGGCCGTTAGATACAAGTCTCCATAGGTTAGAATCAATGGAGTTCATGAAAACACATAGGTCGCCTAACCATTCTTCAAAGTTAGAACCATCAAATACCGGTGAATACGCCATTCAATATAATTCAGAGCGATGGCTTAAAATGATAAAGCACCAAAAAATAGTAGGATCCCCTGCAGATCGTTGGATCTGATGAATCAGAACCTGCTCTGATACCAATTGTTAGGGTGTAGGAGTGTGATCTAGAGGGAGGGGTGAATAGATCCCCTTTTAAAAATTGGCTCGAATACAAAACTCTCACCCACAAAACTTAAACTACACTAGAATTGGATGAGTAATCTGAACAGCGAGGTAGAGGTGCTGAACACACTTACCAAAATATTTCCCCAAACAGAAATAACGTTGGACACTTAGATGCCAGACGGGTACTGAGAAGATATCACAACAATGAACTGAAATACTTAATTGCACACACAACCTGTGATTCTACAAAGCACACAGGCAAACACTTCGCAGCTGATATGTTTGTGGACAAATAACAACATATGAACTTCAAATATAAACCACACAAGCAACCTGCGAAGGGGGATGAAGGATATGGAATAGAGCGCAAGACAAACCACAGCGGACAAGATTTTTTAGATGGTCCGGTCTGCTACCCATAGACCTACATCTATCCCCCACTCAAACCTGAGTGAGGCTTCTGCTGACTCACAGCTTGAACCATTGAGCATCACAGCTTACTTACACCGCTGAGCAACACAGCTTGCTATCCACTGAGCCTTACAGCTTTGCTATCCGCTGAGCCTTGTAGCTTTGCTAACCAGAGGAACATATCCTCTTACAGTTGAGCCTCGTAGCTTCCTAAATGTAACAAAGAAAGTAATAAAAGAACAAAGCAAAAACAATGTAGCTCCGAAGAGCAAGATGACTCTGGATCTGATCCACGAGTCGAAACACAAGCATATCTTCAAATCAATCTTTGGCTGCACTTCATTTTTCACGAGCAGGCTCTCACTCTCTCAGATCTTTATCTTCTTCTACTCCTTCTAACGAGCTCTTTCTCTTTTTCTCTTGTTCTTTCTCCTCTCTTTCTGTTTCTCTGAACTGCTCTCTCTTTCTCTCTTCTTTCTCACGAGCCCTCTTCTTTCTTCTATTGCCGCTCTTCTGATTTCTCTTTTTCACTTCTCCACTTCTTCTCTACTGCACCTCTCCTCTTTCAGAAGAAGACGTCCCCTATTTATAGAATAGGGGCGTCGGAAATCCTTTTGGATAGACCAATTTGATCTAGCTTTTCCCATTGGTCCACGTGGCAAGAGGCAGGAAAATTCTTCTGATAGAGTGTCTCGGATCACATGCCAATCATATGCTTCCTGAGATGCATGCCACTTATTTTCCCTTCCTGAATCACGTGCCAGTAAGTTACTAACAGTAGGTTTGAGTTCCCTTATCGGATTTGGATTTAAGTTAAGGGATTCAGAGTTGAATTATCTGAAGCCTCGACCTCGCTGGCAACCTTTAATACAGTTGCATCAACTTTTGACTTAGTGCATCTAGGCACTGTTCTGATGCTCTGACCTTTTGGCTTAAGGCAGTGTTTCAGTGTGCACTTCTGCTGCTTCATCCTCCTTTTGCTGTTGCTACTTTGTTGAACTGCTATGGACTATATGAGCTTGTTGCTACTGCTGTCTACCCTATGTTCACTGGTTTGCCAACCTTAGCTGCAAAAGAATCTGGTTTACTAGGATTGCTTAAGACTTGTAAAGACTCCAGATCCATGCTTGATTGCTGGGGCAGAATAGTTCTGGATCTAGTTGAAGACAGACTCAATCTGGTCTACTGAAGCATTAATCTAATAGCTCTGTCAATTCTAGGTGCATCGACCTTTCTTTATTGCTCAGATCTTTTTGGCTATGACTTGGTTCTATTGCCTCGACTTGTCTTAACAGAGCTGCATCGACCTGAAAAAAATGAGTGACTTTTACGCATCGACCTGATAATCATGAAAACTTCAGCTACATCGACTTGTTTCTGTCCAGGCAGAAGATTGTGCTTCTGCACCGACCTGTCCAAGCAATGGTCAAACTACTGCATCGACCTGTGTTACCAGATCAACACTCGAGAACTTTATGCTTCTACCATACTTAACAGATCTTGAAATAACTACATCGACCTTTCATCTGAAGGACCTGAGGTGCATCGACCTTTCGTTCTTAACTTTCTAAAGTGCATCGACCTTCTAATGCAAGATGCATATGTGCATCGACCTTAGTGATATCAACCAACACTGCTATGTCGACCTTCTCAAAGATATAACGCTTGAATATCTTGATGCGTCGAGGCATATGACCTCGAATGTGTTGATGAGCATCGACCTATTTCCTCAAAGCTCGTTTAGCTGCATCGACATGATCAAGGTAAAGATACAAGGTGCATCGACCTATCTCTTAAGATGACTTCCTTGGACCTTACTACCTCGAGGAAGAATTATGGAAATGATTTCCTTGATCATCACTGCGTTGAGGTACACAATGAAGGCGTGCTTCTTCAGATGACTTATGTGATCTTGACTGCGCCAGAGCACAACAGTTGTGCTTCTCTCCCACATGTCACTCTATTTTCTGTATAAGACTTAAGAATTCTTAACTACCCGTTAGCCTCTTCAAACCTGTTCTTTTCAGCATTCAATCACAGACTTCTACACATAACTAAATCATGATAGAGTCCATTGCATTAAAGCAGCACAAACACATATGGGGTCATTATGAAGCACATGACTCTCATATGCATTGAACATTATGCACATACTCAATGATGACTTTATAGTGTTTATGACATCATCAAAATCACAAAGACACAATAGTGTACACTTGGTTGGGGGCGTCGGACCCGCGCTGATGAGTGCGACCCTAGCTAGTCCTTGTTCGTGGTACTTGTTGTATGTCTTAGTCTCCGCCTGGGGCGTCGTAGGGAGACACTGAGCTACGGTGTAAGATGTTAGGGGACACATCAGGCTTTACTTCTAGTGGGTGGTGCTCCTATCTCTTGGTAGGTACGGACTTATTTTCCCGTTGGTTTGAGGTCAATTTTTTTGGTACGGTTAGTGGTAGAGGGTTTTTATGTTTATTTATTATTACTTGCTGCTACTGACGTACTCCCGCTTGGTAGCGTTACCTTTCGTGCTTGTTCACACTTTGCTGTCTTGTTTCTCTCGTGCGAGCCCACGGTTTTTATGTTTATTTATTATTACTTGCTGCTACTGACGTACTCCCGCTTGGTAGCGTTACCTTTCGTGCTTGTTCACACTTTGCTGTCTTGTTTCTCTCGTGCGAGGTGGGGGTCCATGGTATCCCTACTGCGTCTATGAAATGAGGCTCACCCTTGTGTTTTCAGGTGGGGTGGGGTCGTCGAGAGGCGTGGCGGAGTTTCAACGCGGTTCTAGTAGCCAGGGTTAGTTGCCAGTTGCCAGAGTCGGGGTATACCCCATGTACTTGTACTTTTCTTTCTGTTGACTATACCTATATTGGAGATGAGATACTTTAGACCTTGCAGCTGTTTAGTGATGATTTATATTAATTCTTGTATTATTTTTAGATTATTGTGCTGGCTCTGTAGTTATTTTAGCTTCTCTTGTACCCTCACACCATCCTTTAATCCTTCCGAGCCTTCGGGCTCGTGGGTGGCGGGCCGAGGTTCGAGTTGCACCGATTCCTTTCCAGTACACGGATGTCGGGTCATTACAACACCCCTCCAGGAGTTGCCACAGGTCATTCCTTCTCCTTCGCTTCATGGGCAGGCGAGTCAGTAGCCTCCCTCTTTTCGATTCCCTTCACAGTCTCCGACTCCAGCTATTCTTCGTACACCACTTCAGCCAAGTCCATCTACTGGTAGACCCCAGTATCCCTCTCATTTGAGATTCCCTTCCCAGGCCTCCGGGAGGCTTGTCCACCCTCAGTGGCAAACACCACCCTCACCATCTGATATGCTCACCCAGGCCCTCCTTACTAAGCTGAACAAGATGGATGAGCAATTTCGGGACCTAAAGGAAATAGTGGATGTAAAGTCCACTCCTGAGGTTTCCCTGCCGGTCCTCCCAGTATTCCACCTTCCCCCTTCTGAAATGCCCACGTACCGTAAGTACAACGGCACTGGAAACCCCTTCATTCATCTTAAGGACTTCATGTATGAGTCCTTGTTCTGGCAAAATGACAAGAGATCCCTGGCATATCTCTTCCAAAAATCATTGGATGGCCCCGCATTGGAATGGTTCTATTCTCTAGAGTAGAGCGAGGCTAAGAACTTCAACGTGGTCCAGAGAAAATTCCTGCAGAAGTACCGGGACTGGGTCGGCCCATCTCTTTCTATCACCGACCTAGTGGTCGAGAAAATGAGGTCGGATGAAAACTTCATCTAGCACACTGATAGATGGAGGTCCCTGGCATAGAGAATAAGGGATACCCTCTCAGAGCCAGAGCAAGTAAAAATGATTGTGTCAAATGCTACCCCGCAGTTCAGGCATATCTTCGCAATGAACAAACTCACCACCATGGAGGAATAGTATGAAAGAGCCAGATATATTCAACTATAGTTAAAGGATTCCCCCTTTCTGCATATGTTTGAACAACCAAAACCGAGGGTAGTAAGGAAGATGAACGTCGGTGTCCAAGGTGGAGTGACAGAAGGGGTCCTAACAAATGAGCAAGTGAGTGCAGTTGGCAGTCCCAACCAGCCAGCCAACCTAAGACCTCCATAAATGCCCCGACTCCCCCTCCAGCAAGGTCCACAACCCTATCATCCTCCACCACGAAGCAACCTCCCTCAAAACAACATACCTCAACCCTTTTACCCCCAGCAACAACAACCACCTCCCTAGTATCACCAAGTTCCACCCCAGGGAAATTATGGCCCCCAACAACAAAGAAGGCCCATTGGCCCAAGGAGAGCTCATTACCCACCGTTGCCGAAAACATTGCCGGATGTCTTTAGCGCTCTTATGGCTGCCAATGCACTCACTCTGCCCAAGGAAAGACCCGCATGGCCCCCGAACGTTGACACTTCCAGATATTGTGTTTTCCACAGGCAGCTAGGTCATACGGTAGAAAATTATTTCCATTTCAAAGATTATATCTATGATATGAATGACCAAGGAGGGATTGATTGGGATGAGATGAGGTGATATATTGCCACTTTGAAGGCCAGGAGACCTCCTCCAAGACCACAATTACAATAACAACCCCAACAGCAGCAACAGCCTCAATAGGCCCCACAGCAGCAACTAAACATGGGCATCATCCAGAATCCACTACCGGAGCACCAACAACCAACCACCAGGTCAACCCCATCTCCTCCTTCCCGGAAGTTGGAAGAGGGCAAGGTTGGCATACCGAAAGCACCTCCGATCTTGCCACCAACCACATTCCTTACTAACCCCCTCACCTCATCCGACTAGCACCTATCTATCACCGACCCATGTCACAACCCATAGCCTGGCCTCCCCCATTCCCACAGCCGTCGCGCCCTCTTATCCTTGCCCCCACCACCAATTCTCCGCTGGTCCACCAGCAGAAACCCTTCACCACACCTCCACCTACGCCTTCAAAACCCCTCATCTTCTCGGCCATCTACCCCGCCATCTACCTCCACCGTACCTTCACCCTTACCCTTAAGGCCCCTTATCATCCACCGTCCATCTGAGGCACCATCTACCTCCACCGTACCTCCACCAGCACCTTCCAAACCTCTTATCATCCACCCCCCATCTGAGGCCCTGTCCACTTCTACTCTGCCTCCACCAAACAAGCCTCTCATCAGGAACCCTCTACCCCTCATCACCCCCGCTTCGCCAACTATTTTTCCACCACTACCCCTTAAACCCCTTCTCAAACCCATAACCAACCCCATATAGGTGCGGCAGAAACCCCAAGCCATGGTGCTCCGGAGTGGAAGGATCTTCCACCGAGTTTCCCCCCAAAATAGTGAGACCTAAGAGTAGTCTCATCTAGACAGAAGGACTGAAGAGTAGCTAGAAGAGTCCATCCCTGGGACACACTATGATCTTTTGAAACATCTGGATAGAACACCTGCCCGGATCTCTATTCTTGAATTGATTAAGAGGTCCCCATCCCATCAGGAGGCACTGATGGGATACCTCCAGAAAGTTACGGTGAATGAGGACCTCCCTGTAGAGAAGATCTCGTTGGTGTTAACACCGAGAAGTGCACAACCGGCCATCACATTTCAGGACCACGAGCTTTCCCCGCAGGAAGCTCAAAAATATGCGTTGTGTATTGCGGTAAAAATCAATGGGGTGTCTGTGAACCCGTGTGTAGCAACCCGGACAAATTATAGGAATGAAAATTTCCTAAATAAATAAAAGACAAGGGCCTCTCGTACCTACTCTACACAATAAGCCTAATGGGCCAAGCCTTAAAAACCTTTTAGCATAAACCTTCCAAAGAATATACGCTTATTTGGGCCTTCAGCTCATAACCTCACCCATGGTAGAAAAGGTGGAGCTTAGGATATATATGTATATACACCTAATAGAAGGGTGTGTTGTAAACCTAACACTTTATCACGTTCGAACGTGCATGGGTTTTAGGATTTACATAAAGAAATAGGGTGACGACTGTGGTTTTAGCAAGGGAGGATTAACATGGAAAATTGTAAACCTATTAGGATTCCGTACGTGGAAACTTAAAACCCCCTAGGATACATAAACCCAACCTATATAAATAAACGCCCTTTTTTCATCGAGCAAGCCTATTGCTGCTTTTGTGTTAGAAGGGTAGGGTGCTGTCGTAGTGATAAGAAGAAGCCTTGCTGCTGCTTCTTATTCTTCTTCTCCATCGCTGCTATACACTGCTTCGTCATCCTTATTAAACGTGGAGAAGCCATCTGTTTCTTCGTGGGCTGCTACAAAGAAGCTTCATCATCTTGTTGTAGCGTTTGCTACCATTACTATACGAGAAGAGAAGGAACTACTCTTCTTCGTTGCCCCTGCTGTGGCTATAACCGTGTGTTGAAGCGACTGTTGTAGATATTGCAGACTGCCCCTTCCTCTTCCTGATCGCGAGTTGCTATCACGAAGACGCTTCATCTTCTTCTTCCTTTATGAGCTGCTGCTACTGCGGTTGCTCTTGTTGTTCTATATTCTTCTCTGTCCATCGTCCAAAACCCCAAACGAGGTAGGTGTTCTCAAGATATGAAGCCCAACCTAATAATCAAAGTAAAATCATGCATATAGGTCATATAACATGATACCATGATTTCTGTTTCAGAGTCTATAGTTTTTACTACATTTCAGTAAATAGCGACCCTGCCATGGGCACTTATTTAATGAACGGCCGCATGCGCGGTCGCTAATTCATCCGAACTAGCGACAATGGTCAGGGCATCATTTAATGAACGACCCTACAGTGGACGCGGGGATTTTTTTCTTCTTAATCATCTTTTTATCTTATTGTTATTTATTCATTTATTTATTTTTATTATTTTTATTTGGTTTGTTAGGCGTGCCAGTCACATGTGTGACGATTTCATCGTGCGCTCGACTTGACTTGGTCAGTCGATTGTGAAGTCCGAGTCGGGACCAAAAGTCCGCCATACCATAAAGGCTATGACGTTAATTACGCACTTCCTAAGAAGGACAATTCTTGATTAAACGCCGAAATAGGAGGCCTCAGAAGGCAGTCAAAATACTGATGTGCGAAATAAAGGCTTCATGCTTATGAATGGAGGGCGGATTTATTTAGTTCAGCGGACTGAATCGGGCAGCACAACCTTTAACTTTGAGCCGTACCGGGTAAGGATAGAAGACCATCCACGCAGTGGCGGGACGGAATTCGGTTAATCATTGGGGTATTCCCCTTTTGACACTTTCACTTGACCGGTCGCTCCGAATGGGTTCGTTTCCCCCGAAGATGGAGTCGGGTGGGAAGTGTATCGGAGACACTCCCTCGACTCATCGGGGTTGATGACATTGGACTAGATTTCGGCAGCATCTCCCCTCGACTCGGAACATGCCCAAGGGGAAATAGGTGATCATCCACGGAGTGCCGGGATGAAAACCGAAAGAGAAAGGCACCGGGCCCTGGCACGGTGTGATGTTGGGGATGGTTCCCCGTTTATTTATTCCATGGGGTGTACCCTGTGACTTGTAGATATCCCTCGAGTTAGTATGGCAGAGTGCTCAAAGATGGGGCAGAGGAGGAGAGGCTCTCGGCGCAGCAATAACGAGCATAGGCAGGCTTCCCGGCGCGGGGGAATGGGTTCTCGGCATGGCCTTAGAAGGAAGAGGCAGCTCTCGGCGTGGGGTTCCCGGCGCGGGGGAATGGGTTCTCGGCATGGCTTTAGAAGGAAGAGGCAGCTCTCGGCGTGGGGTTCCCGGCGCGGGCCGCGCCGAGAGCTCTTCTGGCGCCGGGAAGGCTCGTGGAGGTTCGTGGGGGTTCTACGATGCTCTGTTTTGGGGATTTTTCCTGGGATTCAGATAACGGCTAGGGGGTTTTAGGATGCAAACGAGGAAGGGACTGAGGGCCCTGTCAAGCTGCCAGATTAACATCAAGGAGTCACATGAATAGAAGAGATTTCGAGGGATTGAAGTCACAGGCGTTAGAACCCTCTGGAACAGGCTTTATGCCGTCTATATTGCCAGCCATCCAGGAGATCAAGAGATGACTGTCTCTGATCCCTGTAATGGCCCCAATGGCTTGGGAAACTCGAGAGGACTATGGACTTAGCAGCGTTTAAATCATCGATGTTGTCGCGGAAGAGAGAAGGGACAGAACCCAAGAATCCATGGAGGCAAGGATTGGGGCTCTGTACCAGCTTCCTAAAACCCACAGGAACCTGGGCTAACGACAAACACCCAGAACCACACATTCATCGATCGAAACTCGCAATCGGAAAGGTGACCACCACTGTCATCAGAGAGGGGTGAGAAGAGGGAAACCCAAACTTCCATCCATTCAATCGGTTCTACTGCTTATACATCATCGGCTACAGAGGTACACCTCGAATGACAACGAATAAGGAACCTTTAGCATCAATATAGATCCCACATAAACGTGGTAGAAGGAGTACATATGACATAGCGAAATGAAGCCCATTCAAAACAGCAGAAAGATGGGAGATAGCATGTTCAAAGAGAACACAGACGAAAACAGTATGCATCGGGGGAAGAAATACAAGAGAGACAGGGGAGGGCGGAGCATTGACTCCTCTCCCTCCCCCTTCAGCAGACCTTCTTCTTCTTCACACGATCTCTCAGCAGCCGTCGGTTTCCTAGAGCTGGGTATGGACTTCTCTCTTCCTTTCTCTGGCTTCTCTTTGTGGCTATCTTCTCTTCTATTCCCCTCTTTTTTTTTGTTCGTCCGTCCCCCCTTTTTCTCGAGAGAAAAGGGGTTTTTATAGCACAAACCCTTCCCCTCTCGGCATGCTCACCTCGGTGCACAGACCACGAGCTCCCGGCGCGCCCTAATCGAAAGCGGGAGGCCTCTCGGCGCCAAAGGATGGGGCTTCCCGGCGCCGCTCCACATGGGCTTTGGGCCCTGGTGAGGAACTCCCGGCGTCACACTAGTGAGCCCATTTAGGTTTTTTTAATATTTTACCCTTCCTCATCAGTAGATTTGAGCTGTCAAAGCGGCCTAACCTTCCCTTTCATTTATCAGTCCCTCGAATCTGTCAGAACAGGTGGAGGTCCCTTAGTTGATGGGTTGACACAGTCTTATCAGAATATCTCTGGCGATTTTCATCAGTCAGTAGACTGCAATTCTTCATCAGTACTGTCGTCTGAGCGACGACAATACCGGACATCAGCTTGACCGGGAAGGGTCTTAGCTGGGTGATAACTTTAGTGACGACTCTTCTGCCATTCTGACTTTGCAGGAATTCCTGAGAGCTTCATGTCTGGTTCAATCTTCTTTTTTGGTCTCATCTTGTTCTCAGTTACATTTCAGGTGTCAACAAATGCCCCCCACCTGTGGACGACGTAAGCACAGAACAAGCGGCACGGGGTCCGCAGGTGCACTTCATCATTTGAGGATATCTTCCTCAGTCTCTCTTTGGCATTGCCCTTCGGTTTAATCATGTTGCTGTAGCAATATTATGCACATGTATCTTTCATTCTCATGTTTTTTCATCCCCATATCCTCTGATTTTATTGTCAGCACTTTGGAGCCTTATTGGCCTTGCCTTGGGCTTTTCGGCGCGAGGTAAGACCCTTCTCGGCGCGGGTGCTTCTCTGCGCGGCCTGTCGGTGCGGGCTTCTCGGCGCAACCCTCTCGGCGTGGGCGTCTTCAGCTTCTCGGCACGGGCGTCTCGGCGCGCCTTTTCCTTCCTGCCGACGGGAGGTTCTCGGCCTGCCCATTTTCGGCGGGTCTTTTTGAATTAGGGGGGTTCTCGGCACGCCTCTTATCGCGCCGAGAACCCTTCTTCGGCGGGGCCTATTTAACCCGCCGAGAGCCCCATTTGCCTTCATTTCTAACAGTCCCTTCTCTCTCTTCATCCTCTCGGCAGTGGCGAGCTCCTCTTCGCGAGCGCTCCCATCCCGTTTCTTCCCCGTTTCAGTAGATTTCGTCCGGGTGGGACATTATTTGGGGATTAAATCCCTATTGATTGCGGGATCACTCCCTCTTGGTGGGTGACTCCCTATTCTCTTTGGGCAGACCCTAAACAAGGGGAAATACTGCCAAAATTTCCACAGAACCTTATACTTTAATCTTCGTAAGACTGTTTCTTATTTTAGGACTTTCATTCACATCTTTTCTTTGACTGCAGGCATTGTAATGGCTTCCAGTTCCGCTGATGCATCTTCTGGAGCTGTTGGAACAAGCTCGTCAGCCCAGCCAGACATATCACGGGCTGTAGTAAACTGGCTGAACGTGCATAGCCTGGACTTCGGATATGATAAAGTTGCTGCCGTTGACGACTCGTCTGATTCTGAGACGGATACAGTATCAACATCGCGGGTATATTCCACTACAATGGAGACATGCTTTAGACGGGGCAACGACTATCGGCCGGATCTCCCGAAAGACCGCCACTTGATGCCATTCATCCGAACCTTTACTGTAGGTGGCATGCGAGACTATCGGATAGCTCGCGTAGTTGAAGCTGCTATATTAGCTGAGAGGGACAGTCTGAAGGACTCAGTGTATCGTGGCAAAGCCATCTATCTTCCCGGGGAGAAGCGCGACTGGGGTGCAGTCCTCGGCATCTCGGAGCTGGAACCGGAGAAGAAAATGTTGACCCGGGCCCCGGAATTCACACCTACCCGGTGGGATAATGCTAGCGGCCGGGTTCATAGGGAAAAGCCTGGCTATGGTTTATTCCTGGCACCGATAAAGTGGGGATACCGTGAAGAGCCCTTCGTATTGAATTGTTCGACCGTCCAGCTCAAGTATCACCTAACTACCGGTTGGTTTGGAGATACCAAGATCACTGACGCCCACTTATTCCGGGTGGGAGCGGTGGAGTTCACCGAGTTTGTTTTAAAGGAATATGCCCCTCTGCTGATCAGAGCCGGGGTATATCACAGTGTCTTTGCTTCTAGATTCCGCTACCCCATATCCCGAGGGTTATGCTGTGGAATGTTTGAAGTATTCTGCCCTCTATTCAACATATTTTATACAACAGAGGGTGAAACATCTCTCGACCTCTGGAGTTTGTCACAGCTTTCTGGTCTGCCTATTGACGGCGAGCCGTATGAAGAGGTCTGCTTGGCAGATTCGAGAAGGATAGCTCAGATGGCGAAGGCAAGTATTCACTTGGCTATTCCTACCGGTATTTAATGAAGGTGTATCGCTCCATCTGTCTGGCGTATAGCAGAGGATCCTCCAAGGGTTACCATCCTAGAGAGAAAGGCAGCAAGCTGAGGGTCCGGATAGGGCAGTGGATTCAGTATTTCTTTGACGGCCCCTTGAAATATGCAGACTTCCCTTCCATGGGTCCGACGGCCAGCAAGCAGATAAGGGCTCCTCGCTATAAGTCAGCGTTGCCATCTTCACTGCATCGTGTAGGTAAAGGTGGTCCAAATCCAGCAGGGGTGGACCCTATCACACATTGTGCGGCTTATTTCACATTCTGGTTGTGCACTTTCGCTCTCCCTCAAGGGGACGAGACAATCATTCGGCCCGAAGCCATATACCCGGCATGCCAGATGGCCTGGGGGATGAGGCTGTCACTTTGCCCAGTGGCCTTGTGTTTAATCTATAAATCTTTGGGGGATCTGTACAAGCATCGGACTCCCCGCTCTTTGAGGACCGTGGGCCCCTTTCATTTCTTCAATGCCTGGGTCTGCAGTCTATTTCCTGAATTGGCCCCTAGAACTCTGCAGGCAGATACAGTGTTGCCCAGAATGATTGAATTTGCCAGTGCCGAACCTGGCTCTTTTTCTGACCAGTTGTTTAAAATAAGGGGCCGACTGACAAGGATACCAGTGGATGCCCCTGGCAGCATTCATTTCTGGAGCTTGGCAGCAGGTTCAGCTCCTTTGGTTCATTCTCAAAGAGAATGCAAGATGGAAGAGGTAGAGACCTATGTTCACCCCGTTTCAGGGGCTAATGCTGTTCGGTCTATTCTGGAGCCGGAGCTGGTTAGATGGGCCATGGCCATTCGACCCAGTGTTTTAGTCTTCAGGAAGGGTGGTCTGCTTCTCCTGGAACCATACTACCCATTCCGCTTTGGGCGAAATTTTGGCTATGATCAGCACATCCCTACATCAGTTGCTCAGTTTCCCCTGGATAGCCGAGCCAAGCATGGGTCCACCATTGTTGGTGATGGCCGGTTGTGGTGGGATTTCTATCATCGCCAGGATGGTGCAGTTTTAGAGTTCCCACTGTTTCCAACCGTGTTCCCCGTGTCACATCCGAGTATATCAAATGGTGGAACATTCGGACCAGCTTTTACAGGATGGCAGGGGTGCATTCTGGGACGTGGCCGAGCGTTCTTTCCTGAAACAACAGCCCGGGCCGGTATTTGACATCCCCGAGGCCCACCTGAAAAGGATTTATTCACAACATCCGAGGGAGGCCGAGAACTATCTGACTCAGCGTCGGGTTTTGAAAGAAGGAGGCTCCGAGCCGCCCGCGCCTGTCTTTGCTGCCATTAATGAAGATACTTTTATGAGGAGCTTGAAACATCTGTGTCATGTAGGAGACGCTCATCTGGAGGCGCAGCAGTACCCTTTCCCTGTTGAAGAGCCGCTCCTGACGGTCGTCCCTTGGAAGGGTCCAACAGATAGATTTCATCCCTACAGGACGTTTGTGCGCAGGGAAGATAGGACTCAGACATACTACAAGCACATGTCCTGGCTGTTTGTTCTGCTGAATGTACATGGGCTATCTGCAGAGAGTCTGATAGCCGGCATACTGAATAAGCCATTGTTCGTTTCTTTTCATTATGTCGACGGCTGGGGCATGGACCACCTCGACTTATTTCGATGCCTTGATTTTCATGGTCATAGCGATCTGGCATCTTTAGTGGAGAAGTGCCAGACATTTGGTGATGTCTGCTGGCTTGTCAAGGAGACTGCTTTCCGCTCCAAGGAGGTAGCTTATCTGTACTGGCCACTTTCTGTCTTTTATGATGGCCCAGCAGGTATGATCTTTTCTTTCTGACTGTAGTGCTTTCTGTTTAGTATTTAAACTCTACGTCCACTGATCTCATTGCTTCTTTGATGTCTTCGACAGACAGGCCAGATATAAAGCGACAGGGGCTTTACAGAAAAATCATTGCGCAAGCTGAGAAGCCTGCTTATTTCGAAGTCCCTGCAGCAGCACCGACGACCACTCCCCTGCCTCCGGGCAAGAAGAGAAAGATTTCTGCAGTGAAGACTGCAGTTGGGAAGGCCAGGAAGGCCAAGAAGGCCCATGCTCAACAGTCGGCTTCAGCAGTGACGGACCCTGGGACCCCTCTTCCTGATATCCCCTCCTTTGATGAGTTTGAATCTCAAAGGGAGGGCGCCAAGACGTCAGTCGAGGGTAACATCAACAGCCCGTAGTTGTATCTTTCATCGGCTTTTGCTGAATTTTATAGAAGTTTTCGAATCTGACCCCCCCTTTTTTGCGCAACCCAAGAGCCAGTTGTGACACCTTCTTTGGTGGAGACCAGATTGCCTTCTCCTACGCCGGCTAGCGAGGCGGAGGGTAAGTGTGTTTTCCCATCTTTTCTTGCACATTTCAATTATTTTTTTATTGTCTTGCTCACAAGCTTTTCCCTGCAGTGACGGCCGGCGAGGGGGCTGCAGTTATGGGAGCAGCTGGCGGTATGACTCAATCACAAGAGGGTCATAAGACCCAGACGAAACGGGGCCTTGTCCCTGTGAGGCACATAGTTACCCGGTCTTCCTCCAGGCAGACGTTCGGGACGCAAGTCCCGCCCGTGGATAGTGTGGAAATCTCTTCTAGCAGTTCCGCGACCGCTTCCGAGGCAGAGGGAGAAGGAGCAGATTTCAGCGAGAGCGAGCCAGAGAATATCTCCCAATCAGAGGCCCCATTCGTATGTACTGCCATTGTCCCACTGTTCACCCCCCCCCCCAAACTGCTGGTGCCATCTTCTGAGGAGGAACTATTGGAAGAATTTGCTAGCTTGGATACCGAGGCAGATATAACTCCTCCCTTTGCTGCTTCAGCAGTGGAGCTTTCCTCTTCCTTGCACTCCTTTGAGGATATCGCCATCACATTAGAAGTGGGTCTCTCTCCTTTTCCTCACTGTCATTATTATCATTTTTCTTATCTGCTGCTTGATGTTGCATTGATCTGTTCACAGGAATCCCCTGTTGCTAGCCCGGTAGCGACTGCAGCCCTTGAAGCCATTCTATCTGACACCCTGGCTATTGTTCCTGCTTCGTCAGCCACCTGCGCAGGCATTTCTGAGATAATTCGCCCTGTGCCGATGAGGGTACAGTCTTCTACAGACTTAGTATTGCTGGACTTGAGGACCTCGGGGGAGAGTTCGGCCCTCATCCGGGTCTTGGATTTCAGAGCTGAGACGGACCCCGTTAGGGGTTCTGCCTTTATACCGGCCGCAGTGATGACCATTGCGCCGGAGTTAGCAATTCCCGTAACAGTAATTATGGAAACTGAACTTTTGACTTTACGGTCCGTAGCCCCTGCCGCCTTGTCATTGAAGGAACTGGCTGCTGAAGCAAAGATGGAAGAAGGGGAGGTAGCTGCCACAGAGACCGGAGTATTGTCCATAACCGACCCAGAATCGATCTCCTTGCTCTCGGAATCTGAGGAGGAGGTGCCCCGAGAAGAGGATGCTGAAGATGCGGGTATCATATTGGGGACCCAGGAAGCAGCCGCTCCAGCACTTATTAAAGTTGCCCCTACGAGCATTCAAATAGCAACTCCCGAGGAGAAGGAGGTGGAAGGCCTCTTGGTCTCGTCAGGGGTTGCAGAGAGAGCTCAGCTGGCACCTTCCGCAGACCTCCCGTCTTCCTCTTCCCAACCTGATGTTACGCCATGGGCGGACATTGACAGTGAGGTGACTTTCGAAGTAGCTCCAGTTCCTTCTCCTGGCTTCGCTTCCTCTGAGAGTTTTGTCTGGCAAAATCTTGACATGCTGCGCCAGTTGGTGGAGTCCCAGCCTGGACTGACTTATCTGCGGCTGAAGGAGATAGCCGAGCGTTTCACCGCTGGTCTACAGGCGATGGGCTGTCCCATGGAAATATGGACCCAGCGGGTTATATTGTTGTTAAAGTTTATACATCGCCGGGACTTCTTGGCACATATTATGTCTGACAGACTGGCAGCTTTGAAGTTGCAAAGGAAGAAGTGCAAATCTAAGCTGGAGAAGGTGGGCTCTGTTCTCCAGGAGCGCCAATGCCAACTGCAATCTCTGGCACAGCGGGAGCAGTTCGTGCGCAGCCGGATAGCCATCTTGGAGGCTGAACTGTTTGACCTCCGGGACGAACTGCCGTAGATAACAACTTCTCGGCCGCAGCTTGCGGAGGAAGTAGCCCTGCTGGAGGGGCAGGTGGCGTCCTTTCAGGACGAGTCTGCTCGGCTGCAGGCGGAGGAGGCTCGACTTCATGAGCTGGGGGCTGCCCCGCATGTAGGGCTTCTGGCCTTCGAAGACATATTCCGGCGCCCGTGAATATCTGTTTTCCCCTTTTTGTAATACAATTCCCCCTCAGGGGCCCTTCTTGTATTCCCTTCCTTTTTTTTTTATTCAATGAAAAGGAATCTTTATACCAGTCTCATATGTGGTTTGTTCTTGATGATCGCACCGTCAATATACGACGATTTGGCAGCGGTTTCAGCGGTCCCTATGGGAATAGCCCGTACCTAGCAGGAGAGCGTCCACCCTTTCAGAGAAAGGATGGGGAACTCGCTCCACCGCGCGACGGTATCCGGAGGGTGCCTAAACCCAATCCTGGGGGTAGCTGAATAAAAGAGGTTTAGAACATCATTTGGAACAAACGGATGGTTCACCTCGGACAGGTTTCAAAGCTGGTCGGGGCAATGTATCAAACGACCAGTGACGGATTTTATCATCGATATTGGGTTTATATCGACGCAAAGGAATTTCATAAGTTTCATCAGGATAGACGTAAGGTCTAAACTGGGTAGACTTGATCACAGGTGGGACGTGAAAAGGGTATGTGGTTTTCATCAGGACAGATGCAAAATCTGAACTGGACAAGTTTTCATCATTGATCGGGCAATGCACCGATCGACCAATGGTTGGTTTTATCATCGATATGGGGTTTATATCGATGCAAAGGGATTTCATAAGTTTCATCAGGATAGACGTAAGGTCTAAACTGGACAGGGTTTCATCATTGATAGGGCAAGGTGCCGGTCGATCAATAGCTGGTTTCATCATCGATATTGGGTTTATATCGACGCGAAGGAATCTCATAAGTTTCATCAGGATAGACGTAAGGTCTAAACTGGATAAGGTTTCATCATTGATCGGGCAAGGTGCCGGTCGATCAATAGCTGGTTTCATCATCGATATTGGGTTTATATCGATGCAAAGGAATTTCATAAGTTTCATCAGGATAGACGTAAGGTCTAAACTGGACAGGGTTTCATCATTGATCGGGCAAGGTGCCCGTCGATCAATAGCTGGTTTCATCATCGATATTGGGTTTATATCGATGCAAAGGAATTTCATAAGTTTCATCAGGATAGACGTAAGGTCTATTCCAACAGGTTCTATTGCGGGTGGGACTTTGCCAAGAAATACGTAGGTTTCATCGGGATAGGCGTAGGGTCTATCCTGGTAGGGTTTTATCGTTGACCGGGCAAGGAGCCGATCGGTCAAGGGATGGTTTAGGAGTTTGATCAGGACAGACGTAAGGTCTGAACTGGCCAGGCTTTATCAGACTGGTGACCGATTTTATTGTCGGTGGGACATGTGAAAAGAGGGTATGTAGATTTCATCAGGGTAGACGTAAGATCTACCCCGGAAAGGCTTTATCATCGGCGGGGCATAGAGCCAGATGACCGACGGAAGGCCTCATCAGTGAAGGGGAGGTAAAGGCAACGTGCCGGTTGGCATGGAACTTCTGAATTACCACATTACCGACCCAAGCGCCCTTTCGGGTTTTCGCCGGAGCCAGCCCCCTCTTGCTTTTGCCCACGCGTCCTTTCGGATTTTCACGTGGCGGGGTACCCGATTTTGCCTGCAGTGCCCTTTCAGGTTTTCACCACAGCTAGGTTTTAGCCATTTTTGCCCTTGTCCAGAATGCCTGAACAAGTCTGGCGGGGTATCTCTATTTTCAACCCCATTTTTTTTTATATATATACTTTTTGTCGTTTTCTTTCTCTTTTCTTTTTCATTGTCTTTTCTGGGACCAGAACTTTCATCCTGTGGACCATGGCACCATATGTTTATTGTGGACACACGATCATTGATGTGGGTGCCAACATCAATGCAAAGGGAAGTAGGGTTTCATGATCTATCCAGACGAAAGGTCCGAATCGATTTAGAGGATATAAGTAGCAGCTCGGGCACGAGGCCGTTTGCTGAGAATATGAGTTTCATCGTTAATGTGGGGTTTAACATTAACGCAAGGGAATAGAGTTTCATGATCTATCCAGATGGAGGGTCTGAATAGATTCAAAGAGCAGTGTTGTGCTATGTTAGAGCGGACGGAAGGTCCACCCTGGATGGATTTTAGCGTCGATCAGGCAGTGTGCCAATCGATCGATAACAGGTTTCATCATTGGTATTGGCTCATCCCAATGCAAAGATTTCATATGTTTCATCAAGATAGACGTAGGGTCTAAACTAGATAAGGTTTTATCATTGATACTGGGTGAGATGCCGATCGATCAATGGCGGGTTTCATCATCGGTATTGGATTTATACCAATGCAAGGAGTTCATGGATTTCATCAGGATAGACGGAAGGTCTAAACTGGATAGGTTTCATCATAGATCGGGCAGTGTGCCAATCGATCAACAACAGGTTTCATCACGGCGGGACGTAAAGAGACCTGTAGATCTAGTCGGAATAGACGCAAGGTCTAAATCGGACAAGGTTTCATTGCTCATCGGGCAAAGTGCCAATCGATCAACAGCAGGTTTCATCACGGCGAGACGTAGGATAGGTTTCATTGGGATAGACGTAAGGTCTAAACCGGGCAGGTTTCATCGTGGTGGGTCTTAGACAGAAACAAGTGGAAGTGTTTTATCAGAACAGACGGAAGGTCTATCCCGAGGTGGGCTTATTATCGAGGGAATTTTTTCTCGAGCAATGCATGACGGCTTCAACAGAATAGACGTAATGTCCATTCCGGATGGGTTTAATCGTTGATCGGGCAAGGCGCCGGTCGATCGACGAGGAATTTTATGGTGGGAGGTGAGGCTTTCTTTGGAATCACCACATTACCGACCCAAGCGCCCTTTCGGGTTTTCGCCGGAGCCGGCCCCCTCTTGCTTTTGCCCACGCGCCCTTTCGGGTTTTCACGTGGTGGGGTACCCGATTTTGCCTGCAGTGCCCTTTCGGGTTTTCACCACAGCTGGGTTTTGGGCCATTTTTGCACTTGTCCCTAATATAGGAGCAAGTCTAGCGGGGTATCTCTATTTTTAACCCCATTTTTTTTTACTTTCTTTTTCTTTCCCTCCCTTTTTAGAAGGTGACAGGTGGGAATGCTACAAGCTTAAGATGAGGGCAGCTTGGCTAGGGCGGAGTGTCGCTAGACCGGGAAATGGGTGTAGCTTGGCTAGGGCGGAGTGCCGTTATACCAAGAAAAGGGTGTAGCTTGGCTAGGGCGGAGTGCCGCTAGACCAAGAAATGGGTAGCTCGGCTAGGGCGGAGTGCCGCTAGACGAAGAAAGGGTAGCTTGGCAAGGGCGGAGTGCAGCTAGACCAAGAAATAGGTAGCTTGGCTAGGGCGGAGTGCCGCTAAATCGAGAAGAGGGTACAGCTTGGCTAGGGCGGGGTGCCGCTAGACCAAGAAATAGGTGTAGCTTGGTTAGGGCGGAGTGCCACTAGACCAAGAAATGGGTAGCTCGGCTAGGGCGGAGTGCCGCCAGACCAAGAAATGGGTGTAGCTCGGTTAGGGCGGAGTGCCACTAGACCGGGAAAGGGTGTAGCTCGGCTTGATCACTCGGGGAATGCCGGTTGTGCCGCATGATACAGCTTTAGATGTCTTCCGTTGAGTGGTGAGAATTGGATTTCCCCTCGATGGTTAACAACCATGTAGGCCCCTCCTTCGTAGACCCTCTGTATTACATAAGGACCTTCCCAGTTAGCATTCAGCTTTCCTTTTGGGTTGGATGCCATGACTTCTTTTTTCTTGACCATGACGAGGTCACCTTTCTTGAATTCTCGTGCTCTTACGAGTTTGTTGAATGCATCGGCCATGCGGGCCTGATACATTTGGATACTCTTCTGGGCTTGGAGGCGCTTCCCTTCCAATTCAGCCAGTTCTTCTAGTCTTCTTTCTGCATTGGTCTGTTCGCCACGGGCCAGGCCATATTGGACTGCCACTCTGAGTGACGGGACTTCCAGCTCTAGCGGAACCACTGCCTCTGAGCCGTATACCAGCGAGTATGGTGAGCACCCTATAGGTGTCTTGAAGACGGTGCGGTATGCCCACAGAGATTCATACATTTTCTCTTCCCAGTCCTTCTTATTGGAACCGATGACCTTGGCCAGCAAGGTGCAGAGAGTCTTGTTAAAAGCTTCCGCCAATCCGTTTGCCTGTGGATTGTAAGGAGTGGAGGTCCTCCATTCGATCTTATACTTCTCAGCAAGCCGATAGACCTTCTGATTTCTGAAATGACTTCCATTGTCAGATATTATTCGGCTGGGGATCCCGAACCGGAAGATAATGTTCTGCTTGACGAATCTGGCGACCAGTTCACCAGTCACTTCTCTTAATGCTATAGCCTCCGCCCATCTGGAGAAGTAATCTGTTATGGCCAATATGTACTTATGTCCGGCTGAGGAAGTCGGCAGTGGCCCGACTACATCAGTTCCCCATTGTGCAAATGGCCAGCTGGGAACTGTAGGGTGCAGAGTTGTAGGAGGCCTTCTAGGCACAGTAGCATGCTCCTGGCATTTCTGGCATGATTTTACAAATTTACAACAGTCTTCAAACATGGTGGGCTAATAGTAGCCCAGCTTCTTGATTTCTATCTTCATCTTGGGACCAGCCTGGTGGGCACCTGCTGTCCCAGCATGTATCTCTTTCATCGCTTGCCAGGCTTCCTCAGTGGACAGACAGCGGAGTAGAATCTTCTTGCGTGCATCTGCCATTATTCGGAACAAAATTCCATTCCTGAGTTCATAAGAATCTTTGATTCTCAGGAGTTTCATCTTTTCTTCTCTTATCTGCGGTAATTGTTGGTGTAGAAACCACTGCAGCAGGTGCTGTCTCCAATCAGGCGCTTGTTCTGTGCTGATGGTGGCAACTTCATTTTCTTCGGGGCACCCTTCTAGCATACTGGGGACTTGCCGCCGGTTCATAACGACAATGTTCAGTGTCTTATTTGGCGGAACTGCTAGTGAGCTGGCCAGCTTTGCCAGTGCATCAGCCTGGGCATTGTGTCCATGGCCCACATGCTTGAGCTCAATATTGTAGAATTTCGCCATGAGGCGCACAGCTTTTTGGTGGTAGGGACTCAGTTCTGGCTTCCGCACTTCGAACTCCCCTTGGATCTGTTTTATTATCAACATCGAATCGCCGAATACCTGGAGCATTTGGATACCCATGTTGAGGCTTATATATAGCTCGATTATCAGAGCTTCATACTCGGCCTCATTATTGGTGCAGGGCTTGTTTATAGAACAGGAAGTATGCACGACCTCCCCTTCTGGTGATTTCAGCACAATACCTGCTCCAGCCCGTATTCTGGTCTTTCCATCGGAGTCTGTCTCCGTTCTAGATGCTCCATCAAAGAATAGTTACCACATAACTGACTGGGTCTGGCAGGCCTCGAGTGTCTCATCATCGGGTAACTCAGTCCCTAGCATATCATTTTCCGGCACAGGATGCTCTGCGAAGAAATCAGCCACGGCCTGTCCTTTTATCGCCCTCTGGGGTGTATAGGTAATATCGAATTCCATCAGGATCACTACCCATTTGCCCAACCGGCCCTTCAGTACTGGCTGAGTCAATATGTATTTGAGCGGGTCTGCTGCAGATATCAATCTGACTTCATGTGACAACATATAGTGTCGGAGCTTTTTGACAGCAAAGACTAGTGCCAAGCAGGTCTTCTCTATGTAGCTGTAGCTTTCTTCAGTTCTAATCAGCCTCCTACTTAGGTAGTACAAGGCTTGTTCTTTGCCTTCTTCATTTATCTGTGCCAGCATTGCCCCCAGGGAACAGTATGTGGCTGCGATATACAGTATCAAGGGCCTGCCCTTAATTGGTGCCCCCAGCACCGGAGGGGTCTTGAGGTATTCTTTCAGCTTCTCAAAGGCTTCCTGACAGCCATCGTCCCATAGGAACGGCACATCTTTCACCATGAGCTTGTGAAAGGGGTGGCATCTTCCCGACAGATTTGATATAAATCGTCGGATATAGGCCAGACGCCCTTGCAGAGATCTCAGCTCGGACAGATTCCTTGGTGGAGGGAGCTCCTGGATAGCCTTAATCTTGGATGGGTCAATTTCAATACCCCTATGACGGACAATAAACCCGAGGAATTTTCCACTGGACACGCCGAAGGCGCATTTCATGGGATTCATCTTGAGTTCATATTTGCGCAGCCTCTGGAATACTACCCTCAGGTCTTGCAAATGGTCTTCTCTTCTTTTAGTTTTTACTACCAAATCATCAATGTAGCACTCTACTTTCTTGAAGAGTAAATCATCAAAGATCTTGGTCATAGCTCTTTGGTAGGTAGCGCCGGCATTCTTGAGGCCAAACGACATCCTTTTGTAGTGGAATATCCCCTTCAGGGTACGGAATGCAGTGTGCACTCTGTCTTCCTTAGCAATCCAGATTTGGTTGTATCTGGATGACCCATCCATAAATGATAGGGCCTCATGACCAGTAGTCGCATCGATCATCACTTCAGTGATTGGTACTGGGAAGTCATCTTTCGGGCAAGCCTTATTAAGGTCCCGGAAATCAACACATATTCTGATCTGCCCATTCTTCTTCTTTACGAGCACTATATTGGCTAGCCATGTAGTGTATTGATTTTCTTTAACAAAGCCTACATCAATTAGCTTGTCAACCTCTTTGTTAATTGGATTTATTAATTCAGGGCGCATTCACCTGGAAGGCTGCTTTACAGGGCTAGCCTCTGGGTTTATTGCCAATCGGTGCTGTGCCACATCAGAACTCAGTCCCGGCATTTCATCACATGTCCAAGCAAAGCAGTCTCGGAATTCCTTCAAAAATTGTATATACTGTTCCCTGGCAGCTGGCTCCAGCAGTGCACTGAGGAATGTCGGCCTTGGCTCATCTGCGGTTCCCAGATTTATTTCTACAAGCTCATCGACGGTGGCCTGACCTCCATCTTCGACCACGGGCGGGGCTTCTTGCAAGTCAATGAAGCCTCCCGGGATATAATCTTCTTCAGTTTCATGATTTTCTGTTTCATCATACTGGTCATCAGCGGTTGCTGGCTCATCATATACGACCAATATTGCTGTATTCTGTTCAGTACGCCCCGAGGACGTAACTAGATCAGCAGGAAACTCGAAGACGGAGTCTTCCGCCCTTAGAGGCTCTTCTGATGCAGATTCCCTTGAGAGATCATCATTCTGTAGAGCCCGGACTTCTTCTCGGATGCGCTCAAACTCCAGACATTCCCTCAGCTCTTTGGCTGCTTGATCCTCATCCGAGATTCCCGTGTCGAACTTTGCTTCAGCATGGAACAGATCTTTTTTGCAAGGTAGGTCTTCCCAGCACCAATCTTTCTTTGCTTCATCAGACGTCCCCGCCTCCGGCTGACTGTCTGGGGCTTCATTGTTCATTATGGATTGATAAATGATTTCTTCATCTTCCGAGGGGTACTTGTCATATCCCACCTCAGGAGGGTCTTCATGCTGGTAGGAGACAGATATGACGTCCACCTCAGCTTCATAGTATTCTTGAAGGGTATAACCCAATCCTGGGTGCTGAGTGATCTTCCTCAGTTCTTTATTATCCCGAGGCGGATCCCATAGCTCCTGGAACGCCTTCTTTTTGGTAGCAGGTTGTAGTGATGGCATCTGCATCTTAGAGAACATCTGCAAAACCCGTCGGGTAGTATAATCTAAGCCTGTAATTGGCACCATCTGGTTTGCAGCCTCTTCAGGGACCATGCAGTCTTGATCACCTTCCTCGACTGACTCCCCAATGTAGAATATGGTAGGAGGCTCGCAGAAGCGAGGGACTTCCATAGTCTTTAGTGGTAGCACCGTCTGGTACTCAAGGCTGACGATGGGTTTAAATAAACCCTACGGCACCTCCACTTGTGTGTACTTTTCTTTCATTTCTTCATTGATATCATCTGGGTGAATGCTAGGAGGAGTGATCCGAGCAAAGTCACCGGCATAAGAGATGTGCGATACCTCATGCTTTTTAATATAGCCCTTTGGTGGCGGTGGAGACCAATTTCTTGCCTTCGTCGCCGGCTTTTTCTGGCTGACCACAGCCTCTTTCTCTTCATCCTTTTGCGACACCTCCGTGTAGTAGGATGCATCGAGCATATGGCACTCGAATACTTCGAAGGGATGCAGATCCGCAAACACCCTCTCTTCTCTTCCTTCATGGCAGTATTTAATGCACTGATGCAGCGTGGACGGCACTATCTGATATTCATGCAGCCACGGTCTCCCCAGCAGGGCCTTATATGTGGTGTTGGAGTCGATTACATAGAATCGTACCACGGTAGTGAGATCCCCCAATGTGAGGTTAAAATCAGCCACCCCAAGGGGCGTCTCACATTTCTGGTTGAATCCTGTAATTTTCATGTCTCTGACCTTGGTAAGCTGCAGATCAAAGTAATACTTTTGGTAGATGCGGTATGGGAGAATGTTCACGGCAGCCCCGGGATCTATCAGTATCCTGTTCAGTGGCTGACAGTTCAGGGAGCCCCTCATATACAGCGGTCTGTTATGGCCGGTATTCGGAATCAGCATGTCATCCTCTGAGAATGTAATTGACGGCCCAGAATTCACTTCTGTCAAGAGTGCTTCATATTGTGCCGGCGACTGCAAGGCATCAACAATTGCCTGGCGAGCCTCTTTACTCAGAGAGAGAATCTCCCAGATGGAGAATCTGGTAGGGAACTTTTTTAGCATTTTCATGATCCGGCTGCCCACCCTGACATTAGACAGTCTCATTTCCTCTACCCATCGGGGCTTTGGAGGTTCATGTGGTGCCCGTGGCCTCTGCTGACCAGTGCTGGCCTCCACCTCTGGACTGACTTCTTGGGAGGATTCCTCTATAGCAATGGCCCCTGGTGCCGTTAGAGGGTTATCCCCTTCTTTCTCATTCTGCTTGTAGGCTACAGACGCCGATTGCTGGGGTCCCTTGCCTTTATCTGGCCCATCTTCTAGACTAGACAGAAATTCCAGAAATGTTGGAGTTTGACTTCCTTTCTTCTTCTCTTGGTACAAGCCGGTAGGGGGAGGAAGCTGGACACCTTGTACCTCCGATTCGGGAATCTGGTAGGGTTGTTCCCCTCTGAACATAATGTTATGATTAGCTGGTGGTGGGCGCCCCCACCTTCTTCCGGACCGTGTTGCATGTGCCGAGGTTGAGGCCTCGGCATGGTTGGCTTCTAGCGGGGCATTTGATGTTTCATCCTCATCATCCTCCCCGAGCGAGGTAAAGAGTGCTGACAGGGTGTTGCATTGTACTGTCACGACCCTCTTTCCCTTCTTGGACTTGGGCCGTCTCTTCTTTTTCTGGGAATTTGGCTTTATTGGCCCCTGCCCCCAGAAGGGTTCAGTCTCAGCTTTTTCTTGTTCTGCCTCTGACTGCTCTTTAATTTTCAATTCTTCGAGCTGTTCCCAGAGTATACAGTCTTTCACCAGCAGGTGCCCGGGCTTTTTCTGTTCATATTCATCGAGCCCATTAATATACTGCTGTAGACGCCTGGCTGCAGGACTTACTTTCTTATGTGCAGGTAGGGGGACTTGTCTTCTTTGGTTATGAGTGGGGATCCGGATGACCGGCCCTGTTTCAGCAGTGCGCCATACTGGCTTTACTGGAGGTGGTTCGGGTCTTGGTGTGACACCGTGGATAACTGCTCCATTGGTATTAACTACGGGAGTCTTCTTTCTATTCTTTATGGGTTTCATCTGCCATCCTTCCTGATCCTTTAGTGGGGTGAGGAAGCAAGCTTCATAAGTATGCCTGGGACATTCTTCAACGGCCTCTTTAGGTAGCTGTTGGTAGATTGAAATCATATTGGCGGCCATTTTTAATGCCGGAGGATCATGTGGACGAGGTGGCTCTACCTGGTAATCTCCCAACTGTAGCTCGCCCTTTTTGACCATGCCTTCCATAATATCTTTGAAGACGTAGCAATCTTCAATTGCGTGCCCCAGCGCACGGTTATATGGACAGAACAGTGGATCACCTTTCTTCGTCGCGTCATCGGGTCTCTTTGGCTCAGGCAATGTTACCTTGTTGAACTTGTATGCCCAGTTGAATAGTGCGGCTGTCTTATCTTTCGGGAAAGAGTACGGCTTTCTCATTTTGTTTCTCAGAGAGACCTTATCTTTTCTTTCTGCTGTGTCTGCTGGTGGGGGAGCTTCGTCTGCCCCCTTCTTCCCTTTCTGTTGCTCGAAGGTTCTGAAATCGACGGTGTTGGCCTCAGAGTGCGTTGGTCGTCGATCATTAGATTTCCCTTTCGGCACAGTTGGAGCATTGGCGATCGGACGCTTAGACAGGAACGTCTCGACCTCCGCTACTATATTGTTCAATCGGTCAAATGTTCTGACATCTGCACCAATCATCTTTTCCAGTACCTCTCTCCTGAGGCTCTGCTTACATATTTGCACTGCATCTTCTTGATGAGGAGGTCTTCTGCATCTCATAGCTAAGTTCCTCCACCTTTTGATGTAGTCCAGTGCTGTTTCATCTTGCTTTTGCCTGGTTGCATATAGTTCGGCTATTGTAATTTCTCTTTCCGTGACGTGAAATCTATCGCGAAACTTTCTTTGCATATCAGGCCAATCGGTCACTGACCTAGCCGGCAGGCTTGAATACCATTCAAAGGCTATCCCGGTGAGGGATGAGCCGAGAACTTAAGCAGATAAGCTTCATCAGCTGCCAAGTCACCCATGATTATGGTGTAGTAAGCTACGTGCTCCTGGGAGAGCCCTGGCCATTAAACTATCCAAACTTTGGCGGCTTACTGACGCCTGGAGGTAGTCTCTTAGCAGCATACTGGGGAGGATATGGTACCTCGTATACATCGTAGGTACTAGCATCATCACCAGTCTTTTCAGACAGCTTCATCTCCACAATCTTTTCAATCATCAGCTTCTGGGCTATGGCCGGATCTATGTTTTCCGGGAAGAAGTGAGCTTGTTGCTGACCATAAGGAGTTGTCATCACAGTTGCGTGCAAGGCTGGTGCGGCAGGCTGCGTCTGAGATACAGAGGGCTGAGCTGCCGTCTGCTGCAGAACGGGTTGGCTCGGTGCTTTGCCCTTATCAGCCGGGAGAGGATTAGCTGGAATAGCCATTTCTGTTGAACTGGCAGTCTGCCCCACAGGCTCGGCTTGCTTGGAGACCGGTGTAGCTTCATGCCTCTCATTTAACTGTCTTCTGAGAGCATTGATCTCTTGCTGATATCTTCTAAACATCATCTGGATCATGGGATCCAGGGTTGACGGGATCTGCAGATCTTCTGAAGTCCCTTCAACATCATCAATGAAGGGATTGTCTTCCTCTTCTGTTGTCACCACATTAACTGTCATAGTGGTGATCTTGCAGGCTTCATCATTAGTCTTCATCTTATCTTTTGCCGCCTGGCCTCTTCTTGTGACGGGGCCTGGTCTGGTTGCCAGTCTGAGCAGTTCATCTGGCTGTGTCGGTAACACATCCTGCCCTTTGACAAGCCCGGCCATATTGCAGGCAAAGATCTGCATCTTTTCTCTCTGCCTGTAGACTTTCCTTTTCATCTGATCGGGGTATTTGAGCCGATCAAAGACTGATATTCTTTCTCTGGCTTCTTCCCTATGCAGGTCTTCTTTCCCATGCCAGGCTCTGTGGCCTTCTTCATAATCATTGGAGTCGGAGGAGGAGACTCCAATCATCATTTCTTGAAGGGTTTCTTCTTTTTCTTCATCCATGGTGCCCAAGGCACGGGATAATCTTTGCTGACCGAGGGCAGAATTCCCCAAGTAGTGGAAGTAGTCTTGAGCCACTTGCTTCATCTCTTCTTGATTGTGCCTTCGTGGCTTTGGTTGGAGCATCAATCTTTCCTGGCTCTTTTGCTGATAAGCCAGTCTCCCCACCTGAGCAGTCAGGTGCTCGGCTTTGCAGTATTTGAGTATATCGGCCTGTCTGGCGCAGGCTCTTGGTCTTCTTAGAGTGACAGCAGCGACTGGTTCACTTATTCTCATTTCTTCTTCCTCCCTGAACCTTCTACTCCCATCCTGGCAACAGTCGGCAGCAGCAGCATAATTCTTTCTTTCCCATCTTTTGCCCCCAGCCATGGGGTGGGTGACCATTAGGTCTTCCTTCTGCTCATATCTTCTGCCCCTCATCCTGGGGTGAATAGTAGTCAGATTTCTTCCTTCATTCTCTTCCTCATCTCTCCTACCCCGAGCCCCGGGGTGAACAGCAGCAGCGTTTCTTATGTCTCTTCCTTTTCCTCTTCTGCTTCCTGCCCTGAAGCGGGCAACAGTGGTATCAACAATGTTTTCTTCTTCTCGAGTTGGGACCCAGCTCTGGATCTTCTTCGGCCGCCAGATCTGCCTGAACTTGGGCGGCTTTGGTGCCAACGGCCTTCGGTCCTCTCTCTCGACGTCGGCCCTCCTAGTAGCCAGAGTTTGGAATCTGTTGGTGGTAGGTACTCTCGGGACGACCACATCTGGGTTGACCCCCCTCGGGCGACCGTTGAGGTTCGTCCGGATTCCTCCGATCATCATTGTCTTTCCTGAGTTGGATATCCGGCGTCCCGCAACAGTGGATCGGGCTTTCCTGTCGGATCTCCTCCTCCTTCCAGCAGCAGAGGGTGCGCCCCTTTTCGCCTCGTGATGGACGAAGCAGGCCACGACCTCAGGAGTATCCTATATACCCGGCTCATTTTGGGGATGGTAGCTTGTGGCAATGTATCGACAACAGTCTTTCGTTCCTGGTTGTCGATCTCGAGCAAGTTGGTGAAGATGAGGCCCAGGCAGTTGGGCATCCCGACAGCAGGCGGCATCGATCCGAACGCAAGAGGTACCGCCAGGTAGCCCTCTCGCACATGTACATCGACCACTTGTTGATCAAAGTGTACAGAGATGATTCCAGCCGTCATTGTAGTTTCCTGAAAATAACGAAAGCACGGAATCAGAAATTTCAGGGGGGGCCTGCCGGGCCTCCCATTTCGGCGTAGAGATGAAGGGAGACTAGGTCCCACCGGGCGTGCCAGACTTGTGGACGCGGGGATATTTTTCTTCTTAATCATCTTTTTATCTTATTGTTATTTATTCATTTATTTATTTTTATTATTTTTATTTGGTTTGTTAGGCGTGCCAGTCACATGTGTAACGATTTCATCGTGCGCTCGACTTGACTTGGTCAGTCGATTGTGAAGTCCGAGTCGGGACCAAAAGTCTGCCATACCATAAAGGCTATGACGTTAATTACGCCCTTCCTAAGAAGGACAACCCTTGATTAAACGCCAAAATAGGAGGCCTTAGAAGGCAGTCAAAATACTGATGTGCGAAATAAAGGCTTCATGCTTATGAATGGAGGGCGGATTTATTTAGTTCAGCGGACTGAATCGGGCGGCACAACCTTTAACTTTGAGCCGTACCGGGTAAGGATAGAAGACCATCCACGCAGTGGCGGGACGAAATTCGGTTAATCATTGGGGTATTCCCCTTTTGACACTTTCACTTGATCGGTCGCTCCGAATGGGTTCGTTTCCCCCGAAGATGGAGTCGGGTGGGAAGTGTATCGGAGACGCTCCCTTGACTCATCGGGGTTGATGACATTGGACTAGATTTCGGCAGCATCTCCCCTCGACTCGGAGCATGCCCAAGGGGAAATAGGTGATCATCCACGGAGTGCCGAGATGAAAACCGAAAGAGAAAGGCACCGGGCCTTGGCATGGTGTGATGTTGGGGATGGTTCCCCGTTTATTTATTCCATGGGGTGTACCCTGTGACTTGTAGATATCCCTCGAGTTAGTATGGCAGAGTGTTCAAAGATGGGGCAGAGGAGGAGAGGCTCTCGGTGCAGCAATAACGAGCATAGGCAGGCTTCCCGGCGCGGGGGAATGGGTTCTCGGCATGGCCTTAGAAGGAAGAGGCAGCTCTCGGTGTGGGGTTCCCGGCGCGGGGGATGTTAGTATGCTTGGCCCGGATACAGAGGGGGGGTGAATGTATCCTTCTACAATATATGGCCAAATTAAAAACTAGGATGCTAGAGAAAGACACAGGATAGAACTAATTCATTTCAACTCAAATACAAACTCATGGGCGTGCCTATCCAAGCATCTAGCGGAAGCAATCAATCAATCAAGCCACTGCACAAGAGATTTTAGGTGGTTCGGTCCACAGACCTACATCCACCCCTCACTCCCAACCGGAAAGGCTTCCACTAGCTCAAGCTAGAACGCAGACTTAGTCTGCAAACAGTTGCTACCACACAGCTTGACCAGGGGAACAGCCTCCCCTCTTCCTCCCAACCGGAGGGTAACCCACAAGTGACAACCTGTCACTTGCAACCTGGAGATCAGATCTCCCTTCTCCTGAACCAACAGGAGGAACCCGATCCCCAACAGGGCAATCGGAAGAACAAAGATGATCAGAAAACAAAGGAAAAACAATAAAGAAAAATAACACAGTAATCAGAAAGCTGTAAAAGATGAAATGCACAATGTGGCTCTCAATGGAGCTGACTGGCCTGGATCTGATCCACGGTCCAGTGAAGACAGATCTTCAAGCAGCTTCTTCCTTCTTCTCCACGAGCTCTCTCGCTCACTCTCTTTCTCTCTTTCTTTCTCTTCTGCTCTCTTAATCTCTCACTTTCTATCTCTCTTTCTTTCTCTTCTACTCTCCTAATCTCTCACTCACTGCTCTCTCTTCACGGCTTCTCTCTTCTATCTCTTCTTCCTCTCTTTTCCTTCTTTTTATCTTCTTCTGGATCGAAGGGCTTTCTGCTCTTCAGGCTTCTGCTTCAATCACTCTTCATCTGAAGATGAAGGATACATTATATACCAGCAGCAGCAACAGCAGGGCGTGTGTGGCTTCCACAGTTCTCGTCCTAAGAATTCGGGCCATGTGGCAGCATCTAGCAGGCTGTCAGAACACGTGTCCTCATCTGGGCACTCTCCTTATCCGCGGATCACGTGCCCAGCACCAGTACGCTCAGCAACTGGAGTTAGATGGCGTCAACTCACTTGCTCCAAAGGGTTGACGCAGCCATCAGTTATCTTCAACCTTTTTAACCGCTGCGTCGACTCCATCAGCCTGCTGCGTTGACGCAACGGTATCGACAGTCCGGTGATCAAGTCTTCAACAAATGGGCGTGCTGCGTCGACGTTATCAGCATGTTGCGTTGACGCATTGAACATGTACATTTGTATACTGGCGTCTCTTAAGCCGCTGCGTCGACACTGCTTGTTGATGGCGTTGACGCAGTGGAAGATATCATGAAAGCTTCGTCGCTTGTAAGAGTCTCTGCTTTTTCTAACTGCTGCATCGACGCTGCTTGCTTGTGGCGTTAACGCAATAGAAGACATCGTGAAAGCTTCGTCTACTGATGTGTGGACGCTTTAAGCTTCAGGCGTCGACCCTGTTCCCTTTAGCAACAATAATGAAGAGTATAGACTTAGTGTTAACGTGAAGCATTGTATAGACTTCAGAGATCAATATAGCAAGTGTGTACATAGTGAGGGAGTGTATAGACTTAGCAGTCTAGGTCTCTAACAACGAGTGTATAGACTTGCAACTCTTCATGAGATCTCAGTGTATAGACTTAACCAATGTATATAGTTGAAGATCTAACAATCGAGTGTATATGGTTAGTTATGTGAGCATGCGTTGTATAGACTTCACACAAGAAGACAAACAGGCTGTACAGACTTGGAGAGTTGAATCCAGTGTACAGACTTGTTGATATCAAACGAAGAGCTTCCAGTGTATAGACTTTGCAATGCAAACAACAATGTATATACTTAGAGAACTGAAGTCTAGTGTATAGACTTGGAGAATTGAAGTCTAGTGTATAGACTTTGGAGAACTGAAGTCTAGTGTATAGACTTGGAGAACTGGAGTCTAGTGTATAGACTTGGAGAACTAGAGTCTAGTGTATAGACTTGGAGAATTGAAGTCTAGTGTATAGACTTCATCAAATGAAGAGCTTCAAGTGTATGGACTTTGCAATGCAAACAGCAATGTATAGACTTTGGAGAACTGAAGTCTAGTGTATAGACTTGGAGAACTGGAGTCTAGTGTATAGACTTGGAGAACTAGAGTCTAGTGTATAGACTTGGAGAATTGAAGTCTAGTGTATAGACTTCATCAAATGAAGAGCTTCAAGTGTATGGACTTTGCATTGCAAACAGCAATGTATAGACTTTGTTAAGAAGGTGCCCGATGTACAGACTTGAAGAAGATATGCCAATGTACAGACTAAATGGATCCAGCTGATGTATAGACTTTGTGCCCAAGCTATCAATGCTCTGATGCGTCCACTCCACTTGAACGTTGCGTTGACGCACTAATTAACCCAGGGGCTTCTTTCTTGAGTTTGCACTGCTACGTCGACGCTTCCATTTGGTGGCGTTGACGCATTGAGCACCCTGCAACCCCTTTGAACTATTAAACAATTATTAGGAGGTTAAGTGTCTATATCCAAAATCTTACTGTTGTCATCATCAAAACCAGGAGTACAACAATCTCCCCCTTTTTAATGATGACAACCCCCAAACTGTTTTAATGACATCTGCGATCACACAAGGTTAGCATCAACCAAACACATGGTTACTTGTCAGTTGAACAAAAAAATTATGAGTCACAAAAATGAAGGTATATGCTATCATTCATTAACAAAACTCGACATTCATTAGCAGAATTCAGCAGTCATTAACAAAATTTAGCAGCTCATTAAGCTCTCCCCCTTTGTCATCATCATGAAAGGGGGTGCATGTAGAAAACATAGGTTAAGATGGGAAGAAGCGATTGTAACGCCTGGCAGAAGATGTGTTGCTGACGAGAAGATTGTCCTTGAGTGCCTGGAGGGGTCTGGTGAGATGGCTGTCCTAAAGTAGAATGGTCCCTGGTTAGAAGGTCTCTGATCAAAGCTGATGACTTAGAGTGTTGCGAACATTGCCAATTTCAGTGACAGAATCTTTGTTCTCAAGTGACTGGATGTTGGCTATTACTTTGTCAATCTTCTCTAGCACAACTTTGAGGAATGGAGGGATTACACTGACAGAACCTTTGATTGTTTCTAGCCCTATCTTCAGATCATAGCACAGATCAATAATTTTGGCAAAAGAGGAAAGGGTTGAACCTTGTTGATTGTGCATCTCTTGTACCAGAGTGGCAAGTTTGTCAAGGAGGGATGATATCTGTTTCAAGACTGACCTTGTTGCTTGGTCAGACACCATCTTGGTGAGTAAGAAATTTCGCCACTCACATAAAACTGAAGTTTCAAAATTCACAATCCGAGCAGTCATCTTGTTAAAATGAAGGGTTGTGAACTCCACCAACTTGTCCATCTTGGCCTCCTGACGCTGCATCATCATAGTCATGTTTACTAAAATCTCTTCAATAGTTGCTGGAGGTGGAGCTGCATCAGAAGTTGGAGAGGTTCTTCTATAAACTTTAATGGCTCCAGACGTAGATGGTTCTACTGTAGGTACAGAGCCACTCGGTTCCACAGAAGCCTCAAAAAATTGCTCTCCTCTCATGGAGTTGTCCTCTGGCATGTCTTCACTCACCACAGATGGAATCGGTATTTCTGCTCTGTGCACTTACCATCATCTATAGTGGCTGTTCTTGATGCCTGACCGATCTCTGATGGAGCTGATTTCTGACTAGGAAGGGTTCTGACAGCCTTACCATCAACGACCTCAAAACCCATAAACTTTTGAATGTAAGAAAGTGTGTACACATTCCCTCGAGGGATGATAATTTTCTTCTCAGAGCCAAAGTCTACACCAACTTTCCGAAAAACAGCAGTTAATGGGGCGGCATAAGGAAGGGTTCTGGACTGAGATAGACATGACCCCATTGTTTGAATAGCTACATCCGGTAGGGAAATCTGTATTCTCTTCAGCATACAGTAGAGAAGAAATCTTTGCATCTCTGTCACCCTTTCTCTTCCACTGCTCTGTGGTGTGATCATGGAGGTGCAAATGTGGTGGAGCAGTCTATTTAGTGAAGGGAAATGATTGGCTTTGAGACTGCCTAGGTAGGTCTCCCTGACATCGGAGAGATTACTGGGTTTCTCAGTCAAGAGCTCATACGCTTCATGCGCATCATACTCAAAATCATGCAGCTAAACTCCTACTTTAGGAACCTTCCATGCTCTGGCAAGCAGCTTATCTGTTATTTCTAACCTTACACCTCTAACACTGGATGTGAGTTTTGAAACAGAGGGTTCATATTTTAAGTTCTGGTAGAACTCTCTGACCAAGGTGGGGTAGTAAGTCTTGTGTGTTGAGACAAATGACCACCAGCCCTGATGGTCCAGTGTAGGAAACAGCTGAGGAAAAACTTCGAGCATATGATGATCAGTAGCATCAACGTACCGGGAAATAAGAACCTTCAGAGGTTCTTCCATGGTGACTGTACGCGAGCTACCAGCATCTTTTTGACCGGTTGCAGAACCTTAAGATAAGCCCTTCTGCTTCTCTTTTCTAACTGCGGATGTCTTTAACCTTTTGGTTGGCGGACTTGGATCCCGTGGACCCGTCTCCTTCCTTCTTCCCCTTTCGCGAGCTACTAGAGAGTGGGACTCCATTGTGCCTCTTGCTGGTTCTGAGCCTCTTGGTTGTTCCTCTGCCCTCTGCTTCCCTTTTTGAGTGGATGCTGGAGAATCCATGGCACGGAGATGAATCGAGCAAGAGAGAGAGCTGAGAGGATTCTTGGGGGACACGAGAGGTCGAATAACAAAAAAGGGTTTTGGAAAAAAGTGAAGAAAAGCAGCGGTCTCATTACGCTTTTAAAGAGACACCGAGGACCCTTTAAGTGAACGGTTCAGCAGGTTCAAGTGTGTGAACCGAGTAAAGAAGATATGAATAAGAAGCAATGCGTGGACGCAGAGAGGGGCATTGCGTCTACGCAGTGAGGCAAGTGAACCGAAAAACACAAGATAAAAAGCCAGTGAGGCATAACGCGTTGACGCCAATGTAACATTGCGTCTACGCAGTGATGCAGATAGGAATGAGATACTCCTCCTTATGCAGCATGATGCATCTAATAATGAAACTCCCCCTTACTAAATAGAGCCTATGAGAAGAATAAGAAAGGAAATTCAATTGGATTCTCAAAGGGATATTATTCTCATAAATCCAAAACATGTTTTCAAAGTCTTCCATTATAAGAGCTTATGAATGAACTCTATTAACAGTGTGGTTTAATTATGATGTATTTAGAGTTCATCAGTAAAATTCTGTATTGATATCTAAAACCATGGTTTAATAAAGATGAACCAAGCCCTCATAATTATCTTGATTAATCTCTCTTTCTCTTACACAATCAAATCTATTGACTTCTTTCAGAGTTACATGCACTAGTATTGAAGTCAAGTAATTATGAAGTCATATGATTTTGTCTAGGGTTGAAGCAGTTTGATTTGTGTATCAATATTCAGATATTTCACTTTATTCAACAATTTTCTTACTCCAAATTTTACGAGCACTCTAGTTCAGTGCACACATTGTAACTAGAGGATATACCTTGATTAGAGGCCAATATCCCTAAGCCCTTAGTGTGACTAACTGTCATGCTTTATGTGAACAGAGTTAGCATTTACACATCATGGCACACTACAAATCATTTTCTAATGAGTGAGTTATATTTCTCAGTGTGCATGCCATTGCTCTGCCTGAGTTTCAATGAATTTTATCAGAGTTAACGAAGGCACCTCATGACACAGTCCTTTGGACTTGTGTTTCTCAGTGGCCAATGTCATTGCTCTGACAGAATTAACCCTTTAGACATTTCAGAGGCATTCTTTTGCTTCAAATCAATAATAGTTTCATGTACTTAACTAATTAAAGTCATGTATTCAAAAGTGCAGATTTCAGAAATTTTTCACAAGACACATCATGAAACAAATGGTTAAGGTTTATTAAACATGCTTCAGATATTTTTAAGAGATTTTAAAGTCAAACTCCATGAACATTAAACTTAAACCACATGAGTTATTTCAGACATTCATAAACCTGTAAAATAGAAGTTTTCTAGTTCAAAATTTTCAGATTTATGATCAAGATAGCCCATTGGAATCTTCATGAGGGACTGATAGATTTCTGAAGCCAAACGATACCAATTGATAGGAGAAATACCAATTGTTAAGAGAGATTGTGAAGCTCAAAATTTTCAAAATATGATTAAGGTTTGTCAACAAAATCAATAAGAAAGGATATGCAATGAGTTCTGACACATGTATGCATTTGTCAACCTATATGCAATGCATTGACTCCCCCTCACAATATGCATTCAAACTCTCTCTTTGGCATTTTCAATATAAGGAAATGCAATGCACTATATGTATGCAGGGACATGCAAAGACTCATCATTGAATGATATGCAAGGATATGCATCTAACTCCCCCTGAAAACATGCAATGTTTGCACTGAAAAACTGAACATATGATTCCAAAAGATTCATGCACATTCAGACTGTCCTAAGTAGCAAGATGACCCATGGTACTAGGCGGAGCACTTGGTCTAAAAGATCACCTCACACATAGTAAGAACCTCCAGACAGACCTCCCTGCCCTTTGGTACCTTACCATTTATATACCATTGGGGTCATGCATGATTATTCAACATGCAGTTCTATATGCAATTCAGAATTTCAGTGAGCTATTGCAACACACATGATTCAAGTCACACTCATAAGCAGTTCAGATTTTTCAGACAATTCGAAAGGCAATTTGTTTTCAGAGTCTATGCATAACACAATTATCAAGCAATTGTAATTAGCCTATGTATGCATCAGATACAGACAACCCTTCTTAATCTGATGTTTGCACAGAACTCTCAGCAAATGTATGATCAGAAAATAATGCACATGGCAATTGATGAATGAAAAATGCAAAAACAGATTTAACTTCCCATGCAATAAAATTAAAAACAAGGACAGTAGGAAGTTTACCTGAAAGAAAAATTAGTATGGGGTTTTTCTTCTTGAGTGCCTTGGATCATTACCCCTTTTTATTCCAGTCCCAAGGCACACCTGCATAGCAATGTTATTTTGCACAAACAGGTACCCAAGAAGTCTTGGGTCCTGATAAAATAGTATTACTCCTAGCAGGTTTTCTTGGCACATTTCTAGGAGCAGTTTTCAGATCTGATTTATGCACATTCTTGTTAGCATGAATTCTATGTGCATAAGCATGAGATTTCTTGTTAACAGAATAAAGATTTTGTTTGCCAAAACCAGTTTGGTTTTGATATCCTGCCAGCCAACAGGTTGCAGCCCTGTGACCTGGCTTCCCACAGTTATAGCATGAAAGTTTTAGAAATTATCTTACAGGGAATTTAGCATGTTTGAGATTCACTTTTCTACCCTGAATATGCCAACAGTCCTTGACTGTATGGCCAAACTTCCTACATTTGAAGCACTCATTGTGCTTGCCTCTAAAAACATTATTTCCAAACATATTTCCATTAGCAGGGAGTTTAAGAGTTTTAGAATTGAGTTGTCTACCCTGAGCATGTCTACAGTGGGCTGCAATGTGGCCCATCTTGCCATAGTGAAAGCATGAATTAGAACTTTTCCTACCAGCATTCAGCCAGCATTCAAATCCCTTATGACCCAATTTTCCACAATTAAAGCATATCATATGCTGGTTTATTGGAACAGACTTGTTCTTGTTAGAAACATGATAGTTTGCATGATATTTATTCTTATCACTAACAAACTAGCACTGTGAAATTTTGTGTCCTAGTTTACCACAATGAAAGCACTCAATTCTCCTTTTCTGAAATGAAGGATTTTTATCATGATATCTCCTAGCATTCTTATTATCATTCTCCATCAACTTACACTCATGCATCAGATGTCCACCTTTATGACAGTAATGATAGATAGTCTTCCTTTTAGATGCATGTGAGCGTGTGTGAGGACTGTGATCAGCATGCACTGATGAAGCCTTTTCATTTATTTTCTGATTTGCAGTCCTTTTCTGGTTTTTATCCTGTTTTCTTATTTTCTTAGCCTTGTACTGAGTTGGAGATGAAATAGAAGGCTTCTCCTGTTCAGAGGATTTAACAAAGACAGTTTTCAGGTTGGCTCCATCGGCCTTCCTCATGACTGGACTATAGCCCAGTCCGTCTTTCTTCAAATTATTCTTTGTTCCCAGTATTTTATGAACAATGGGCTGTTTGTCTTTAGAGGTGGTGGCTACGTCTGAACCACTTACAAAAGATGTCATAACTTTGTTCTGAAGTTCCTTCTTGTTTATCTTATTGTAGCCCAGCCCTTCCTTCCTAGAATTGATTTTTATACCTAGTAGCTTGTCTAGATTTTTCTGCCCATCAACAAATTTAGACAAGGAGACTGTCAAATCCTGAATTTCATCTTCCAAATAGAAAATATGTAGCTCATAACTGGCAATCTCTTATTCACTGCAATTCACACATTCAGTTAACACTTTGTTAGCAGTTTTATATTTGTCAATTTCCTGTTCCAGATTGCTCAGTTTATTAGAATCCACAACACAAATACTTTTTCCTCTTTCCAAAGCTAGAAGTCTCTCTGACATAGTGGAATTCAACATTTTTAATTTTTCATTTTCTTCCTTAAGCTTGTCATTCTGAATTAACTCATTTATTAGAGTCTGATCTTCTGAGTTAGTTTCAAGTTTTCTTCCAGCCTTGAATTCCTTCAAATCTTTTTCCTTCTTTTCAATGTTTTTCTGTAATTCCACATTCACAGATTTGATGGCTTCAAGTTTTTCAGCAAGCAGGTTTTTCTCCTGCTTAAGTTTCTCTGATTCTTCTTCATCTTCTTTGGAGATTTTTCTGAGAGATTCATCTTCAGATTTTAGCTTATTTAGTTCAGAGTAAACACATTCGAGTTCCTTCTTCAGTTTTGCATTCTGATTTTTATACATATGATTATCAGACAGACATGCATCATGAAATTGCTTCATACTCGTATAATTTTCACATGGAGAGCTAGAACCATCTACCCGAGTACCCTTCTTCAACTTTGTATACTGTTTTCTTAAGCTCTCATGTGACTCTAACAATTCAGCATATGCATTCTCCCAATCATCAAGAGAAAAGTTCTCGAAGAGATTTACCTCATCATCATCATCTTCATTTTGGATGCTGCTTTGATTGCTTCTGTCAGCCATCATGCAGCTTATTTGATTTCCTTTCCCGACTCTCTTCATCATTTCCAACATATCCCTTGCAGATCTGCAATCAAGGAAACATGAGTGAAAGGCTTTGTCAGTGGCTGCTTTCATCAGATTTATAGCTGTCTGATTCTCCTCATACATTTCTTCGTGACTGTCAGTCCATTTGGACTTTTTCTTTGATAATTTATGAGGACCATGTGAAATCACTTTCCACAGGTCTGGATCAACAGATTTAACATAAGCACGTAAGGCACTGTGCCACTGGTTGAAATCAAAACCACTGAAGATGGGTGGACAAGCCATTGAAGTAAATAGCAGATAAATTCAATGCAACAGGAATATTGATGCACTTAAAAGCAAATAAGCACCTAAGACCGCAAGATCGAATCTACAGGTCGTTGGACCATGTATGCAGACACCCGCTCTGATACCAACTGTTAGTATGCTTGGCCCGGATACAGAGGGGGGGTGAATGTATCCTTCTACAGTATATGGCCAAATTAAAAACTAGGATGCTAGAGAAAGACACAGGATAGAACTAATTCATTTCAACTCAAATACAAACTCATGGGCGTACCTATCCAAGCATCTAGCGGAAGCAATCAATCAATCAAGCCACTGCACAAGAGATTTTAGGTGGTTCGGTCCACAGACCTACATCCACCCCTCACTCACAACCGGAGTGAGGCTTCCACTAGCTCAAGCTAGAACGCAGACTTAGTCTGCAAACAGTTGCTGCCACATAGCTTGACCAGGGGAACAGCCTCCCCTCTTCCTCCCAACCGGAGGGTAACCCACAAGTGACAACCTGTCACTTGCAACCTGGAGATCAGATCTCCCTTCTCCTGAACCAACAGGAGGAACCCGATCCCCAACAGGGCAATCGGAAGAACAAAGATGATCAGAAAACAAAGGAAAAATAATAAAGAAAAATAACACAGCAATCAGAAAGCTGTAAAAGATGAAATGCACAATGTGGCTCTCAATGGAGCTGACTGACCTGGATCTGATCCACGGTCCAGTGAAGACAGATCTTCAAGCAGCTTCTTCCTTCTTCTCCACGAGCTCTCTCGCTCACTCTCTTTCTCTCTTTCTTTCTCTTCTGCTCTCTTAATCTCTCACTCTCTATCTCGCTTTCTTTCTCTTCTACTCTCCTAATCTCTCACTCGCTGCTCTCTCTTCACGGCTTCTCTCTTCTATCTCTTCTTCCTCCCTTTTCCTTCTTTTTCTCTTCTTCTGGATCGAAGGGCTTTCTGCTCTTCAGGCTTCTGCTTCAATCACTCTTCATCTGAAGACGAAGGATACATTATATACCAGCAGCAGCAGCAGGGCGCGTGTGGCTTCCACAGTTCTCGCCCTAAGAATTCGGGCCACGTGGCAGCATCCAGCAGGCTGTCAGAACACGTGTCCTCATCTGGGCACTCTCCTTATCCTCGGATCACGTGCCCAGCACCAGTACGCTCAGCAACTGGAGTTAGATGGCGTCAACTCACTTGCTCCAAAGGGTTGACGCAGCCATCAGTTATCTTCAACCTTTTTAACCGCTGCGTCGACTCCATCAGCCTGCTTCGTTGATGCAACGGTATCGACAGTCCAGTGATCAAGTCTTCAACAAATGGGCGTGCTGCGTCGACGTTATCAGCATGTTGCGTTGACGCATTGAACATGTACATTTGTATACTGGCGTCTCTTAAGCCGCTGCATCGACGCTGCTTGTTGATGGCGTTGACGCAGTGGAAGATATCATGAAAGCTTCGTCACTTGTAAGAGTCTCTGCTTTTTCTAACTGCTGCGTCGACGCTGCTTGCTTGTGGCGTTAACGCAATAGAAGACATCGTGAAAGCTTCGTCTACTGATGCGTGGACGCTTTAAGCTTCAGGCGTCGACCCTGTTCCCTTTAGCAACAATAATGAAGAGTACAGACTTAGTGTTAACGTGAAGCATTGTATAGACTTCAGAGATCAATATAGCAAGTGTGTACATAGTGAGGGAGTGTATAGACTTAGCAGTCTAGGTCTCTGACAACGAGTGTATAGACTTGCAACTCTTCATGAGATCTCAGTGTATAGACTTAACCAATGTATATAGTTGAAGATCTAACAATCGAGTGTATAGGGTTAGTTATGTGAGCATGCGTTGTATAGACTTCACACAAGAAGACAAACAGGCTGTACAGACTTGGAGAGTTGAATCCAGTGTACAGACTTGTTGATATCAAACGAAGAGCTTCCAGTGTATGGACTTTGCAATGCAAACAACAATGTATATACTTAGAGAACTGAAGTCTAGTGTATAGACTTGGAGAATTGAAGTCTAGTGTATAGACTTTGGAGAACTGAAGTCTAGTGTATAGACTTGGAGAACTGGAGTCTAGTGTATAGACTTGGAGAACTAGAGTCTAGTGTATAGACTTGGAGAATTGAAGTCTAGTGTATAGACTTCATCAAATGAAGAGCTTCAAGTGTATGGACTTTGCAATGCAAACAGCAATGTATAGACTTTGGAGAACTGAAGTCTAGTGTATAGACTTGGAGAACTGGAGTCTAGTGTATAGACTTGGAGAACTAGAGTCTAGTGTATAGACTTGGAGAATTGAAGTCTAGTGTATAGACTTCATCAAATGAAGAGCTTCAAGTGTATGGACTTTGCAATGCAAACAGCAATGTATAGACTTTGTTAAGAAGGTGCCCGATGTACAGACTTGAAGAAGATATGCCAATGTACAGACTAAATGGATCCAGCTGATGTATAGACTTTATGCCCAAGCTATCAATGCTCTGATGCGTCCACTCCACTTGAACGTTACGTTGACGCACTAATTAACCCAGGGGCTTCTTTCTTGAGTTTGCACTGCTGCGTCGACGCTTCCATTTGGTGGCGTTGACGCATTGAGCACCCTGCAACCCCTTTGAACTATTAAACAGTTATTAGGAGGTAAAGTGTCTATATCCAAAATCTTACTGTTGTCATCATCAAAACCAGGAGTACAACAGGGGAATGGGTTCTCGGCATGGCTTTAGAAGGAAGAGGCAGCTCTCGGCATGGGGTTCCCGGCGCGGGCCGTGCCGAGAGCTCTTCTGGCCCCGGGAAGGCTCGTGGAGGTTCGTGGGGGTTCTACGATACTCTGTTTTGGGGATTTTTCTTGGGATTCAGATAACGGCTAGGGGGTTTTAGGATGCAAGCGAGGAAGGGACTGAGGGCCCTGTCAAGCTGCCAGATTAACATCAAGGAGTCACATGAATAGAAGAGATTTCGAGGGATTGAAGTCATAGGCGTTAGAACCCTCTGGAACAGGCTTTATGCCGTCTATATTTCCAGCCATCCAGGAGATCAAGAGATGATTGTCTCTGATCCCTGTAATGGCCCCAATGGCTTGGGAAACTCGAGTGGACTATGGACTTAGCAGCGTTTAAATCATCGATGTTGTCACGGAAGAGAGAAGGGACAGAACCCAAGAATCCATGGAGGCAAGGATTGGGGCTCTGTACCAGCTTCCTAAAACCCACAGGAACCTGGGCTAACGACAAACACCCAGAACCACACATTCATCGATTGAAACTCGCAATCGGAAAGGTGACCACCACTGTCATCAGAGAGGGGTGAGGAGAGGGAAACCCAAACTTCCATCCATTCAATCGGTTCTACTGCTTATACATCATCGGCTACAGAGGTACACCTCGAATGACAACGAATAAGGAACCTTTAGCATCAATACAGATCCCACATAAACGTGGTAGAAGGAGTACATATGACATAGCGAAATGAAGCCCATTCAAAACAGCAGAAAGATGGGAGATAGCATGTTCAAAGAGAACACAGACGAAAATAGTATGCATCGGGGGAAGAAATACAAGAGAGACAGGGGAGGGCGGAGCATTGACTCCTCTCCCTCCCCCTTCAGCAGACCTTCTTCTTCTTCACACGATCTCTCAGCAGCCGCCGGTTTCCTGGAGCTGGGTATGGACTTCTCTCTTCCTTTCTCTGGCTTCTCTTTGTGGCTATCTTCTCTTCTGTTCCCCTCTTTTTTTTTGTTCATCCGTCCCCCCTTTTTCTCGATAGAAAAGGAGTTTTTATAGCACAAACCCTTCCCCTCTCGGCATGCTCACCTCGGTGCGCAGACCACGAGCTCTCGGCGCGCCCTAATCGAAAGCGGGAGGCCTCTCGGCGCCAAAGGATGGGGCTTCCCGGCGCCGCTCCACATGGGCTTTGGGCCCTGGTGAGGAACTCCCGGCGTCACACTAATGAGCCCATTTAGGTTTTTTTAATATTTTACCCTTCCTCATCAGTTGATTTGAGCTGTCAAAGCAGCCTAACCTGCCCTTTCATTTATCAGTCCCTCGAATCTGTCAGAACAGGTGGAGGTCCCTTAGTTGATGGGTTGACACAGTCTTATCAGAATATCTCTGGGGATTTTCATCAGTCAGTAGACTACAATTCTTCATCAGTACTGTCGTCTGAGCGACGATAATACCGGACATCAGCTTGACCGGGAAGGGTCTCAATTGGGTGATAACTTTAGTGACGACTCTTCTGCCATTCTGACTTTGCAGGAATTCCTGAGAGCTTCATGTCTGGTTCAATCTTCTTTTTTGGTCTCATCTTGTTCTCAGTTACATTTCAGGTGTCAACACCTACGTCAACCCGCTATTTCTTTTAAGCATTTAATAAATATCACCTGCTTAAAAATTAATATCAACGAAACCTGATGTGAAAATTAATGCATGATTATGATTCTGGATTCTTGATATTTTTCTCTATCTATTCATGCCTTCACTTTCCTGTTTTGATAAACTGAAAATACCGTGTGTCTGTGATTGTACCTGCCCGATGTGTAGCACCAGACAAATAATGGGTGACAGCTATATAGTTGCTATTTAATTAATGAACGCCCTCACGCAAGGGCGCTAACTTGTAAATAACTAGCAAAAGTAGAATATATTGGAAATTTTGAATTCGCAACCAAGGTCAGGGCATCATTCAAATAATGAATATTAATTTCTGGAAAACCCTAGAATTAACGCCCTTATACGGTGTCGTTAATTTCCATGATATTCATGAAAATTCTGATATAAATCCTGATTGAACGACCTTTCAGAAGGTCGCTATTTCATTAAATAGCGCCTTCTGTACATGCGCAGTTTTCCTGTCTCACAGTTTTATCGATTTTCTAGCCCATATCGCGGGTCCATTGACACTCTCATCTCACATCCGTAGATGGGGTTTCTGTTTTGATTTCATCGATTACACACTCAATTCTTGGTGATGTTTGAACCCTCCGCTGGATATTCCTTTCTTCGGACTGGTGATTTCATCATAGAGACCTCCGTAAGTCTACGCTAGCCTTGGATTCCCTCAAGGCAGTCGAGCTACTTGTACCCTAAAAACCAATGACACCGTGTCTTGTCACGTCACTCTGAAGAAACGTGATGCTTTAACCCTCTTAGAGCGTTGTTTCTTGCCTTTTTGAGAAGTCTGTTCTCTGTCAGTAATTGGCGACATTGATATGGGTGCAAGAAGGAATTGGCGACCTGTCCAGTGCCATTATCTCTCTGATTTTGCGACCTGAGCCTGGGTGCTATTTCATCGAGCTTGTATTATTCATAGGAATAGGCGACCAGGAGTGTGGGCGCTATTTCTATAATTGGTGGAGACTGAGTGGACGCCATTTACCCAGTTTCACGCCATGTCTTAGATTTTCATGAGGATTAATGATGTGTCATACTTGTTCAATGTTCAGCCCTTAAACTCCTTGAATTCATGAAATCTACCTTATCATCTTACAATGGTTATTCCTTTGGAACTCTATATTGGCTATAACTATAGTGGATGTCTAAAATATACATGACTCAATGCTTGTGCATATAGGGCCCGATCTGGTCCTAGGAGGAGCACCCGAAAGTACTTGTGCTCATGGGAGCTATATTGATCATGGTGTGGCATATCACCAAAGTGCATGGCTAGCTTGATTTATGTCATTCCATGATTCGTACTTGACTTAACTTGACATGGCATGACTTGCGTGGCCCGAAATGGGTATTCACTTGCTTGATATTATAGTAGCCAATTCTCGTGACATGACTTGATATAATTACGTGCTTGACCATCTTGATTCATTCTATATGAATATCATGAAATCTTGCTAGTTCGTTAACTCTTGATACTCTACTCTCTCTCTTGTCATTTTTATGCGTACATGAATGGCTAGAGTTGCATTCATGTAACATATAATTACTTAAATCAAGCTTATACTTGAGATATAATTCCTACTGAGCATTCGTTCACCCTAGCGTTTCCCATATGTTTCAGGTAATTGCGATGACGAGGATCACTCGGAAGGGAACGGACATGAGTGAAGAGCATAGAGTCACCCGACTATTAAAGCGTCTATCCAGTCGTGTCTTTTTTCTACTTTATTGAGTCAATCATTGTAATTTTCCTTTATGGAGTCAAGGTTGTCCTTTAGTACTCTTTTATGGAGATTATGTAATAGAAGTATCTTGAAGGTTATTATGAATAAAGTGGATTTGGTTTGTCTCAACTTTTACGCGCTCTGTCCACGTGTCGAATACACTTACGCTCTGATTGACATGATTGATATAACTCGTCACGCATACCGAGTTCTTTCCGCGCTCAGGGCGTGACAGTTTTTGTGACATCAGAGCCTAGGATATTCAACTCCTAGGAAACCAAGTCCAAGGATAGGTTATAACTTTACCCAGTGAGATTGGGTAGAACCATGGGTTAAGTTAACTTAGGGACTTAGACTCTTGGTTAATCATATATTAATATAGTCACTTAAAATCTTGTAGGATCATGGCCGCTGAACGTGCTCAATGGAGAGACATGCAACACACTGTCCAAGGCCTCACTCAGGCGCTACAACAAGTGGCACAGGGCGGAGCCAATCATGGAGCGGGCGATCTCCACCGTAGATTTCGAAACATGAACCCACCCAAGCTCATTGGCTCAATCGACCCCGACGATGTCGGGCATTGGATCAGGGAGATCGAGCGTATATTTCGTGTCATGCAATGCACGGATGAAGAAAAGGTCCTGCTAGCGACTTTTCAACTAGAGCGGGATGCCCGATTCTGGTGGGAGTCAGTAGAAGCTTCACTACCCCATGAGCATATCATGTGGGGCGAGTTCGTTGAACACTTCAATAGAAAGTATTTCTCAGACCGGATACAAGAAAAGAAGGCTGCAGAGTTTGCCATGCTTAAACAACGGGCTCTATCTGTAGCCGAGTACGAGGCCCAATTTTCTCGTCCGTCAAGGTATGCACCCCACTTGGTGTGTACCGAGAAAATGAAGGCGAGAAGATTTCTTAATGGGCTTCGACCCCAATACATTACTCAACTGGCGCCGATGGACATCCAAGTCTATTCGGAGATGATCAGGCGAGCCCAGCTACTCGAGGACGCCATAGAGTTGTCAGACCGAATCCGTGGAAAGGACAAGAAGTAGCAGGTTACAAGCTTTGGCACTTTCAAGCCAACCGTTAATAAGAAGAGGTCTAGCAACGGAGGAGATTCCTCCCAAGAAAAGAAATTCAAGAAGAATACCACGCCCTTCTCCATTACTACCATACCTACCAAAGAGGTGTGTAAACACTACGACAAGGCCGGCCATAAGGACGGGGAATGCTGGAGGAGATTGGGAGCTTCTCTCCGTTGCGGGAGCTGGGATCATCGGATTCTCGACTGCCCCTTGCTTAATGATCAAGCCGGAGACAAAAGGCGCCCGGTAAAGAAGCAAGCACGTCTCCAAGCTCTTCAAGAGGCGGAGCAAGATGAAGGCAGGCTGGTGGAAGGTACCTTAAATATTTGTTCCAAGTCTGCTCGCGTATTGTTTGATACCGGCACATCACTTTTTTTTGTTTGATCCATTACCTATGGAACCGGAATGGATGGATTTAATTATTTCAACTCCTCTCGTAAACGAATCCGACATCACACACCATTATTTAAATTGTGAAGTTATGGTGAAAGGAAAGAATATACCAGCCAATTTAATATGCCTAGACATGAAGGATTATGATGTTATACTAGGAGCCGATTGGCTATCCACACACAAGGCAGTTATAGATTGCCGGAACAGCAAGGTAACTTTTAAGGAGTTCCCAGAACTTGTCTACACTAGCCCTAAGGGTCGGAACAAGTCACCCCTTATTTTGGCTCTCCGAGCTAGTAAGCTCTTAAGGAAAGGGTGCATGGCTTTCATAGCTTTTGTTAGTGCCACGAAAGCGAAGGAGTCTAAGATAGAAGACATCCGAGTGGTTCGGGAGTCTCCCGATGTATTTCCGGAAGATTTGCTTGGATTACCCCCACAAAGAGAGGTGGCCTTCACCATTGACCGTGTCCCTAGTGCGGGTCAAGTTTCTAAGGCACCTTATAGGATGTCCCCTACCGAGCTCAAGGAATTAAAGGAGCAATTGTTGGAGCTTTTGATGAAAGGATTTATCAGACCGAGCACTTCTCCGTGTGGAGCGCCCGTGTTATTTGTAAAGAAGAATGGATCGATGAGACTCTACATCGACTATCGACAGTTGAACCATCTTACTATCAAGAACAAGTATCCACTGTCGAGGATCGATGAGTTATTTGATCAGATATCTGGATCCAAGTATTTCTCAAAGATTGATCTCCAGTCAGGATATCACCAATTGAGGATCAAGAATGAGGACATTCATAAGACCGCATTCCGAAGCAGGTATGGCCACTACGAATTTGTTGTTATGCCTTTTAGACTAACGAAGGCCCCTGCAGCTTTCATGCAGTTGATGAATAGCATATTCAGGCCTCATCTGGATCAATTTGTAGTGGTCTTCATTGATGACATATTAATTTATTCCAAGATTGAGGAAGATCATGAGGAACACTTGAGGATTGCACTACAAATATTGAGGAAAAATCAACTCTATGCCAAACTCTGTAAGTGTGACTTTTGGCTCGAGGAAGTGTCATTCCTAGGACATGTGATCTCGAAGGATGGGATTTCTGTTTACCAGTCAAAAGTCGAGGCCGTGAAGAGTTGGGAAAGGCCGACCAATGCTACCAAGATCCGTAGTTTCTTGGGTCTAGCTGGCTATTACAAGCGATTCATCAAGGACTTCTCCAAGATTACCGTTCCTCTTACTAGGCTGACCCGTAAGGAGATTCCTTATAAGTGGGATGAAGAATATGAGAAGAGCTTTCAAGCCTTGAAGGATCATTTAACAACCGCCCCGGTATTGACATTACCAACTGAAGGGGAGAAATTTGAGGTATATACCGATGCGTCTGGCATTGGCCTCGGATGTGTATTAATGCAATAAGGGAAGGTGATTGCCTACTCATCCCGACAGTTAAAGGAGCATGAAGAGAACTACCCGGTGCACGACTTAGAGTTGGCCGCAGTGGTATTTTCTTTAAAGATCTAGAGACACTATATCTATGGAGAACAGTTCACCGTGTACTCCGATCACAAGAGTCTCAAATATCTATTCTCTCAGAAGGAATTGAATATGAGACAAATGCGTTGGCTAGAATATCTCAAAGACTTCGACTTCACAATACAATACCATCTTGGAAAGGGTAACCCTGTAGCTGATGCCCTTAGTCGAAAGCCGAGAGCGTTATTAGCCAACTGTATGATCCAAGAGTGGAAGATGCTAGAGCAATTCTATAAACTTGATATAAGTACGGACCAGGAGAAAAGATGTATTACTCTATCACACATGAGGATACAACCGGATCTGCTCTCCGAGATGAAGAAACTTCAAGACAGTGACCCGGTGTTAGTAGAGATCAGGGATAAGCTAGAAGAATGACCAGACTTCAAGGTAGCATCAGATAGAAGATTATTATTCAGGGAAAGGACTTGTGTACCGGATTGCCCGGAATTGAAGAGGAAAATTTTAGAAGAAGCTCACAGATCAAGGTACACAATTCATCCTGGATCTACCAAGATCTACCAAGACTTGAAACGGACCTTTTGGTGGCCCAACATGAAAAGGGAGGTAGCGGACTTTGTATCTCGTTGTCTCACTGTGGACGCGGGATTTTTACTATCTCCTTATTATTATTATTTATTTATTTATTTTGTTTGGTTTGTTAGGCGTGCCAGTCACATGTGTGACGATTTCATTGTGCGCTCGACTTGACTTGGTCAGTCGATTGTGAAGTCCGAGTCGGGACCAAAAGTCCGCCATACCATAAAGGCTATGACGTTAATTACGCCCTTCCTAAGAAGGACAACTCTTGATTAAACGCCAAAATAGGAGGCCACTCGGGGCGGTAATAGAAGAAAAATAACAGTGTGTGATATTGAAGCTCTTGTTATTCTGGGAAGATAATTTAGTACACAGCAAATTACTACACCGACATGACCACCTCTTATATGGATCGTGCCGAGTAGGAATAGGACACCGTCCACGCAGTGGCGGGACGGGGTCCGGACCATCATCGGGGAGATGTCCCCTTTCATATTCCTCATCCAGCCAAGGGCCTCGCAGCATTCATATTACCCAGAAGATTGAGTCAGACGAGGGGCGTGTGATGTGCACCTCCCGGGACTTATCGGGGTTAAAACATCGATCGACATTTCGGCAGCACCTCCCCATAATCTGGATTATGCCCAGGGGAGAATAGGCTATCACCCACGGAGTGCCGGGATGAAAGCCGAGAAAAGGAGGGAGCGAACCTCCCACATTGCACATGTATGCCCTGGGGCAATGTTTGACTCTTCCCTTATAGGAGCCGGTGACACTCATGCAGTGGCGGAGCTCACCTTAGCTAAAGGGGTTGCTCATAAACCCGGTACGGATCAGTGGAACATAAGGGAGTCTGACTCCCTTTAATTTTATCCTCGGGACAGTTCTGGTGACTCATGGACATCCCTAAGTGGGTTTGATAGAGGTGTCGGAGGCTTGATGAGTGGCGGAGTAGGCTCTCGGCGCACCTTGGACTGGCCTGGAGGTTCCCGGCGCCAAGGCCAGGAGAAGGGGGTTCCCGGCGCGCCCAGGAGATATGCTCTCGGCGCAAGGGCCAAATGGCCAAGGGAGGTTGTCGGCGCCAGGGCCAAATGACCAAGGTGTGGGCTTCTCGGTGCAAGGGCAAAGAGGCCAGGTTCCCGGCGCGCTGAAGAGAAGGCCAGGGAGTTCCCGGCGCTGGCTTCCCGGTTCGAGGAGGAGTTGCTCAAAGGGGGGGTTCCCGGCGCGCAGGGGAGGAGGCCAGAGGATGAGCTTCCCGGCGCGATGGCAAAGCAGCCAGGGGGGGTTCCCGGTGCGGCCAAGATGACAAGGTTCCCGACGCGAAGGTAAGAAGGCCCGGACAGTTCTCGGCGCCTGAAGGATAGCGCCGAGAGCTGTTCATCTGATTTACTGTATGCGGGGCCAAGAGGTGTGAGGGCGCCGGGATGAGAAACAGAGCTTTACGGTACCCTGTTCTTGAATCTGTTGAGGATTCAGGGATTTTCCTGGTGATTCAGGCCAAGATAGACGGGCCTTGGGAAATCAAAGAGCTCAATTCATCAGACTATAACTGACTTTGGCTTGGATTTCAAAGGGAAGGCCGGAGGCAGAGAGTGATTTGGGGAAACACGGTTTAGGGTATCTCTGTCACCAGCGTTCTTGATGATCCGTGAGGATGATTTTGGTATACTCTCCATCATCTGGGGGCCAAGAGATGACTGTCTCTGGCCCCGGGGATGACTTCGGCAAAGCCGATGAGCATGAATGCAACATCTAAAACCGAGAGGCGGTTGCTATGTATCTATGCTTTGCTTCAGAGGCCAAGGGATAGTCTGTCCCTGGCTCGGAAGCAAGCATGAGGAGCGTTCGAGAAACGGGTGAATAAGCAGGCGATCGATCGAACTGGGGAGGGGGATAGCATGCTATTGAGTCTTAAGAAGAAATAGAAAACATGGGGAGATAGCAATAGGGTTTCGGAGAAATAGACAGCAGGCCTCAACGGGAGCCTGTAGTTTTCATTCATTCGAACATCACGATTACACTCGCACATCAGGGGCAATACGTAAAAGAAGGTATAGGCAGACTATGCCTTGCCCTAGCAGAGTAAAATCGACTGTGATATCACAGCATACATCAAAAGGGGGAAGAGACAGAAGCAATCAAAAATTAAAATAATGAACTACAGAAAATGGGGAGGGGAGGGCGGAGCATTGACTCCTCTCCCTCCCCGTTGCCCACCTTCAATCAGGCTTCGAGACTCCTTTCTTCTTTTTCCCTTCCGCCTCTTCCTATCTCGGATCAGATTGCAAGTTCCACTCTCCTCTCCTTATTTTTGTTTGTGGCTATCTGTTCAGGCCCTCTATTTTTTTTCCCCTGTTTCTTTGAATGAGGGGATTTTATATCCCTCGTTGGTGTCCTCTCGGCAGGCTCGTCCCGGCGCGCCTCAATTGTAGGCAGAGCTCCCGGCGCGTGGGACTCAAGCTTCTCGGCGCCACTTTTGGGCTTCAACAAGGGGATCCCGACGCCACTTTTATAGGCCCATTTAGGGCTTTTAAGACCTCACATAGACTTCGGCCTTTATTGGTCCTTCAAATGTATCAGAACCCGAGAAGGCCCCCCACTGGTGACACAGCTTCTATTGAGATCATTCATAGGTTTTCATCAATCGGTAGAGTGGGGTTTCATCGACATTGCCATCTGAATGACGACAAAGTCGGACATCATCTCATCGGTATCGTCACCTGAACGGTGACAAGACCGGACATCAGCTTTAGCCTGAAAAGACTTCAGCCAGGTGACTGCTATTTCATCAGTGCCGTCGTCTGACTGACAATGGCATCGGACATCAGCTTGGCCCGGGAAAAGGCTTCCGCCGGGTAGATGGTTGATGAACTTCGTCATTGATCTTTCACTATTGGTCTGATCTTCCTTTCAATTCTATTTCTGCCCTTGCTCATTTTCAAGGTGTCAACAAATGCCCCCCACCTGCGGGCGGCGTAAGCGCTGAATAAGCGGCACGGGGTCTGCAGGTGCCTTTAGTCATTCGAGGGGTATCTTCCTCCATTTCTCTTTGACATTGTTCTTCGGCTTAATCATGCTGCTGTAGCAATATTGTGCACATGTATCTTTCATTTTCATGTTTTTCATCTCCATATCTTCTGATTTTATTGTCAGCACTTTGGAGCCTTCTTGGCCCTGCCTTGGGCTTCTCGGCGCGAGGTAGGACCCTTCTCGGCGTGTGTGCTTCTCGGCACGGCCTGTTGTTGGTGCGGGCATCTCGGCGCGGGCGTCTCGGTGCGGGCGTCTTCGGCGGGGTTCTCGGCGCGGGCGTCTCGACGCGCCCCCTTTTCTTCCGACCGACGGGGGCTCTCGGCGCGCTTTTCTTCACGCCGAGAAGTCCCTCTTTCTTCTTCTTTTTAACCCCCCCGAGAGGGTTTTTACCTCATTTCTTACCTCTCCCTTCTCTCTCTTCATCTCGGCGGCGGCGGTGAGCTCCCCCCCTCCGAGAGCCTTGTCGCCTTCCCCCCCTTTTTGACCCATTCATTCTCGGGTAGGTTCATTATGTGGGATTGAGTCCCATTTTATGCTCGGGATCACTCCCTCTTGGTGGGTGACTCCCTATTTTTCTTGGGCAGACCCCGGACAAGAGGAGATGATGCCGAAATTTAATTGGAATTATTTATTTAATCATCACATGCTCATTCATCTTTCCGATGCTTATTTTCATCTTTTCTTGATTGCAGTCACTGACATGGCCTCCGACTCTTCTGCTGTGGCTTCCATGACTGTGGGAGCGAGTTCATTGGCTCAGCCGGGCATATCTCGGGCTTCATTCAACTGGCTGAATGTGAATAGTCTGAGCTTTGGCTATAACCAGATCGCCACTGTCGACGAGTCTTCTGATTCCGAGACTGACATAGTGCCGTCTTCCGGAGTCTATTCTTCCACAGAAGGTATTGATTTCAGAAGGGCTGCTGACTACCGTCCGGACCTGCCGAAGGATCGTCATCTGCTGCCATTTATCCGGACCTTCACCATAGGCGGAATGAGGGATTTCCTACTTGCTCGGTCTGTGGAAGCGGCAATACTTGCTGACAGAGACAGCATGAAGGGTTCTGTTTATCGCGCCCGAGCTATATATCTCCCGGGTGAGCAGAGGGACTGGAATGCCGTGCTGGGCATTTCTGAATTAGAGCCGGAGAAGAAGATGCTGACCCGGGCTCCAGAGTTTACCCCGGCAAGGTGGGACCATGCAGCCGGTCGCGTCCATCGGGAGAAGCCCAACTTTGGACTTTTTCTAGCTCCTGTGAAGTGGGGTTACAGGGACGACCCATTTATTCTGAACTGTCTGGCCGTTCAATTTAAATATCAGCTAGCTGCCGGCTGGTTTGGAGATGCTAAAGTGACAGACGCCCATCTCTTCAGGGTAGGAGCAGTGGAGTTTACATAATTTGTCTTGAAGGAATACGCCCCTTTACTGATTAGAGCTGGGGTATATCATAGTGTATTTGCCTCCAGGTTCCGCTATCCCATCTCTCGGGGATTATGTTGCGGCATGCTTGAAGTGTTCTGCCCACAGTTTAATACGTTCTATACAGCAGAAGGCGAGACTTCTCTCGATCTTTGGAGTCTTGCGCAGCTTTCAGGCCTGCCTATAAATGGGGAGCCATACGAGGAGGTCTGTCTAGACGACTCTGTAAAGGACACCTCTGATGGAGAGGGCAGATATTCTTTTGGCTACGCATACCGGTACTTGATGAAGGCTTATCGCACCATCTGTCTGGCCTACAGCAGAGGATCTTCCAAAGGATATCAACCCTGGGAAAAGAGCAGCAGATTGAGAGTCCGTGTAGGACAGTGGATACAGTACTTCTTCGGGGGTCCCTTGAAGTATACAGACTTCCCTTCCGTGGGACCGACTCCCGGTAAGTAGATCAGGACCCCTCGTTACAAATCAGCATTACCGGCTTCACTGCGCCGAGCAGGTGTAGACGGCCCGAACCCAGCAGGGGTTGACCCCATTACTCATTGTGCAACTTATCTGACCTTCTGGCTGTGCACTTTCGCTCTCCCCCAAGGGGACAAGACGACTATCAGACCGGAGGCTATATATCCGGCCTGTCAGATGGCCTGGGGGATGAGACTGTCTCTGTGCCCGGTGGCTTTGTGTTTAGTTTACAAATCGTTGGGAGATTTGCATAGACATCGGGTTCCCCGTTCCTTACGGACTGTAGGTCCACTTCATTTCTTCAATACTTGGGTTTGCAGCATTTTCCCCGAGCTGGCCCCGAGAACTTTATAGTCAGACACACTGCTCCCTCGGATGATTGAGTTTGCTAGCGCCGAACCCGGTCTTTTCTCAGAGCAGATGTTTAAGATAAGGGGCAGGTTGACAAAAGTGCCTGTAGATGCTCCTGGCAGCATTCATTTCTGGAGCTTGGCAGCAGGTTCGGCTCCTTTAGTAGACCCTCAGAGGGAATGCAGAATGGAGGAGGTAGAAGTTTATGTTCATCCTGTTTCGGGGGCCAATGCCACCCGGCCCATATTAGAACCAGAACTGGTAAGGTGGGCCATGGCTATCCGACCCAGTGTATTGGTCTTCAGGAAGGGAGGCTTGCTTCTTTTGGAGCCCTATTACCCATTCCGTTTCAGCAGAAACTTTGGGTATGATCAGCATATTCCTCCATCAGTTGCTCAGTTTCCTTTGGACAGCCGTGCCAAGCATGGGTCCTCCATTGCCAGTGACGGTCGGATATGGTGGGATTTCTTTCATCGCCGAGAGGGCGTAACTTTCAGGGTCCCGACCGTTTCTAATCGTATTCCCCGTGTCACATCAGAATACATCAAGTGGTGGAATACCCGCACCAATTTCTATAAAGATGGCAGAGGCGCCTTTTGGGATGTGGCCGAGCGCTCTTTCTTAAAGAGGCAATCAGGGCCTGTGTTTGAAATTGATGAGGTTCATCTGAAAAGGCTCTATTCACAGCATCCGAAGGAGGCAGAAACATATATTGCCAGGCGTCGGTCCTTAAAAGAGGAAGGTTCTGAAATACCCACTCCTGTCTTTTCTGAGATCAATGAAGATGCTTTTGCAAAGGACCTGAGGCAGCTGGGCCACATAGGGAGTATTCATGTGGAGGTGCAGTATCCATTTCCCCCGGAGGAGCCTCTCCCGACAGCAGCCCCCTGGAGGGGCCCGGTGGACAGATTTCACCCTTATAGGACGTTTGTGCAGAGGGAAGACCACACCAAGACATATTATCAACACACTTCTTGGCTTTTTGTACTGCTGAATGTTCACGGGCTGTCAGTAGAGAACCCGATAGCTGGCATTCTGAATAAGCCGCTTTTTGTTTCTTTTCATTATGTCGACGGCTGGTGTATGGATTATCTCGGCATGTTTCATTGCCTCGACTTCCACGGGCATAAAGACTTGGCTGCCTTGACAAAGAAGTGCCAGACCATTGGCGACATATGCTGGCTCATGAAGGAGGCTGCTTCCCGCTCGAAGGAGGTGGCTTATCTGTATTGGCCGCTTTCCACCTTTTATGATGGCCCAGCAGGTATGACCCTTCCTGTGCGCTCATGGCGTCTTTCTTTTATTGTTATGTTCTGCATCTGTCGACTATGACTGCCTTTCTTGCCTCTTGCACAGATAGACCGGACATAAAACGGCAGGGACTTTACAGGAAGATTATTGCTCAAGCTGAGAAGCCTGCTTACTTTGAAATTCCTGCAGCGGCACCTACGACCACTCCCTTGCCTCCGGGCAAGAAGAGGAAGCCTTCTGTGGTGAAAGTTGCAGTTGTCAAGGCCAAGAGGGCCAAGGTTGTTCGGGTCCAGCAGTCAGCTCCAGTTGCGACGGATGCCGGGACCCCTCTTCTAGACATCCCCTCTTTTGACGAGTTCAGGTCTCAGAGGGAGGCTGCTCAGGAACCTGCCGAGAGTGGCGGTAAATATCTTGCAGATGCGATCTTCATTGTTTTCTTGACTGATCTTTTAAGGCGTCCTTCGAGACTGAGCTTCTCTTTATCTGATATAGCCCCAGAGCAGGTTGCAGTGCCTGCGAAAAGGGACACGAGGCTGCCTTCTCCTACCCCGGCTGGCGAGGAGGAGGGTAAATGTGCTTTCTCATCTTTTCTCTTTATACTTTCATTGTTGTTCTTTTCCATTATATCCCTCAGAGTTCCCCTTTTGTTAAGGTGAGAGTCAGGGAGCAGACTGAGGCCATGATAGCAGCGGGAGAGTCGCCTCAGCCGCAGGAGGGTCACAGGATTCAAACAAAACGGAGCCCTATCCCGGCCAGACGTATAATCACCCGGTCCGCATCCCGGCATGCTCTAGAGGTGACCCCGCAGCATATAGCTAGTGTGGAGGTATCCTCGAGCAGCTCTGAGACCGTCCCTGATAATGAGGAGGAAGTGACTTTCAGCGACAGTGAGGAGAAGTCCTAAAATCAGAAGCCTTGCCCGTATTTGCAAAAGGCCTTCCGCCTTTTCAGCCTCCTAAGCTGCTGATGCTATCTTCTGAGGAGGAATTGCAAGAGGAGTTTGCCGGGCTCGACACTGAGGTCGATATAACCCCTACATTTGTTGCTTCAACTACGGAGCTTTCTCCCCTTTTGTCTCATTTTGAGGATATAGACCCCACTTTAAAGGTAAGCTTCTTTTTTGTTTGCTGTTCTACTTATTTTCTTTCATTCATTGATGAGGATCATTCTGCTTTGTCCTCAGGACCCTGTCATTACCAGTTCAGACGCGGCCGCAGTTCCTATGGACGTCTCATCTACAGATTTGGTCATCATCCCTGCTTTACCTTCAACTTGCATGGAAATTTCTGAGGTTATTCGCCCCGTGCCAGTAAGAATACAATCTTCAACTGACTTAACATCACTGGACTTGGGATCATCAGGAGAGATTTCCATCCCTATCAGGGCCTCAGAGTTCAGAGCCGAAGCAGACCCAGCCAGAAGCTCCGCTTTTATACCGGCCGCCGTAATGTCAATTGCGCCCGAGTCAGCAGTCCCTGCCACAGTGGCTATAGAGACTGGATTTCTGCCTCTACAGACTAGGGACCTTTCGTCCCCATTATCAGAAAGAGTAGCTGAAGATGAAGCCCTTATTCAGGAGACTCATGAAGAGATAGCTCCATCATTTATTGGTTCTCCCTCCGCGAATGTTCAAGCCATAGCTCTTGAGACAGCGGTAGAGGAGGAATCTTCAGCTCAACCGGAGAGCACAGAGAGGGACCGGCCAATTCTTCCAGCGGATTTGCCGTCTTCGTCCTCTCAGCCGGATGTTGCACTGTGGGCAGACATTGACGGCGAGGTGACTTTTGAAGTAGCTCCAGTTCCTTCTCCTGGCTTCGCTTCATCCGAGAGTTTCATCTGGCAAAATCTGGACATGCTGCGCCAGCTGGTGGAGTCCCAGCCTGGACTGACTTATCTGCGGCTGAAGGAGATAGCCGAGAGTTTCACCGCTGGTCTACAGGCGATGGGCTGTCCCATGGAAATATGGGCCCAGCGGGTTCTATTGTTGTTATAGTTTATACATCGCCGGGACTTCTTGGCGCATATTATGTCTGACAGACTGGCAGCTTTGAAGTTGCAAAGGAAGGAGTGCAAATCTGAGCTGGAGAAGACGGACTCTATTCTTCAGGAGCACCAATGCCAACTGTAGTCTCTGGCGCAGCGGGAGCAGTTCGTGCGCAGCCGGATAACCATCCTGGAGGCTGAACTGTTTGACCTCCGGGCTGCACTGCCGCAGATAACAACTTCTCGGCCGCAGCTTACGGAGGAAGTAGCTCTGTTGGAGGGGCAGGTGGCATCCTTTCAGGACGAGTCTGCTCGGCTACGGGAGGAGGAGGCTCGACTTCATGAGCTGGGGGCTGCCCCGCATGTAGGGCTTCTGGCCTTCGAAGACATATTCCGGCGCCCGTGAGTATCTGTTTCCCCCTTTTTGTAATACAATTCCCCCTCAGGGGCCCTTCTTGTATTCCCTTTTTTATTCAATGGAAAGGAATCTTTACACCAGTCTCATATGTGGCTTGTTCTTAACTTATCGCACCATCAATATTTCATGGCGATTTGGCAGCGGTCCCTATGGGAATAGCACGTACCTAGCAGGAGAGCGTCCACCCCTTCAGAGAAAGGATGGGGAACTCGCTCCACCGCGTGACGGCCTCCGGGGGGGGTGCTTTAAACCGAGTTCTGTTGGTGGTAGCAAACATCCTTCTTGGCCATACGTGCCGCAAGGGAGACGGTTTGCAGGAATGTGAATGAAGAAGCTCAGAGCACTATCCGGAACGGGTGAATGGTCCTGTCCCGAGCAGGTTTCAAAGCTAGTCGGGGCAATGTGCCAATCGACCAGTACATGATTTCATCATCGATATTGGGTTTATATCGATGCAAAGGAGTTTTACAAGTTTCATCAGAGTAGACGTAAGGTCTAGACTGGGTAGAGGTTATCGCAGGTGGGACATTGAAGGGTGCGTGGTTTTCATCAGGACAGACGTAGGGTCTGAACTGGATAGGATCTCATCATTGATCGGGCGAGGTGCCGGTCGATCAATAGCTAGTTTCATCATCGATATTGGGTTCATATCGATGCAAAGAAAATGTTATAAGTTTCATCAGAATAGACAAAAGGCCTAAACTGACAGGGTTTTAATTGGACATGGTTTCATCACTGATCGGGCGAGGTGCCAGTCGATCAGTGGTTGGTTTCATCGTCGATATGGGGCTTATATCGACGCAAAGAGTTTCATAGGTTTCATCAGTATAGACGTAAGGTCTAAACCGGACAGAGGATTTCATCATTGATCGGGCGAGGTGCCGGTCGATCAACGGTGGGATGTATGTAGAGGTGTAGGTCTCGTCAGGATAGACGTAAGGTCTATTCCAGCAGGTTTTATGGCGGGTGGGACTTTGCCAAGAAATACGTAGGTTTCATCAGGCTAGGCGTAGGGTCTATCCTGGTAGGGTTTTATCGTTGACCGAGCAAGGAGCCGATCGATCAAGGGAAGGTTTAGGAGTTTGATCAGGACAGACGTAAGGTCTGAACTGGCCAGGCTTTATCAGAAAGATGACGGGTTTTATTGTCGGTGGGACATGTGAAAGAGGGTATGTAGATTTCATCAGGGTAGACGTAAGATCTACCCCGGAAAGGCTTTATCATCGGTGGGGCATAGAGCCAGATGACCGACGGAAGGCCTCATCAGTGAAGGGGAGGTGAAGGCAACGTGTCGGTTGGCATGGAACTTCTGAATTACCACATTACCGACTCAAGCGCCCTTTCGGGTTTTCGCCGGAGCCAGCCCCCTCTTACTTTTACCCACGCGTCCTTTCAGATTTTCACGTGGCGGGGTACCCGATTTTACCTGCAGTGCCCTTTCGGATTTTCACCACAGTTGGGTTTTAGCCATTTTTGCCCTTGTCCAGAATGCCTGAACAAGTCTGGCGGGGTATCTCTATTTTCAACCCCATTTCTATATATGTACTTTTTGTCGTTTTCTTTCTCTTTTCTTTTTCATTGTCTTTTCTGGGACCAGAACTTTCATCCTATGGACCGTGGCGCCATATGTTTATTATGGACACACGATCATTGATGTGGGTGTCAACATCAATGCAAAGGGAAGTAGGGTTTCATGATCTATCCAGACGAAAGGTCTGAATTGATTTAGAGGATATAGATAGCAGCTCGGGCACGAGGCCGTTTGCTGAAAATATAAGGTTCATCGTTAATGTGGGGTTTAACATTAACGCAAAGGAATAGAGTTTCATGATCCATCCAGACGGAGGGTCTGAATCGATTCAAAGAGCACTGTTGTGCTATGTCAGAGCGGACGGAAGGTCTACCCTAGATGGGTTTTAGCGTCGATCAGGCAGCGTGCCAACCGATCGATAGCAGGTTTCATCATTGGTATTGTCTCATACCAATGCAAGGATTTCATATGCTTCATCAGGATAGACGTAGGGTCTAAACTGAGCAGGGTTTTATCATTGATATTAGGCAAGGTGCCAATCGATCATTGGCGGGTTTCATCATTGGTATTGGATTTATACCAATGCAAGGAGTTCATGGAGTTCATCAGGATAGACGGAAGGTCTAAACTGGATAGATTTCATCATAGATCGGGCAGTGTGCCAATCGATCAACAGCAGGTTTCATCACGGCGGGACGTAAAGAGGCCTGTAGATCTAGTCAGGATAGACGTAAGGTCTAAACCGGACAAGGTTTTATTGCTGATCGGGCAATGTGCCGATCGATCAGTATCAGGTTTCAGTATTGGGTTTATACCAATGCAAGGATTTCATAGGTTTCATCGGGATAGACGTAAGGTCTAAACCGGACAGGGTTTCGTTGTTGTGGGTCTTAGACAGAAACAAGTGGAAGTGTTTTATCAGAACAGACGGAAGGTCTATCCCGTGGTGGACTTATTATCGAAGGAATTTTTCTTGAGCAATGCATGAAGGCTTCAACAGAATAGACGTAAGGTCCATTCCGGAAGGGTTTAATCGTTGATCGGGCTAAGCGCCGGTCGATCGATGAGGAGCTTTATGGCGGGAGGTGAGGCTTTCTTTGGGATCACCACATTACCGACCCAGGCGCCCTTTCGGGTTTTCGCCGGAGCCAGCCCCCTCTTGCTTTTGCCCACGCGCCCTTTCGGGTTTTCACGTGGCGGGGTACCCGATTTTGCCTGCAGTGCCCTTTCGGGTTTTCACCATAACTGGGTTTTTGGGCCATTTTTGCACTTGTCCCTAATATAGGAGCAAGTCTGGTGGGGTATCTCTATTTTTAACCCCATTTTTTTTGTTCATTTTTTTGTTCTTTCTTCTTCCTTCCTCTTTTTTTTTAGAGGGTGACAGGTTGGAATGCCACCAGCTCAAGATGAGGGTAACTTGGTTAGGGCGGAGTGCCACTAGACCAAGAAAGGGGTAGCTTGGCTAGGGCGGAGTGCCACTAGATCGGTAAATGGGTGTAGCTTGGCTAGGGCGGAGTGCCGCTATACCAAGAAAAGGGTGTAGCTTGGCTAGGGCGGAGTGCCGCTAGGCCAAGGAAAGGGTAGTTCGACTAGGGTGGAGTGTCGCTAGACCAAGGAAAGGGGTAGCTCAGCTAGGGCGGAGTGCCGCTAGACGAAGAAAGGGTAGCTTGGCTAGGGCGGAGTGCCGCTAGACCAAGAAAGGGTAGCTTGGCTAGGGCGGAGTGCTGCTAGACCAAGAAATGGGTAGCTCGGCTAGGGCGGAGTGCCGCTAGACGAAGAAAGGGTAGCTTGGCTAGGGCGGAGTGCCGCTAGACCAAGGAAAGGGTAGCTCGACTAGGACGGTGTGCCACTAGACTGGGAAATGGGTGTAGCTTGGCTAGGGCGGAGTGCCGCTATACCAAGAAAAGGGTGTAGCTTGGCTCGGGTGGAGTGCCGCTAGACCAAGGAAAGGGGTAGCTCGGCTAGGGCGGAGTGCCGCTAGACGAAGAAAGGGTAGCTTGGCTAGGGTGGAGTGCCGCTAGACCAAGAAAGGGTAGCTTGGCTAGGGCGGAGTGCTGCTAGACCAAGAAATGGGTAGCTCGGCTAGGGCGGAGTGTCGCTAGATGAAGAAAGGGTAGCTTGGCTAGGGCGGAGTGCCGCTAGACCAAGGAAAGCGTAGCTCAGCTAGGGCGGTGTGCCACTAGACTGAGAAATGGGTGTAGCTTGGCTAGGGCGGAGTGCCGCTATACCAAGAAAAGAGTGTAGCTTGGCTAGGGCGGAGTGTCGCTAGGCCAATGAAAGGGTAGTTCGACTAGGGCGGAGTGCCGCTAGACCAAGGAAAGGGGTAGCTCGACTAGGGCGGAGTGCCTCTAGACGAAGAAAGGGTAGATTTGGCCCGATTACTCGGGGAATGTTGGTTGTGCCGTATGATATAGCCTCAGATGTCTTCCGTTGAGTGGCGAGAATTGGATTTCCCCTCGATGGTTAACGACCACGTAGGCCCCTCCTTCGTAGACCCTCTGTATCACATAAGGACCTTCCCAATTAGCATTCAGCTTTCCTTTTGGGTTGGATGCCATGACTTCTTTTTTCTTGAACATGACGAGGTCGCCTTTCTTGAATTCTCATCCTCTTACGAGTTTGTTGAATGCAGTGGCCATGCGGGCCTGATACATTTGGATACTCTTCTGAGCTCGGAGGCGCTTCCCTTCCAATTCAGCCAGATCTTCTAGTCTTCTTTCTGCATTGGTCTGTTCGCCACGGGCCAGGCCATATTGGACTGCCACTCTGAGTGACGGGACTTCCAGCTCTAGCGGAACCACTGCCTCTGAGCCGTATACCAGCGAGTATGGTGAGCACCCTGTAGGTGTCTTGAAGACAGTGCGGTATGCCCACAGAGCTTCGTACATTTTCTCTTCCCAGTCCTTCTTATTAGAACTGACGACCTTGGCTAGCAAGGTGCAGAGAGTCTTGTTAAAAGCTTCTGCCAATCCGTTTGCCTATGGATTGTAAGGAGTGGAGGTCCTCCATTCGATCTTATACTTCTCAGCAAGCCGATAGACCTTCTGATTTCTGAAATGACTTCCATTGTCGGATATTATTCGGCTGGGGATCCCGAACCGGAAGATAATGTTCTGTTTGATGAATCTGGCGACTAATTCACCAGTCACTTGTCTTAATGCTATAGCCTCTGCCCATCGGGAGAAGTAATCTGTTATGGCTAGTATGTACTTATGTCCGACCGAGGAAGTCGGCAGTGGCCCGACTACATCAGTTCCCCATTATGCAAATGGCCAGCTGGGAACTGTAGGGTGCAGAGTCGTAGGAGGCCTTCTAGGCACAGTAGCATGCTCCTGGCATTTCTGGCATGATTTTGCAAATTTACAGCAGTCTTCAAACATGGTGGGCCAATAGTAGCCCAGCTTCTTGATTTCTATCTTCATCTTGGGACCAGCCTGGTGGGCACCTGCTGTCCCAGCATGTGTTTCTTTCATCGCTTGCCAGGCTTCCTCAGTGGACAGACAGCGGAGTAGAATCTTCTTGCGTGCATCTGCCATTATTCAGAACAAAATTTCATTCTTGAGTTCATAAGAATCTTTGATTCTTAAGAGTTTCATCTTTTCTTCTCTTTTCTGCGGCAGCTGTTGGTGTAGAAACCACTGTAGCAAGTGTTGTCTCCAATCAGACGCTTGTTCTGTGCTGATGGTGGCAACCTCGTCTCCTTCGGGGCACTCTTCTAGCATACTGGGGACTTGCCGTCGGTTCATAACGATAATGTTCAGTGTCTTATTTGGTGGGGCTGCTAGTGAGCTGGCCAGCTTTGCCAGTGCATCAGCCTGGGCATTGTGTCCACGGCCCACATGCTTGAGCTCAATATGGTAGAATTTCGCCATGAGGCGCACAACTTTTTGGTGGTAGGGATTCAGTTCTCGCTTCCGCACTTCGAACTCCCCTTGGATCTGTTTTATTATTAACATCGAATCGCCGAATACTTGAAGCATTTGGATACCCATGTTGAGGCTGATATATAGCCCGATTATCAGAGCTTCATACTTGGCCTCATTATTGGTGCAGGGCTTGTTTATAGAACAGGAAGTATGCACGACCTCCCCTTCTGGTGATTTCAGCACAATACCGGCTCCAGCCCGTATTCTGGTCTTTCCATCGGAGTCTGTCTCTGTTCTGGATGCTCCATCAAAGAATAGTTGCCACGTAACTGACTGGGTCTGGCAGGCCTCGAGTGTCTCATCATCGGGTAACTCAGTCCCTAGCATATCATTTTTCGGCACAGGATGCTCTGCGAAGAAATCAGCCATGGCCTGTCCTTTTATCGCCCTCTGGGGTGTGTAGGTAATATCGAATTCCATCAGGATCACTGCCCATTTGCCCAATCGGCCCTTCAGTACTGGCTGAGTCAATATGTATTTGAGCGGATCTACTGCAGATATCAATCTGACTTCATGTGACAGCATATAGTGTCGGAGCTTCTTGACAGCAAAGACTAGTGCCAAGCAGGTCTTTTCTATGTAGCTGTAGCTTTCTTCAGTTCTAATCAGCCTCCTACTTAGGTAGTACAAGGCTCGTTCTTTGCCTTCTTCATTTATCTGTGCCAGCATTGCCCCCAGGGAACAGTATGTGGCTACGATGTATAGTATTAAGGGCCTGCCCTTAATTGGTGCCCCCAGCACCGGAGGGGTCTTGAGATATTCTTTCAGCTTATCAAAGGCTTCCTGACATCCATCGTCCCAGAGGAACGGTACATCTTTCATCATGAGCTTGTGAAAGGGGTGGCATCTTCCCGACAGATTTGATATAAATCGTCGGATATAGGCCAGACGCCCTTGCAAAGATCTCAGCTCGGGCAGATTCCTTGGTGGAGGGAGCTCCTGGATAGCCGTAATCTTGGATGGGTCAATTTCAATGCCCCTATGACGGACAATAAACCCGAGGAATTTTCCACTGGACACGCCGAAGGCGCATTTCATGGGATTCATCTTGAGTTCATATTTGCGCAGCCTCTGGAATACTACCCTCAGGTCTCGCAAATGGTCTTCTCTTCTTTTAGTTTTTACTACCAAATCATCAATGTAGCACTCTACTTTTTTGAAGAGCAAATCATCAAAGATCTTGGTCATAGCTCTTTGGTAGGTAGCGCCGGCATTCTTGAGGCCAAACGACATCCTTTTGTAGTGGAATATCCCCTTCAGGGTACGGAATGCAGTGTGCACTCTGTCTTCCTTAGCAATCCAGATTTGGTTGTATCTGGATGACCCATCCATAAATGATAGGGCCTCATGACCAGTAGTCGCATCGATCATCACTTCAGTGATTGGTACTGGGAAGTCATCTTTCGGGCAAGCCTTATTAAGGTCCCGGAAATCAACACATATTCTGATCTGCCCATTCTTCTTCTTTACGAGCACTATATTGGCTAGCCATGTAGTATATTGGTTCTCTTCGACAAAGCCCACATCGATTAGCTTGTCAACCTCTTTGTTAATCTGATTTATTAATTCAGGGCGCATTCTCCTGGAAGGCTGCTTTACAGGGCTAGCCTCTGGGTTTATCGCCAAACGGTGTTGTGCCACATCAGAACTCAGTCCCGGCATTTCATCATATGTCCATGCAAAGCAGTCTCTGAATTCTTTCAAGAACTGTACATACTGCTCCCTAGTAGCTGGCTCCAGCAGTGCACTGAGGAATGTCGGCTTGGCTCATCTGCGGTCCCCAGATTTATTTCTGCAAGCTCATCGACGGTGGCCTGACCTCCATCTTCGACCTCGGGCGGGGCTTCTTGCAAGTCAATGAAGCCTCCCGGGATATAATCTTCTTCAGTTTCATGACCCTCTGTTTCATCATACTGGACATCAGTGGGTGCTGGCTCATCATATACGGCCAATATTGTTGGATTCTGTTTAGTCTGCCCCGAGGACGTGACTGGTCCAGTAGGAAACTCAACAATGGAGTCTTCCGCCCTTAGAGGCTCTTCTGGTGCAGGCTCCCTTGAGAGATCATCATCCTGTAGAGCTCGGACTTCTTCCAGGATGCGCACAAACTCCAGGCATTCCCTCAGCTCTTTGGCTACTTGGTCTTCATCCGGGGTTCCCGTATCAAACTTTGCTTCAGCATGGAACAGATCCTCTTTGCAAGGTAGGTCTTCCCAGCACCAATCTTTCTTTGCTTCATCAGACGTCCCCGTCTCCGGCTGACTGTCTGGGGCTTCATTGTTCATTATGGATTGATAAATGATTTCTTCATCTTCCGAGGGGTACTTGTCATATCCCACCTCGGGAGGGTCTTCATGCTGGTAGGAGACAGAGATGACGTCCACCTCAGCTTCATAGTACTCTTGAAGGGTATAACCCAATCCCGGGTGCTGAGTGATCTTCCTCAGTTCTTTATTATCCGAGGCGGATCCCATAGCTCCTTGAACGCCTTCTTCTGGGCAACAGGCTGTAATGACGGCATTCGCATCTTAGAGAACATCTGCGAAACCCATTGGGTAGTATAATCCAAGCCTGTAATTGGCACCATCCGGTTTGCAGCCTCTTCAGGGACCATGCAGTCTTGATCATCGTCTTCGACTGACTCCCCGGTGTAGAATATGATAGGAGGCTCGCAGAAGCGAGGGACTTCCATAGTCTTCAGTGGTAGCACCGTCTGGTACTCTAGGCTGGCGATGGGTATAACTAAACCCTGCGAAACCTCCACCTGTGTGTACTTTTCTTTCATTTCTTCATTGATATCATCCGGGTGAATGCTAGGAGGGGTGATCCGAGTAAAGTCACCATCATAAGAGATGTGAGATACCTCATGCTTTTTAATATAGCCCTTTGGTGGCGGGGGAGACCAGTTTCTTGCCTTCGTTGCCGGCTTTTTCTGGCTGACCACAGCCTCCCTCTCCTTGCAATTTTGCGACACCTCGGTGTAGTACGATGCATCGAGCATATGACACTCGAATACTTCGAAGGGGTGTAGATCCGCAAACACCCTCTCTTCTTTTCCTTCATGGCAGTATTTAATGCACTGATGCAGCGTGGACGGCACTATCTGATATTCATGCAGCCACGGTCTCCCCAGCAGGGCCTTATATGTGGTGTTGGAGTCGATTACATAGAATCGTACCACGGTAGTGAGATCCCCCAATGTGAGGTTAAAATCAGCCACCCCAAGGGGCGTCTCACATTTCTGGTTGAATCCCACAATTTTCATGTCTCTGACCTTGGTAAGCTGCAGATCAAAGTAATATTTTTGGTAGATGCGGTATGGGAGAATGTTCACGGCAACCCCGGGATCTATCAGTATCCTGCTCAGTGGCTGACAGTTCAGGGAGCCCCTCATATACAGCGGTCTGTTATGGCAGGAATTCTGAATCAGCATGTCATCCTCTGTGAATGTAACTGACGGCCCAGAATTCACTTCTGTCAAGAGTGCTTCATATTGTGCCGACGACTGTAAGGCATCAACAATTGCTTGGCGAGCCTCTTCACTCAGAGAGAGAATCTCCCAGATGGAGAATCTGGTAGGGAGCTTCTTTAGCATTTTCATGATCCGGCTGCCCACCCTGACATTAGACAGTCTCATTTCTTCCGCCCATCGGGGATTTGGAGGTTCATGTGGTGCCCGTGGCCTCTGCTGCCCAGCGCTAGTTTCATCCCCTGGACTGATTTCTTGGGGGGCTTCTTCTATAGCAACGCCCCCTGGTGCCGTCAGAGGGTTATCCCCTTCTTTCTCATTCTGCTTGTAGGCTACAGACGCCGATTGCTGAGGTCTCTTACCTTTATCTGGCCCAGCCTGTATCGATTGCCCATTTTCTAGACTAGATAGAAATTCCAGAAATGTTGGAGTTTGACCTCCTTTCTTCTTTTCTTGGTACAAGCTGGCAGGGGGAGGCACCTGGACACCTCGTACCTCCGATTCGGGAATCTGGAAGGGTTGTTCCCCTCTGAACATAATGTTATGATTAGCTGGTGGTGGGCGCCCCCACCTTCTTCCGGAGCGTGTTGCATGTGCTGAGGTTGAGGCCTCGGCATGGTTGGCTTCTAGCAGGGCATTTGATGTTTCATCCTCATCATTCTCCCCCGGCGAGGTAAAGAGTGCCGACAGGGTGTTACATTGTACTGTTACGACCCTCTTTCCCTTCTTGGACTTGGGCCGTCTCTTCTTTTTCTGGGAATTTGGCTTTATTGGCCCATGCCCCCAGAAGGGTTCAGTCTCAGCCTTTTCTTGTTCTGCCTCTGACTACTCTTTAATTTTCAATTCTTCGAGCTATTCCCAGAGTATACAGTCTTTCACCAGTAGGTGCCCGGGCTTTTTCTGTTCATATTCATCGAGCCCATTAATATACTGCTGTAAACGCCTGGCTGCAGGACTTACTTCCTTATGTGCAGGTAGGGGGACTTGTCTTCTCCGGTTATGAGTGGGGATCCGGATGACTGGCCCTGTCTCAGCTGTGCGCCATACTGGCTTTACTGGAGGCGGTTCAGGTCTTGGTGTGACACCGCGGATAACTGCTCCATTGGTATTGGCTGCGGGAGTCTTCTTTCTATTCTTCATGGGTTTCATCTGCCATCCTTCCTGATCCTTCAGTGGGGTGAGGAAGCAAGCTTCATAAGTATGCCTGGTACATTCTTCAACGGCCTCCTTAGGCAGCTGCTGGTAGATTGAAATCATATTGGCGGCCATTTTTAATGCCTGAGGCTCATGTGGACGAGGTGGCTCTACCTAGTAATCTCCCAGCTGTAGCTCGCCCTTTTTGACCATGCCTTCCATAATATCTTTGAAGACGTAGCAATCTTCAATTGCGTGCCCCAGCACACGGTGATATGGACAGAACAGCGGATCACCTTTCTTTGCCGCGTCATCGGGTCTCTTTGGTTCAGGCAATGTTACCTTGTTGAACTTGTATGCCCAATTGAATAGTGCGGCTGTCTTATCTTTCGGGAAAGAGTACGGCTTTCTCATTTTGTTTCTCAGAGAGACCTTATCTTTTCTTTCTGCTGTGTCTGCTGGCGGGGGAGCTTCATTTGCCCCCTTCTTCCCTTTCTGTTGCTCGAAGGTTCTGAAATCGACGGTGTTGGCCTCAGAGTGCGATGGTCGTCGATCATTAGATTTCCCTTTCGACACAGTTGGAGCATTGGCCATCGGACGCTTAGACAGGAACGTCTCGACCTCCGCCACTATATTGTTCAGCCGGTCAAATGTTCTGATATCTGCACCAATCATCTTTTCCAGTACCTCTCTCCTGAGGCTCTGCTTACATATTTGCACTGCATCTTCTTGATGAGGAGGTCTTCTACATCTCATAGCTAAGTTCCTCCACCTTTTGATGTAGTCTAGTGCTGTTTCATCTTGCTTTTGCCTGGTTGCATATAGTTCTGCTATTGTAATCTCTCTTTCCGTGACGTGAAATCTGTCGCGGAACTTTCTTTGCATATCAGGCCAATCGGTCACTGACCCAGCCGGCAGGCTTGAATACCATTCAAAGGCTATCCCGGTGAGGGATGAGCCGAAGAACTTAAGCAGATAAGCTTCATCAGCTGCCAAGTCACCCATGATTGTGGTGTAGTAAGCTATGTGCTCCCTGGGAGAGCCCTGGCCATTAAATTTTTCAAACTTCGGCGGCTTACTGACGCCTGGAGGTAGTCTCTTAGCAGCATACTGGGGAGGATATGGTACCTTGTACACATCGTAGGTACTAGCATCATCACCAGTCTTTTCAGACAGCTTCATCTCCACAATCTTTTCAATCATCAGCTTATGGGCTATAGCTGGATCTATGTTTTCCGGGAAGAAGTGAGCTTGTTGCTGACTGTAAGGAGTTGTCATCACAGTTGCGCGCAAGGCCGGCGCGGCAGGCTGCGTCTGAGATACAGAGGGCTGAGCTACCATCTGCTGCAGAATGGGTTGGCTCGGTGTTTTGCCCTTATCAGCCGAGAGAGGATTAGCTAGGATAGCCATTTCTGTTGAGCTGGCAGTCTGCCCCACAGGCTCGGCTTGCTTGGAGACCGGTGTAACTTCATGCCTCTCAATTAGCTGTCTTCTGAGAGCATTGATCTCTTGTTGATATCTTCTAAACATCATCTGGATCATGGGATCCAGGGTTGACGGGATCTGTAGATATTCTGAAGTCTCTTCAGCATCATCGACGAAGGGATTATCTTCATCTTCCACTGTCACCACATTAATTGTCATAGTGGTGATCTTGCGGACTTCATCATTAGTCTTCACCTTATCTTCGGCCGCCTGACCTCTTCTTGTGACGGGGCCTGGTCTGGTTGCTAGTCTGAGCAGTTCATCTGGCTGTGTTGGCAACATATCCTGCCCTCTGACAAGCCCGGCCATATTGCAGGCAAAGATCTGCATCTTTTCCCTCTGCCTGTAGACTTTCCTTCTCACCTAATCGGGGTATTTGAGCCGGTCAAAGACTGATATTCTTTCTCTAGCTTCTTCCCTGTGCAGGTCTTCTTTCCCATATCTGGCTCTGTGGCCTTCTTCATAGTCATTGGAATCGGAGGAGGAGACTCCGAGCATCACTTTTTGAAGGGTTTCTTCCTCTTCTTCATTCATGGTGCCCAAGGCACGGGATAATCTTTGCTGCCCGAGGGCGGAGTTCCCCAGGTAGTGAAAGTAGTCTTGAGCCACTTCTTTCATCTCCTCTCGATTGTGCCTTTGTGGTTCTGGTTGGAGCATCAATCTTTCTTGGCTCTTCTGCTGATAAGCCAGTCTCCTCACCTGAGCAGTCAGGTGCTCGACTTTACAGTATTTGAATATATCGGCCTGTCTGGCGCAGGCTCTTGGTCTTCTTAGAGTGACAGCAGCGACTGGTTCGCTTATTCTCATTTCCACTTCCTCCCTGAACCTTCTACTCCCATCTTGGTAGCAGTTGGCAGCAGCAGCATAATTCTTTCTTTCCCATCTTTTGCCCCCAGCCATGGGGTGGGTGACCGTGAGGTCTTCCTTCTGCTGATATCTTCTGCCCCTCATCCTGGGGCGAATAGTAGTCAGATTCCTCCCTTCATTCCCTTTCTCATCTCTCCTACCCCGAGCCCTGGGGTGAACAGCAACAGCATTTCTTATGTCTCTTCCTTCTTCTCTTCTGCTTCCTACCCTGATGCGGGCAATAGTGGTATCAACAATGTTTTCTTCCTCTCGAGCTGGGACCCAGCTCTGGATTTTCTTCGGCCGCCAGATCTGCCTGAACTTGGGCGGCTTCGGCGCCAGTGGCCTTCTATCCTCCTCTTTCATGTCGACCCTCCTGGTGGCTAGTACCCTGAACCTGTTGGTAGTAGGCACCGTCGAGAAAGGGTAACCCTGTAGCTGATGCCCTTAGTCGAAAGCCGAGAGCGTTATTAGCCAACTGTATGATCCAAGAGTGGAAGATGCTAGAGCAATTCTATAAACTTGATATAAGTACGGACCAGGAGAAAAGATGTATTACTCTATCACACATGAGGATACAACCGGATCTGCTCTCCGAGATGAAGAAACTTCAAGACAGTGACCCGATGTTAGTAGAGATCAGGGATAAGCTAGAAGAACGACCAGACTTCAAGGTAGCATCAGATAGAAGATTATTATTCAGGGAAAGGACTTGTGTACCAGATTGTCCGGTATTGAAGAGGAAAATTTTAGAAGAAGCTCACAGATCAAGGTACAAAATTCATCCTGGATCTACCAAGATCTACCAAGACTTGAAACGGACCTTTTGGTGGCCCAACATGAAAAGGGAGGTAGCGGACTTTGTATCTCGTTGTCTCACTGTGGACGCGGGATTTTTATTATCTCCTTATTATTATTATTTATTTATTTATTTTATTTGGTTTGTTAGGCGTGCCACTCACATGTGTGACGATTTCATTGTGCGCTCGACTTGACTTGGTCAGTCGATTGTGAAGTCCGAGTCGGGACCAAAAGTCCGTCATACCATAAAGGCTATGACGTTAATTACGCCCTTCCTAAGAAGGACAACCCTTGATTAAACGCCAAAATAGGAGGCCACTCGGGGCGGTAATAGAAGAAAAATAACAGTGTGTGATATTGAAGCTCTTGTTATTCTGGGAAGATAATTTAGTACACAGCAAATTACTACACCGACATGACCACCTCTTATATGGATCGTGCCGGGTAGGAATAGGACACCGTCCACGCAGTGGCGGGATGGGGTCCGGACCATCATCGGGGAGATGTCCCCTTTCATATTCCTCATCCAGCCAAGGGCCTCGCAGCATTCATATTCCCCAGAAGATTGAGCCGGACGAGGGGCGTGTGATGTGCACCTCTCGGGACTTATCGGGGTTAAAACATCGATCGACATTTCAGCAGCACCTCCCCATAATCTGGATTATGCCCAGGGGAGAATAGGCTATCACCCACGAAGTGCCGGGATGAAAGCCGAGAAAAGGAGGGAGCGAACCTCCCACATTGCACATGTATGCCCTGGGGCAATGTTTGACTCTTCCCTTATAGGAGCCGGTGACACTCATGCAGTGGCGGAGCTCACCTTAGCTAAAGGGGTTGCTCATAAACCCGGTACGGATCAGTGGAACATAAGGGAGTCTGACTCCCTTTAATTTTATCCTCGGGACAGTTCTGGTGACTCATGGACATCCCTAAGTGGGTTTGATAGAGGTGTCGGAGGCTTGATGGCTGGCGGAGTAGGATCTCGGCGCACCTTGGACTGGCCTGGAGGTTCCCGGCGCCAAGGCCAGGAACAGAAGGGGGTTCCCGGCGCGCCCAGGAGATATGCTCTCGGCGCAAGGGCCAAATGGCCAAGGGAGGTTGTCGGCGCCAGGGCCAAATGACCAAGGTGTGGGCTTCTCGGTGCAAGGGCAATGAGGCCAGGTTCCCGGCGCGCTGAAGAGAAGGCCAGGGAGTTCCCGGCGCTGGCTTCCCGGCGCGAGGAGGAGTTGCTCAAAGGGGGGGGTTCCCAGCGTGCAGGGGAGGAGGCCAGAGAATGAGCTTCCCGACACGATGGCGAAGCAGCCAGGGGGGGTTCCTGGCGCAGCCAAGATGACAAGGTTCCCGGCGAGAAGGTAAGAAGGCCCGGATAGTTCTCGGCACCTGAAGGATAGCGCCGAGAGCTGTTCATCTGATTTACTGTATGTGGGGCCGAGAGGTGTGAGGGCGCCGGGATGAGAAACAGAGCTTTATGGTACCCTGTTCTTGAATCTGTTGAGGATTCAGGGATTTTCCTGGTGATTCAGGCCAAGATAGATGGGCCTTGGGAAATCAAAGAGCTCAATTCATCAGACTATAACTGACTTTGGCTTGGATTTCAAAGGGAAGGCCGGAGGCGGAGAGTGATTTGGGGGAAACACGGTTTAGGGTATCTCTGTAACCAGTGTTCCTGATGATCCGTGAGGATGATTTTGGTATACTCTCCATCATCTGGGGGCCAAGAGATGACTGTCTCTGGCCCCGGGGATGACTTAAAGCCGATGAGCATGAATGCAACATCTAAAACCGAGAGGCGGTTGCTATGTATCTATGCTTTGCTTCAGAGGCCAAGGGATAGTCTGTCCCTGGCTCGGAAGCAAGCATGAGGAGCGTTCGAGAAACGGGCGGATAAACAGGCGATCGATCGAACTGGGGAGGGGGATAGCATGCTATTGAGTCTTAAGAAGAAACAGAAAACATGGGGAGATAGCAATAGGGTTTCGGAGAAATAGACAGCAGGCCTCAACGGGAGCCTGTAGTTTTCATTCATTCGAACATCATGATTACACTCGCACATCAGGGGCAATACATAAAAGAAGGTATAGGCAGACTATGCCTTGCCCTAGCAGAGTAAAATCGGCTGTGATATCACAGCATACATCAAAAGGGGGAAGAGACAGAAGCAATCGAAAATTAAAATAATGAACTACAAAAAATGGGGAGGGGAGGGCGGAGCATTGACTCCTCTCCCTCCCCGTTGCCCACCTTCGATCAGGCTTTGAGACTCCTTTCTTCTTTTTCCCTTCCGCCTCTTTCTATCTCAGATCAGATTGCAGGTTCCACTCTCATCTCCTTGTTTTTGTTTGTGGCTATCTGTTCAGGCCCTCTCTTTTTTTTCCCCTATTTCTTCGAATGAGGGGATTTTATATCCCTCGTTGGTGTCCTCTCGGCAGGCTCGTCCCGGCGCGCCTCAATTGTAGGCAGAGCTCCCGGCGCGTGGGACTCAAGCTTCTCGGCGCCACTTTTGGGCTTCGACAAGGGGATCCCGGCGCCACTTTTATAGGCCCATTTAGGGCTTTTAAGACCTCACATAGACTTCGGCCTTTATTGGTCCTTCAAATGTATCAGAACCCGAGAAGGCCCTCCACTGGTGACACAGCTTCTATTGAGATCATTCATAGATTTTCATCAGTCGGTAGACTGGGGTTTCATCGGCATTGCCATCTGAATGACGACAAAGTCGGACATCATCTCATCGGTATCATCACCTGAACGGTGACAAGACCGGACATCAGCTTTAGCCTGAAAAGACTTCAGCCAGGTGACTGCTATTTCATCAGTGCCGTCGTCTGACTGACAATGGCATCGGACATCAGCTTGGCCCGGGAAAAGGCTTCAGCCGGGTAGATGGTTGACGAACTTCGTCATTGATCTTTCATATTGGTCTGATCTTCCTTTCAATTCTGTTTCTGCCCTTGCTCATTTTCAAGGTGTCAACACTCACCTGCCAACAACTCAAGGCGGAACACCAAAAGCCAGCCGATAAGCTACATCCTCTGGATATTCCTAAGTGGAAGTGGGAGGATATTGGCATGGCCTTCATTATGGGACTGTCTAAATCAAAAGGTGGACATGATGGAATATAGGTCATCACAGATCGATTGACCAAGTCAGCTCACTTCCTGCCAATCAAGAGCCGATGGTCAGTTGATGTTCTTGCTGTCTTATACATCAAGGAAGTGGTTAGACTACATAGAGTTCCTGTTTCGATCATGTCTGACCGAGACCCGTGCTTCACTTCTCATTTTTGGAAGGGTCTACAATACTCCCTGGGGATGAGACTCAACTTGAGTACTGCCTTTCATCCTCAAACGGATGGTCATACCGAGAGAACAAATCAAGTTGTAGAGGACATGCTACGAGCATGTATCATTGATTTCGGTGGAAGTTGGCCTGATCACTTGCCCCTGGTCGAATTTGCATATAATAACTGCTACCAGGCAAGCATTTGCATGGCACCTTTCGAGGCACTCTACGGAAGGAGTTGTCGATCACCCTTATGCTGGGATGAAGTTGGCGAAAAGTAACTACTAGGCCCAGACATGGCGAGAGACACCACAGAAAAGATTCAGCTAATTAGAGAGAGACTCCAAATGGCTCAGTCTAGACAAAAGACTTACGCGGATACTAGAAGGAGAGACCTCGAATTCCAAGTTGGAGATCTCGTCTTTCTTAAAGTTTCTCCAGGACGAGGTATCCGAAGAGTTGGTGTTAAGGGCAAGCTTACACCAAAATATATCGGTCCCTTCGAAGTGTTAGAAAGAGTTGGCGAGGTTGCCTACCGCATCGCCTTGCCTCCTCAACTATCCGAGGTTCACAATGTGTTTCATATTTCTATGTTGAAGAAATATGTGCGCGATCCGACCCACGTCGTAGATCATGGCGACCTGGTGATACAAAATGATCTCACATATGAACAAAAGCCTTTGAAGATCCTTGATCGCGAGGTTCGTGCACTAAGGAACAAGACAATTCCTATGGTCAAGGTACAAAGGAGCAAGTGCTCAGAACAAGAAGCCACATGGGAGACTGAAAAATCTATGAAGAAAAGATTCCCTAAGTTATTTTCAAATAGTAAGTACTTTGCACCCTCCATGTTTATGTACAATTGAATTTGGGACCAAATTATTTTAAGTGGGGGAGGGTGTAGCAACCCGGATAAATTATAGGAATGAAAATTTCTTAAATAAATAAAAGACAAGGGCCTCTCGTACCTACTCTACGCAATAAGCCTAATGGGCCAAGCCTTAAAAACCTTTTTGCATAAACCTTCCAAAGAATATATGCTTATTTGGGGCTTCACCTCATAACCTCTCCCACGGTAGAAAAGGTGGAGCTTAGGATATATATGTATATATAACTAATAGAAGGGTGTGTTGCAAAGCTAACACTTTATCACATTCGAATGTGCATAGGCTTTAGGGTTTTCATATAGGAACAGGGTGACAGCTATGGTTTTAGCAAGGGAGGATTAACTTGGAAAATTTTAAACCTATTAGGATTCCGTATGTGGAAACTTAAAACCCCCTAGGTTACATAAACCCAACCTCTATAAATAAATGCCCTTTTTCCGTCGAGCAAGCCTATTGCTGCTATTGTGTTGGAAGGGTAGGGTGTTGCCGTAGTGATAAGAAGAAGCCTTACTACTGCTTCTTATTCTTCTTCTCCATCACTACTATACGCTGCTTCGCCATCCTTATTGAACATGGAGAAGCCATCTATTTCTTCGTGGGCTGCTGCAAAGAAGCTTCATCATCTTGCATGAGCGTTTGCTGCCGGTACTATACGGGAAGAGAAGGAACTACTCTTCTTCATTGCCCCTGCTGTGGCTATAGCCATGTGTTGAAGCGGTTGTTGTAGATATTGTAGACTACTCCTTCCTCTCTTCCTCTTCATGATCGCGAGTTGATGTCACGAAGACACTTCATCTTCTTCTTCCTTTATGAGCTGCTGCAGCTGCGGTGGCTCTTGTTGTTCTATATTCTTCTTTGTCCATCGTCCAAAACCCCAAATGAGGTAGGTGTTCTCAAGATATGAAGCCCAACCTAATATCATCAGAGTAAAATCATGCATATAGGTCATATAACAGGATACTATGATTTCTGTTTCAGAGTCTGTAGTTTTTACTGCATTTCAGTAAATAGCGACCATGCCATAGGCGCTTATTTAATGAACAGCCGCATGCGCGGTCGCTAATTCATCTTAAATTGCGACAATGGTCAGGGCGTCATTTAGTGAACGACCCTTCCTCAACCAGCTATTTCTTTTAAGCATTTAATAAATATCACCTCCTTAAAAATTAATATCAACGAAACCTAATGTTAAAATTAATGCATGATTATGATTCTGGATTCTTGATATTTTTCTTTATATGTTCATGTCTTCACTTTTCTGTTTTGATAAACTGAAAATACCATGTGTCTGTGATTGTACCTGCCCGATGCATAGCATCAGATAAATAATGGGCGACAACTATATAAGTGCTTTTTACTTAATGAATGCCCTCACGCAAGGGCGCTAATTTGTAAATAACTAGCAAAAGTAGAATATATTGGAAATTTTGAATTCGCGACCGAGTTCAGGGCGTCATTCAAATAATGAACGCCACTGTACACAGTCGCTATTTAAAACATAAATATTAATTTCTGGAAAACCCTAGGATTAACACCCTTATACGGTGTCGTTAATTTCCATGACATTCATGAAATTTATGATATAAATCCTGATTGAACGACCTTTCAGAAGGTCGCTATTTCGTTAAATAGCGCCTTCTGTACAGGCGCAGTTTTCGTGTCTCACAGTTTTATCGATTTTCTGGCCCATATCACGGGTCCATTGACACTCTCATCTCACATCCGTAGATGGGGTTTCTGTTTTGATTTCATCGATTACACACTCAATTCTCAGTGATGTTTGAACCCTCCGCGGGATATTCCTTCCTTCAGATAGGTGATTTCATCATAGAGATCTCTGTAAGTCTACGCTAGCCTTGGATTCCCTCAAGGCAACCGAGCAGATTGTACCCTAAAAACCCATGACACCGTATCTTGTCACGTCACTCTGAAGAAATATGATGCCTTAGCCCTCTTAGAGCGCTCTTTCTAGCCTCTTTGAGAAGTCTGTTCTCTGTCAGTAATTGGTGACATTGACATGGGTGCCAGAAGGAATTGGCGACCTATCCAGTGCCGTTATCTCCCTGATATAGCGACCTGAGCTTGGGCGCTATTTCATCGAGCCTATAATTTTCACAGGAATAGGTGACCACGTGTGTGGGCGCTATTTCTGTAATTGGTGGCGACTGAGTGGGCGCTGTAGGCACTGAAAGTTGGTGGCTGGACTGGATCTTCTGAACTAGGCCATAAGTACCTACAATGCACAGTTTCAGAATTTAGAATTATATGTGATCGCCAGAGGTGTTTACCTGAACCTCACAGGGTGTAGAGATCGTGGGGAGATGATTTCAAAATAGGGAGAAGGTGGGGTCCCCTCTTCCTCATCCTCGGCTGGCCAAGGATAAGGAGCCCTGTGAAGTCCCATGACGCCGAAGTCCTGAAAAAAATGAAGCTCACGAAAATAGAAGAAAACAAAAAACCATTAGCATAGAGAAGTATAGTATCTTCTCTAAATGAAACCAACTCAATAGAAAATGGTGGCGTGATTAGGTGGTGGGAAGGGAAGATGGCCGAGACTTTCGACCACCCACCTTCCAGTTGTTTGGGGGAAAAAACCTCTAAAATAGGAGCTAGGAAACTATACTATGATGAATGTGCATGTGATGGGAGCCACGATGCAATAGACAGGGAATCAGAGTTTAGAAGGTCAAACCACGGGACAACCGAGAGTGAAAGAGAAGAAGCACCTCCTCCGTGTGCTTCACCCCTGCTCTCCTTCTCCAACTCTGCTCGAACCTCCTCTTTTCTCTCCCGAATGACCTCTCCCCACTCACTGAAAAAAAATCCCCCTTTCGAAGTGAGAAATTCCCTTTTTTGAGAGAGAGAGACCTCCGAGCCAAAGAAAATGTGAGAGAGGTTGTGCTAGAGGAACAAACGACGTTTTTTGACCGGGTAAAACCAGGAGGACGGCCAGGGTACTGGCCTTCTGCAAGGGGTGGGCGGCCAGACTTGTGGCCACCCAGCTGAGGAGGGCGGCCATCGCCCTGGTCACCCAGGGATGAGGGCGGCCATTGCTCTGGCCGCCCAACCCATGGAACTTGGGCCCCTCCATTGAGTGTGGCCCAATAATAATTATGTTACGGGCTGGGCTTTAAAACATAAAACATCAAGAAACTAAGTGTAACGACTATGCATCACTCACATGAAGGTCGACTGGGGATCTGCGGGGTGTCCGAAATTAGGCGTCTACAAATGCCCCTCCAGAACACCAGTTTTGCAAGGGAGCCAGCGGACTGATAAATGGGTGTTTTGGAAAAGAAACAAGCCTAATGAGGGCAACACGCTCAAGGGGACTCTTGAGCGGAAAACATGCTTCACGCAAGGCCGCATGAGCACTAAGTGATCAAATAAGCCATTGGCAAGGGGAGGAAGAATAGTTAAACTAAGAGGACTTGTATCTGCGGTCGCATGGGACTCCCTAGCATAGCGCTGCGGGACTTGAGGGGATGAACACAATCCAGGCTCAAGGAGATACAAGACCTAAAAACAAGGATAAGAAAAAATAGGGTATAGGAATCAATGACTTGTTGAATCACAAAATACTCAAAACGGTCTACAAAAAACACATTCTCTACTGGTCGAATCGTTCGTTCATACAAGTTTGGCAAAATTAAGGAACTCGAAAAATCGATGCGGGGGCCAAAGGTCCATGGGCTGGTCAAAGCAGCATGGCTCCTCTTACTTTGCATCGTGGCTCCCAAGATGAGATGCATGCATTTTTTTGTTTTATCATGCATATACTTTTTTTTGGATTCTTGGATGGATAGTGGGACTAAAAGGGCATATATGATGCATGCTGGGTTTAAAGGGAAAAAACCTATCTAATGCAAATCCGGAGGGTTTATTTGCCTGTCTCCGAGTCGATCGGTCAAGAGTTCAAGACGTCTGTCATCCTGTGCTTGGTGACAAACGTGGTTCAGAACCTGGTGGGGATCCATCGTCCCACATTGTACTTCAGCATAGTCAAGAATTCGGGAAGTCCGTCATCCCGAGTTAGGCAGCAGGCGGCCATCGAATAGCTTAAGGAGTATAAACTCTTCACGATTTTTATTAGAGAGAAACTCATAGTTTATACACCCGAAGATATTAGCCTCCGGCATTCTACCTATAATGCAATAGTTATAAGGCGTCTCCTCATTGTGATCGTATTGCTGTGAAGATCAGCGGCTGCATGAACACACATTAGTCAAGTTAATAAATGATAACAGTAAGGAGTAGTGAGCATTGCATTTAATGAACCATACGCCATAGATGACCAAACATACCTCATTCACAAGTGGGAGAGGAGGGCGGCCATATCGATGGCCTCTCTCATGAGCTGGACGGCCACATATGTGGCTTCCCTTGAGGGGAGGGCGGCCAGGACGATGGCTGCCCAGGGAATGATGGCTGGCCAGGAACTTGGCCTCCCATCTACTCTTATCCCGATCGAAGCGGAAGTCCGAGCTAGATGGGACTCTAATCTTCAAAGAAAAAACCCAATCAGGGTGCTCTTTCTCCGCTGTTGAACCAAGGGATTGGTGTTAAAAGAGAAGCTCTGAGGAAGAAATCGAGCATGGCATTCTCTTCCACTCCGCTGGGACACCACGAGCTAGGTGTTCTATCCGACGTGCCCGGCCACCTAAGTGGCCTTGTGAAGCGGGGCGAGGTATAGTTTGTGTGAGATATGTATATGGATTTTGAAGGATTGGATTTATTTATTTATTTTTGTGTTCTCTTTTTCCTCCTTTTTTTTCTTCTTCCTCTTCATGGTGCAGCCTGTACCTACCTTCCCTGGGGTAAGACATGCCCGCCGCTACAGCTGGCTTCATGACTTGATGGCAGCAATCACGCCCGCCATGAGGGTATTTATGCACCAGTGGCATCTCATTTGTCTGGTCGTCATGGCGAAACGTTTCAAAAGCATGAGGTGGAATTGGGACTCTTTGGGATCTTTGATTGAGCTGTGGCATCCAGATACACAATACTTTCATTTTTCTTGAGTTTGAGGCCTCAGTGCAGGTGGAAGAGCTTGACTTCATCTTCTAGTGGAGTGATTTGGAGATAGGTGTAGACACGCCAAAATTGACGTTATGTTGATCAAATCTCATGTCATTATATAAACGCCCCAAGTGGACTTCAATATTCCTATAAAATGAAGTTTTTCTATTTTTGTGAGTTTTATGCATTTTTCCTGCATTTTCGTGATTCACGACCTGAAGAAGGGCGTTATTTTCAAAGTAGCGACCTGTCATAGGGCGTTTTCAAAAGAAGAGACGACCACAATAGAGGGCGTCCATTCCTGGTATTATCCGTTAATTTCTGGAATTATCTATTTTTAAAATAAAAAGCATTTTGTGAGTAACGTCCTTCCTCAGGGCGTGTTTTTGATAAACGCCGTTACCTAAGGCGTGTTCCTTTAATTTTTAAACAGAGAAAGTTTTATTTCCAAAATTAAATCCAGGAAGAAACGCCATTTTCTAGGTCGTGTTTCAAGAAACGTCTCTGTGAAGGTCGTCAATTCATGATTTGACGCCCTGTCCTAAGTCGTGTTTTACTCCAGAGTCCTTCCTTTTTCCATCTTTCCCTCACAGTTCCCTACTATCATTTGGTCTCTTACTCGATCTCGATCCTTCCTTGGATGCCTCATTGCCCGTTCTTATCTTTCCTTAGTTTGATCACATCCGCTTAAGGCACTATAAAATGAAGTCTTGATCGATCGTGTTGAAGGTTAAGCACTCATAAGATTGAACGTCCAGAACGCTTATTGCAGGTCACGAGCTGCATCCTCTGCATCCTCCGTTGGGCTGCATCCTGCTTCATCCATCTACTTCCATCACCATATTCACTCGGTTTTCCCCTTTACTGTCGTCAGGGACAGCAGGGTCTTCATCTTTTATATCTGTTTTGTTTTTACTTCGTTCGTGTCTTATATCCCTCCATTCTTCACATCTGTTCACCCTTCGCCTGCGTTCACATCTTATTGCATCTTTCTTTTATCATCATATTCTCCCTTCCCTTAAGTCTTCTTAAGGGGTTTAAAAACAACAAAAAAAAGAAGGTACGCATGTCGATGTCCTCTTCCCGTTACATATTCTATTTGAATTGATACTATAGCACTTTGGCTGATCCCTTTCTTCTTGTTTGTTTTACTGTCTGTCTTGCAAGGTAATCAAAAAAAGAAAACCCTTCTCATCGGCCGGCCGATTGAAGAAGGAGGAAGAAACTCTACATCATCCCGCGTTTCCATTTCCACCAGGTAAGTGCGATCCCTTCCCCGTTCTCATCTCCTCTTGGGACCCTCGCGTCTCTGGCGATCACATCATCTCCACATTAGCACCTCGTGCTATTTTTATTGCATTTTATGCATTTTATTTATTCATTGTTACATTTTAATTCCTAAGTGTGGATTTTTAATCCAATCTACAAATTGGCGATCACGGTGGGACTTCCACTGTTTTCTTTTTGATTACCATCTCCATTGGCACCCTCGCGTGCCCTTTCCCCTTGGCACCCTCGTGTGCCCTTTCCCCTTTGGCACCCACGTGTGCCCTTTTCCCCTTGGCACCCTCGGTACCCTTTCCTTTGTGCCCCTCGGCACCCTCCACTGTGCACACTACACACTCCGGGATCAGCCAGTTAGTGTTTAGATATCTCCCAGAATTAACGCCTTCCACGAGGGCGTGTTTTGATTGCACGCCCTTCTGAAGGGCGTGTTTTAGTTGATTAACGCCTCTTCCAGTGGGCGTCTTTTGCATATCTCCTGTTACTTTGCCGCTTAATTATTTTATCTGAGAATTCACGCCCCACCCCAGGGCGTGCCATTTCTTTTTAGCGCCTGTCATCAGGGCGTTTCATTCATTTTTCCTGCTTTATTCATATCTTGTTGCACTGTCTGAGAATTCACGCCCATTTTCAGGGCGTATTATTTGTTATTAACGCCTTCAATCAAGGCGTGTTCTTTTGATTTGACGCCCTCCTCTGGAGGCGTCCTTTCCTGGTAACGCCTGACCCCAAGGCGTGGTTTTTCCTCTTCCTGTGAGCCCCTCACAGGATTCACGACAGCCACGCTGCCGTTTCCTATTTGGTAGCGACCTCTCCCAGGTCGTGTCTTTCCTGAGTTTTCACAGAAATTGCTTACTGCCTTATTTGTGATTCGTTGTTTGGCATCTTGATCTGTCTTGATATATTGTTGTGATTTACATTGACTTCATTTTACTTGTGGGTTTTTTTGGTTGAGAGACCTCCTCTCTCTAGCTTAGGATTCCACACACCTCTCTTGGAATCGGGACAACCCTCCATTGAGCATTCCGTCTCTTTGGACGGAAATCCCTTTTCCAAGACCTCCATAAGTCCCCGCACCCGTGGATTCCCTCACGGACGCCGGCTGGTTGTACCCTCGAAGTACCCGGAGTTTAGATATCCTATTCGTTGGTGAAGAGAGAGAAAACCTAGTTGACCCGGAGGTCACACTTGGATCAAACTAGGTTTCATTTGGCAAAAGAGTGAACTATTCACAAATAATCCACTTTAATCTCAAACATCCAAACATTAAAATCTTCCGTGCTTTCCAACATTGTTTGCATAACTTGGTTGGGTTGACTTGGTTGAATTGTTTTGATTAAAGTGCTTTTTTGGAAATTCCTTCATTAAACATCCTCTCTCTTAAGTATGAAACTCCGTTCAGGTAAAATCATCAACATGTCAGGCAACGGGTACTCTTATGATGATGAGGATGAGAATGTATTTGGTCAATATGGTGACCCTTTCCAAGATTCGGTTTATTATGAGGGAAACTATCTCCCTCCTCATCCTCATTACTCACAAGTTCATGTGGTTGATACCACTATTCATGAGGCGGACCCTTCGTCTCAAGTTCCATCTTCCAACACCTCGGGGAACCCTTCCCCATCCATTAATGTCACAGATTTGATCCAAGCTCTCTCCCAGTTGGATGACTCCCAGCGGCAAGCCATTCAGGCCGCTTTGAAGGGAAAATACGTCCCTTCGTCTTCCTCTAATCCCCCTCCGGCCGTGAGTGGCCATCAGATTATTAATGACCAGGCGGTCTTGCATCCCCCCTCCTCTCGTCCACAAACGCCTACCGCGGCCATGCCGGCCCAGCAGGCGAGCTATTCAGCGGTTAGGCACCAATCTTCCCAACCTCCTCGGATTCTACGAACGCCTATACCGCATTCTTTTGTTCAGAATCAGGCCCCGGTCGAGCCCGATACCAACACTCTCTTGCTTCAGAAGCTGGCCAGCATGGAGGAGCAGCTCAAGAAGGTTACAGCGACTAAGAATGCTCCGGAAATTTCTCTTCCTACGTTGCCGGTGTTCCATTTACCACCTTCTGAAATGCCGAATTTTCGGCGATATAATGGGACAGGCAACCCATTCATTCATTTAAAGGATTTCCGATATGAGACTTCCTTCTGGCAAGACAATAAGGCCTCCCTGGCCTACTTATTCAGGAGATCTCTTGAGGGGCCAGCCCTCGAATGGTTTTATTCTCTGGAGCCAGCTGATGCCGGCGATTTTGATGTTATTCAAAGAAAATTCTTGCAAAAGTACAGAGACCGGGTGGGACCTTCCCTTTCTGTTACAGATCTAGTCGCTGAGAAAATGAAGCCCGAGGAGGACTTCATCGTATTTGCTGATAGGTGGCGGTCTATGGCCGAGAAATTGAAGGACACATTGTCGGAACAGGAGCAAGTGAAAATGGTTATTTCTAACGCAACTCCTCAATTCCGGCATATTTTGGCCATGAATCGGCTGACAACTATGGAAGAGCTCTATGAAAGAGCTCGTTATATACAAACGCAAATGAAGGACTCGCCCATCATGGGCATGTTTGAGCCGAAGCCTCGGCTATTTAAAAAGAATACAAATGTCAACAGCGGGCCCACGACTGAGGGCACTGTCACAAATGAGCAGGTTGGCGTAGTTGGCCACCCCCACCACCAATCAAACCCACGACCTCCGCCACCCCCACAGTAAAACCCTCATTTTGCCTCCGCTCCACAACACCACTTCGCACCCCAACCTTCTTTTGCTCCATCACCAAGCCAAGCGCCCCGCACCGACCCTCCAGCACCACCACAATACCATCAAGTCCCTCCGCCTACCAACTATGGCCAACAACAACGGAGACCACCGCTTGGCCCCAAGAGGGCCCATTATCCACCGCTCCCAGAGAGTCTCCCTGATATTTTTAATGCTTGATGGCCGCCAACCTGCTCGTCCTACCAAAGAAAGAACGGTGTGGCCCGCCAATGTTGACACATCCCGTTACTGTGCTTTTCACCGCGCCCCTGGTCACAACCTTGATCGTTGTTTCCACTTCAGAGATCATATTTATGATTTGAATGACCAGGGTGGCATTAATTGGGATGAAATGAGGCAATTCATCGCCACCATGAAGAAAGAAGGCCTCCTCGGCAACAGCAAAATCAGCAACAACAGCAGCCAGCTCCGCAGCAAGTTCAGCCACAGCAAGCTCCAGCACCCCAGCAGGATATGGGGATCGTCCGTAATCCATTGCCGGAGCACGCTCCTAATCAGCACGTGAACCCTGTCACGTCTCTCTACGAGGTGGAGAGAGGGCAGGGATGGCACGAAGAAAACGCCTCTGTCGGGGCATTTCACCATGATCCAACTCAAAATCAAACTCCGCGCCTTTTGCGCACCCCTCCTTCTTCTTCTGTCAATCTTCAATCAGGACGTTCTCTTTTACGCCCCGTCAATCCATCTACCCCCACCAATTCCACGGCCTTGCCGGCTCGCTCTCTTCTTACCCGCCTACCACCTCCACAACCTACCGCACCACCTTCCACCACCAACTCTATACCTCCGCCATCCAGGCCACTCCTACTTCGCTCACCTCCAGCACCCGCTACCCCCTCTACCACTCCTACACCGGCAAGGGTTCCTCCGTCATCAGTTCAACCACCTTTTGTGCCACGATCTCTCCTTATTCCACCACCTGCCAATGCTCCTCGCATTCGGATATCTCTCCCTTCTCCCACGCTTCCTGCGCGGGCGTCTTCGTCAAATACTTCTCCTACGCCTCCCGCGGGGGCATCTTTGTTAAATGCCACTACCACGTCTCCTACGGGGGCATCCCTTTCATTGAATTCCCCTTTGATATCCCCTAGCAGGGTTTCTGCTACCAACATTCCTTCTTCTTCTTCTAACCCTCCTTCTATTCTAGCCCCGACAGAGGCGCGTCAAGGCGTAGCGCCGCTCCGCAGTGGACGGATATTCCACCGTATTTTCCCATAGAGAGAGCTAGAGCCCGTGCAGGGCCGCGAGAGCAGGAACAGGAACAAGAGTCAGTGCCAGGGACTCAGTATGATCTGTTAAAGCACTTGGACCGCACTCCCGCCAGGATTTCTATTCTTGAACTGATCAAACGGTCCACCACTCATCAGCTGGCTTTAAAGGAATATTTGCAGAAAGTCATGGTCAACGAAGACATTCCGGTCGAGCAAATAGTTACAGTCTTGACACCTGCTAGCAATCAGCCGGCAATCACCTTCCATGAGCATGAACTAGCACCTCTTCAGGCAAGAAAATATGCTCTTTGTATCACAGTCGACATCAACAAAGTGGCTGTCAAGCAGTGTTTGGTGGATACAGGGGCATCCATCAATGTTTTACCACCAAGCACTTTAAGGCTGTGCGGCATTCCGGAAGATCAAATTCGGCCATCCACTATAACGGTCACTGCCTATGATAATACCAAGAAGCCCCCTCTAGGCATGATCACTTTAAAAGTAAGTTTGGGTCCAGTTTCCATAACAGCAGATTTTCACATCTTGGACATGGATCCAACATTTAACGGCATTCTGGGCCGCCCCTACATACAGCAGCTTGATGCGGTGCCATCTACAAATCATCAGTGTATTAAATTCCCCCACAAGGGCCGCATTATCAAGGTGACCAGTATGCCGATCCTGCCAGAGGAAGATATTCATGCAGCTTCATCAGTTCCTTCCATTTGGCCAGCCAACAAGCCACTTTTGTCTGTGCTGGACGTCCCTCGTCTGCAACCAAGGCCGTCTGAGACCGTCACCGCAGTTGCTATGACGCCCCTGCCTTCTAAAGGGAAGAAGAAAAAGAATATGATTAACACCCCTGGTTGGAACATTCTGTTGAAAATGGGGTATCAAGACGGCAAGGGCCTGGGCGCCAATTGTCAGGGCAGGATTAGGCCCATTAAGCCGCAGAAATTGTTTGCACGAGGCGGCTTGGGCTATAAAGGGCCCGGTAAAAATGAAGAAGAGCCATGGGCTTTTATGACTTCTACTTTAAAGCCAGATCGCCAGCCACTCACCTGGACATTAAGACACATTTTGTCACGGGTGGCATTCATAATGATGAGCAGACGACTATGATTACTTCATTGCTGGATTGTCAGGATGTTCACGCCAGACAGTTTGCTCGTCACATTGCACCACTGGCTACCTACAAGGCCCTGGAGTCTTTAAGGCCGGACAAAAGAAGGAAAATGGACGATCCGGAATGTGATTGGTACAGGTGGTTCGACCTGAATGACATCACTATTTCTTTAAGCCGCCTGTTCATGCCGACAGATCCGGAATGGCCGCCACTCATACAAGAATTGATTGAAATGCCAGCCGCAATCACAGACAAGAGACAGTTGCTAAGTGACTACACAGATACTGGAGAGCCAGATGTCCCCTTTGAAGAAGGTTTTACCGTGGATAGGCTGTGGGCCGGCCTCTTCTCCCTCACTTCTGTGCATCCGTCTGTGTTGGCTTCTCTCTGTTCCCGTTGGTTTGGTCACGTGCCGCGACCGCCACCGATTACCATCAACTTGTCTCCCGATTCAATTCAGATTTCCCTCCCGATTGCTCCTTCGCTCCTCGAGCGATTTTCTAAAATCTCCATCTCGCCCCCGCGTGGGCCATCACTGATTAAAGCTTTCTCTGATCTTTCAATTCCCACTCCCCCTGCTACTCCCCCTTCACATTGCTTCCTACTGGAAAAAGAAAATAAAAATAAAGGAAAAGATAAAAATGAAAAAAAAATGCCAAATCTCCAACATTCCAATCCTCCATTTCTATTGAGGAGACCTCCTATTTTTCTCCCGAGTGCGTCCCGACCCAGGGGCCGCTCCTTCAGGATTCCTTGATCAATCTTTTCTCCCCCTCTGGTGAGGGGCCTTCCTCTGTATCACCTCCTGTATCCGCTTTTTCATCTCCTTCCCCTGATCAAGCTAGTTGTTCCTATTCTTCCTCCTCTCCCTCTAATAATAAAAAGCAGGGGATAGTTCCACATAAGAAGGCCAAGGGTAGGCAGATTCCCCGAAGAATTTTGTTGGAGTTGGCCATCAGATGCCAAGCTTGTTTAACAATCCCTGAGTTTGTGGAAGATCCAATTATCCTACCAGAGTTAGGATTTGAAGATGCTGTTGCTTCATATGAGGGTTTGGGCGTTTATGAAATTATGAATGATGAAGACCCTATTGAAGAGGGGGAAGAAAATTATGAAGAATATGAGGACGAGGCTGATACTTTTGCTAGTGGAATGAGAAGATTCGACGAACCATCAGCCTCTGTAGAAGAGCCAACCAAAGAAATCAATCTGGGTACCGAGGAAGACCCTAGGATTGTCCTCATCAGTAAGAATTTGCCGCCCTCCGAAGAGGAGGCGATCATTTTAGTTCTTCAAGAATACAAGGACACGTTCGCATGGAGCTATGAGGATATGCCCAGATTAGACCCTGCGCTCGTTGAACACCGCCTTACACTTAAGCCAGGGTCTGTCCCGGTCAAACAACGGTTGAGGCGTTTCCACCCTAACATGGCTTTGAAGATGAAAGAAGAGGTCGATAAGCTCCACAAAGTTAGAATTGTTAGAGTTGTCCTTTACCCCAATTGGGTGGCTAACATTGTCCCGGTTATGAAGAAAGATGGGAAAGTTCGGATTTGCATAGACTTCTGGGACCTCAATCGGGCGTGTCCTAAGGATGACTTCCCCCTCCCTCATATTGATGCTCTAATCGATAACACGGCAGGATTTGAGACTCTCTCTTTTATGGATGGCTTTTCAGGTTATAATCAAATTCGTCTGTCTGAGGAAGATCAAGAGAAGACTTCATTCACAACACCATGGGGCACTTATTGTTATGTGGTCATGCCCTTTGGACTTAAGAATGCTGGAGCCACTTATCAGAGGGCTATGATGGCTATTTTTCATGACATGATTCACATCTATATTGAGGTGTATGTGGATGACCTGGTAGTGAAATCAAGGACAAGGATTGAGCATCCTGGGGTTCTAGCTAAGGTTTTACAAAGGTCGCGGGAATATCAATTGAAAATGAACCCCAAGAAGTGCGTATTTGGCGTTTCTTCAGGGAAATTGCTTGGTTTCATTGTTAGCAAGAGGGGAATTGAAGTTGATCCCAACAAGGCAAAGGCCATTAGAGACATGCCTCCTCCCAAGAATTTGAAGGAAGTTCGAGGATTAATCGGGAGGTTGCAATTTATTCGCCGCTTTGTCTCCCAGCATTCACAGAGATGTAGGCCGTTTTACGAGCTCACTAAGCCGGGAGTCAAATTTGAATGGGATGACAAGTGTCAGGCAGCCTTTGACGGATTAAAGGATTATTTGGCCAATCCTCCTGTCCTGAGGCCGCCAATTCCAGGCAAACCACTTGTTCTTTATGTTTCTGTCCTGGATGACTCTGTAGGCGCTGTCTAGCCCAAGTGGATGAGGAAGGTAAGGAGAGGGCAGCATACTACTTGTCTAAACTCCTTAACCCCTGTGAGCAGAGGTACTCAGCCATGGAGAAGACTTGTGCAGCTTTGGTTTGGGTAGTTCAGAAATTAAAACACTATTTCCTAGCTCACGAGGTTCACCTCATTGCACGCATGAACCCAATTAAATTCCTCCTTGAAAAATCTGTCCTCACTGATCGATTAGCACGCTGGCAAAGCTTCCTTTCTCAATTTGACATCACTTACATCCAGCAGAAAGCTATCAAAGGCTACGCCATCGCCGAACACCTTGCTCATCACCCTCTCCCCCGTTTTGATCCGGTCAATTCAGAGTTCCCAGATGAAGAACTAATGTCCATCAATCAACCCCACGATCCTATGTGGACATTACATTTTGATGGAGCTCTAAATTCTCAAGGAAGAGGGATCGGCATGGTTCTTTTAACACCTGAAGGGGTCACCATTCCATTTGCTGCTCGGCTCACTTTCCCCGTCACCAACAATATAGCTGAGTATGAAGCTCTTTTGGCCGGTCTTCAAACCGCTCATCGATATGGCGTCACCCATTTGAGGATTGTCGGTGATAGTCAGCTCATCCTGCGCCAGGTGTTGGTCAAGTGCCGCACTATAATCCTAAGCTCAAGCCCTACCAGGAACACGCTTCAGCTTACGCCAAACTCTTCACTAAATTGATCTTCGTTCATGTCCCGCGTAGCCAGAACATCTTGGCTGACGCTCTCGCCTCTTTGGCTTCCGCTTTAGTTTTCCCTCCTGAGCGTGATTTTCATGTTCCCCTGATTCATCAGCGTGACACTCCAGCTATTAGGGATCGCGCATTCCTTGATATTAGGGATCAAGTGCTCGAGAAGGTTAAGCAGAAAGAAGCTCTCAAAGGCAAAGAGGTCATGCTTCTGGATTGGCAAGAAGAATTGGCTGACGAAGAAAAGCCTTGGTATTATGAGATTGCCAGGTATTGCAATGATCAGTCCTATCCCGAAGAAGCCACTGCAGAAGAGAAGAAAGCAATTAGAAGAGTGGCTCAACGTTATACTTTGGTTGGAGGTGTGCTCTACAGAAGAGGGCTCACCGGTGTTTTATTAAGATGCCTCGATGATGATGAATCTTGGAAAGTTGTGGAAGAGGCGCATTCTGGTGTGTGTGGTGGTCATGTGAACAGCCAGATGCTAGCTAAGAAGATTCTTAGACTAGGGTTCTATTGGCCCACTCTAGAAGAGGATTGCTCTATCTACGTTCGTAGGTGTGTTAAGTGCCAACTGCACGCCGACAAGATTCATTCTCCTGCTTCTTCACTCCATCCTACGTCCTCCCCATGGCCTTTTTCCATGTGGGCTTTTGACATCATTGGACCTCTTGGTGACTCGAATCTCCTCACGAAGCAAAAGTCGTTCATCCTGACGGCAACGGAGTACTTCACCAAGTGGGCGGAAGCAGAAGCTTACGTGGAAATTAAAGCGTCAACTGTCTGCAAATTCATCATGAAGAACATCATCACGAGGTTCGGCATCCCGAATACCATCGTCACCGACAATGGACCTCAATTTATCTCTCAAGATCTCAAGGATCTCTGCAACAGGTACAACATTGCATTGCATCATTCTTCTCCCTATTATCCGCAGGGCAATGGCCAAGCAGAGGCCACTAATAAAACCTTAATCAAAATTGTTAAGAAGACGTGTGAGGCTAATAAATTTGCGGACTGGCCAGACAAGCTGGTTGAAGCTCTTTGGGCCTACCGCACTTCCATTCGAACTCCCACTGGGCAAACTCCTTTCGCCCTTACTTATGGAATGGAGGCAGTAGTCCCTTATGAGATTCTTATTCCCTCTCTGCGAGTACAATTGGACAAAGAGCTCTCTATTGATGAGCGTCGTGATTCACTCCTTGCCCAGTTGGAACTCCTTGACGAGAAGCGTCTGGTCGCCGCTGAGCATGCGCGCGTTTATCAAAACAGGCTCTCACGTTTTTATCAAAAGAAGGTAATTGAGAGAAAATTTAAGGTCGGTGAAATGGTAATCAAAAGAATTTTTGTAAAACCCGGTGGCCCTCGTTCAAAGCTCCAACCAAATTGGGAAGGGCCGTTCGTCATAAAAAATGTTTATCCTGGCAATGCTTATAAACTGGTTAATGCTGAAGGAGAGGAATTGACTCACCCATGGAATGGTTTGTATATCAAGAAATATTACCCCTGAACAAAAATCCAAACAAAAATTGAAAACTTCATAAAAATCCAAAGAAATAGAAATTTCCCAAATAATCCAAAAAAAAGTCGAATATTTTCAAAATCAAAACAAAAAGTTTTCTTTCATGGTTTTCCTTTTGGGTTGACATGGCATACAAGGGTCCACGGTCCGAAAGGTCAAAATTCAGAATCCATTCATCAGTCTTGCTAATTTAAAATGGGAGTTGACCCCGCACACACTACACACTTTACTCTTGAGCTCAAGCAGTGCAAAATCTGATGGAAAGTCAAAACCGGACTAAAGGCGAAAGACGATATCCATTCTTTTCTTCTTCGGCCCACAAGGGAGGAAGGGAGGTCTCGAGGTAGACACGCCAAGCCTATCCGCCGCCCTAGTAGGAGGAAGTCAGGGCCCAAAAGGGAACAAATGCCACAAAAAGCCCAAGTACAATTAGGTTTATTTTCATCAATGCAAATCAATTCCAAAGTGAAAGTCAAGTTATGAAAAGAAAAGCATGTCAAGAGGGCAAAGTCCCCGCAAGGAAAACCTTGGGCGTATGAATGCAATATAACAAGGGCATAAGGGCAATAAATTTTCCCTACGCCAAAGACCGAACCCCAACAGGCATAGGGTAGGGGAGGTAGCTTTGCCTCAGGCATCCCTGAATCTTTGTGGGCTTCCTTATATCTTCTCTTTTATTTTTGGAAAGTCGCGAACTGGCAGAATGGTCGAGACAAACCGAAGAGAATGCACTGCACGAAATCTTGTGTATAAGTTTATTTATATGCACGCCAATCCCCCTTTTAATTATTCAAGAAAGGTTAATGAATCTTAGATGATGTCCAAGTAGGACCACCACCTTAATGGCTTTATCAGCACAATTTGGGAAGAATAAAAATTAACGCCTTTGTTCAAGGCCCGTTCATGTTAATTCACGCCTCGCTTACAGTCGTTTATTTAAATAGTAACGCCTCTGGGAAGGTCGTGTTTTCAACAAAATTCAAAAATCTTTTCAAATTCGCGCCGCCTCCGAGGGCGTCTTTTACTAGAGTAACGACCTAATCTAAGGCGTGTTTTTCAGAAAAAATCCCAAAAAAATATATATAGATAATGAAAAGAACAAAAATAAATTCTTCATGTTGCATGAATTGCACTCTTGCCTGGACATCTTTTAATTATTATTTACATATGAGTGATTGCATGAGGCATCTCCCAGTTTTGGTTATTTCATTTTGCCTTATTTAATTAAAGGCTTGGCCCCTTGACCCATTATTAAGGTCAGAATATTGACACCCCTTGCTCGCCGGGCAAGGGGCCAAGTCGAACAGATGAATTAACCTGTTTGTTCAAGTGAAAACCGCAGCTGCAGATACAGGGCAAAGTAAAGCAAACACGAGGAACGTGGAAAGAAAAAGTACACAAACACAAGTCCACAACCACACAAGTGCTCAGGTAACAAAAAGCTCAAATCTCATATATATATATATCATCATGTCTATCATGTACAGGTGTGAGGGTGGAGGAGTACAAGTACAAAACTCTCAGCTCTCGCCTCCACCCTCCTCTACTCTCCTACTCTCAACCTCCTCCTCACCGTCCCGAGCTGGCGCTGGTGGAGGAGGCATAGGCCCCCGTGAAGAAGCCGGAATCCGAACGTGTCCCCCTGTCTCGCTCCTCTCTCGGAGGGAAGAACCCGCCACGAAGGTGGAGCTGGTGAAGGAGTACCCCGCTGCCCGTGCTCGCTCACGGCCTCGCTGCAACCGCTCCTCGGACACTCGCAGCCGCTCCTGAGAAAGGATCAACTGGGTCCTCGAGTCGGCTAGCTCTCGCTCCCGTGCTGCCACCTGCTCCTGGAACCGGGCACGCTCCGCCTGCTGAAGCTCAAGGAACTGGGCACGCTCCGTCTGGTGCTCCTCTCGCTCTCGGGCACGCTCCCGCCTCTCCAACTCAAGAGCCACCCGCAACTCGGCCACGTCCTGAGGAAGCTCCTCCCGCCGCCTCACAGAGCGCTCCAACTCAGTGATCCGCTGCTCACGGATCGCCAACTCGGTACGTGCCGCCCGTAGCTGAGCAGCCTGCAAACAGGTAAACAAATCATCAGTTCCACAGTTCAATAATTCATGAAATGAAATAACAACATGTGGCTGAAGGTAGATCACACACCTGAGAGTTCGTCATGCGGAAGCCCTCATCCACACAAGTCAGGGCTGCTCGGAGCTCCTCGGCCTGCAAAACAAATTTCATCAGTACACAATTTATATCTAATCATTATTTGAATGAGGTTTTGAGTTCAGAATTTACCCGTGAAGCAAGGTCGCGCTCTGCCGCCTCGGCTCGCGCTATCGCGCCGGCCAGCTGCTCTGTTAGTGCAGTCACCTCTGCACTAGGCCCCCTCGAGCTGGAGGCCTCCACCGGATCTCTCCTCACTGCTCCCTGCTGGGCACGCTGCATTCATTAAGACCGTCAGTGGCTAATCATTAATTCAACAAAAATTCATTTGCATATAGGAATAATTTAAACACTCACCAGGGTCTCCAGGTCTGCCCGTGTGGCGGCCAGCTGGTCCTCCAGGCCGTGTAGATGGGCCTGGGCATCCATAGCCGCTATATCTCGCGCATCCTGCATTCATCACATATTAGTTGCATAATAGACATGTATAAGCATCGGCATTTAGAAATAATTGCATTCATACATACCCCTAAGACCTTCATCTGAGGTCTGCCGGCGTAAACCTCCCAGTAGCGCCGGAGGTACTCGGAGCTGTCTGTCGCCTGGGAGGTGACTCGGGTCCCGCCTCGCTGCCAATCTCCGTACTGCTCCGCGAACCGAACCCTCCAGTCGATCGCTTTTGTGCGACCGCGGGTCTTCCTACCAATCCCTCGAGGCTCCCCGACCTCGATCCATTCCTGGGGCAGGCCCAGGGTCCTCATCACCAACCTGAGCCGTAACGGCTCGATCTCACTCAGGCAGTGCAGCCACAGCTCATGCCCAAAGCGAGGTCGCCCCGATACGACCCAAGGTTGGCCCTCATCCGTCATATCCTCGTAAGGCCTCCACTGCACCTGCATTCATACATATCATTGTCATTTCATCATAATCAATTCAAATCAACTCAAAAGAAATGCATATCATTTATTCATACATACCAGCGAGGGAGGGAAGTCGCGGAACTCTCTCCGTAGAACCCACAACTCGTAGTCGAGTGGGGCACCGAAGATGACTGGTAGCCAGCGTCGCGCCAGAGGGAAGGATCCCTCAGCTCCTGGCCGTGGGTCGACGCGCCCCATCGGCATGTACAAGTGGCTCCACACCTGCATCCATGCATTGCATTAGTAAGGCATTCATTTGCATGAAAAGAAAAGAAAAAAAAAGGGAAAATAAATACCTGAAGAAAAGGTGAGAAGCCACTGACGGTCGTCTCACGTCCTGTCCCCGTGGACAGGTCCGCCAGCAGGTGTGCCAGCAGCGCTGCACCCCAAGCGTAGGTGCCAACTGTCTCCAGGTCCTCAAGGATGCCCAAGAAGCGGCAGTTGATGACGTCGGCTTTCGTCCCCAGCAATAATCTCCCAAGCAGCAACAGCAGGAACCTCCTCAGGTCTCGATCCGCTCTCTCATGGTCAGTCGGGTCCTGGCAGCATACCCCTCTCACCCCGTCGGTCAGCCTCTGTGCAAACTCACCTAAGGTCTCCCCTGACCTGTGCCTGGCATCTCCTAAACCCATCTCCGTATAGTCAGAATAGGTGAACCCGCTCACGGCCTCACCATCCACTCTCAGCCCGGTGATCCTAGTCACATCCTCTAGGGTAGGAACCATGTGCCCCCAGGGCATCAGGAAAGCACGACTAGCCCTAGCACATCTTTCCCGTAAAACCTGGATAAGCGCTAGGTCGGGTCTAAATGGCTCAATGGATAGGAAAGCCCCGAACCCCATAGCATCTACCCTAACCCTCTGGAAGTCGGGGAGACCCTGATATGCTACCCAGACCATGACCCATGAGATACGGGTCCTCATCAGCCCCTGCACGCATTAAAAGAGAAGAATTTTGCTTATTTGTTTGGTTAATCATGTGTAATTGCATTTGGCTTTGCCTGGGCATTGATTTTAATGTTTTGGAAGTCACGACCCTCCTCAGGTCGTTTCTTAGTAAATTCACACCCCTAAAGGGGTCGTTCTTCTAAATGTGGTTTTAAGTAACGTCCTGGGTGAGGGCGTTTCCCATCTTTGAAACACCTCTGTGAAGGGCGTGAACATGTTGTTAATTTCTAAAATTCTAAAATGTTTTTCACATCACGCCCTCGGATGGGGCGTTTTCCACTTGGGACCGTTCAGTTTAAATAGAGAAGTAATGAAGAGATGCCCTCTGGTTTGGGCATTTCTTGTTAAAAATCACGCCCTGGTGAGGGGCGTGGCCTTCATATTTTTCAGATAATTCAAATAAGAATGACAGCATGCGAAATAATTAATGAAAAAAAAACATTTAATGGGCATGGAATTAATGAAAAATTGTAATTTTGAAGAAACGACCTACTGCAGGGCGTGTTCATGAGGTTTAATTATAAATTAAAAGAATTTACGCCCTGGGGCAGGGCGTTTTATGTTCAAATCACGCCCTGGTGGGGGGCGTTTCTTTCCTGGGTTGCAGGTTTCAACCCGACGGCTATGGAAATTCAAATAAAAATAAAAAAAAATGGAAAAAGGGTTTGGGGCTTACCTTCTTGTGTCTCTGAATCTGAGGGCGTGGCCGTGGCTGCCGTGGTCGCCGGAGCTGGCCACGGGGAGCGAGCGCCGCCGTGGGCGGTGGCTCCTGGCCGTATTCATCTTCTTCTCCTCCTCCTTGTTCTCCTCCTTCTCCTTCTTCTTCTTCTTCACCTTCGTCTTCTTCTCCTTCTTCTGTTGCTTCACCTGCTGCTTCTCCGGCCTCGTCGCCGGCCACCGCTGCGGGAGCTTCTTCGGCCTCGTCGCCGGCCACCGCCACGATGGCGAGTTCCTCCTCGGCGTGGGCAGTCTCCAGATCAACGACCTCCGGGGCATTGATGCGCTGCCGTTTGTGGGCTCCTCCGGCCATGGCTAGGGCTAGGGGAATGGGAGAGAGAATGAGAGAGATTGAGAGAGGATGAGAAATGGGGTTTTTCGTTTCGGTTAGGGTTTCAGAAAGAGGAAATGAGACGGTGGAAGGAAGAAGAAAGGCGCTGAAGCCTTTTGAGATTCGAAAAGAAGACACGCCTTTTGGAAGGGCGTCTTTTATGAAAGAAACGACCACATATGTGGGCGTGTTTTAAAAATGGACGACGTCGAGTAAGGCGTTAATTTCTCTTGCATGGGGAATGATAACCGTTGTCAGACGCATTGAAGAGGCGTTGATTGAGGCGATGAAGTAATTATTACTATTTTTTGATTAACGCCTGAAGTAAAGGCGTCTCTTTTATGGAACGTGGCTAAGGAATGGGCGTTACTTTTGGGGTTTAACGAATATGGCTTTTTTGAATTCAAATCAAATAACGCCCTGTTTTAAGTCGTTATTCAATTAACGCCCACAGTACAGGCGTTTTTTTATCCAGGCTGAACATTGGAAGCGCCCTGAGTAAGGGTGTCCTTTTATGAATTTACGCCCTTTCTGGAGGCGTTATTTTCAACAGAGCGACAGGTTTTGGAGGATTTGATCTGAAGCACTGAAATTGGCTCAATCAAGGAACAATCTTTATTATTGAATTGACAGAAAGAATTACATTGTCTAATGAGCCACCTTGGGCCTGAGCTTTCTCAAAGCTGTTACATAAATTTTCCACTCTTCTTTGTCTTCATCCAGATTCTCTACAGGTTGATGCAGTTTATTGATTTTCCACAAGGCTTGGATCGTTGTGCATTCTTCGCCATCCTCGTTGCCGCCGAGATCCCGTGTCTTGATTGGAGGAAGGTGAGATGGGTCTTCAAGGATTTGCGTGGAAGCCCGAGTTGAGGAAGGCATCGATGTGAGTTGTACAAGACAAATTCCGAAGCACCTATGAGACGAAGGTCCGTCCCGGTGGAGAATCGTGCACGAAGTTCCTGCATTTTAAGTATTCCCGGGGCGCAAGTAAAGAGTTTTTTTGGCATTACCTTTAGGTGTTCCCTCCATTCCACTCTCTTCTTGATTTGAGGAATTCGGTTCGTCACCCGATTGCTTATTCCTAGCGAGCCGGGTAATATAGGAGAGTGGGCTCTTTGAGAAAATCCTAGATGGTTGTTGGGCCTCATCACATGGATCGAACTTGAAGTGGAGATCTACCCAACTAGAAAGGGCTAGCATGCATCCGTATATGGGCCTTCCCATTGCCGCCGAAGTGAGCCCACTATAGAGGTAGGCTAGGATCGCCGGTCCAACTCTTTCTTCTTCCCACAAGCTCACTACCGCGCTTACTTGGGTTTCTTCGAGGAAGTCCTCCGTGGATGGGAATAGGAGTGCTCCTGCTAAGCACACCACGAAGGCCTTTGTGACTCTTTCTATCTCTTCCTCCTTTTTAGCATGATCCGCTCTCTTGTATACCCACGAGGCGAGCTTCAAGAGGTTGATTCCTTTGTTGACCTTGATCTGATTCACTAAGTTTGGGCTAGGTATCAATGAGATAAGTAACTCTTGTGAGGAGATTGGCCTTGGCATGATGGCCATCTTTTCTTCTTCTCCTTGTTTCATCCTCTTCAACCCTAAGATCAACTCTATTTCTTCCAATAAGATGGTGGCTTCAAAAGTGGAAAAGAGAAAGGTATGGGTGGAAGGGTGCCATATTTCTATAAGAGCTCCTATGGCAGACCAATCTAAGTGAATTTGATCATAATGCTTGGCATGGGTAATTAAGCCTAGAAGATGCCACCTTGCTACAAAGACCCTCATGTCAGAAGAGAATTTAGAGAGGAGAAGGGGCAGCCACTTTATCTTTGTGAACCTCCTAGCTCCGGGCATATTTGGATAGTCCTGTGGAAAGCAAAAGCAAGAACAAACAGAGCAGAAGAGATGAGAAGAAAAAATAGTGATCATATAAGGATGAAAGAACAAACAGAGCAGAAGAGATGAGAAGAAAGAACAGTGATCATATAAGGATGAAAGAACGAACAGAAGCAGTTGGTTTACCTGGTTTAAAGCTATTCGGCCGCTTATGTGCCCGTTGATCTCGGTAAGTCCGGGAGTAGAAGCCTTCGACCTCTTGATAGCTCTGTCCATAGCCGCTGCAGAAGAAGTTCGACGGCAGAACCTGCAGGCAGAAGCAATAGCAGAAGAATTCAGAGGATTTGATTTGATTAATTCTTGAGGAAAGCCTTGCCTTTAATATAGAAGGTTGAACCCTAAGTTTGTTCAGAATTGCAGTGTTTAATTGGCATTAGAACTGTGTTTTGCTCTCGATTTGGAAACGGAAGTTTGTGGTTAATTAACGCCGTTGGTAGGGGCGTCAATTTATTAAATTGACGACCTTTCTTAGGTCGTGTTTTATGTAACGCCCTCTCATGGGACGTTTTCTTCTTGATCTATGCTTGCTGTTAACGCCTTTGTGAAGGGCGTGTTTTAAAATGGACGCCCTAACGTCGGGCGCTTTTCATGATTTTGACGCCGTGAGGTGCAGGCGTGTTCTTGTGAACTTATGGTTTGGTTTTCCTATATATGCTTTGATGAACTTAAGTGCTGTTATTTTATTAAAATTGTTTTATTTGAGCACTTATGATCATTTTTTTGGAGAATCAAGATTATTTATGATCATGAAAGGACTGATGAGTATTGAGTACAGAAGTTTTGCAGGTTTCGAGGTGCTTGGATATGTGGGAGTACCATTATGCTGTTCTTGTATCATTTTCCTGTAAGCATTGTTACTATATGATATCTACATTATTATAGTATGTCAAGGACCTTGTGGTTCTGATGAACCTGAAATTCGAGTTCCCCTTCATCAAAAATGATGACGATTTCGAGAAAGTCTTGATCACACGGATAGGCCGTTGAGTTGTTAAAGGTTTGGGACGATGGTTCCACTTTCTGAGTTATGTGCGGACAAACGGGCTTCGGCTTAGTGTTAGCTCAGAGATGTGGATTCTTGACCAAATCTAAATGGCTTAGCAATATTATCCTTGATTATTTTCTATTTTAGTTTGTTTTAATCTTTTCTTTTAGCCCAGCATGCATCATGTAGGACTTTGAGTTTCATGCTGAAAATCTTCATATTATGGCAATAATGAAGTTCACTCGCTCTTGATTGAGTTGACATGAGATATTCCACTTCAAATCAAGTACTTCGTTCTATTTGAAGCCGTTCAGGCTGATTCCTTGAAAGTGTCCCTTTTGTTGGATCTCTATCCCAATTCTCTTTACTTTTCTGCAAAATTTACCTTGGTTGAAGCACGTCCACGTTGGCTGGTAATCGCTCTCCAATGGTCTTTCCCTGTCGTGCCCACGCGCACACCCTTTATTTACATAGTTTAATCTCCTTTTATCCAACAAATCGATGTTTCCTTGGAACCACTCAGAGTTGTTTCACTCAGAATCTTGGAAAGATTTCAAATGCTTGGTGTCTGAGGCGTGTCACATCACACCTTGGCGTCTCCTTATCAGTTCATTCCACTTCATTCCTTTCATTACACTTCATTCCATTTCTGTCTCACTCCCTTGCAAAGCAGACGCCAAGGCGGGGCAGCTGTAGACACGCCAAAATTGACGCTATGTTGATCAAATCTCATGTCATTATATAAACGCCCCAAGTGGACTTCAATATTCCTATAAAATGAAGTTTTTCTATTTTTGTGAGTTTTATGCATTTTTCCTGCATTTTCGTGATTCACGACCTGAAGAAGGGCGTTATTTTCAAAGTAGCGACCTGTCATAGGGCGTTTTCAAAAGAAGAGACGATCACAATAGAGGGCGTCCATTCATGGTATTATCCGTTAATTTCTGGAATTATCTATTTTAAAATAAAAAGTATTTTGTGAGTAACGTCCTTCCTCAGGGCGTGTTTTTGATAAACGCCGTTACCTCAGGCGTGTTCCTTAATTTTTAAACAGAGAAAGTTTTATTTCCAAAATTAAATCAGGAAGAAACGCCCTTTTCTAGGTCGTGTTTCAAGAAACGTCTCTGTGAAGGTCGTCAATTCATGATTTGACGCCCTGTCCTAAGTCGTGTTTTACTCCAGAGTCCTTCCTTTTTCCATCTTTCCCTCACAGTTCCCTACTATCATTTGGTCTCTTACTCGATCTCGATCCTTCCTTGGATGCCTCATTGCCCGTTCATATCTTTCCTTAGTTTGATCACATCCGCTTGAGGCACTATAAAATGAAGTCTTGATCGATCGTGTTGAAGGTTAAGCACTCATAAGATTGAACGTCCAGAACGAGCTGCATCCTCTGCATCCTCCGTTGGGCTGCATCCTGCTTCATCCATCTACTTCCATCACCATATTCACTCGGTTTTCCCCTTTACTGTCGTCAGGGACAGCAGGGTCTTCATCTTTTATATCTGTTTTTTTTTTACTTCGTTCGTGTCTTATATCCCTCCATTCTTCACATATGTTCACCCTTCGCCTGCGTTCACATCTTATTGCATCTTTCTTTTATCATCATATTCTCCCTTCCCTTAAGTCTTCTTAAGGGGTTTAAAAACAACAAAAAAAAGAAGGTACGCATGTCGATGTCCTCTTCCCGTTACATATTCTATTTGAATTGATACTATAGCACTTTGGCTGATCCCTTTCTTCTTGTTTGTTTTACTATCTGTCTTGCAAGGTAATCAAAAAAAGAAAACCCTTCTCATCGGCCGGCCGATTGAAGAAGGAGGAAGAAACTCTACATCATCCCGCGTTTCCATTTCCACCAGGTAAGTGCGATCCTTCCCCGTTCTCATCTCCTCTTGGGACCCTCGCGTCTCTGGCGATCACATCATCTCCACATTAGCACCTCGTGCTATTTTTATTACATTTATGCATTTTATTTATTCATTGTTACATTTTAATTCCTAAGTGTGGATTTTAATCCAATCTACAATAGGCGAGTTGATTGACCTTACTCCCTCGGATGAAATCTTGGCTGAGATAGTGAGGGATAAATGCGAAGTTCGGTGGATGACAGACCAGTGAGGAATTTTAGTCGACCGCCTAGCCGGTTGGCTCGTGAGCCAGGTAAAAGACAAAGCAGTGGAGGCAAATCGGCTGATGCGTGGTGTGACCTTGAGTTTGGGTGGGGCACTGCTCTTCCCTACATCAGGAGATGTGCTGAGGCGAGAGTATGTGGGACAACTTACTCTCTTATGGACGGGGCGCTCTCTTTCCTAGGCGGTGCTGGCTCACTTGTATTGTGGACTTACTCAGATGAGCCTGGGTGGTAGCACCATGTGGAGTCTCTACCTTCTGCAGATGTGGATGGATATTCACTTGAGCTTTGACTTTGATGACGCAGCGACCACTACTTCCCGAATCTTCGAGAAGAGCGCGATCTACCAAGCGAGGGCCATCTTTGGTCCTGTGGATCAGGTGATATGCAAGACGGCGATGCTGAAGACTAGAGATGACTGGCGGGATTACTTGAATTTCCTACCCGAGGATGAGTTTGTGTTCGTGCCGATGATGAATCGACGTGAGGAATTCAAAGTACAAGGATCACCAGAGCAGAAGTTATGGCTTGTGGGGGCTGAGGACTTGGTGCTATACCAGGCCCACTGCTGCCATCGCCAGGTGGGACTGCCCAGACGGGTCCCATGGGTCGCTTCAAAGGGAGCATTGATCACAAAGTGCCTTCCGGGAACCGATGGAGATAGACGGCGACTTCAAAGGATTAGGAAGATGTGGAGATGCCACGCCACCGTGGTGAAAGCTCGAATTGATGTAGAAGAAGACAAAGATGAGTTGAAGTATTATCTAGGCTACTTGCGGGGCTTCAGGCCAGCCGTGAATGAGTTCTTCATGAGGCGGCGCACTTAATTGTATTTGTGTCTATTCAACATTTTATTTTGATTGTTTGTGATGGAAAGAAATGGATGGGAATAAACTATTTTTTGTTGTTTTTTGATGTTGAATGTTTGATGAAGTGAATGAATGCTTGAATGCTAAATGAATGTATCCAACTGAATGAACACGAATTTTTTTTAGCTTTTACTTCTTTTTCTTTTTCTTTTATTTGTTTTATTTGTTTTTTTGGCTGAACAGGGGGGAGGGTGGCCAGGGTGTTGGCCGCCTCCACTTAAAATGGGTCGCCAAGGCCTTGGCCGCCCTCTGCATTAGAGGGCTTTAAGAGGGTGGCCGACCTCTTCATTTGAACGGCCATCGATTTTGGCGTTTCACGAGAGCCTTCAAGAGCCAGAGCTAGGGAGGTTGATTCCTCCACTGTGGGTAAGGCTTGGGTTGCCCAAGCATCAAGATTCAAGTGATGGGGCGGCGATGAGATCGGCATGACATTGTTGAAGATCCCCCATCCTCGAGCGAGAGTGAAGAGCGTGAGGAGGAGGAGGCCCATGCGAGTCCATCTTCCTTGGCCTCTTCCTCTCAAGGTAGTGAAGACAGCGGAGAAGAGGAAGGAGATGAGCACGCGGCTGCTCCCGAAGAGGGGCCGGCCAACCAAGGTGAGGATGAGGAAGAGGAGGGCGAGGAAGGCTCCGATGATGTTGAAGCCAACAAGGAGAAGGAGGTACCGCGTAAACCGGTAAGTACCATGACCTCTGAATGCCCCTTGAGTTGATTTGGGTGGATGTTAGATCGCTTGGTGGGGCTCGGAGATGTCGGAGTGGTATGCGTGGGGATTGGTCTGTGGGCGGCCAGGGTTGTGGTCGTCCACAGACCTGGGCGGCCAGGCTTTTGGCCGTCCAAGGCAGGACTGGGCGGCTGGAGACCTGGCCGCCCAGGGAGTTAGGAGACCAAGACATTGGCTGCCCTCCTCTCAGGGCAGTGAACTTTGAGATTTATGGGGGATGGAATGTTGGTTAAGTTGATTTAGGAGATCAGAAAATTTAATCAGCCATTGTCTTCTTTCTATTGTGTGTAGGCCCGACGCTGGATCAGAGCCCAGGTGTCATGGGACCTAGTGTGGGCTTGGTACCACGATTTGCCTCTTGAGCAGCGGTGAAGAGTGGACTGAATGGGATTTGGCCCATTTTTCAAGATTCATCCCTTCCCTGTTGATGGGAGCTTCCTAATGGCACTACGCGAGAGATGGGTGGATGGATGCAGGGCTTTTGTGATGCCGTGGCGACATATGATCCCCACACTCGAGGACATGGCCTATCTGACTGGACTACCAATAGCCGAGAACCTGGTGTTGGGCCAAGAGCTCAAGAATTATCAGCAGGAGGTTAAGAGCTTGCTCGGGCCATAAATGGCCCGGACCAAGAGGCCAGTGACTACCCTCCCTCTTGGGAGGATCAGTGCCACGATGGGATTAGCCAGGGTGGTCCGAGGACCACTAGAAGACCTAGATGTGTATCTGGGATGGGTAACTCAGAAGCTTCGAGCCATAGAGAGGAGCGATCAGCAAGAGTTGCGGCTTTTCCTTCTTTACTTCTTCGGGAGGCTACTGTTCGTAACTACTTCGAACAAGGTGAATATGAAGTACCTACTTGCATGGGGAAGAGTGATGCTGGCGCACCTCTTTGCCCACATGGATCTGGTACGCCTAGGTTCGGGGAACCTGGGCGGTTTCACGCCTTTTCTATAGGTACGAGTCTACCTTTTAAACTTTGTTGATTCTTGATTTGACTGGTTGATTGTTGTTCTGTGTATTTTCAGATTTGGGGATACACTCGGTTCCCTCTAGGTCACAGCATGATCCCGCGAGCCTTGATGCAGATGATCCCACTCATGGCGAGATGGGAGAAGGTTCGGGATCGGCGCCTATTAGCCACAAGGCTTTCGGACCTTCGGATAGCCCTGGACGAGTTTCCACCTTACCAGGTGAGTGTTTGGCTAAAAGAGTTACACGACATTTTTAGCATTTATTATATGAACTCGAGATTTAGAGAAACTTTCCATTTTGATGTGGTTGGTGATCTGGACGCCTTACACGGCAGAAGACATCACCCCTCAGCCTTGGGTGAAGGAGGGGCGAGCTTGGTTCCACAGGGATACCGTGCTGTTTTGCTTGAACCTGAGGGAGCCACTCTACCTTCGTCTAGTGCAGAGGACGTTGGGATGGCATCAACAGCCAGTGGCGGTACCTACTCAGCATGAATCAGACAAGGGGGCACCGATGGACCTCGGTGAGCGATCAAGATTGGTCCTCCCGCTACCGTGCGGAAGCAGAGGCATTGCAGAGGGGACCCTTCATAGAGCACGATCAGACCTTGAGGAATAACGAGACCTACCTGGCGGACTACCAGGAGCGGTACGCCGGACGACTTCGTCTCGACACTCGGACGATAAGTTACTCCCAGCCACCTAAAATGAATCATTTCCTTAAAAGAATGTAGCTGAGTGGATTTTGATGAGCAGATGCCGGAGGTGGAAGCTGTTCGGGTTCTTCAAAACTGGATCGCTATCCTTGATCAGACAATTGTGAACTTGAGGCACGAGATCCGAGAAATGGTAAGCCAAAATTGATTTGACAAATTTGAGGCATTGAGAATTCTTGAATCTTGATTGATCATTTGCCCCTGACTGACCAGCGAGCCAGCTGGCGTACGTTCGCGTTCGGGCGGGAATGGCCGGAGAGGCTGGACCTACGTCCCAGGTGGAAAATAGAGAGGTGTTAGAGGATTACTTGGCAGGGGCCCTCGAACGAGTTGAGGAGCGGGAGGCTGAGTTAGCTGAGACGGTGAGGTCCTAGCACCTAGATCAGGAGTGATCCTCTTTTCATCCATCTTTGCTTGACTCATGTGATGGTTCCAATTCTGCAGAAGAAGGGGCTAGAAGCCACCTTGGCAACTCGGCGAGAGCAGGATATGCGCATTGAGGAGCTAACACGCCGCCTAGGAGAGACAAGTGCAATGGAGAGACTTGAAGGTCGCCTTGTTAAGGCGAAGGAGAGGGAGGTTGAGGCACGTGCTCAAGAGATGGTGATGGTGATACGGGAGCAGTGAGCCCTCGACTAGCTTGAGAGTCTGAGGCATCGAGTACTACGGAGATATCAGAGCAGAGGTACCCCAGGAGCAGGAGCGAGACATGTGACTCCCTCAGAGTCACTACAGTCTATTGGGGGAGTTGAGTTTACAATGGAAGAGTGGATGGGTATGACGCAGTCTCCTGCAGAGTAGAGAGCGTCCCAGCCAGTAGCGTCGAGTTCGAGAGCTCCACGGCCATCGAGGTCGCGAGACAGGGGGAGCAGAGATGGGGACGAGGCCGATAGTCGACGTAGCCGGCCTCGCACTAATGGAGATTAGAGAGAGAGAGAGAGAGGGCTGGATAGCAGCTACTTTGTACACTATGGGTATGCCCCTCGAATGCTGTAGCAGATGGGATGCAATGGACATGTTTTGGAAATGAAGTGTGCTTTCTTCAGTGTACTTGGCTTGGTTTGGTTGACGTCGTTTTCCCTTTTCACCTGTTTCAATTACAGTTAAAAGGGAAAAAAGGTTAGTGTAGTCTGATTTTAGCCCCCTGCCCAAGATAAATAGTACCTTCCTCAATGTAGGGTCAGGGGGCTAAATCTTATTAACAAGATTGAAATGGAAAATAAACGTGCGATGCACATGCATGCAAGCAGGATGCAAACAGAAAGGGAAATATGATCATGCAAATGCGCAGGCGGATGCAAAACATATATATATATATATATATATATATATATATATATATATATATATATATATATATATATATATATATATATATATATATATATATATATATATATATATATTGGCTTTTTAGGGGTTTTTACACATTTTTTTGGTGTTTTATAGTTGTTTCATGCTTTTTTATGGGATTTTACTTTTTATATGATTGATTTGTTTTGTATTTAAACTCCTGGTGACCACCCATATGGCACCTGACCTACATGAAGATGGGATTTTCTTAATGACCTCCCAGGTATCCTGAGCACACATCTAGGTTGATTTGGGCCTCTAGACTCCTCGAATGATAGTCCCGCGGGTTAAGTCTTATCTTGATGACAATACTATCATGCCAAGCTTAGGCTCCCAGTTGCTTCCGACCACCGGGATACACCCAAAAAGCGTTCGAGGTGAATGATTTGCCCAACTCAGGTCTATCTCCTCACAACTCTAGATGGTATATGATGGAACACCTTGGAACCCTAATGGTCATCCACGCGACGCTGACCCGGAATCAAACATCGTCGCACCCATAGGTGATGCGCTTGCATTGACATAAGCCCGAGGTAATATAAGAAGGCGTTTAAGGTAGTAAATAGTGGTCTTGACCGGCCAGAAACATAGAGACCCCTTCGTAGCAATGGCTTTTGCTTTTTGAAGTGGACAACCATATGTGTGTTTTTGCTAAGCAAGGCTGTGACTTTGACGAGGTTCACCTTTCAGGATCTCCATCGAGCTTTCATCTTTTGGAGGTAGAAGGAAGAATGTAAGGGGTAAATCTCCTGAGAGGACCGGCAAAACCGTTAACCCAGCGAGCTAGTTGGGGACCTACTTGACTTTCCCCTTTCAGGTAATTTCAGACCAATCCTCGAGTATTTGATGTCTCGATGCCCCCTTTCGTAAAATCTTGGCTTTTGTTTTGAAAGGGGTTTCGTTTACTGAGATCAGGCACGGTTATGACCTGACTTTTCATGTGTCTTTGCCACACATATGTGCATTTCTCTTTTCTCTCT